>CM044443.1:120732477-120760945 GCA_024363595.1 Xenopus borealis | reverse complement strand
TTCGCGAATCGGCGAAAAATTAGCTAATTTCTCTGTCATTTTCGGCGCGCGTCGCGTCGTTTTCGTCGCGTGCGACTCGTTTTTGCGCGGCGAATTTTTTTTGGAAAATTTTTTTGGCAGTTTCGCGAATTTATTCGAATTCGAATAAATTCGCCCATCACTAGTTATAAGTAGATGGAAAAGTAAAAAAAAAGTACTTGGAGGCACATTTGTCAAGGGTTGAATATCTATTCATGTGAGCTTTTAAATGAGCATGAACTCGAAATTTGAGCAATCGAAATATATCATTAAAATTTAATTTTTAAAAGTCGGGTGAATAGGATCAACCAGAAAACCTGAATTGAACTTGAGTCGAATTCGATTCGAGTTTTTTCTCTGAAAAAACTTGAATGTCAGGGAAGGCAAAAATCACAAATTGATACCTGGACTTCTCCTGTTGACTTATACAGCAATTCAGCAGGTTTTTTGGTGGAGAATAAATCTTGAAAAGCAAATTTTTTAGAAACTCGAATCAATTTAGATATCATATATACTCGATTATAAGCCGACCCGAGTATAAGCCGAGTTACCTAATTTTACCTAAAAAAACAGGGAAACCTTATTGACTGACCTGACCTTATTGACAGCTACATGCACAATTACCGTACTTGCTAGCCAATTCTATATGAATCCAATAACACTCCTAATCAGTACCGTATCAACTTTAACGTTACCAATGACTTGATGAATAAATAGTAAATAATATTAAATTATAAAGTGCAGTGCAAATTAATTAATTAATTAATTAATTAATTAATCCCCATAAATTGATTAGGACAATTAATTGGAAAATCCCACCGATTTAAAATTTTAAAACACCTAGATAAATACCATAGTACTCTCCTTTGGTGAGATATAATCAATTGGTTTACCATAATAAATTGATTACCTGTATTAATAAATAGATTATGACTCTGAGGACAATTTAAACAATTAATAAAAATTGAGTTATAATATACTGGAGATATAAAGTGCAGTGCTAATAAATATAAATTAATAATAGACTAAAGTATGTTATAAAAATATTTAATACTGACTATCAATTGAAAAAGATAACACACCCAACTGCTTGAATAATAAGAATAGGAATAAGAAAATTGCAGCTGGTGAAGTGAGTTGTCCTGCTGGTTGCTACCTATTGATTTCTGTCCCTGGGACACCACAAAGATAAGGAGGCAGAGTACAATAACCAGGACTGTGGTCTCAGATTTAACAATAAGCACTAAACTTGTAAGATCTAATTTGGTCTACAAAACCACAACCTCTTGAGAAAGTACAGTAGTACAAAAGAAAGGTAAACCCAAGCAGCACAGTCTATCTACCATACTGCATATTCAGCACTGCTGAACCCGCCTGTACCCTACAGTGATTTTCTTAGGGATACTGCAGGCCACAAATTGGCCTGCGGACCACACTTTTGGCCTGTTTTTAATACTGACTCGAGTATATACGGTAACTCCCTGGTCGAATTTGCCAGTTTATTCATAGAAAAACTCAAAAATTCAAATTTAAAATTCAACTCTTGATAAATCTGCCCCTTAGTATATGTATGTAAATAATGTAGTTTAATGTAAATATGTCAGTGTATAGATAGGCCTCTGTAAAGTAGAATCTGACTTTCTTTTTGAAAATATTGGGTGAGTGTTCCCTACTGAGGAGTTCAGGGATAGAATTCTAGAGGTAAGTCACTCAGGGGAGAAACGTTAGTAGTGCAGTAGTCTTAACAGAATATGAATATGCATGGATTCATGTTTTAGCTGTTACTTGTGAAAAAAAAAGCATGCTGTGATTTGTAGAATAGTTTATTCTGCTGTCCATTAGGTGAATAAAATCTCATACACTGGAACTTTAGGTAGACTTATTAGATTAACCCATTCCCTAAATAAATGACATTTTCAATGATCTTCTCATAGCCAATGCATGTTGACAGATAACCAGAAAATGCTTTGAAAATAATTCAGTGTATATATCATTTTCTTGAATTTATTTATTATGTAATACTGTACCTAGTAGAATTGTGGCTTTTGTCTATCTGAACTTGCCAGTATTCTTAAGTATGCAAAGTCTGCTACAGCATGTTGTAGTTTCCTTAACATGTATGGATTATGCAGGATAATGCACTCCCTACTGAACATGATAAAGTATATGTGTGCCTTGTGTAAAGCAAAGTTGTATTTACAGTCACAGAACTCAGCTGCATATTTTAATATCCTTATAATTAGCAGTAGGGGGGTGCATTAGCCTCTGTATAAATATACACATGAGAAAAGAATATAATCAGAATGTTTATATGCAAAATAAAGATTGAAATGTTGCTGGGTTGAACTTGGCATGACAATTCTTTCATGTAATTTTTTTTTTTACTTTTCCAGTAAGACGTTTTATTGCTTGTGATGCCCAGAGGGGCAAACAAAAAAGAAAGCATCTTTTTTTAAATCTGGTGGCACATTAGTCTGATATTTCCTTCAATATTTATATAATATTATATAACATAATTGCACAAACAAGCAAAGGGAAACACTGCACCAAGTTTTCTATTATTGGCTTTTATTACATTCCCCCGCCATTTGCATATTTTCCAAACCAGCTTTCAGGGAATAGAATTTATGCAATTAACATTGCTACTGGGCACTATAGATCTTCATATAAGAATTGAAACATTATTCATCTTAGTTGGAGGCAGAAAGGAAAAACAGAAGACAAAATCTAAACATTGTGAAGAAGAATTCACTCTCATCAATAGCAACACATAGATACATAGATACAATCAATGCCATTGACAATTGTCCACAGAATGACCTTTCCTTGTATGAGATGAACACTTTATAATTGTAAATGTCAATGCAATGCAATTTGCTGTGTTAAGTCATGAATATCCCAGATCACACAAATGTGTTTGTTTTATAGAAATGCTGCAAGACTATAAGTCTTATAATACAAAATGAAGTCATGGGGTATCCCCGTCTGCTAATGAGAAAGAATGATTGCCTTTCAATGGGTGCTTCTGTTCTTGTGAAACACATTAGTCAATACCTTGTTCATGAATTAATTTAGTTTTTTTGTTTATATGCTGCCTTGCTGTTATATCAGTGTGTGTGTGTGTGTGTGTATATGTATCTTTGTGACAGGTGCATTATATCTGAGGCTACAACCCACCGACACTTATTGATTTGTGCACAAAATGATTGATCACAAAACATAAGTACAATCATTTTAATGAAAGGTTTGGCAAGCTTTCCAGATGGTTACCCTCACTTGAATCATCCAAATGTGTTTATCCTGATAGTAATCAATGAGCAATAGCAGAAAGGAATTCATCAATCCCTTTTTAAAATTATTTTTTGGGGCAGATTTATTAAAGGGGTTGTTCACCTTCATAGAACATTCAAAAATGTAACAGTTCATGTAGAAATAACAAGCTTTGCCATATAAATGTTTAACCAAAAATGTGCAGTTGATGAGATATTCACCACAGATGGATCCTTTTGCAGATGGGGTCCCTTCATCATGGGCCCCCAGTGGGAAAGTTTCAAAGGGGTGGTTCACTTTTAAGCCGACTTGTTTATAAAATAGCTAATTCTAAGCAACTTTTCAATTGGTCTGCATTTTCTTAAATAGTATTTTACTTCTATGCCTTCTTCTTCTGACTCTTTCCAGCTTTCCACAGATGCTGTGTAAGGCTACACATTTATTGTTATTGCCACCGTATTATCTTTCTATTCAAGCGCTCTTCTATTCATATTCCAGTCTCTTATTCAAATCAGTGCATGGTTGCTAGGGTAATTTGGACCCTAGCAACCAAATGGCTGAAATTGCAAAGTTGGTAAAATACTGCCCTTCCTGTGTTTATATTTCTGCCCTTTTTATAACATTGGGAAAATGTATCATTTTACTGACTGGTGGGTAAAATAGCAGCAGGTGTGCATGGCTGTGTGCTTGTTTGTCACAAGGCTGGGGTGTTTATGTTTGGGGACATGGGGCCAAATACACAGAAAGATGTATATGCTGATTTGCATAGTAAAATGTGTTAGATTTGGGATATGCTGGGTCTTTATACCTATGTGAGACTCAAGTAATGCGCACAAGATAGCAGCCAATGCAAGGGAGACATTCCCCAACTCTAGTTTAGGAGAAATTAACCTATGGCCTTTGAAGTTATGTGACTGCTTACAAGTGCACTAGTAACCAATGAATTACTAGGGGAGGGCAGTATCAATGTCCAATAGGAAACAAGTATGGGCAATGCCTGGGAGTGATGATGTAAGCATATAGGAAGTGCAGGTATAAAACAGGCCACTCCCATTCTTTAGAAAACTGATCAGAGAGACAGGAGAAGGACAGGTTTAAATGCTATATAAACTAGCTTTAACAATTACCTATTTACTTCATTTGATGGAAAATGGATTGTCTAACACAGTGAAAACATTTTTAGTGGTTTCATAAAATTTGGACATTGAAGGTGAACAGCCCCTTTAAGGTTTGAATTGTGATTTTCACGAAATTTTAATTTTCGAGTAAAATTTTTTGGTCAAAATTCACATTTTCAGCCTTAAAATTTTTTTTTCCCCACAATTCATTATAACCCAACCCTGAAAACAGCTTGAATCCAAAAATACACCATCTAAAAACCTGTCTTGGTCATGTAGGATTCAGTGGCAGAGGTCCCTTGAACCCTTTGAAGATATTAAAAGCCTTCATGATGTTCAAGCTTAATTTGAGAGGGTTTTGTCTGAAAACTTTTTCAGGTTTTTCACTGGATCGATTTGAGTTGTCTGGTTGTTAACCCTGAACTTACTGATTTGAGTTTTTCCAATTCTAGATTTTATTTTTATTTAGCTGCAAACATCTCCAAACTGATCCCTGGACCTCTCCTATTGACTTATACAGCAATTCAGCAGGTTTTAGGTGGCAAATAGTAAAATTTTTAACTCTTAGAGTATGATAAATCTCAAAAATTTAATTAAGATATTTTTAAAAACTCAAATCGAGTTTGCATACTCCCTAGTTGAATTACAGTTTCTGCCCCTAAGTCTACTAGAAAATAATGCAAGCATTAAAAAACCCCAATAGGCTGGTTTTGCTTCCAATAAGGATTAGTCGTGATCAAGTAAAAGGTACTGTTTTATTATTCCATAGAAAAAGATAATCATTTTTAAAAAATGTGGATCATTAGGATGAATTGGAGATTAATTTGGAGATGTACCTTTGGAGCTTTCTAGATAGCAGGTTTCCAGATAACAGACCCCATGTCTGTATAATTTACTTTCTACACTTAGGGGCAGATTTATCAAGGGTCGAATTGAAAATTAAAATTTTGAGTTTATTTTAGTGTGATTCATCTAGGGCAGAGGTCCCCAACCTTTTTTGCTCGTGAGCCACATTTAAATTTAAAAAAGAGTTGGAGAGCAACACAAGCATGAAAAAGTCCATGTGGATGTCAAATAAGAGCTCTGATTGGCTTTTTGGTAAACCTTATATGGACTGGCAGCCTACAGGAGAGAATGTTTGGCAGGACATCTGTTTTTTATGCAACCAAAACTTACCTCTAAGCCATTAATTCAAAAATAAGCACCTGCTTTGAGGCCACTGGGAGCAACATCCAAGGGGTTGGAGAGCAACATGTTGCTTGGGAGCTACTGGTTGGGGATCACTGATCTAGGGAACAGTCCAAATTAAATTTGAGTTTTAAAAAAATTCAACATTCGAATTGGTGGACTTTGAAAAAAAAATCAAAAAATTATTTTAAAAACAATTTGATTGAATTTGGTTCAAATTCGATTCGAGTTTGCAACTCCATCCTATTCTCCTGAATTTTGAAAATTCGATCTTTTTAATAAATTTTGATTGGTCTTTTTTTACAATTTTGAGTTTATGAGAGTTTAAAATAGATTCATTAACTCAAAATTGGACACTTAATAAATCTGCCTCTTGTAGTCACTTGTGCATCAGAAAGCATTATTACTTGGAAATAGGCTGGCAAAAAGCAATGGACTGGATTGGATTTGAAGGGATTGGTATAAGACTTCTTAAATGGGGGTTATCTATCAACCTCCAAATTTATCTCCCCATTTGCTGCTACAAACTGCTAGCATATCCTCTCAGGTTTTTTAGGCGTATTTATTATAACATTTTCCCAAAAATTTACTTTTTCGGGAAAATCTCCAATTCCTGCTATTGTTTTTTATTTCTTATCTGAAAACTCAGAATTTTCCACCTGAAGGCATTGTGGAATTGCACAAAATCCAGTGCACATCAAAAAGTCAATGGGACTTCTCCCATTGACTTATATGCAACCTTGGCAGGACTGAGATGCCGGATTTTAATATTTGGGTTTTTTAAAAAGTTCCATTTTATAAAAAAAAATCACAAATTTTTCGCATTTTCGGCATTCAGTGTTTGATAAATAGCCCCCTATTTGTGTTTAGATTTTTTTTCTCTCTTAAAGTTTGACCACTAAGGGAATCTTTAGTTATGAATAAAATAGGTCCCTCTTACTAGGTCAAATCGTGATGACCTTTATAGTTTCCTAGTTTAGTTTCTAGTTTTTATATATTTTGGAGCCCTTAAGGCTCATGGCTTTTTGGCTGTGATTCCCGAAAAGTGGATGGGAGTCAAGTGCACAACCAGACACAAATCTGTAACTACTTAGTGGTGAGTTATCTCCATGTTATAGGTCCCACTAGTATTGACACTTATGCTCAGGGCTATTTAACTGAGCAGTTTTGGCTGTGCCAAGGAGTATTAGAGGGACTAGGTTCCCGGTGGCATTGTTGCCAGCATGTAAGAATTAGGTGCTAGACAGTTTCACTTGATTCCACTTGGAGTTCCAAGTAATGGGAGAGTACTATACATGATTTAATGTCTACTCTTTAAACATTCTATAGAGGTGAAGGCTTTTCTTACAGTGCTGTATTTGTGAGTATATGCTGAATTCTCACTTGCCAACCTGTGTTATTCTGGGACCTTCTTTGTAGACTTTTCTCAATAAAACTTGTTCAGTTGCAAGAAACACTGGTGCTCATTTCTGTGAAATACAAGCTAACTGTAGCAGCACCCTGCCCTGTAAGCTGGACACGACCTGGTAGGTGAAGGGTTGAAAAGCTAATAACAGCCCACACTATGGCCTCATTAAGAAAGGAAGGGCAGAGGTCTCCCTTGTTTATTACTGGAAATGACAGAATATTATTTTAAGTATTAGAAAAAGCACTGATTAGAATTGGAATCAATGGTGCATGCTAGGAGAGCATGTACATATAAATTCAACTTACCTAAATAAACAAGATAGTAAAATGTAAAAAATAGCAAATAACTAGTGATGGGTGTATTTGATCCCTTTAGCTTCACTGAAAATTCACTGAAATGCATTCAAGTCTATGGCGACAATTTTTTTTGATGCTCAAGAGGGTGCAACTATTTTTTTTGGTGCGCAACAAACATTTTCATCCAATGGGTAAAAAATGTTGGTCATAACTGCAAATAACTTCTTCCTGCCTTTATGGTAATTGCCCTATGCCTACACATACTTTATTGACTTCATATCTATTCTTAGCCTTAAATTTCTGTTCTTCAGCCTCAAGTTCTCCAGACCTTGTGCTTTTCAAAAAAGTGGTATGGCCAAGTTGCAATGGAACAAGTAACAATAATTACAAAATACTTTCTTATGCTTAGTTTTGTAAATTTTTTATTACTAAAAAATAATTTCCCAGAGTCCATTCCATGAGGACCCAGATACACTGCCTAACAGGAAAGTTAGGTCCAAGAAGATAATTTATAAATGGAATATTGGCACTACTGATTTATGAGTAGACAAAGGTCAAACCTAAATTGTTGGAAAAGTATGAAGGAAGAATAAAACATTTCTGGTTATATTCAGGGATGTCCTGTATATGCTATAGCTACTGTAACCTGTGCTCATAATAATATAGTATTCCTACCTTTGCTTCTTTTAGTAAGGGAGGCCAGAAAATACTAGGGATATGCAATGGGTATAAAACAAACCATTGACTTCAATGTACATTTGGTGTGAGAAGAAATGCCCATTGATTTGAAATCTTTGGCAATTTTGGTGCATATTTGGTGAGATTTGCTTATCACTAATTATAAGAACATACAGTATACAGGAATGAGATCCATTATGTGGAGGCCCATTATCCAGAAAAGATGGCCATTTCTCATAGATTTGTTGTATCCAAATAATCCACATTTGTAACAATTATTCACTTTTTCTCTGTAATAATAAATCAGTAGCTTGTACTTGATCTAAACTAATATATATTTAATCCTCATTGGAAATAAAACCAGCTGTAAGCTTGTGGGATCCAGGACATGTACTTTCTTCTCTTTAAGGCATTTTATTTAAACACAGGTGTGACCATTTCAGCATACAAAAATCATTAAAAAATCCTAACAATAAATCCCACTGTATGCTACCTTCACACATTTTATGAGTTTCCTCAGCAAACTGGGTCCCTTGTGGACTGCCAGTAAGAAAACTACTAAGATACTTTCTTTTGGGGGATTGCTCAGCCTCCTGACTTTCACTTGCTCCCTCTGCTCCTTGCAGTTGCTTACATCTCCTACTGGGGAGAAATTAAAGGCCGACCACACCTTTTTGGCCACTTATTTGGTCACTTTACCACACAGCAGATTGGGTTTATTTAATGTTTACATGATTTTTCTTGTAGACTTAAGTTATGAAGATCCAAATTACAGAAGGTTTTGTTGCCTGGAAAACAGGTGCTATCATACAATGTAACTAAGTCATAATAAGTCAGCAGATAATATATACTAAAAGTACCACTTTGGAGAGCAGTGTGGATCCTATTAGAATTCATATGTGAATAAAAATTTAAAGACACAGGTAGTGTAAAAAAAAATCACAATTAATACTGTTCATGTCTCTTTTACACCCCACAAACAACAAGCCGACTGTTAGCTTTATAGCTATCTAAGAATTCATATAACAGCAACAGACATTCAATTGTCTAGGGGAGTTACCAATCAAAAGTAAGTCATTTGTGAACAAAGTAAGAGGTTTCACATTTGTGGTTATTCTCTCATGGATATTATATTATGTTAAGACTTTTGCATAAGGTTCCAGAGCCATGTTGAATCTTTGTCATTTCATCTCATCATATAAAGCCAGTTGAGCACATACATATCTTACAATCACTTTCATTCAGTGAGGAGGTAGACAGAAGTCATTAAATTCAGGAGAAGTCATTCCTCAGTTTATATTTCATGTGTTAGGTCTGGATTGGTGGGGGCCACTGGATTTTTTCCCAGTATTGAAAAATAGCTGACCAGTAAATGTTACTTGCTGGTTTCTATCAGTTACAAAACTGTAGCTTTATAACATAATCCCCAAAGTATAAAAAAACACAGTTTTTGTCTATAATAAATGATTATTAAAACAAGCTTGAAGCCACTCTATTTATCCTCCTACAACTCTATAAAGCCATATTCAATAGACTGACATATTTATGGGGTTGATATTCCTTGTCTGTCTTCGGGGCATGATACAATAAAAGTGTCTCTCTGTAATAAGCAGAGACAGGCAGATATTCAAAGCTAACAATAATCTATTCACTCCTACTTTATTGTCCATAAATAAATAATATTTCAAATGAAATATTCGAAAATTTTACAAATAATGTACAAAACAAGATTCCTTCTTAAAGGGTTTTTCTCCCTTTCATCATTCTGTGGCATATACAGTACTTTGAAGATGATTTTATGGCATTGTCTCATATATGTTTCAGTAATAAGTTTGTTGTTTGCAATCAAATGTTTCATTAACAAACAAGGCTTTTAAAGCCATCAAAGACAGGCATCTTATTAGTGGTTATTTAACAACCAGCATCATTCCATTCAAGTTATCAGATTGAGGCTGCTGTTCTGTGAACCCCATTTAAGGACCAAAAAGTTTCTTAACCAGACATTACCCTTGCAATACTTCTAGCAATTTCTTCTGAAGCTAGCCTGGAATTTTTTTTAAATGTTATTTTATTAGACTGCATACAGTTTTTGAATTCTCCTAGAATGGAATTTGGGATTCCGTTCTATGTGGGTATCTTTATGTTTGGACATGTCTATGTCTGTCATGTAGGTGCAATTTATTTGCAGGATAAATTAATGATCAAATGCCTTTAATTATGTGCATGTCACAAGATGCGGATAATATGCATGGCACTGAAAAAATGGGAGCAATGAAGCCAAATAATTAGATTCAAATTAGAAGTCAGAAATTAGTTAATATTCAGAAAGACAGAATGTTGTGGCAAATCACCTTCTGATCTCAAGAACTATATTAATAAATTAGCTGCAGTGGCAGTACATTTCACTTTAATCTAAAGCAAATGCGATGGGTAAATGGCAGCAGATACAAAATTATGCAGATTGTTTCATCAGCATCAAGGTTTTCAGTGTGTTGATAAATCAGTCTAATTATCTGTCATTTAAAAAATAGTGCATTTTACATATATTTTTCTTGCTTCTCTTACAAGAGAAAATAATAGTGAGTTTTTCAATATTTTATCAATTCTCTAAATGTTATTTGCAGAATTTGCAGACTCAAATTCTCCATCATCAAAGGGGATCCTTAATAAGGGACCAGTTAAAATAAGCTAGTAATAAATCAAGATCACCATAATGATGATTCTATCATTATTGTTTATTAACAGGGTTGAACTGGGTGGCAGGGCACCAGCAGAAAACCTGGTAGGCCCCACTGACCCAAGACCAATGAGGGACACTCCCAATCATTTTGGAGCAGCTACAAAAAGGCTGGAGGGAGGAGGTACAAGGTGTGAGGTACAATGAGGGGCAGTTGGGGGGTTTGCGATGAATAAGGAGAAGTTTACAATGAGAATGGGGGTGGTGGACCCTTGAGGTGGTAGCCCCAGACTCCCAAGTCCTACACTGTTTATGTCTAACTTGTTGTCTGGATTTTGTGCAGTTATAATGAAGTTAGTTTTAATTTGGCATTACAGGGCACCTGCAATATAAAAGTGCCTTGGAATTCTACAATTTAGATGCTACCAAACTTTGTCATGTAGAAGAGACTGGCAAGCTAGTTGTGATTCATTTACACTATATTTATGTGAACACATGCAAATATATGCATTATTCTGGTATTAACCAAAGGAAGATGTAACTGGGAAAATACGCGTACACCTGTAAGAAAAATAGATTGGAGAATTCAATTTTTGACATTTTTGGTAATGACATGTTGTAACAAAATGCTAAATTTTAGCTATACTAGACATCCTAGTTTTTAATAAATCCTAAAAACACCTATGATTATGTGCCCCTTTTTGCATGAAACGCATAATGTTGTTCCTGTTGAGATTTTTTTTTTCTTTAGATGCTTTTTAACTGCACTACCTTGGTTTTTTTGGCATAGTTCTGTGCCAGCCTGTATTATTTTGGAATAACAGATTCTCCATTTATCCAGCCCATACTTTCCAACAAATTATATGACATAGCATGCCATAGCAGTAAAATCCAAAAATATATGTTTCTTGCTCTTTATAAATATCATGTAGTGGGTGTGCAAGTAGCTTAGACATAAATTATTGTGTGTATGTGTGTTTATCCAGATCAGGGCAGCAGCCAGAAAATATGAATAAATTGCAGAACATTCTGCTTGGTAACATGAGCAAAAACGAACATAAAATAAGTACTTGTGCAGGCAGTAAAAGAGAGAAGGAAAAGGGTGACAGGCAGATGGTGCAAAAGGATATCATATGGCCATGTTAATGACAGCACATTTGCAGTGGATTTATCAGTCATAACACAGAGTTTGATTAGCAATTACTATGGCTAACAGAATGCGGCTTCACACACCCTTCCACAGAGCTACAGTACTTGAGAAAAGTATATTGCAATTTCTTTTTCAGTGATTCTGCTTTCCCTATGGCCAGACTGATCACAAACAATAAAATACACTACTGTATAGCAATTGCATGACAGATCCATTTTAGTTTCAGTGATAAGAAATTCTATAGAAACACAATTGTAAATCTCTAGAGTATTGCCAGAGCCAAAAAATAGCATTATAAGTGTCAAACTCATATCAGTAAAGATTATAAAAACGAAGTAGATAGGCGAAATGTATTTGTTTCTGTCTCTTTCCGTCACTTAAAACAATGACAACAGATGGTAGTCTAAAGATAATACCGCTGATGTTTAATTGTGGTTTATATTGATGTTGATTCCAGTTACTTAGCCACCTCTTTTAGGAGAAGAGAAAACATAATTGTTCTCCCTTCAAGATCCAACCAAGTATTGATTCCCTCCCCCTCAACGGAGAGGACAGAACTCTGTATTATATTACTATTAAGTGTTCCACATATAATGCCTCATTGGGGACAGCTTTATGGTCGGTTTACATTTATTTCTTTTTTGTGTTGCTTTATTCAAGCTTACAGAACAGTATTTGGTCAAAGAACAATAAACACATTTATTAGATAAGTGAACAGTTATTTTCTTTGCTGAAATCCAAAAAAACAGCTGTGATCTGTTAAAAACATTCCAGTTCCTTAGCATTTCAGGACCATGGAGAGGGGGAATGAAGAGAATATGAAAGCTTGTCTGGTGACCACATTGTATTGAGCTGCAGGACCTTGCTACTTTGATAGAAACATGACTGATGGAATTACAGTGCCTACTAGATATACATGCCACAATGTTCAGGGCCTGAAAGTCTTATGAAGTTTATATTTGTTAGTACTCTTCCCTCCTACTATAGTTTTCAGATTCTTACCTAACAAATAGTTTTGATATGTAATCGACCAGATGCAGTGCCATGAGAAAATATTTCAATTGAGAAGAAGACATACTCACTGTTATAAAAATGATCAGAAACCTAGAATAAGTAGACCATGTAATGTTTTCAACCTGGAAATTTGGCTCTTCTAGCCGTGTACCCCGCGGCATATTGAAGGTTCCTCAGGTGGTGATATCATCTGGAATGCAAACATCATATTGGTTGCTATGGGTTACTGCTGCTGGACAAACTTAGTGCCTTTATTACATATGGGGGTATGCATTCTATGTTATGTTTTGAACTCTCCTAGGACTAGGGTCCAATTTCACCATGCTAGCACTGACCTATCTATCCTCACATTACATGGTCTACTTATTCTAGGTTTCTGATCATTTTTATTTCTTACTGTGCTTACAGGCAAAACACAAGACAATCTATAAAGGAATAGCATAGCAGAATAGAATCAGCAGTACATCTGCCACTCTTATGGAGTTGGTGACTTAATAAGGGAACCAGGAGTGATGCAATATAAGGGATCTGAATCTACTGTATAAATGGCAGCATATTTTTTCTGCTTATTTGCATGCTAAACCAATCATGTTAAGTATTTGTATACCAAGCAACACCTGCTAAAAGGGGCCCTAACAATCACCCTTCAATCAACATCATTTATGTCTTTAAGGTGGCCACACAATAGCCACCAAAGGTGGACAATCTGATTGTTGGCCCTATGGTCAAATAATCAGATTACAACAGCAGCTGTTCAAGCGCTCAGAGCAAGGACCACATCAACTAGCCAATGAGGTCCCCATTCTTAGAGGAAAATCAAATGTAATAAAATGCACCGTACCGGTGCGGCGGGGACGCCCGCCGCGCCGCCAACGGCAGGGACGCCTGCCGCGATCCTCCTCTGCCAGCTCCTATGCGCGCGCACTTCCGGGTTTCATTTAAAGGCGCAGGCGCGCTGACGTATGACGTCAGCGCGCATTGGCGCGAAATTTGAATTCCTTAAAAGGCCGGTTCAGCTTTATGCTCATTGCCCGTGATAGGTTTTGTTCCTGGTGCCTTGTACTTGTGCTGTAAAGCTTCTGATCTGTTTGATACCTGTGTCTGACCCTGCCTGGCTGTTTTTGACTACTCTGATCTCTGGAACCTGACCCTTGCCTGAAACCAACCTTGAATTTGCTTAACCCTCCTGATTGATTACCCGGTTTTGACCCCTGCCTGTTATTGACTCCGATTCTGCCTTCTCCCATCTGATTGATCACCCGGTTTTGACCCCTTGCCTGCCTGACGACTCCTAGTTATCCGCCTGCCACGACCCTGCCAGTTTGACCACGAATCTGCCTACTCCTATCTGTACCGTGACCATCGGCCTTAAAAAACACTATCTACAGTCGTGCCCCATTGCTAGCCAGAACTCCTGCTCTGCACCTCTCGTATAAGTCCAGGTGGCATCTGAGTAAGCTGAGGGCTCCTCCCGAAGCCAAAGGCGGTCACATTACTGGTGAAGCACGAGCCGAGACCAGGGTGCTTGGCACTTGTTCTGGTATTGGGTGCCGACCGTGACATCAAACCTGCTAAAGTGACATCTGGATGATAGTTGGCCAGATATCAGTCAGGTAGGCCCATCAAATGTCCCCATACACAGGCATATGAACTGCCAAATCAGCCTAAATGCTCAAATCGACAAAATCTGAATAAAAAAACTTTAGTTCTGCTCAATAAAATATTAATGGATGAAGCTGCCCACCTGGTTTATATTCTTTATCATAGTGGTTTCTTTTATTTGTTCTTAGGTAACATGTATATAAAAATGTATAAAGCTCTGAATTGACCAGGTGACCATACAATAATATTGGGAAGATCATTGTTGATATGGCTAATTGGCAACTAGTTATCACATTGCTTTCCTTGCTTGATTAAACTTACAATTCTGGTATTATTTTACTATCTTCTGTATCTCTAGAGTCCTTAGAGGACAAATATTTTAAGTTTCAGCTTTATAACGTAATGTCAGTTGCTGAAAATAATTCTGCTCATGAATAACTGGCAGAGCAAATGTTCTTTAAAACAAATCAACATGGGCAAAGATTGATAGATAGATGATGGATAGACAGATGATAGAGAGATAGATAGATAGATAAGTCCATCAGGTAACCACACATCAAAGTCTTATCTTTATATTTATGACTGGGGTGCTCAGTAATAATTTTATATATCCATGAAAATATAGGACTGGCACACCCATATAAAACTTCACTCCTTTATTTGCATCATGTTTGAGTCCAACGTTTCGGTCCTACTTGGTACCTTTCTCAATGAAAGATAAGGCTTTGGAGTGCGGTTACCCTACGGACTGATTTTTCTATTAAAATCGGTTATCCTAACTGAGCCTGTTGAGTGTGGTATTTTTTGCTAATTTTTTATATATATACACAGTATATATTTACTGATGATTAGATTGATAGATATACAAATAGATGATTGAGAGATAGAGAGAGATCGATATATAGATAATTGATAGATTGATAGATAATTGATAGATTGATTGATATAAATATATGTAGATGATTGATATATATATATATATGTGTATATATAAAGCAAAAAATATATATGGTTGAAAGATGATAGAGATATATGATATATAGATAAATGGATAGATAGATAGATAGATAGATAGATAGACGATTGATAGATAGATGATTGATTGAGAGCTAGATCTATAAATTATTGATTGAGTGATAGATATATTTAAATATAGATAGATGACAGATAGAGAGAGATAGAGAGACAGATAGTTGGATGGAGATAGATAATTGATATGAGATGATAGATGATATAAATATAAATATATATATATATATATATATATATATTGAGAAAGGCCCAGGAGGGGCCGAAACGTCAGTCCATAGTTCCTAAAAAAACTTTATTTTTAATTATTTTAAGTCCTGAGAGTGCGAGCCTTTTCTTTGTTTGTATCACATAATTATTGGCGTGCACCCAGGCAACTTATTTCATTTTTTTCGTGAGTGCTGGCACCGCTTGGATTGTTAGATAGTTGTATTAGTTGATAGATGACTGAGATCAAGAGACAAAGAATGAGAAAGATGGATAGATAAATAGTGAGTGAGCGACAGTGTCAGAACTACTGAGGGAGCAGGGGGTTCGATTGGCTCATGACCCCTCGGCAGCTCATGCGCCACTGATTCCAACCCAAAAATTGATTATGGAGGGGGTGGAAATGCCGGCTGGAAGTCCTGCTCCAGGGCCCTCCCCCGTCTAGTTACGTTACTGGTGAGCGACATTAGATAAATAGATTAAATACAGATTGTAACTTCTTTTTTATGCTAATTTTATGATAATCCTGAATTCCATAAAAAATGTACCCGGATATGTAGTTTGATCTCCGTCAGAGGTGGACAGAAGCGATTAACACTAACATTCAAGGTTCATTCATTATTTATGTCTCTTTGCTGGAAATATTTATTTAGAACATCTGTTACATTGGCTGGAATTAATACTTGCAGCACCTGACCCGCTTATGTTTCTACCTCATGAGTAAACAGACCGAACATAATGTTCTCGTGCACAATGAAGGAACTCTCAATAGACTCGATTGCAGAATCTCCAGCTCGATCACTGTCTTCATTTAACAGGGAAGGCAATGCAGAGGAAGAGATGCGTAAATAAACTGCATGGGGATGTAGCACAGCACATAGATGTAAGATAACAACAGTAATTCATTGGATGCCATTTTGACTTAAGCAAATGAGCACTGCAGATAAACAGTGTTTGTTTTAATAAACATACTGTAATTAATGTTATTTAGATTGTGCTAACATAATGCCCATTACTCTACAAGTGAGCAAAAGGATCCCAACTGTCTAAGCAAATAAAAATAGAACTGAAGGAATAGCATAATGTATTGAACTAAAATAATGTGTGTGAATTGCTAAACAGTTTAATGCAGGGTCCCCAGCCTTTTTTACCCATGAGCCACATTCAAAAAAAGAATTGGGGAGCAACACAC
The DNA here is from genome assembly GCA_024363595.1 of Xenopus borealis. NCBI lineage: Eukaryota > Metazoa > Chordata > Amphibia > Anura > Pipidae > Xenopus > Xenopus borealis. The sequence goes on along the minus strand of CM044443.1, from coordinate 120,744,098 downwards.
GCATGGAAATGTTCCTGAGGGTGCCAAATAATGACTGTGATTGGCTAGTTGGTAGCCCCTATGTGAACTGGCAGCTTACAAGAGGTTTTATTTGGCAATGCATCTGGTTTTTATGCAACTAAAGCTTGCCTCCAAGCCTGGAATTCAAAAATAAGCACTTGCTTCGAGGCCAACATCCAAGGGGTTGGTGAGGAACATGTTGCTTGCAATCCATTAGTTGGGGATCACTGGTTTAGAGGTAGGATTCACAGGCAATGTTAGCAAGATGGCACAGCTCTAGATCTCCAATAACCTGAGATGGGCTAGCTGACAGAGAGTAGCAAACATATTGTAGATTTATGAAGGTATTATTAGCTGATCTGCCAGTTGTAGCCAACCCAAAACTGCCATTGTCTCATAGGCAGGCTAGCCACTATCCTCCTTCCTTCACCTTTCATAGCTCTTCTATTGTTATATAGTTTCCTAACAAGGAGTGAATGGGGAAGAATGAGCATGTGGGCTAGTTGTCCTGAGATATTGTAGCAATTCTAATTGGGGATGTGGTCAGTCAAACAGAGCAATTCCCTAGGTGTTTATAGCCTGTACAATGGGCTTCTCCCCAAGATAATCTAAAATCAGACAGTTTTAATAAATATCACTTCGATTAGTTGATTTTTATAAGATAATAAAGTTCCAAAGTTTTGTCCAAATGCTAATATAATGCTTACCTTTTTAAGGAACTGCCATCATCTACATTAAACAATATATTGCCATATCTTGCAGGACAGTGTATGTAAAGCTTCCTAACTTCATCCAAGACATCTCTACTCTGGACAGTTCAATGCTACTTTTTGTTTGATTCAATTATAATTCCAGTTCAGGCATGGGGCCTGTTATCCAGAATGCTCAGGACTTTTCAAAAATGATGACCTGTTATTTACTAATCACATATAATCCCATTGCCAATGTTATATGAAAGGGTGCACAGAAGAGACATGTGCCTAGGGTGCATAGGGTGCAATGTTTGGGCAAGCGTTAGGATCCTAGATACATGCCTTAGATTGTTCAGATAGTGGTAGCATAACAGAGAAAGGAGAAGTGTTGAAAGTGTTGAAATGCTGAGTGGAGAACAGCGAACAGGTGATACTAGGAGCTTGTTTTTGGTGCCTTTCGTGTTGGCCTGGTTCTGGTTATTTGCAAATGTCATTGCAATCAAAAGCAGTATTTGTGGTCCTTTTCAGGGCCCCAGGTTCTGTTTCTAGAACCAATTTAACAGAAGCAAATTTTCCTACAAAACTTCTTAACAATGGGGCTGCTGAACTGGAAAGAGATATATTGAGATGGGCATTGCCCTTCTGAATTCACTCAATCACTGCATATAATCAGTCATGAGGCAGAAAAAAAGCATTAAGATGGATAAGTTATGTACATCTATTTATGGATATGTTGCCAGTTTTTGTTGAGTATTTATGTGTGAATGCTCTGCTGCTTTTAGCTGTGCATACACCTTTGATGGTTGATAACATACCAAAGGTGTCCATGACATTCCAAGAAGTCTGTTTTTCATCACACAGGCCGTGTGTCATTTTTCTGTCATCTCAGAGTCTGTCAGGAATAAAAGGCATAATTATTCCTTCCATACAGCTTCAGCAGAAATCACTACAGATTAGCAACACATCTGTGATATTAAAGTAGTTTTTGATGTGTGCTGTATCTACAGGAAGCTAAAAGTATATGAGAACGGAAAGCTAAACTTTTTATTGTGCGTTTGACTAATGAAAATTATTTTACATTCCTCTCCAAGGACAAGCTTCCGCGAAAATAGTTTAGAGCATGGGTTACATTCAGACTCTCTCTTGGGCTTATTTATCAAAAATCTAATTTGTGAGTTTTTTTCTACTTTGAATAAATACAATATAATTAATAATATTTGCTTATTTATTTAAAAAATCAGAATATAAAAATAACTCAATTGAATCCAATCGTGGGGAAAAACTCAAATAACTTGAATTATTGAGTTTACAAGCTCAAAAAAACTTGGAAATCATGAATTAAAAATTGGCTTGAATTTTGCCTAGGACATCTCCCATTGACTTCTACATGAACTCAAATACCTCAAATTTGTGAGTTTACAAGGTAAAAACAAATGGAAATTTTGGATTAAAAAAGGACTTGAATTTCGCCTAGGATGACTCCCGCTGACTTCAGTATGAGATCACAAGCTTTAGATGATGATGAGAAGTTTTACATTCATGTTAAGAGTGAAAATGGAATTTGAAATTTGAATTTGTGAGATTTTGTGCAAAAAAAATTAAATCTTGCCAAAAATTTTAATTTTTTTTAAAACAATTCTTTTTATTGATTTTTTTCTACTTAACAGCATGAAAAAAATACAGTGGGGGGGGAGCGGGAGGATTTTGCATAGCCTCTAGGGAGCAAAAATTGTAATTTGAACATTGATAAATCATCCCCTCTGTCTTGACTGGGCCCTCACTATGCTGTGTGGCGGAAAGGAGTGTTGTGCAACTATATGTCCCAACTGCGGCAAAGATTTGAACTGGATGGTAGAATGTTCTTAAATTGATCCTCAAATGCTTGTTACTGGTTACTGGTTTATTAAACTGAGCAGCAAATTCCTCTTAGCAAAACTATAACTACAGACTGCTCAATGTAGCTATCATCTCTGTACAACACTTTTAGGGGCAGATTCACTAAAGGAAGTGACCTTCACATGCAACGATTCGCCAGAAATCCAATCTGCAGGGACATCGCCAATTTACTAACAGGCGCAGATAACTATTCACCAGCAAAAGAGGCCATCGCTAAAGTTCATTTGCATGAAATAGCCAGGAGACTTTTTGCTCAAAGTTCGTAAGTCTGCAAGTTCACTAAGATGCAAATTTTACTGTTTTGCCATAGTTTACATTTCCACCTTAGACCAGGCAAACTCATAAACGAAGCCACATCTTCCTTAATCTTATGTCAGTGATATCATACATATTGTGTATGCCAGAAATGCATTAAAATTGTAAAAAAAAAAAGCTGGCAACTTTTGTTTTAAAATGTGATTTCCTTCAAAAGTCCAAGCTATTAAAAAGGCCTGTGTGAGGAAGTTTTTAAAACTAATTTAAGGGGAATGCCACATTTGCTTAAGGGTGAGCTCAAGTCTAGGACATTAGGATGTCCTCTGGCTTTATTATGGCTAATTGTAAATGTGTTTTAAAAAGTGGCCACTTCAAGCGCAAGAGTTCTAGCAAAATTTTGCTAGGAAGAAATGAACACTAGTGAAATTTTGCTTTGATATGTGAAAAGTCTCCAGTGTTTGACAGCCAAGACGCAACTTCATCTTTTAGTGAATTAGCATAGTGGTAATGAATTTGTGCTTGTTGAAGTGGTGTAAAGTGTGGTGAAGTGGTCACTGGTGTCCATTCAACCTTTAGTGAATTTGCCTCATAGAGTGTCTGCTATCAACTGTCTACTTTTCATTCATGGGTCCCTCTCCCCAACTCTACTAAGGTCTTGCCTCCCTTAAACTGAAGTCATCCTCTAGAACAGGTACATGCAGTTTGGTGGCAACAATGGTCGGATTCAAGATTTACGTAAAAAACGTGGGTCATCCTGATGCTGGCATTTAGAAAGAATGACTGATACACTTTCTAACAGTCACAGACAAGATATCCTTGAGAGTTACCTATTGCATGCAGAAATAATTATACACACTATGAGTACCCACCTATAATTGACACAAGGTGGTGATACAAAGGGGTGAACCATAATTTACACAACTGAGCTAAAGGGAAATAAGGTTGGAGAGTGTGTGTGGTTGTGGAACTACAACTCCCATAAAACTTACTACACTATATATTGCTTTTTCCCTATACCATCTGATAAGCTACGTACACAATCTTGGGATCTTTTTAGCTCTGACTCTATACTTTGTATTTTTGGGATTCTTTTCTTAATACTTGAGTTTTTAAGAGTCGGATCAATGGAGTACTACAAAGAATTTTTGGACAATTAATTTACACAAAAAAACTCTCTTAGGATACACTCTTACTGCAATCTAAGTCCCAGGTACCTCAGACACATCTACCCTCGGAAGCCAAAGAGGAAGAAGCACCATTTTCCCAACTGATATATTAAAGCTAACAGGATAGTTTTCTTGTTTTGTTGAATTTCAAATGAAATCATAAGTTCTGTGTTCTTGTTATGCAGTATACTTTTAAATGTATGCCTTTTTTCAATCTGGTGATCATATTTTTTTAAAACACAAAGCTATTAAATGACCCATGAAGTCTTCAAAGGCCATTTTCCCAGAAATCCATCATAGAGGAAGAAGCTTCCTTTTGTAGTCTCAAGTAGACAAAGAGTTCCACTAAGTACTTGATGGCTGTAATGACTTTGTCATGTTTGATGTAGTCTGTCACTAAAACCTTTATAAGTGCTTTAAACTTCTTTGGGTTTGTTAAGAACATGTTTACTTTAATAGGTAAATGAACCTGAGTCACAATTGCAACTGTGCATTGCGTAGATCGAAAGATCGATCACTAATAGCTTCTATAGCAGGGAACCCCAACCTTTTTTAACCGTGAGCCACATTCAAATGTAAAAAGAGTTGGGGAGCAACACAAGCATGAAAAAATCCCTTGGGGTGTCAAAGAAGTGGTGTAATTGATTATTTGGTAGCTCCTATGTGGACTGGCAGCCTACAGGAGACTCTACTTGGCACTATACTTCATTTTTATGCAATTAAAACTTGCTTCCAAGCCTGGAATTTAAAAATAAACACCTGCTTTGAGGGCATGAAGAGCAACATCCAAGGGGCTGGAGAGCAACATGTTGCTCACGAGCTACTGGCTGGGGATCACTGTTCTATAGCAAGGCTGACGATTACATATTGTACTTGTTTGGAAAGTGTGTGCATATTCCTGAAGCTGTGACCTGCACACTATATCTCTATCTCTAGCATTGTCTCACCACTTTTATTTTGCCTCAAGTGTATAAAAATCCATAAGATCTTTATCTCTGTTTCTTCAATAGGGATGGCTCAAACTGTTCGCCGGCGAACTTGTTCGCGCGAACATCGGGTGTTCGCGCTCGCCGGAAGTTCGCGAACGTTGCGCGACGTTCGCCAATTTGGGTTCGCCTTAGTTGGCGCTTTTATTTTGCCATTTCTCCCCCAGACCAGCAGATACATGGCAGCCAATCAGTAAGCTCTCCCTCCTGGACCACCCCCACACTCCCTGGACCACTCCCCTTCCCTATAAAAACCGAAGCCCTGCAGCGTTTTTTCACTCTGCCTGTGTGTGCTGAAGAGATAGTGTAGGGAGAGAGCTGCCTGTTAGTGATTTCAGGGACAGTGGGGGACAGTGGATAGTAAGTTTGCTGGCTAGTAATCTACTGTACTTCAAACAACTGCCATCTAGCTGTGTGAGCTTGTTCACATTCTGTCTAAATATCCATAATATTACAGTCTCCACAACCACCTGAGTGACGTTTTTCAAGCAGCCATAATATATTTTACGTAATCCGTATCCACCGATGTAGTAGTGTATACGTTGACCTTGTAGGCATTATTTGCCCTGTAGCCATTTTTTGCCCAGTGTGTTCTTCAAACAACTGCCATCTAGCTGTGTGAGCTTGTTCACATTCTGTCTAAATATCAATAATATTACAGTGTCCACAACCACCTGAGTGACTTTTTTCCCTTTACAGCACAAAACGCAGCACTGTGCCAACAATGGATTTTTCTGATACATTTTTGCCCTTGATCCCCCTCTGGCATGCCACTGTCCAGGTCGTTGCACCCTTTAAACAACTTTAAAATCATTTTTGTGGCCAGAAATATCTTTTTTAGCTGTTAAAGTTCGCCTTCCCATTGAAGTCTATGGGGTTCGCGAACCGTTCGCAAATTTCCGGAAGTTCGCGAACATGTTCGCGAACTTTTTTTCGTCGGTTCGCACCATCCCTATTCTTCAACTATAAACCGTGTCCTATTTCTACCTTTCCTCTTATAATTCTCTCTTGGGTCTTTATCCAGTATTCTCTACACCTTTTCCCATTTCCCTATTTTCCTCACAACCTATTCCACGATGAATGTTAAGTTGCTTCAGTTCATTTGGACACAAATTTATAATGACTTTGGAAAGCCATGTCCTATATAATGAAATAATGTAGAAGAATTTCCTACATCCTGGTTAATGACCTGGTGTTCTGGTTTGGCAGATCCCTCTTGTCACTTATACTAAGTATAATAAGATGTTGCTTCTCCTCAAGGAAGACAGGGTGCCAGCCAAAGAATGCATTTATTTTTATTGCCCATATTATTGTTTATTCTTCATTAATGGGTTCATACCAGTGTGTATGTTGACATACAGTATATTGTGGTAAAACTTTGGGCCAGATTGTCTAGCACAGGGGTTACCAACATTTTTTTAAAAGTCAATAGAACACAGCTGATCCAAAACTCACCCCTCCTCAATGTAATGCCTATGATTAAGGGAGTCCTCTCCCGAAAGGCAATGTGGATCCATTCATGGTCTGAATAAACACCTATTCTTTTATGGAGTGCCGCCTACCCATCCTTTAGTGATGTTGAACATTTTTTTAACTTTGAGAACACATTAAATTGTAAAAACAGTTAGGGAGCAACACAAGCATGAAGAAAGTTCATGGGGGTGCCAAATAAGGGCTATTTGGTAGCCCCAATGAGGATGGACAGTCTAAAGGAGGCTCTGCTTGGCAGTGCCATTGTACACAGGTGATGTCTTCCTGTGCATGTTTATATCATCACACAATGCTTCACAATGCTGTGCTGTGTGTACATCACAAATAAATTATTGATTTGAAAGTGAAAGTTCACCCTTTAATAAATATGCCTTTAGAAATCCCATAGAAATGAATGGAGAGGGGTGGTATTTCACTCTAGCAGACTGTGGTTATCTCTAACTCAATTTTTTGATAGATACAGTATACCCCTATGTGTACATCCCATTACAAAACATTGATTGTATCAATCCTTATTACCACAGCTAAATCTCTGATGCCAAAATATTGGAAGTCCCAATATATCCTGACAATCAGAGAATGGTTACTTAAAGTGCAAGTCATTTATCAATTTGAAAGGTTTAAATGGAGTAAATTGGAACAAATTCAACAAGTCCAGTTTTCCCAACAATGGCAGTATTGGCTTCTTTTTAGAGTCACAAGAATATCGAGACTTAGTTACTTAAAATTTGGGGAAACATTTGGAAATCACTGATTCACATACTGTAGAGAATTAATTTGAACCATATATTACAGATCTTAAAATAATTAACAATGGCATTGCTACCATTGCTACCATATTAACCCTGGTATTCCCCCTTACCTTTATTTTTTGTCTCTATATGTAAATGGCTTTAATAAACTGTTTCTAGGCTGGTATAATTTTGGTCATCTATTTATTTTTTTCTTTCTCTTATTAGTTCTTAGTCATTGCATATCATCTGCTTGGTTATAAAAAAAACTTGTTTCCCTTCCTAAATGCTTACTTGTATTACTTGCATTGACTATTTTATATGCATTCCTTTCTCTGTTTTTCTTTAAAAACAGATGTCTAAATATAGAATAAAAAAATGGATGGTTTACAAAATACTTAAATTTGTTGACTTTTAGACTAATAACTCTAACTTTAAAAGGAATCCTGGGGAATGAGGTCTGAATTACAGATGGTGCTGTGATATTGTCCATTCTCAAGTCATGGTAAGGAAATTCCTCTCTGCAGTGAAAAGCTGAAGTGTAGTACTGGAACTCAAAAATACTGAATTAACAGAATATTTCACTAAAATTATATGTAGTAGGACCCATGTATAATGCTACTTGTGATAGGAGGACGCTTGTGAATCTACTGCACATTTTGTTCGAAATGCATTATAAAAATAAGTAATAATTAACACAAGGAATAACTCTGCATCTGTCCCAATTGATTGCACTTGTTGATTCTGAACAGCAAAAGTACCAGATGTTCTCTGTGGGATGCTATCCACTGATGAGTATCTGACAGGGTCTGGAAGTTCCCTCAAAATGTTGAGTTATACAGTCTAATACTGCTTCAACATCCGCAGGTTAGAAATGCAAATAATCAACAAGAAAATCTCATACACAGAGTTGTATTCTTACTCAATTGTGCTGGCTCTTTAAGAAATCTCGGGATAATGTATAATGACCATACATGACTGCCTATGCACCAATATTACAGCTAAGAAATACCAATCAATTTTTGGTTCAGGAATAACATTTTATATGGTAGAATTAATTATTCGCAAAATATGTAATTTGCAATTTAGAAATAAATACTACACCATACAAAATGAATTTCAACCAAAACAAATGCTGAAACTCTTCCCAACACTCACAGTTAGATGCAGCAGGACCACACAATAACCAAATGGCATGCAAGGGTGCAACAAGATCACCCAGCTGGTTGCCTTGACCTTGGCTGACATTGAATTTTAATGTCAATTCAGTGACATCTATGATACATTACAAAATCTCCTGAAACCTGGGAAGTTACATTTTAAAGAACAAATGCATGTGTCTATTTATATCTTTTATTAGCTCAACATACGGTTTGAAATGACAGGCTACAAAGCATACTCTTTCAAGAAAACCATAAAACACTTATACTATTAATACCATGACAAATTACCTTTGTGAGCATACTGTTTTGTGTCATTCAACACACAGCTACTATGTAATTCTAGCACAATGAAGCACCATGGGTAATCATCATATTGTTTACCCCATTCGTCTCATATCCCTTTCTTTCCCTGTTCAGCTGTTTTCCAATAATCAAAGAGAAATATTATATGGAAAAGCATAACAAACAGATGCCTATTAGGCAGGGAGAGAAAAGGGACAATACAATGATGACAAATAGACAAATATCAGGGGACCTTTTTACCCATAAAGAGGATCACCAGAGGCCACCCCTTAAGACTAGAAGAAAAGGACTTTCATTTGAAGCAGTGTAGGTGGTTCTTCACAGTGAGGACAGTGAGGTTGTGGAATGCACTGCCAGGTGATGTTGTGATGCTGATTCTGTTGATGCTTTTAAAAGGGGCTTGGATGTTTTTTTGGACAGACATAATATCAAAGGCTATTTTGATACTAAATTCTACAGTTAGTATAGCTATGGGCATATATAGTTTGTGTGAAAGAGTGGGAGTGGGGGGGGTGTATGTTGGGTTTTAATTTGGAGGGGTTGAACTTGATGGACTTTTTCTTTTATTTTACCAACCCAATTTAACTATGTAACTATGATATAAACAAAGGAAACCATCTTTAGCTCCACACTGCAATTACATTCATTACATACATATATGCAATGTATATAATATATTTAGTATATAATATATAATATATTATATTTATTATGGGGCACATTTACTGAGGGTTGAAGTCAATAATCGAATAATATTCAAATTTAAAAAATTTGAATATCATAATAATTTTGGGCTACTTCAACTATCGAATAGACCAAAATTAGTTTTGAACCGAAAAAATTTGAAAATTCAAAGTACTGGCCCTTTAAAATCATTCGAATTCGACACTTCACCACCTTAAAGCTGCCGAATTGCCATTTTAGCCTACAGATGCAGTCACTTTGGATTGTGTGTTAAATGCGTCGTGACTTAACTCATCTATCCCATGTATCCCACTTATCACAGAATATTGTGTCACAGCATCCCATCCAATTAAAGAGTTCACCATTGAAAACAATGGCGCTTTGGTATGCTAATGAAAAGGTTAAATGCATTAAATGAGTTAAGATAACTTTGGATAACACAGTTTCTTCAATTAGCCCTGAGTCACGACACATTTAACTTACAAATCCATGTGACTGCATCTGTATAGGGGACCTCCTAGAGCCTGTCCTGAAAATTTCCTAAGTCCTAAGTTAGATTCGAACAATGCGATTGAACGATTTGAACTATTTTTATTTGATCGAAAACAGACCTATTTGATTGAAATAGGTTCATTTTCGATCGAAAAAGCCATTTTATGGTCGAATTTTGAAGTTTTTTAACTTTGAAATTTGACCCTTAGTAAATCTGCCCCATATAGGTCAAATTTTTAAACCATTATTTGAATTTTGAACCATGTTTTAACTCTGTTTCTCTAAAAGCACACATGCTATGAAAGTTGTTAAAAGATCTGTATGAAAAAAGCATGAGGAAAAAAAAAAAGGGAAAGTCAAAAAAGCATTGATTGTCTAAAAGATGTCTCTAAAACATTTAAGCCTCTAAAAGTCTGAATGGTTAAAAAAAGGTCCAATAGGATATTTTACTCCACTGCTAAGCACAGGTCCTATTGACTTCTATGGGACCCCAACTGCTTACTTGGCAACGTTTTCTATTAGAGTTTTTCATGGTTGCTACCCATAAGTTTTGGTTTTTAGAGTTTTAGAGGAATACAAAAAATTTTTTAAAAAAAATACAACTTGTGAAATAAAGGAAATCTTAATTTTAGTAAATTGGTTCCTTAGAGTCAAGAAAAAGCTGAAATTACATTTTGGTTAAGGCATTTTTAGCTCTGCAATAGAGACATTCATTTCCACTATGCTACAACTGTTCTTCATAAAAAAAAAATTAATCCCATATTGCCAGTCTCTTCCAAACATGTCACAGATCCCTTTGGAGAAATGCTTACCTATAAACTGTACCGAACGAAACAGTTCGCACATCTCTAGTCAACTTGCTGGTTTATTTACAGCCTCAAGTGCAGTTGTTGCCCCGTAATTTCCTTGGAGTGAGTTGCACATAAACACACTTTCATTAAATTGACTCCAAAGTATACTCCTTGCATTTCTGTATAATTCTACTGTTGCTGATCAGTCCTTTTGAATTCCATTCCAAATTACGAATGCTGTGCCTATTAATACAGAGGAACCCTTATGCTACTGCCACCTCCAGGCCAAGCAGTAGCTCCCTCAGAACCCTGCATCAATTTCCACATTTCAGTTGCACCAAAAAAGCAGGTCACATGGCCATAACACCATGCATGATGCTAGAAAGACAGCAGTACCCAATTAGCACAGTTACTTTAATTTTGGGGAATCAAATGCAATTTCGGTAGCCACAGTACAAGTATGTCATGAATAACGCCACTTTGCTACAAGAATGGCACTGCAATTTTTTTTGGGGGGGGGAAACATGGCAATTTAGCTAGAATTTGCACTTTGATCACTGAGTTTACAGAGATAAATGTGCCCTATTATGGGGCCAGTTTGATCTGATTCTATTTGTATGTTTTTGGGGATTGTTTAGTTCTTTTTTGTTTGTACTTTTTATATTAGGATATTTTAATAAATTACATGACATTCATAATTTTAGAGAATAATTGTTTATTCTTGGTTTCAAAAACCTCTAAAACAGTAAAATGAGAATGTTGATCAATGATCCTCCACGTATCAGTAGAATTTCTAAAAACCCATATATGGGATCCATTGATGAATTAATGTAATAATGAGTGTAACTAAAATACTCGTTCCAAAGACAAGTTATATTTTGTACCTTAATCTTCTGTTTTCATCAGCAATCAGATGGCTAGACGGTTGGAGGAGATTTTAAACTAGGCGAGGGGGGGGAGGGTTCTATAAT
>CM044443.1:120705408-120730378 GCA_024363595.1 Xenopus borealis | reverse complement strand
TGAACTTGATGGACGCGAGTCTTTTTTCAGCCTAACTTACTATGTTACTATGTTACTTGTGACCGCTTATTCATTCATTAAACATCACAAAAATAAATCAGAGAAAGCAACTCTATACTTTATATTTTACGAAAGACAAGAGATGTTTTAAAAGGATTACAAACGTCTTCATTGTGTCATAAAAATGCTGTAAAAGGTGATTCATTAGCAGTCATTGATAAAGATGTATGCTAATGTTACAAAGACAGAGACAATTAGAGCATTGTCTAACAGCACGCCTTACCTTATCATCAAATAATACTTTAGCTTTTACCAAATATTTTTTTAAATATGGTACAGCGTATCCATGGTTCCATCTTTGCATATGTGTATATCTATAGCTATGTGTTGTGTTTGGTAGCCGAGGATGAGGAGAGTATAACAGTGCATTTATTAGCAGGTCATGCAGCCATTACATAACAGCATTAAGCCTTACTTTCACTTTCAAGTTGTGCAGAAAGTCCTATGTATGCACAGTTCCACCTGCAGGCCATTTGTATAAACACCACATATTCCCCCTATAGTAGGAAAACATTTGGACAAATATATAAACAGTAACAATTAAACCGTATGTATCTTAAAGCAATATATACATTCTTTACATGACATAGTCCTTGGTCCATGCAGGTAGTTTCCTGATTCTCTCGGTATGCCTTATAGGTTCACTTTTCTCTGCCCTATTGCAGTTGGCATTAGGAGTAGGGAAATGTCCTTCATCAAATGGAACATCTCCAAAGTCATAACTAGCAGGAGCAAGACGACTTGCATTCCATATGCGTCCATCAGATAGTTCATATGTGTATGGTCCTCGCTGGTGTCTCACTTCAAGTGGTGTTGTAAATTGTCCTTGTTTCAGTATTCCTGGTTTCTTAATTCTGACTAAAGATCCAGGCTGAAAGTGTACTTCTCTTGTGCCACGTTTTCTATCAGTATAAGCCTTGCATTTGGCTTGGTGACGTTTCACAATGTCAGCAGTAGATGAGTTTGTAGGAACCGTTTTTGGTGGAAGTTTGATATCTGCAACATGTAACTTAGTGCGCATCTGTCTGCCATGTAATAATTCAGCTGGAGATGATTGGGTCGTTGCATGGCATGTTGCTCTGTAGTTATGTAGTTCCTGTGAGACAGTCTCCCTTATAGAGTAGGGCCATCGCCTCAATTTCTGGCATACTGGTTTTACATCTGGTCTTAGCTTAACTTTGTGTACAAAGTTCTTTGCACAGCCCAGTGATGTGTTGCTTTGTGGTGAAATTTTAGACACAGGCTGTGTGTCAGGCACTGGTGCTGTAGTAATAAGACCATCAACTAATTGTAGGTTTAATGCAGCAAAGAGATCCCTTCCAAGTATAGCAGTACCTTTATTCACAATGTAAAAGTCACATTTTGCAGTATTTGATTTAAATTGTACAGTCACTGCAAGCAACCAAGCACAGGGATTGGATCCTTTAAGTAACTGACCAGTCTCAGGGCAGGTGCACCAAGCGTATCTTTTGCAAAGTATTTCAAGAAAATATCTTTTGGTAGTATAGAAACAGCTGAACCTGTATCAAGCATCAGGTTAATGGAGTGTCCCTTGTCAGCAGAAGCAGTACCGACACTGACAGTGCATATAAACTTGTCTGGAATAAATGTACCAGCTTTATCCACACTTAATACTGTAACATTTGTAGTAGTAAGTTCATGAACATATTTAGTAGAACTACGGCAGACCATAGCAAAGTGACCTGGCTTTAAACATTTGCGGCACTGTATAGCTTTGGCAGGACATTTAAAATAGTTTGCAAGGTGTTGTGTTGAACCACAGCAAAAGCAGTATTTTTTATTTGCATTTGCTGCACGTTTTTTCAGTGAATCCCTTTCCTTAGCACTGTATTTTGCCTGTGACTGCACATTATTAGGCCACAGTTTTGAATTCACAATCTGTACATTCCCAGCAGTTCCCTGACTGAGAGTTTTAGCCTCTGCCACAGCTGTTTAAATTTGGCTAGCAACTGTAATAGCCTTTGAAAGGGTTAAATCTTGCTCTAGGAGCAGTCTCTCTCTAATGCGTGGTGAGTTTGTTTTTTCCACTATTTGGTCTCTTAGCATTTCATCTGTTAGAAACTCACAGGTAACAACCAGCTCTCTCAAAATGTTCAGTGGATTCGCCCTTTCAGTGTCCACGTTGGCGGAATTTATATCTTTCAGCAACCACATTTACTTTGGCCACATTTAATTTTGGAGGATAACTCAATATGGCACAATGTAAATTGGTCCATGGTGGCACCATGCGCCAAACAACTATGCGCACAACGACATATTTGCACATGCTGATGCCAAACTCCACCTTTTTATGGATACTGAAGTTGTCAGGCAGCACTTGGTTATCAACATATGTAGTCTTGCTATTAGTTTGTCTCTGGTCTCCTGTTCTTGACTTTTTGCTTGGGTTTTTGCCAGGCTTTGGATTTGCTTTGACGTCTTGCATGAATTAGAACCCATGAACTCTGCCTGTCCTGACCTCTGGCCTGACTTTGACCTTGCATGAATTCTGCCTATCCTAGCTGTTTGCCTGTTACCAACTACATTATATTCTACCTGGTTAAATCTATATCTGTTTTGGACTAAGCTTCTTCTGATCAACTCCCCTGAACCTGGCTACTCAGATGCTCTTCACATCAGAGAGCTCCAGCCACCAGATACTGTTATAGTATAAATGAATGCATCCTTAGCATCTTCAAAAGGGGTGGTGTTTGGCATCAAAACTTTTTCACAGTCACGCACCCATCAGTGCAAATATTGATGGTGATGCACACATGCATGCTGACCTGCAACACCATGAGCACCAGCACTTGCGTAAGTACAGAACCATGTCTAGTTGTGCACAGAGTTGTTGGTTCATGGGCCAAACAGTGCCAGCACTGAACTCCTTACACATAATGTGAGGTAATAACTCCCCAAGGACCTTTGTCCTTATTCAGAATTTGCAATTAACATAAGCATTAAGGTAAGAAGAAAGTATAAACAAACCCTAGTATATGCAGTGGAAACTGAAAAAGTCATAAAGGGTAATCGAGAAGATAAATCATAAAGAAGTCATCAGACACCAGATCTATATCTGTAGGAGAATGAGAGGCTTATTATTAGATACAGGCAGGCTACATTTGGCTTTTATAAATACTCAGTTTATTCATTTTTTTTGTAAATGGTGCCTTCATGCACCTACAAATAACATGTCCAACTGATTGCATCCACTGTAGTGATTTTGCACAATGAGTTTGTCACATTCCTAATTTTTCATGGCCTTATGCAATGAGCATTTCTCTGTACCCCATTTCACAAGACTTATAATTTTCAAGCACATGTCAGGTCAGGTATTCTGTTACAAGTTCTCTCTGTATTCTGATTGAATTCTGAAGAGTTTTACTAATTGCTATCAAGCCTTGAAAGTAATCAAGGCTAGAAAGCAATTAGCAATAATCATTTACTTTCCTGGTACCCAGTGGTGCTATATAAAGTATATACAGGAGAATTTACTTCCTACTCTGAAATACAGAATTATGGGACCAGAATAAAAGACATAAACATTCAATATTATATTTGGTTCACTGCTATCACATCATTCTGGCATCAGAATAGTCAGAACAGAATATTTTCACATGCAAACATGCAACAACGTTTTAAGTTTATTCCTTGAGTTTTAAATGTAGTCAAAGACTAATATCCAGTAAAAGTACATCTAGAGCAACTGAACTTGATGAGTAATAAAGGGCATGTAAAGGCAATAAAATCAAATCCAGTTTTTACTTTCTTTAATGGAAAATCTATTTCCAACATACTTTAATTCAATTCCTACCTGTGGATAGAAATTGTCAGACGGTCCCTAACTGCTGTGCAGTGTTCTTATGAACAGCAGGGGGCAGCCCCTGCCTTACTTCCCAGCCGTGGAGAACTCCAGCTGCTTTGTTTGCCTGTAGACCAGTCCGCAACTGTATAGAGATTTGTATTGGATTTTATTTTTTACTTTACATCCCCTTTAATGTTTTCCACTCTAGCTGCAGGGACAAAGATCATGGAGCCAGATTTAAACAGATAAACTGGGATTCTATTTAGAGGATTATTTTGCTGCAGCCACTGGTTCTGCAGAGTTGGAGACAGCTTGTATTAAATAATACAAAAACTTAAAGTTCTTTATTAAATTACATGACAACACAGGACCCAGTGCAGTCTGTATATTCTGATTATTAATGGAAGATATTATTTGACTTGTGCTGTTTTGATAATTTATGACGATCCCTAAGCTTAGCCCAGATCGCACTGAGCATGTGCACAGTCTTGGTCTTGCAAAGATGTATAACAAAGTTACAAGATGACAGCCCCCTGTGACCAACTTTGAAAGCATAAATCATTTGTTTGATTAGGCTTGTGGTGTAGTAAGTTTATGTTTATGTTTAGTAATGAGTGAATGGCATTATGAGCCGCAATAAACATGGCTTTATGAAGAATAGGTCAAGTCACACTAATTTGATTGCTTTTTATGATGAGGTAAGAAGGGGGTGGGGGAGTAGATGTGATCTATTTGGATTTTGCCAAATCGTTTAATACTGTGCCCCACAAATGACTGCATTCTAAACTAAGGTCTGTGGGCACACGGATAGGAAACTGGCTACAGGATCCGGTAGAGGGTGGTTAATAATGGTACATTCTCTACATGGAGTAAAGTTCTTACTAGGGTCCCTCAGGGCTCGGTATTAGGTCCACTTTTATTTAACTTGTTCATTAAGGACTTAGGAGAGGTTATTGTAAGTAATGTATCAGTGTATACAGATTACATAAAAACAATCAAGCCTAATTAATTGCATTCAGGATAGGTATAGAAAATCCTAGCTATGAGGAAAGACTGGCCTAGATGAATGAAAACCTTTATAGACAAAGAATAGAATTTTTCCCCTGAGCACTCAAGGGCACAGTGACTAACACTAGTGAAAATTCACTAGCGTGATGTAATTTAGTTCCTTTGCTGATTTACTAATGAACGCGGGTGCCCCTTCACTAGCAAAGTACGCTAGAATTGCTTGCACTCTAACGCCAGGTGAATTTTCACTCTGGCGAATAAGTGTAACTACACCAATTCACTAAGATGCAGATTTTACTGAATGTCACCTCTTGTGCCAGAGTTGCCTTCACCAACTCAGACCAGGTGAAGTGCAATAGAGTAGATGGAAGTTCATTAGTAATGGGCGAATCTGCGGCATTTTGCTTCGCCAAATTTTTAGATTTTGTAGAGAAATTTGAGAAATGGTGAAAAATTCACGAAACGATGCTGCATCTTGTTTTGGATGCGTGTGTCTGTTTTTGGACACCAGCACCCATTGCCGACGTAGAAAAAAAAATGGACGACGGCACCCAAAGATGGATGCCTGCGTCCAAAAACAGATGCATGCTCCACACATTCAATTCAGTAAAGAAAAAGATTTTCACGTGAAAACTCATGGACCTGATTCAATTTGAGATGCAATTCCATTCAGAAAAATGTATCTTATGGTTTGTCAAGTGAAAACTCTTTTGAAGTCTATGGGAAAACACTGGAACTGAATTTGGAGAAACGTTTCTGGACCATTGAGGCAGATGCATCGTAACGAGCACAGTTGTGCATGTACTTTAACGTGAATCAGACACAGTTGTGCACTCAATTCAATCCAATGCATTACCAAAATATTCCTTCATTGAGGAAGTTTAAGGAGCACCTTTTGATAGGCATAGAGAATTACATTAAACCCACCTCCCATAGACTCTATTTTAATCAATAATCCAAATTTTAGAACAATATTTAATTTCTCTCTGTAATAATAAAACAATACTTGTACTTGATCTCAACTAAAGGATGTAATTAATCCTTATTGGAAGCAAAACTAACCTATTGGGTTTATTTAATGTTTAATTTATGTTATAGCAGATTTAAGGTATGGAGATCCAAATTACTGATATACATCTTCTTCAGAAAACTCCAGGTCCCGAGCATTCTGGATAACAGGTCCCATACCTGTACGAATGACATATGTTTGCTAAATGACTATGATCCAAATTGCAGCCCATTTATATCTGTTTTGCATTTTCCTACATCTGTAAAATCTTAAATTTGTGAAAGTGCACACTAGATACGTTATTCCAAATATGTAGGGGATCAAACAAGTCTTTCCCCTGATGTCTGATGTCTGTGACATCATCCAGCCTGGTTACAGGCTGGAGAGTCATATGATTGGCTGGGCGCTCAAGTGCATCCCTGGGAGAGGAGGAGGACCCAGGGGAGTGCCTGACTTTGGAGCTAAATGTACAGGTTTACAGACAGAGCTTATAAAGGACTCCCTGTGGCAGTAGCCAACTAGAGCCAGATTTGTAGCGCTACCTGGGGACATAAGAGCTCTAGTGGAAGGGACATTGAACTGACCTGAGTTATTCTGCATTTATCCACCCAGAGTGGAATGTGGGACTGTGGAATTGAGAGATTGTGCCAGGGGTTCATAATCCACACAGGTTCCCTAGAGCAAATTTATATAGTGTGATTTACAGTTATAGAATACATTTTTACATAAAATAAATATTTGTTTTACTGCAAACTGTATGTTTTAGGTTTCCTAGTGGAAATCCCCTGAGGTGTGCTCCTCAGTGTTCCCGGCACTGAGCTGTAATTCCCAGTTCCCAGTACTTTTCATATGCAAGAGGGATTAAGGGTTTTGGATTGCAAAGGGCTCATTGCTATTTAAAGAGACAGTAACCAAATTAGAAATTACAGGTATGGGATCCATTTGCCATAGGCCTGTTATCCAGAAAGTTCCAGAATATGGAAATGCCTCCCATAGACTCAATTTTATCAAAAGAATTAAAATTTTAAAATATTTTTTTTTCTATGTTATAATAAATTAGTAGTTTGTACTTGATCCCAATTTAAATATAATGAATCCTTACTGGAGGCAAAACCAGGCTATTGGGTTTATTTAAAATGTAAATTAATTTTCAGTAGGTAAGGTATGGAAATGCAAATTATGGAAATATCCCTTATCCAAAAAACCCAGGTCCTGAGCATTCTGGATGTTGGTGTTGCATATTAACACCTTTCTACAACTCTTAATGTGCTTGTGTTGTAGAAAGTACTAAATGAGTAACTACATTTTCAATGACATATTCCTTAGAGGATACAATGAAATTATGATTTGTACTATAACTGTTCATTTAAAAACTAGTAATATTATTTGTCAACTGTTTTTACCATTTAAATAATGTCCCTCCAGAGAAAGATCATTAATAGAGCTGGTTATGACAAATCTGTTGTCAGTACCCATAGTAATACAAGCAAAGCCAATCGTTAGGATCAGTAAGTAGGGGTAAATTTTTCTATAAATGGTTTTATATCCCAAAGCAAGTCAACTTTAAATTGATGGCATGAGAGAATGAATTGGGTTTAAGTATTTGAAAGGAAAATAAAACATTCTTTAGCAATACATTTATATATATGTCATGTGACTCTGAGCCATTGTGCAGGAGCAATATTAATATTGATACTGTGGTTTAATATGGCTGGTTGCATTGTGTGCCCAGAGGGAGCTTTACAAGTAAAAAAAAACTTCTGCTTTAGTGCAGCGATGCTAAGCCGTGCATCAGCACTACATTTCATGGAAATATATTCACAGTAAAATACTGAGGGTACAACAATGCATGTAAATAAGGACAATGCATATCAATGCTGTAAAACATTAAACACAGGCAATTCAAGAACAAGGCCCTGTCTTATTATTCTAGAGAAAAGTAATATTGCTGAAAAATGAAGAATGGTTTGGATACTATGGGAAATGGCATTGCTGTGTTTTGGAGCTTATGGCATAATGGCTTCTGAATAACAAATCCCATACCTATAGTTACCTTCTGATGGGCTTATTGTAATTACAGGTGCAAAGTGTGTTACTTACAGTATAACAACCAATCAGCAGGTAAAATTTAGTTGTCATTTGTTAAAAAGCAAACATCTATTTGGTCGCTAAGGGTTACTATACCCAGGTAAACTTTCTGCCATGTATTTCATATGGGGGTTAATGTTCAAGTCTGGCTCTTATTGGAATTGGACTTTAAATAATAGACAGAAATATGCATCTAATACAAAAATGAGTCCTTCAGGATGGACCATGCAAGCAAGGCTCTGAGGCCCCCTGTAGGTGGTACTTTACAGTTTGGTGGATACTACTTTAAAAAAGTGACTCAATTTGGTTCAGGTGGGTACTAAGAATTCTCTAGCTGACAAGGTGCATGAGCAGGTAAAATGTTCTGGCCAATTGCTGAGCCAAACAATATCCATGGTTCATGGATATTGGTCCTGTCATGGTGTCATTTGGCAGGATACAATCTAATGTAAAGTAACAATCTATATCTATCTATCTATCTATCTATCTATCTATCTATCAATCATCTATTTAGCCATGAGCTATCTATCTTTTTCTGCTAGTACATTCCTGATCCATTGTATGCTACTGTCTAGTTACAGATAGATACATACATACATACATACAGTAGGTGTTGGAATTCTTTGAAGAGAAACAAGGACTACTGTATACTGCCATATAAAGAGAAGTTTTAGGAAATATAGAATGTGTGCCAGTCTTTGTCACCTGTCATTATCTTTCCTAAGGCCTTGCATTTCATTTTTTTCTTTGGATATAGTAGTCCCTGTAACCATTGAAAAGAAGATTACTAAGAGCCAGAATGACAAGGAAATCAATCACCCTAGGGGAAAACACAAATATTCCTTCCCCTGGGCCATACTCATTTCTCAGTCACTCATCTGAGCAAACTGAAATAAAAGGCATTATTTATCCCATTTACCTCTTCAAGACACATTTTCTCCCAACCACAATTCTAAAGCTATTTCCAAACAGAAAAGGAAAGGAACAAAAAGAAAGAAAGAAACCGTTGACTGAGAGTAACAAAGCAAAGTACAACTATGGCACTGCTGGAGATCTCATCCTACGAACTTTTGCTGATAAACCCATGACCTCTCATAAAAGTAAAAAAAATGCTTCTGTCAAGTGGAAAAGAAATTCTACACAAAAACACAAATATATATTTTATAATACTGTATGTTTTAAATTCTAATTATTGATATGGTTTCATGGTGGCCATCACATCATTAGTTTTGTAAGGCTTTTTGGATTTCCCTTATTCTACTGCTGGACCTACTGGATATACAGTACATTGTCCCCCTAGGTATATCACAGTGTAGTAGCTGCATGTAACTTTCACTCTAAAATGTTTTAGGATGTTCCTTGAACTTAGCTTATGTACAACAACTCAGAGCTTCTGAAGGTTGAGAAGACCAATTAAGATCATGCAGTTTTCAAGCTAATTGATCATCTTTGAAGACTTGGATCTATAAATGTGTAAAGTTGTAGTGGTTCTACATTGTACATAATCTTAAAGTGATACTGACACTAAAAAATTAATTTTAACATAGGAATGTACATTTATTGTTACCTATAGGTCATGTTGATCATTTTTTGCTGAAAGATTTGTTTTTGTATATAATTGTTAGCTGAAACTTCTAAGCCTGACTCTCTGACACTCTGACGTTGCCAACCTAACAGTCCCATCTCAGCCTGTTAGTTACAGTTTCTAATGATAACAGATACCTGCTGCACAAATATGGCAGCCCCCTCATACAGGAACATGGGGGATCAGACAGGTAATGTAAAAGCATCATGCAAATACCTTATGGCAAAGTTAGAAGTAGCTTCAAAGCCAATACTATAATAGATGTAAAAAAGAGTTTAATTTCAGATGTCAGAATCTCTTTAATGTATTGTATAGGTATAGGACCTTCTGGATATGGGATCTTTCTGTAATTTGTATCTTCATATTTTAAGTCTACTAGAAAATCATGTAAACATCAAATAAAACCATTAGGCTGATTTTGCTTCCGATAAGGATCAAGTACAAGGTATTGTTTATTACTACAGAGTAAAAGGTAATAGTTTTTAAAAATTTTGATTATTTGGGTAAAATGGTATCTATGGGAACCTTCCCATAATTTGGAGTTTACTGGATACTGGGTTTCTGGGTAACAGATTCCCATAACTGTACAGGGTATGGCCTTCCTGTAATATGGAGCTTTCTGGATAATACATTTCGGGATAACAGATCCTATACCTGTATAGAGTGGAGCAACACATGGTTTTATACTCCAGTAACAGGTCTTCAGTGCTACTTACTGTATAATTTGTACAAAATCCACATGAATATTGAAGACCTGCAGACACAGTGCAGTCTTTAGCCTGCAAACTCCTTAATTGTGAAGGTTATTGCAAAGGTTACAACTAAAGACATTGCTGTGTCTGCGGTTCTTTAATATTCATGTGTATAGGGTACCTAATTTCATTCAATTCTCTCTCATGCTTTAGAACTACTTTAAATGTAGGTAAGAGAATATACTATATGTCTCGTTATGGCAGTGGAAATCAATCATGAGATTTGTTACATTTATTTACCATCATTTCAACTACAATGGTTAATTAACAAAGGTAAGGTGACCAATAAGCATTCCAGCAGTCAACGAGATGACTACTGCTTTCAAATACAGAGCACACAATAAGACAGGATGTGATATACACTGTGGGTCCACTGAGAATTAAAATAAAAAGAAAGCCAAGGCATATTATTTCCCTTCAACTTTTCTAGGTCTCTTAGTCTACTTGTTCTCCATTTTTACACTCAGATAACTGCTAAATTGGCTGTTGCTGTTTTAGATCTAGTTCTCCAGAAAGAAAATGCTACTGGAATGTGGTGCTTTTTATTTATGTTTCATATGTATGAAAAAATAATATTAAATAAAATACAAAAAGTAAGAATTACTGCAGTAGCAGAAAATAGTACAATGAGCTTGAAAAAGCTTATATTCAGTCCCTTTTCCCCTAGTTTTGAGTATCCCCCATGAATTCTTAAGTTCATTATCCATAGTTGTGTTGATGCATTTGCGGCCTCTTGCTCTGTGAAGTCTCACACTTGCTTCCTGTCCTGACTTCGGACAGAATAAGCTGGTTCTGTGATCTCAGATACATCAAAAACATGCCAAAGTTCCTTTATTTCTACATTATTTTCTCTAGGAGGCAAGCACTTGTGCTAACCCTAGGGGATGATTGCATTCCTGTGGAGAATGAGTGGCGTCTTGTACTGGAGAACTGAACCAGAAAGGCAATGTTTATTGAAGAGCAGAAAAACACGGTAGTGAAAAGGTTCTACCCAGTATGACATATATGTAGTGATGGGCAAATTTATTCGCCAGGGGCGAATTCGTGGCGAATTCCCGCGATTCGCTGCTGGCGAATAAATTCGCGAATCGCCAGCGAAATTTCACCAGTAAAACGAGTTGCGCGTCGTTTTTGACGCGACGCGCGACGAAAACGACGCAACGCATCAAAGTTGACGCGACGCACGTCAAAAGCGTCCCGCGACTTGTTTCGCAAATTTTTCGCCAATTCGCAAATTCCAGAGAAATTTTTCGGCGAAGCGAATCTCGGGAGATTCGCCCATCACTACATATATGGGCTCATTTAGAGACATAACCATAGGTGCAAAGTGCCCAAAACACCCTTTTTCTTTGAGCCTTCCACCAATGCATTTGCAATATGTCCCCTATGATTCAATACTTTGAACGTCTAGAATCAAGCGCATAGACTTTCACTTTTGTTTGCATTAGTCAGCACTGTATAAAGTAGGTTGTCCCTTGGAAGCTGGAGAGCATGGTGGTAGAAACCCTATATTTGCTTCCTTGCACCTGAGAGCACTTCACTTTGATTAAAAGCGTAGTGCTTGGTGTGGTAGAAGCACTGGGAGAATTAACTGCTAGTGATGGGCGAATTTATGGGCGGCGCGGCAGAAAACGACGCGATTGACGCAACGTGCAAATCGTTTTGCGAATTTTTTCGCCAATTTGCAAATTTCTTTGGAAATTCGCTAATTTTTCGGCGAAGCAAAACGGGTGAGATCCGCCCATCACTACTAACTGCAACTGTTAGGCTCTTAGGGCCTTGGTTTTAATGCCCATAACATTCCTGCAGTTCATCCTAAATAAGCCCTTAAAGGAATTCTGTCATCATTTTTATGGTGTATGTTTTATTTCTAAATCGCACTGCTTACCTCTGCAAATAATTTATATACATTTAAAATATAATTTTTTTATAACATTGGCATTTAGGCAGCCATCCCAGGTCATTTTGTTTGATCCTAAGCTTTCAGAAAAAGCCAGCACTCCATGATGGAACTGCTTTCAGTTAAGCTATTGATTCTTCAACTCAATCTAACTGTAAGAGTCAGTGGGACTTGGATTTTTACTATTTAAGGCTATTTTCATACATACCAGGGATCTGTGATCTTGTGTCAGGGAGCAGTTATATTTCCATTCTTCTGTTGATAGATACTGGGGGAAAGGGAAAGGATGACATCACTCCAACTCTATATGCTATATACAGCGCTGTGAGATATGTTGGCGCTATATAAATAAATGTTAAAAAAAAAACTTGATGTACAGCAGTAAAGAATGAATAAGGTTTATCAGAGCACAAGTCAGATGACTGAGGGCACCTAGAAAACTGGCATGTCTAGGCCAATTTCTTCAAAATATAAATATAAATCAATCTGTTTGCTCTTTTGAAAAACAGATGCAGTGCAAAAGTCTGTTGATTTTGAAAAGTACATGTTTTCTTGTGACAGAAGCCCTTTAAGATTCTTAGGTTCACATTATATGTACAGTGCAAACTGATTGGTGTTAAAGAGCACAAAGCTGTGTACCTTCACAGTGGTCCATTGCTGCTGACAAAGAATGAACCTGAGCTGCACTGTGGCATTTGTACAATATGGATCAGCAGCTTCATCAACTGTGAATACACCAGTGTGGGGCTTCAGTACAACAACAGAAAGTTTATGTAAAGCACTCAATACAACTGTGATGTGATGAAGGTGACCTCTGGGCCTAGTTGACTAATTGCAGTATATTAGAGTACAGATGAAGAGTACATACATTTTCCTATTTAATGTGCACATATGTGGTTTTGATTAATCAAAAGCTGTTGTGGAATTGCTTCCAGACCACCCTAGCAGCCTGCTGTAAACATGCTGTACATATGTAATCCCTAGCTGGAGAATATCAATCATCTGCTTAAGAATCTGCACTGATCCATATCAGTCAGATTGGTTCCTGGAGTCTACAAACAGACATATGTGGATGAATAATTCAGTCAGATCAGTTATAGATCCCAGATTTCAGCTGTAATGGTTAAATGACAAGAATGTTCGAAGAATCCTTACAAACCAAACATTACAGAATAGTCAATGTAGTTGTAAGTCTAGTACAGGAAGGGCACAAGTATCATATCCAATGATCAGTCAAATTATGTGATGATGTGCTTCTATATAGTGATGGGCGAATTTATTCGCCAGGGGCGAATTCGCAGCGAATTCCCACGATTCGTGAATCACCAGCGAAATTTTGCTTGGCGAAAATTTGCTGGAAAAACGAGTCGTGCGTCGTTTTACGACACGACAAAAACGACGCAAATTCGCCAATTCCCGAATTTCCAGCGAAGCGAATCTCGGGAGATTCGCCCATCACTGCTTCTATATATACTGTCAATTGTGCAGTTACTTATTTATACAATATATATATATATATAGATATATATATATATATATATATGCCCCCCAAGGATCTAATACAGAATGTATTTCTGTTCTTTAATGTGTCACCAGGGTTGGCAGTACCTATGAAACTGGCTTCTGTTGCATTGCTTGTAAGGCATCTGCAATGTTTAGCTCTACCCACAGCATGTTGTTTCTGGGGTGTCAGGTTTAATGGATAATTTTAAATAGAATCAGATGGACCCTTGTGTTCATAAAAAGGGACTATATTTGCTAATAATTAAATATAGTAGGTTTTCAGGGAGTAACTTATGTGTATGGATTACATATCATTATTACTTTTGACATATATTCAGCATACAAGTATAGGATCCGTTATCCAGAAACAGCATTTTCCAGAAGGCACCAAATTAAAAAAAACTGTTTGTAAAACCATTTAACTTTGTGACATAATTAACATAAAGCAAACTAACTATTGTAGTAATTAGAAACCATAAAGTCCTCTTTAAAATGAGCTGAATATTTGTATGAGAATTTATACTGAAAACATCAGTAGTTAAGTTGTATTGTTTTAAACAATGCTTATTCTCTCTGTCCCTCCCCTTTATTTATAATTAAAAAAAATCTCCTATAGACTTCATATTAATTAAATAATTGAACATTTTAAAACATATTTCTTTTCTCTGTAATTACAGTGATTTCCTTTTTCTCTGTAATAATAAAACAGTAGCTTGTACTGGATCCCAACTAAGATTTAATTAATCCTTTTTGGTGGCAAAACACTCTTATTGGGTTTATTTAATGTTTAAATAATTTTTTTAGTAGACTTAAAGGATGGAAATCAAAATTATAGTACACTTATCTGGAAAACCCCAGGTCCTGAACATTCTGGATAACAGGTCCCATACCAGTATATCGAAAGTGAATTCACCTTCCAGTCAGAGCATATACATCCCATGCTAAGCAACAGGGTGCACTCTTACCTATAACAAATTAAAGAATAAACACACTTTTTTTTTTTACACTGAAAGTTTTTCATTTAATTTGATTTATAGACTAGTATTTGAAGCAAGGTCTCATAGGTTGTTACTGTCTAAAATACAATTTTATTCATTATTTTAAGCAAAAAACTCAACCAAACTCCCATCCATAAATCTGCCTTATTTATTAATAAAATAACTAAAAATAAATCAAATTGATAAAATTGAGCGAAAACTCAAATAATTTTTCTATGCTTTTCTCACAAAACCTACGAATTTTTTTGATTATCGGACTAAACCCATGCAGGCCACAATATCTTCAAACTGGGATAGGGACATTTGGCAACTGAATTATACATGACCTTGACAGGTCTGAGATGACATATTTTTGGATTCAGGCTTTTTGCAGCATCGGGGTATAATAAATCTCGAAAAATTTTGAATCAAATTTTTCTCCCGAAAACAAACTCAAATGTCAGGAAGACTTGTCCATGAACTCGGCAGGTTTTATGTGTTGAATAATAGAATTAAGACTGTTCCCATAGTCGAGGTGTGATAAATCTCACATACAAATTTACATTGGAATAGGGGGATTAAAATTCAAACGTGTGAACTTTTAGGGGCAAATTTATCAACGGTTGAATTTTGAGGGTTAAAAACCCTCAAATTCGACTCTAAAAAATGTATGATTAGTACGATTATTTCGAGAAATCAGATAAACTTAGAAAAAACATATGGGAGTTTCCCATAGTCAAATACTCGTAGTCAAATACATAGTCAAATACAAAAACTCGGTAGGTTTAATCTGGCTAAGTAGGTACAGTAATCGCAAATATTTTTAAAGGGCAAGTACTTTCGACCATTGAATGGTCGAACAATTTTCTTATTCGAAACGTACACTTTATTAAAATCATCCAATTCTATCGAATGATTCATTCGCATCATTCAATTCTATCGAATTTTGCAAATTCGATGGTCGAATTAGCCCAAAAAATCGAAAATCTAATTTTTTGCATTTGAATCCTTCGCCCGAGCTTATTAAATCTGCCCCTTAAACTCAAAAATTCAAATTCACTATTCAACCCTTGTTAAATCTACACAGAAATGTTAAACATTTGGTCCTGTTTCTCATCTATCAATTTATTGCTCTACAAATAGACCCTGAAAATCCATTTAGAATTAATTTGTAAATACAAATCAGCAATTATGTGAATGGCCTGGCAACTATATTATATTCCTTACTTTTCAGTCAACCTTCCCCATAACCTTTCGCATAAGTTTATGGCTAAATTGTTTTGTATTTTTGTTATGTTTTGGTAGCCAAGGATGAGGAGAGTGTAGGTGCAGGTTCATGCAGCCATTACACTTCAACAGTAACTTGAACTTTAACCCTTTTAAGCTGTATAGAAAGTACAATGTATGCACAATATACTCTTGTGCACATTGACACCTACAGACACCTTGCGGAAACACCACAATTGTCATCTTGCATTTCAACATAAAATGACCATGTTTAATTTTATTTCTTAAAGATAGATCTTCAATTTGGAATCCAAAAGCTTCTATAATATACAAATTATGCAAAAATGAGAACCCAAATGCTTCTATCATAAACAAAGTATGCAGATATCAGAGTATGTCATTCAATGTGGGGGGCTCGAAAACAAGTCTTTGGATTTGAAACCTCATTTTTTTAAGTCACAATTTTAAGATTACATTTCATTTTATATTTGGTTGACTTTTTAGCAGTTAGAATTTGGAGATTAAAAGAAGAATTTTAATTTAATGAGGCTACTTTATCAGAATTTTAATTTTAAAAAATTGGGAGTGGAGTGCTTATTTATTAAAAACTTATTTCAAAAACTTGTAAAATAAAACTCAAACACAGTGAAACCACATTCTACCCTTGGAATTTTTTTTATAAAAAAAGGGTTTTCTATTTCAAAAGTCATGGAAAATGGCCCAACTATATACTGTATATATATATATATACTATATATTCTCCACCGTAGTAAAGACCTCCTTGTAACTCAGACCAAATTAAATTATTTCCCAAGGGAGAGTGACGAGCAAATGATGAGAAGTTATTCATATATTACAACCTGGGACTGTTTATTTAGTCTTTTATATCCTGTGGAAATAATGAGGCAATTGTAGATGATGAAATTCATAGTTATAACAGTAATAACAGGACTGTAAATAATGGCACATGCATTTGTTAAACTATGACTGTCTCGGTGGATATTTAACCTGCACCAAAACAGGAATATGAAAATCACTGTAAGGTATTCTATCCAAAAGTGATTTCTAATGTGAGGGCATATCCAGTTCATTGGCAGCAGCTGTAACTTGTGAGCACAGAGCATTATACAGCTGGTGCATGGTCCAGCGCACCGTCAGGAGCGACTTGAAATGACATTTTGTGAAGAACAATATAGTGTTCCCAGCATGCTATAGCCCATGGTAATGCACTGAAAATCATTCCAAGTGCCCAATGTAACCTTTACATTGCCAAATACAGAAAATAAACATATAAAAGAAAAATATGGCCAAATGAAACTCCAAACTAAATTCACCATGGCTAGTTGGGTAGGTTAAGAGGTCTGGGGGCCATCATCAATTATTGTTTGACTGAATTATACTGTATTGGAGAATAACAAAGGGATGTTGAATCTGTATAGTTAGTACAAGAAATACATGATATTATATAACTAATAATTTTGAGATTAAAATATCTCAGCAAGCTTTGAGTTACTTTTGATATATAACTAATAATTTCATTATATAAATATCAAGGATGTACAACAAGCTTCTTTTCATGTGTCATTGGAATAAAGCTTGCAGCATTCCCCTAACAGTGGTGCTGAGAGATACAATTCCTAGACAGCCAGAAGAGTATAAATTGGACTTAGCTGATACCATAAAAATATTTACTGCAAGTATGGGATCCATTATCTGGGAACCTGCTATCCAATAAGCTCAGAATTACCAAAAGTCCTTCTTCCATAGACTTTATTTTACCCAAAAAAATCTACAAATGGTGTGTGTTTGAAACAGCAGATCTGGATTGTTCACTCTGCTACCTTTCTACTGATTATCCAGCCTGTGGCTGTGCCAGTATCTCATGCAGAGGAATAGGCCAACAATAACAGTGAACTGGACTCAGCTGATGTAAGTGAGTGTGCCTGTGGGTGTAACACCAAAGGGAAACCTTTAAAGATGTCCTGTTCAAGGCGGGGCTTCCTTCTGAACTGTGTCTTACACCGTTTGCTGTGTTCCTCAATGTGAATACAGACCAGGATAAGTAGATACAAGCACTTGAATGGTATCTTTGGACCTGTTACAGCTTTCTTCAACAAGAATAATTGGCTTATTCATGTAAGTCTTGAGTGCCAACAGTATTAATCTATCTAAGTGAACCCCCTGTAAACAGAAAGAGCAAAAATAATTTCCACTGCACCTATGCTTTGTTTCATGGCATGGCCATGGCAGCACCTACTAAACTCAAACCTAAATTAATTATTAATGATTAAATGGGTGAACAAATGTTGCTTGTCAATTAAACAGAAGAAAGAATTAACAGGCATTTGTTTTCAGCATGCCCCAAAATATCTCCGATCACATAAAGGTCATTAGACCTCCACACTGCATTTTTATTTGTCTATTTTGCCATGAAAAGATTCTTGATTAGAGGGAACTGCTGATGAAAGTACCTATTATAATGTCCTTGGGATATTTTGCACCACTAAACAGAAAAAAAATAATTGAGTATGTACATACATATATGTATATAAGTTATTAAAAAAAAATCAATCAGGATTAAGATGACAATTAAATTGAGGGTTGATTAAAATGTTTTTTTCTCATAATGAAACAGCTGCAAGCAGAGTTGTTGCGATGTTTATCAATTGCCTTTCAAATATGGCAGACAGGAAAAATATATTTAAATTAATAGCGCTGATTTAACTAGAAAATAAATACTGTACTTATAGGGGAAATACACTTTTCTCTTCTTTCTGCTGGTACTTGTGTGTGTTGATAAATGCAAGCAATGTCAGACATTCTGTACTAATGCAGGTACTGGGTATTGCCTTGAAAAATGGCCACTGAAATGTCAGGGTGACATTAGCTGTACCAGTTATTAAGGCATATTCTATTTATATTAAAAGGGAACATAATAAGGAAAAAATGACAAGGAAAGGTTTTGAAGATGGTAGTTGTCTAGCAAGTGTGCAGTGTTACAAACATTTCATACCGAGGTTGAAATCTTTTGCATTGGTGAAGTCATAACATTTCCAGGTTTTGATCCACCATAATGATCACTTGACATGCCCACTTGTTCCCATACCTTCATTGGGACCCATGACATAATGGTTCCATTGTACTCCCCACTCTGTTTGCCAACCAGACCATAACCTAAAAACCCTGGATAAGATCCCGCTGACCCAGACTTGATCCCCACAGCCGCCTTACTACTGCTGACACAGTGCACTTCTACCTGACCCCATTGTGGCTACAAAATAGAAAAGAAGAAATGTGCTTGCAGAGGGGGGAAGGGCATTTCAGGGGGTGGCAGAGTGAAGGTGAGGTTCCTGTGTTGGTGGAGGAGGGGGGTTGTGGCCTGGGGGTTGTGGGCCCCTGATGTGAAAGCACTGGTGGGCATAAACCCCTAACTCAGATGCTGTTGAAACCCCAAAAATGTGTTGCAATTAACAAAAAAGGCAGGGAGAAAAGTCAGACATTTTGCTGGGTTCCTTCTTGGATGCAAATAATGTTATACTCCAACAAAAAGTCAATTGATAATGTCTACAGGAAGTCCTTACTGATCACCAAATGATACCCTCTGCACTCCACAACTCACTTTTTAATCATATCAGAGATGTCTGCAGAATCCATAACATTAGCCCCGGCAGGGATGTGTACAGGAATAATGCTAGAGTAGAGGGGGTAGCATACATTTTTCTGTTTTAAAATCAACAGAGAGTAGCTGGTGAGACTAAACAGAGCCAGTAAATCTGGGTAAGAGCCAGGCAGCACAGGTTCAGAGTCAGGTGTCAAACTGAGCTTGGGGAAGGAAGAGAGAAACAGAATTGGTTAAACAGATCACAACATGAAGTCAATCTGTAGATAAGGCTATTCATCTCTAAAGTTGATTAACTTTAAATTAACTCTTAGGGGCACATTTACTAAGGGTCAAAGTGAAATTTTGGATTAAAAAATTAGAATTTTGAAGCAATTTAGCCTATGGGGGACCTCCTAGAACCCTTAAGGACTGTTTTTGAAAATTTTGGAAAATCAAATTATTTTGGCGAAAATAGTTCAAATCGAATGATTCAACTGAAAAATTCAAAAATTTTTGATTCAATCAAAATGGTCTCTTTTTCGATCTAAAAAACTAATTTTAAAAAAGTTTGTTGGTCGAAGTTTTTTTGCTTCGAATTTCGATCCTTGATAAATCTGCCCCTTAGTATGATGTAGAGAGTGATAGTGTGGGACAATTTGCAATTGGTTTCAATTTTTTATTATTTGTGTTTTTTTAAGGTATTTAGCTTTTTACTCAGCAGCTCTTCCCCAGCAATTTTAGCAATCAGGTTGCTAGGGATCAATTTACCCTAGTAACTGTGCTTGGATTTGAATAAGAGTCTGGAATATGAATAGGAGAAGATGAGTAATGAAAAGTAGCAACAACAATACATTTGTAGCTTTACAGAGCATTTGTTTTTCTAGATGGGGACAGTGACCCCTATTTGAAAGCTGGAAGAAGTCAGAAGAAATAAAAAAAAGCTATAAAAAAGAAAAAAGAAAGACCAATTGAAAAGTTGTATAGAATTGACCATTCTATAACATACTAAAATGTATTTAAAGGTGAACATACAAAGGCATAAACCAAAATGAGTTTGTCAGGACAATCAAGAAAATGTGATAAATATCAAACTGTGGGTACCCTAGTTGAAATTTGAATACATCTGCTCTTGAATTTCCAATGAAATGGAAGCATTTCAGAAAGCCCCATTTTAGTTTGCGTTCAACAACTGCATCTTCACCTGTAAAGTCTTCATTTATTCAACATGGGCCATAAATCCAGGAATATATATATTATAATTAACACATATATATATATATAAACACATTCACAGGGAGCCGGCACTCTCGATATAAAGAATTAGTCTGCCTGGGTGCACGATCATTATTCAATCTCCAACAACTGCAAAAAGGATCAGCACTCTCAGGTCTTAAAATTGTAGAAAATATTTTTATTAATAAATTGGCTCAAGACTAACGTTTCGGCCCCATCCAAGGCCTTTCTCAAAGTGCCAAATTTAGTTATGGACATGCCTTTAAACCACAAACTGGCGGGAAACCAACAGCTGCAGTGAATTTACATAATCCACATCATAAGTAAACCCCAAGTACACATTTATCTACAATTGTATTTATCCTCTTTCATAATATACATAAAATTTAAATAAAAAGCTTGGTAACCCAATAGCTTAATCTAAGGCATTGTTCAATATAGTTACTAGATGGTGCAAATGCTATCCATATCTCTCATATATCAGCTCATTACAAGGTTATACAAGTAAAATATATTACAAATACCAGCGTTATAGATATTTAAAACACAAATGGATTAAAAATGCTTGAGTTACAAAAATAAAAAGCATTGAGAAAGAATCTGGAGTCACACACATTGGAATAATATAACTATCACTTCCATGCAATCACTCTGATAGCTAATAAAGCTTACATACAATTTTTATTGATGTGTGGCCACGGAGCATCCATGTGCCTAGGTTATACTGCATCCAGTAAAACTACTTCATCTCTATGTGAGTTACTACCGGGTGTCTCAATCTGTTGTTGCCATGGATGGTAAAGACCTGTCAACTGCCATTACCATGTGCTTAAAGAGGACCTGTCACCTTGAGACATGAGTAAAATATTTATTTTCCATCCTTAGTTAAACCCTTTAGTCAGCTGATTTTGTCTATATCTGAAACGGATTAGAAAATATCCTTCATGTAAAAAGAGATTCATAGGTGCTGCTATGTTTAGACACCCCTTTGTTTTCCGTGTGTGGGCTGTGCCAAACTGCCAAATCTCATTCATGCTTAGTCAGAGTAAACTCTATGATAGACAAGCTCTGTATAACTCATGTCACACCAGGACTTGATATTCTATGAGGATTATTTGAAACACCTTCTATTGTTCTATTCAGATTGTGTGGGCTACTCCAGCCACTAACAACTTCACAAACTGGTGATATCATGAGAGGAGTCTGCAGGACTGATTCTACCCATGATGCTTTGCTCTCCTGACTTTCTGGAAAGTCAGGGCTTCAGTTAGTGTCTCATGCACATTTGAAAAGTAGTTATAAATTGAGAATTAGTGAGATTTGAGCATAATAAATAGGGGTATGTGGTTTGTTTTAAAAGTTTTATTTTCTTCCTAGTGTTAACTCAATCATGACAGGTTTCCTTTAAACACCTGCTACTTATTTGAATCTCTATGTGAGTTACTATTGGGTGTCTCAATCTATAGTTGCTATGGATGGTAAAGACCTGCCAACTGCCATTACTATGTGCTTACACACCTGCAGCTTATTTAAATCTCTATGTGACTTAGTATTGGGTGTTTCAATCATTTATTGCTATGGATGGAAAAGACCTGTCACATGCAGTTACTATGTGTTCAAACACCTGCTGCTCATTTAAATCCCCTTAAAGAGATGCTGACACCTGAAATTAAACTCTTTTTTACAGCTATTATAA
Source organism: Xenopus borealis (assembly GCA_024363595.1). NCBI lineage: Eukaryota > Metazoa > Chordata > Amphibia > Anura > Pipidae > Xenopus > Xenopus borealis. The sequence goes on along the minus strand of CM044443.1, from coordinate 120,707,934 downwards.
TATTGGCTTTGAAAGCTACTTCTAACTTTGCCATAAAGTATTTGCATGATGCTTTTACATTACCTGTCTGATCGCCCATGTTCCTGTATGAGGGGGCTGCCATATTTGTGCAGCAGGCATCCGTTATCATTAGAAACTGTAACAGACTGAGATGGGGCTGTTAGGTTGGCAAAGTCAGAGTGTCAGACAGTCAGGCTTAGACATTTCAGCTAACAGTTATATACAAAAACAAACCTCTCAGCAAAAAATGCTCAACATGACCTATAACATTTAATGTACATTCCTATTTTAAAATTAATTTTTAGTGTCATTATCACTTTAAAGTATATCTCACAGGCTATATATATATATATATATATAGATATATATACAAAAAATGTAAGTGAACCATAAAATAAAATGTTATATATCCCCATATTTATATATCCCCATATTATTTAGTTTATGGTGTTCCACCTTAAAACAGTATTAACCCCTGGTGGCACTGTTTTAAGGTGGAACACCATAAACTGAGTACTCTTTTATTTTTCTCTTAGGGGTGATGATCTGGACTTGTTTTAGGATTCCTTATTTCTTCTATTTTACTTTATATTCTTTACATTGTTGTGTTATTTGTATTTTCTGATGCTCTGCATAAAGCTTAATATATTTGAAGCACCATACACATGATAATATACAAACTAAGCACCATGATGAATGTCACTTTAATATATGTTGATACATGCACTAAATATCAGTAGATGTTCACTATTGATTGAATATGGGGATATATAACATTGTATTTTACTTACATTTTTTGTATATATATATATATATACACATAGTCCATGAGATATACTTTAAGGGGATTTAAATGAGCAGCAGGTGTTTGAACACATAGTAACTGCATGTGACAGGTCTTTACCATCCGTAGCAAACAAAGATTGAAACACCCAATACTAAGTCACATAGAGATTTAAATAAGCGGTAGGTGTGTAAGCACATAGTAATGGCAGTTGGCAGGTCTTTATCATCTGTAGCAACAAAAGATTGAATCACCCAATACTACGTCACATAGATATTTAAACAAGCTGCAAGTGTGTAAGCACATAGTAATTGCAGTTGGCAGGTCTTTACCATCCATAGCAACTATAGATTGAGACACCCGATAGTAACTCATATTGAGATTTAAGTAAGCTGTAAGTGTGTAAGCACATGGTAATGACAGTTGGCAGGTCTTCACCATCCATAGCAACTATAGATTGGGACACCCGATAGTAACTCACATAGAGATTCAAATAAGTAGCAGGTGTTTAAGCACATAGTAATGGCAGTTGGCAGGTCTTTACCATCCATAGCAACTATAGATTGGGACACCCGATAGTAACTCACATAGAGATTCAAATAAGTAGCAGGTGTTTTAGCACATGGTAATGGCAGTTGACAGGTCTTTACCATCCATGGCAACAACAGATTTAGACACCCGGTAGTAACTCACATAGAGATGAAGTAGTTTTACTGGATGGAGTATATCCTAGGCACATGGATGCTCAGTGGCCACACATCAATAAAAATTGTATGTAAGCTTTATTAGCTATCAGAGTGATTGCATGGAAGTGATAGTTATATTATTCCAATGTGTGTGACTCCAGATTCTTTCTCAATGCTTTTTATCTTTGTACGTAACTAAAGCATTTTTAATCCATTTGTGGTTTAAATATCTATAACACTGGTATTTGTAATATATTTTACTTGTATAACCTTGTAATGAGCTGATATATGAGAGATATAGATAGTATTTGCACCATCTAGTAACTATATTGAACAATGCTTTAGGATTAAGCTATTGGGTTACCAAGTTTTTTATTTAAATTTTATATATATTATGAAAGAGGATGAATACAATTGTAGATAAATGTGTACTTGGGGTTTACTTATGACACACACATATATATATATATCCTATATAATAAAGTTCAAGTGTCTCTGCGTCCAGTCCCTGTGTCCGTGGAATTTGCTACTGCGCATGTGTCACACTGACCGAATTTAACAGTTTTGGCCACTAGAGGTCGCCAATCACTAGCTAATGCTATCAGTACCAGTACTTAGAATAGAGTCAATGGAAGCCTGTGGTGAAGTGTATAAGGTAAATGCCTCTGACCGCTTTAAGTGTTAAATTCGCATTGAGTGATCATTTATGCTAGCAAAGTAGATAGACACGCAACTTCGCACCCTTACGCTGTGGTGTGTTTTAGCATTGTGGGTGATAGTTTGAATTCACACATTAGTGAATTTGCGTAGCGCAGGCGAAAATTTGTCTACAATAATTCTGTTTTTCTAAATGTTTGACTACATATGTTCTAGCGCCCGTTAATTTAACGGGCTTAATGTAAAGTTCAAGTGTCTCTGCGTCCAGTCCCTGTGTGCGTGGAATTGCGCTACTGCGCATGTGCCGCACGGACCGCCTCTGCCGAATTTAGATTAGCGAAGTAGATAGACGTGCAACTTCGCACCCTTACGCTGTGGTGTGTTTTACCATTGTGGGTG
>CM044443.1:120667468-120703891 GCA_024363595.1 Xenopus borealis | reverse complement strand
CTTCCGGCGAGCGTGAACACCTGATGTTCGCGCGAACAAGTTCGCCGGCGAACAGTTCGCACCATCCCTACCCACGGACTGTCTCTGGCGAATTTACGCTTGCGAAGTAGATAGACGCGCAACTTCGCACCCTTACGCTGTGGCGTGTTTTACCATTGTGGGTGATAGTCTGAAAAACGTAAATACGTTACCGTTCACCGACCAGAGCGTAAATTCGCACGTTAGTGAACTTGCGCAGCGCAGGCGAAAATTCGCCTAGAACAATTCTGTTTTTTTTAAATGTTTAACTACATATGTTCTAGCGTCCATCTAGGGCTTAATGTCTAGTATATATATATATATAAGTCTTCATTTATTCAACATGGGCCATAAATCCAGGAATGTATTATATATATATATATATATATATATATACTGTATATATATATATATGCTTTGTATGGGTTTTTTTCCAATACATGATTTGTTTTCCAAAGCCTAAATGCATAAAGAAGAGCCATTTATTTATTTATATAAGCATTGCTGAAAATACCCTCAGAGATCAGATGGTATGTTTCTTTATTACAGTGGATTTATTGCAAGGCTCAGAATAAAAATGGACTCCTGTCCATTAAATGAGCAATTTATATTCCACTGGCATCATCACAATGTAAAGCAAAATAAATGGACTAGTGAGCTGTACACAAATGTTTATTATAAGGGGTTAATAATGCTTAAAATCATATGACATCTGATATATGCCTGGGGTGCCTCAGCTGATTTATGTGTTGAAATATAAAATAACCATATGCAACGTGCTGATATTTCCCTGCCATAAAAAATACTTGCATGGTTCTTAAATTGCCTTAAGCCAGCATGTTATGAAGCAGACCACTACATCCACACTTTGTTATCGCCAACACAACTGTATATATAATGCAATTACACAATGATATTCTTTGCGAAGACTAAGCAACTGTTTTTGGTGAATACAGATTGATGCAAAATTCGCATGTCCCCGGTGACAAAAATACACAAGAAAGAAAATCCACTAACTTTAGTGCAAGGACTGTGAGAAAAAAATACCCATTAAAACTAATGCATTTGCCACAAGCAGAGTTGGACTGTGGTGGCCATGAAAAATACGGTGGCCCCCTCCAACCCTGTCTATTTCCCCCCCCCCCTGCCCTATGTAACTATGTAACTATGGGTGAGTGTGTGGTAGGCAGGGGCCATAGAGTGGTTATGGAGGCCTGGGGGTAGCAGCCAGGAGGGCCTCACACAACCCGCTTTAACCATGGACACAAGCAGAAATTCAAGAAAAAACACCTATTGACTCCAGTCCATTTTGCACGAATTAAAAACAGTGGAACATTTTCAGCAAGATCTTTAAAGGGATCCTGTCTTAATTTTTATGATGTAGTTTTTATTCCTAAATTACACTGTTTACACTGCAATAATTAACTCTACAATAAAAAAATGAATTCCTGAACCAGCAAGTGTATTTTTTTTAAGTTGTAATATTGGCGTGTAGGTGCATCTCAGATCATTTTGCCTTGTCATGTGCTTTCTTCTTTCTGGCAGGCTGTTGTTTCTCCTATCAATGTAACTGAATGTGTTGCAGTGGGACCTGGATTTTACTACTGGGTGTTGTTCTTAGATATACCAGCTATTATCTTGTGTTAGGGAGTAGCTATCTGGTTACATTCCCATTGTTCTGTTGTTAGGCTGCTGTGGGGGAAAGGGATGCAGGTTATATTACTCCAACTTGTAGTACAGCAGTAAAGAGTGAGTGAAGTTAATCAGAGCACAACTAGGGGCACCTGGGAAACTGACAACATGTCTAGCCCCATATCAGATTTCAAAATTAAATGTAAAAAAAATCTGTTTTTTGAAAGTTAGATTTCAGTGCAGTCTGCTGGAGCAGCACTATTAGCTAATGCATTAAAAAAAAATTCCCATGACAAAATCCCTTCAAGGGGGTCTCATATTTAACAGAGATCTTTAGTCCTGTTGCCTTGTCTGTACAATGAAGGTCAAAACCAACCTGGGGGATTGTCTAAAACAGGGGTTCCCAACCTTTTTTGCTCATGAGCCACATTTAAATTTAAAAAAGAGAGCAACACAAGCATGAAAAAGTCCACGTGGATGTCAAATAAGAGCTCTGATTGGCTTTTTGGTAACCCCTACATGGACTGGCAGCCTACAGGAGAGAATGTTTGACAGGACATCTGTTTTTTATGCAACCAAAACTTGCCTCTAAGCCAGAAACTCAAAAATAAGAAAATGCTTTGAGGCCACTGGGAGCAACATCCAAGAGGTTGGAGAGCAACATGAGGCTCGCGAGCTACTGGTTGGGGATCACTGGTAGTGATGGGCGAATTTATTCGCCTAGGTCGAATTTGTGGCGAATTCCCGCGATTCGCCGCTGGCGAATAAATTCACGAATCACCAGCGAAATTTCGCTTGGCGAAATTTTGCCGAAAAACGAGTCGCGCGTCAGTCGCGCGGCGTTTTTGACGCAACGAAAACGACACGCGACAAAGTTGACGCGACGCGCGACAAAATCGTCCCGCGACTAGTTTCGCAAATTTTTCGCCGATTCGCGAATTTCTCTAGAAATTCGCGAATCTCTAGGCGAAGCGAATCGCGGGAGATTCGCCCATCACTAATCACTGGTCTAAAAGATCCTGCCTGATTGGATAATAGATAATTCTATTCTTACTTTCTAAATGAACTTTGAATTGCTGCATGTCCACATTGGTCAGTACATCACACTTCAAATATTATGTAAATAAAATGTTCATTTTGTACTTTAAGTCATTATCGATTCCTTGTACTAATTGTTCAGTCTTAGTATTTGATCTGATCAATTAATTATCCTGCAATAAGAACACAATGTTTTTTCTTTAGATTATTCAGATATATGGTTATTGTTGAATAACTTACCATATGTGTTCCTTTAAGTTATTCAATGTAGTTTATTATTGGTTCTTGGATGTCAACAGGCCGGTAGAGAAAAAGCTTTAAATGCAAGAGGTGCTCACATCAATTCCTGTCCCGGCAACCAAACAAGACAGAGCTGTCAGGGGCCGCTTGGGATGTAGGAGAGATGAAAACTTAAAGAATGACAGCTAGATCCTTTTAACCCTCAGCTTTATGTACAAAAGGAACAGAAAAGACATGGTTGAATTACATGAACCCTTTTTGCAGAAAGAGTCTTTTTTTTTCTTTGCTTAAGGGATACATAGAGGAATTGCCAATACAACTTTTTTTCCTACAAGGCTTAAGACATAAAAGTGGAAAAAACAAACAAAAGAACATTGAAACAAAAAAGTAGCTTTTTATTCCTACTACACTTTGCAGATGATTAATATAATGTTTTTATTAAAGGGGACATAGGGGCAGATTCACTAAAGGGCGAAGTGACTAACGTTAGCGAAAATTTGCCAGCGTGACATCATTCCGTAACTTTTCCGATTTTCTAAAGGCGCTGGCATAACTTCGCTAGCAAAGGAGATAGACTCTACAGTTACTTTGCAGCGCAAGATGAATTTTCACTCTGGCAAAAGAGCTTACTAAGCAAATTCACTAAGATGAGGGTTTCACTGAACGTTATCTGCTCCGCCAGACTTGCCTTTGCCAGCTCAGACCAGGTGAAGTGCAATAGAGTGCATAACTTCCTCAATTTATGGTCGAAAAATTTTCAAAGTCCCAAAAAATGCTGGAGTCTTTTACTTTTTTCAGGGTAAATTTCTTTTGGATACCCGGGTTCCCCCCTACATTTCCTAACATAGGGCACTTAAACTAGACACTGGCTCATGTGCATTTTTTTTTTAAGGTTTTCTGGGATTGTGTAATGTAATGTATTTACTGCAACACATATGTGCATTTAAACTTTAGTTGCCGCCATATGCAAATTAGCCAGTGCTAGCGCAACTGCGCTTTACTTGCCGAAGTAATGCTAGCGCAACTTTGCTAGCATTCGGCGCCCTGGACACAACTTCACAGTTTATTGACTTAGGGGCAAATTTACTATTATTCCCCAAAATTTGCTCGATCATATTCGAAATTCGATCATCGAATGCTTATCGAATTGTTTTGGGCTATCTTTTTGCTCGATATTCGATTTCTCGATGAATTGGTACGATTGGATACCGATCGTTCGATTTCACGAAAAAAAACTTAAAATTTCATTCGAGCCTCCAAAAAATTTGTATGATTCAAACTATTGAACGCTTCGATTGTACGAATGGTATTCGAGCAGAACTTAGTCTCAGAAGCCTATGGGGGGGTTCCCATAGGCTTCTATTGCAATTCGGTAGGTTCAATCTGGCGAAGTAGGCAGTCGAACAATTTTAAAATTTTGATTCCTTCGATCATCGAATGATCGAATTATCGAATATCCTATCATTCGATCTATTTGATAATTCGGTATTCGATGATCGAAGAGGCCAAATTAGAATATCCGATTTTACGAAAAATTCGTACGATCGTGATTCGATCGTATTCGTACTTCGATCATTTCACGTGATTTTCGTAAATCGGCCCCTAAGCATTGTCATGGCGAATCTACGCCTGGCGAAGTGTTACGATGTGCTCGAAGCTGATGCTGGTGAAGTTGCACTCATTAGTGAATTTGCCTCATAGAATCAAGCAGAAAAGGAAATTTACTTAGACTGCTCTTCTGAAAATATATTTTTTAATTCAGTTTAAATATTGTTTTCAGCATCCTAAAACATTGGCTTAGCACTTCTCTCTCATACTCAGGTCTACTAAGCCAGCATTAATTGAATATTTAGGTGACACGCTACTTTGAATGCAGCTCACTCTAGTACTTTAAAGGAACAGTTCAATATAAAAATAAAAACTGGGTAAATAGATAGGCTGTGCAAAATAAAAAAATATGTAGTGACTGGATGTCGAACATAATAGTCAGAACACTAATTCCTGCTTTTTGGCTCTTTTGCTTTCCACTGATTGGTTACAAAGCAGTAACAAATCAGTGACTTGAGGGGGCCTAATGGGTCATAACTGTTGCTTTTGAATGCTAAGGATCATTTGCAAACTGATGAACAGTTATGTCCCATGTAGCCCTATTTAAATTCGCTGACTGAGCTGAAAAGCAGGAAGTACTGAAAAGCATGAAGTACTGTTCTGCCTATTATGTTAGACATCCATTCATCCCAGCCGTTATACATTGCATTTTTGCTAATTATTTTAGAAACACATTTTTATTTTGCACAGTCTATCTATTTATCCAGTTTTTATTTTTACACTGAACTGTTCCTTTAAGACTGTAAAGTTGTACTGACAACTAAAGGGAAGGCTCCCTTTGGCTTCCCATCAGCCCAGTGTTCTACCAGAGGTAAAAAAGTAATCAAATCAGGTCCATGCCTGATCACTGTGAGTATCTGATATTTAGCCAGTAGATCATCTGAACTGTGGAGGAAAATAGATCCTTTCCTTCAGCTTTCTGCAAAGCTTTATAATCCCAAAGGGATGGCACTCTGCCTATTCAGTGAAGGTCCCTTTTTAGAAGAAAAATACACAAATACATATTAAATTGATCAACACAAAAGAAAAGTAACTAGCACTTGGTGCAGGTCTACTCTTATTGTTGGATTGGCTTTGTTCCTGTAAGCATGGTAGATTGTATAGTAGTGGTAATGCAATAATTCCTCATGAGTGATTATAAAACACAGAGAACACTGAACAATTCAGTGCTTAAGGGCTGGGACAGACAGGGAGATTCGGGGAGATTCTGTCGCCTGGCGTTTAATCGCAGGCGACAATCTCCCCGAACTCCCTTCTCCCTGTCCGCCGCCAGCACTGTGCACACGTGGCACGGCGATTTCCGGAATCGCTCGAAGTTTCCTCACAAAGTAACTTCGGGCGATTCCGGAAATCTCCGCGCCGCGTATGTATCAGCGCTGGCGCTTTTTCATTCAAACTGAAAAATAAAATCTCTGAATTTTATCAGAGCACAAGTCATATGACTGAAAGTGAATTGACTTAGGTAGTGCGCTTGCCAGTAATTATTTATAGGTTTTCCCGTCTCCTAAATAAAAAAGAACACTATATAGTGTAATAAGCCCGATTATTTAATATGGTAGTGAGAGTGTTGGTCTTACTCACATTTATAACTCTTGATAGAAGGCATATAAATGTTAAATTCAGGCTGTAAGCGTTACGTTCAGGCTGTGGAGGATAAGGCTTCAATAGTGCATTAAACGATAGGATCGCAAAACCCTGTCTGATAATTGTGCTTACCGGATTCGTTGTGTATGAGTAGCGTGTAATGGCCGGCCGGCGTTCCATGTGTTGCGATCCGGCTCAGCGGCTTCAGTGGTATGTCCTGCAGTCTTTTGCCGGCATCTGTCAGGGTGAATCGCGTCCTTCTTTTTTCGCTTTCGCTGTATCCGGGGGGGGAGCTGGTCTGCTCAAGCGGTATTTTCTGAACAGGGCAGCGCTCTGTTCTTCCTGGCTGTGCGATTTCGCTGCTATGCACAGATGGCCGAATCCTCTCTCCTCAACTTGTCTCTTAGTTGATAGGTATTGTGTTTTTTGAAAAATTTAGGGGGACAAACCTTTTAAATAAACTGGAAACAATGATATAAGTTTCACTGTTTATTGATACAAGCCCAACGCGTTTCGTATTACAAATACTTCCTCAGGGGCATCTCTTTAACAAAGCTCCCTGTTCCACTGGGCCCCCCAAGGCTGTGGAGTCTGTTTGCCCTATAATTCTGGCATTGCTTCAATCTATACATGGTCCCATTTGTAGGCAGCATGGACAGATCAGAACATGGATGTACAGTATGTATGTAATGACATAAATGTAATGATACAGTATTGGCAGAGCCATTCCACACTTTTGCCATTTAGGACTGTGTTTATTGCTGCATATGTTCCCCAAAATGCTACTCATATAATTCAAATTTGCTCACAATCAGAGCATTATCTAATTTTCAGTAATCCATGTTTCCAAAGCCATGTTTGTCACTGATTACAGTCTAGTATAGCCCTGTATAATTTCAATTGTTTTTATAAGCATCAAGCACCATATACACTCCCCATTATGTCTTACTGTCTGTGAAACATACAGTATGACCTGTACATGAACAATATTAAAGATCCATGTGAACCATAACCCATCAGTTTCAAATATCCCACCATGGACCAGGATTATACGCCGTTCAGTGGTCCGTAATGCTTACAAATTCCTTTAGGGAAATAGAAACCACCCAGTGAGACAGTGAATGGAATATGGCAGGTAATAACTCAAAAATATTGTTTATGTATGAGGATCCTTATGCTGCTGCCAATGAATCTGACTGTAATAGATGTTAGAAAATGCATGAAGCTACACTGTTCCAGCACTGAACTCTCTCTTATTTGGGGGATAACTAGAGCTGAATAATCAAAATGTTTTTTTAGAAGAATGCATGAAGAGCGGGAAAGGGACAAAAGAAAAAAATACATTCAGCTTTGCAGGATCCTTTTCATTACAGTTTCCTTCTAATTATGCCAGCTTAAGAATTAAGCACCATAACAAGAGGATTTTGTTTCAACTTGAGGGGTGAGATAACAACGCTGAAGTTTTGGTATAGGTTTGAAATAATTCTCAAGGGATTTTAATTAGGTTAATTGGAGTCATGTAAGAGATGTTGGCTGGACCTGTCTGATTAATAAATAATCCCCCTTATTGTTGAAACCATGGGTTGGGAAATAGGTAGGTTGTAAAATAGATTGGAATAGGAGAAAGCCAGTTGGCTTCTGAATGCACAGAAACCGAACCACATGTGTCAGGCAGGGTTCTTGTCGTTCTATGACATTAGGATGAGTGGCAGTTGGGGAGAGGCATTTTTTTACTGTTTTATTCTATTGGATGGCAGTGGTGAACAAAGGGTCCCAAGTGCCATATCCATAAGACTAGCCTATTTTACACGCAATGGGTTTCTGAGTCAGACTGCCCAACAAGAACTATAATTCTTTGTCTATGTTGCTTCATTTACATAACACTGATGTGTTTCACACAGGGCTTTACAGACATGGCTCAGCATTCAGTTGAGTTCCAGCAATGGTCTTAAAGTCTAAATTCTCTATTGGGGTGAGCAAATTTCTCAGCATGCATGCATTCAGGGAGAAATTCGGCATTTTGCCATCAGCTGATTTTTTTTTTTTTTTGCAAAACTGCTACAAAAATTTGCAGTGAAAACATATTTGCCAAGAAAAAAACAGGATTTATCAAAATTAAAAAATAAAAAGTCTGACCAAACTAGAATCCATGATTGGACCTTATTTATTATTATACAGTAAAAACCCTTTTTAATCTGATCGTGGACTAACTGAATCTCTAGATTTTTTTCAGATTTGATGCCCGAATCTTTGCCATTTTTCAAGTTGTCGCCCAAAAACCACAATATGAAGATATCAACCACAGATGATGATATCTTCATATTGTAAAAGAGACAGCTGAAATTGACTTCTACATGACCTTTTTCCGTTTTGGATTATTAGCAGCTTTGGGGGTATAATAAATCTCTAAAAATTCTAGTTCTTTTTCCAGAAAAAAATCCCCAACCAGAAAAAACCAAGGTTTAATAAATTGGCCCCCAAATGTTTCCCCTGCCAAATACCCTTCGATAGTCTTCCCCCAAAATAATAATGTAATAAAAAGGGAAGATGTCAAGTTCTAGCAAGTGCTCTACTCTATAGGATGACATACTGAGGTTTCAATTAAAAAGTAAAAAAAAGAATGATGGATGCAAATTCTGCAAGTATTCCCAAAAATCACCTTGAGTAGAAAGGTTTCAATGACAATGACAACACAAGAGAAGTGCATAGAGAGAGATGCTGGGGCAGGACATGCTGTAAATTTTAGCTGAAGCTGTAATAGATAGTAATTTTGTCAATAGATTTTTTAGAGTCTGCAGTCTGGCAATTGCAAATAAATTGAATTTTATAGTCTTTTCTCTCTTTTGAAACGTCTGTCGTCTGTCACTGTTACCATTAATAGGACAAAAGACAAGAATTATGGAAGTCAAAGGCCAAAGAAATCTTAAACATGGAAGCACAAAGCAATAAATGTCTCACACTGGAAAGAGGATGCAAGTAGAACCTAAATGGAATTCTAAGTAAAGGGGAAATTGTTGAGAAAGGAAACAAGGAAAATGTATATACAGATACAGTCACTTGGATTTGTAAGTTAAATGCGTCGTGACTCAGGGCTAATTGAAGAAACTGTGTTATCTAAAGTTATCTTAACTCATTTAATGCATTTAACCTTTTCATTAGCATACCAAAGCTCCATTGTTTTCAATGGTGAACTCTTTAATTGGATGGGATGCTGTGACACAATATTCTGTGCTAAGTGGGATAAATGAGATAGATGAGCTAAGTCACGACGCATTTAACTCACAATCCAAAGTGACTGCATCTGTAGATCTAATGAGAAGAGATATGAGAATCAGGTTGTGCAGATAAGAGTTTTGCTTTATAGATTCACAGTTTGTAAGTGATTTGTTGTAGTAGATTTATATACACTATCAAGAGTCAAGAGACCAGTATTCCATTTGTCTTGTTTGGTGTCAGTGTAAACATTAATTATTTTTTGTTATGTAAATACTGTGCATACCGAATAGTAGTCACAGAACTGTCTACAGTGTAAATGTCTCCAAAATATTCTGTATAAATTTCACAATTTGATTTTGGAGGTGCTGAAGGCTCTGGTTGTGACCTCTCCCCTTTGCTGAAGGCTCAGGGCAGTGCGCCTGGACCTCTTCCTTGACTTGGTAAGTAACTTTCATTTATTGGACTTTCTACTTTTTTTCATGGATATATAACGTCTCCAAGGAAGCACAGAGATCAGATCAGAGAGAACTGGGCCAGTAGAAAGTAGAAAGCAACTGACATACAGGACAGAGCATTTGTAGTTAAGTTTAGGGATAGGCACATTCATCACACCTGATATTGTCAGAGTACAGTTCCTAGCATTCTTCCTTCTGATGAGCTGCAAGATTTTGACACTAATATTGTTGCTCTACTGCTTCCATTGATCTGCAAAAAAACATTTCCCTACAGTATCTCTAAAACGTTCTTAATATTAACATTGACATTAACCATTTACTAACAACTGAATTTCGATTTATTTTTTCCCACTCATCTCTAAAAATTTGTGGTTTTCCTATTTTTTTAAAAAAAGCCCTAAAAATCTGAGATTTATTAAGTATAAAATCACAAAGACCTCTAATACAAATCTTCACCAGGTAAAAGTTGACAAGGTCCTATAGAAGCCAATGGAAGCTGCGTGGATCCTATTGGACCATTTTAAATCAATTCCAACTTTTAGAAGTTTTCAGATTTTTTTTGTTAGGAATTATCAGAAATTTTTTTATACATAGTTTTAGAGGTATTTGTATTTTTATTGCATTATCTTTCCTTCATACTTTTTTTAATTCATATCTTTTAATAAATTCCATGACATTCATAGTTTTATAGTTTGTGAGTTTAGTAATGGTTTCAAAAATGTCTAAAACCACTAAAATCCGGCTGTTGATAAATAGGCCTCCACATACACTACAGTTACATTACTACAATTACAACTGTGCATCCCAAGATATAATTAGTTTAGCTTTTAGACAAATAGGTAGACATCTGATGGGAAAATAAGGAGAGATGTTGAGCTCAAGTACGAAACGTTCTTTAAGTTAAAAAGAGATTTGTTTGGCTCAAGTAGGAATGTGTATTTTAAGGATAGTGATAGTGAAGATAGTGAACTGAAAAGTACAAGAAAAGGGTATGTGAGAGTTTAGAAGATGCAAGTTTTAATCATGAAAATCAATGTTTTTGTTATTTCTTGAGCTAAACAGGGAAGCTGCTCCATGGTGGTGTTCCATTTATTTCTTGCAAGGTAGATAATTAGATTGCTAGTGTACAGAAAATCCCCTTCACATTGGACTTCTTTTAACAAAAAGTCACTACAAAGGGGGAAGCGATGGGGTTGCATACTGGTAATATAATCTACCTCTCAAGGATCAAACATAAAGTATGGACAATTTCCTTCCCCCCCCCATTTAGTAAAATAATAAACCAAAATATACATAGTTTTTTTCATGATTAAAACACTAGGTCAAAAGTATGTTCAGAACAAACCCTTTTTATTGCAATCATGCTAACAGGGGTTAGACTGTGACTTTAACAAAACAATGAATCAGAAATTTAGAAAAAAATCTTTGCTTTTCATCTCTTGCGAAGGTGCAGCAGATGGGAGTCAGCAAGTAAGGAAATAAGAAGTGTAGTTGCATTTTGATTAGGCTGGAATAATTACAGGTACACCAGCCAGTACATTTTAATTTAAAAGCACCCATAAATTACATCCTCTGATTTCCATACTTATGTTACCGAGGCTCTTGTCTACAGAATGTATCTGAATTTGTATCTGAATTTCTTTTACAAGTGTAACTTTGCTCATTTGGTGATAAAACATTGGAGTAATTGCTCAGTATTTAAAGTTCAGCAGATCAGCAGCTTGATAAAAAATACTTTCCTATCTGTTTGCTTTGTATTCTGATATTTGGGATAATTTGCATTTGGACTTTTTTTTTACTTTTTTCTTTCATTGTTGTCTTTATGGCTGCAGAGTTCTGACCTAAAATATAAATTCCTGCTGGGGTCATTGATGTTTAAAAGCCAAAAAGATCATTTATAATGAGATTATATTTGTATGTTATCTCTACACAGACTGTCTCCTGTTACCAGTCAAACCTCTGCCTGTTTGTTTGGGTAGGGGGAACTGTATAACCAGACAATAACAATTTTTTTTAACTGTGTTTTTAATTTTTTTCATTCACAACAGATCAGAGGTGGTACATTTCTAAATCAACACATTTCAATTTGCTTTACATGAGTTATAATACATACACATATAGGCAGTGCTGTTAAATAGTGATGGGCAAATTTATTCGCCAGGGGCGAATTCGCGGCGAATTCCTGTGATTCGCCGCTGGCGAATAAATTCGTGAATCACCAGCGAAAATTTGCTAAAAGAAAAACAAGTTGCGCGTCGTTTTTGACGCGGCGCGCCGGAAACGACGCGACGCGCACCGAAAACCACGTGACGCGCACCGAAAACCACGTGACGCTACGCGCAAAAGTTTACGCGACATGCGTCAAAAGCGTCCCGCGACTCGTTTCGCGAATTTTTCGCCAATTCGTGAATTTCTCTGGAAATTCGAGAATTTTTCGGCGAAGCAAATCTCGGGAGATTCCCCCATTACTACTGTTAAACAAAATTTTAATACCCACTCGAAAGATAAGGTGAATATTTATCCAGATCATATATATGTCATGTTCCTTTTTACTTGGATGAATTAGCAAGTACAGCAGCCACAATTTTACCTAGCCCTTCCCTTTCCATTTAAGTCTGCTTCATAGGTTGTTACATTCCCAGGTGCCTAAAATCATGTGACTCATGCGCTCTGATAAACAGTAACTCTTTATTGCTGTACTGCAAGTTGGAGTGATATCACCCCCTCCCTTTCACCCACAGCAGTCTTTCAGGAAAACAATGGGAAATAAATCATATAACAGCTCCCTAACAATCACAAACAAACAAACTTGAGTCGAGGAGCACAACGCCTTCCGCTCTCTGCAGGCCTCCCGACACTCACCACTCGGGAATGTGGTTAACAATTAACAACTTGTATTGTGTCTGGAATCCACCGCAAACTTTCACTCAGTGTCGTTTAAAACATCTTGCTTTATTTCGCCTTCTTCAAAGCACACAATATTAGGCTACATTACAGTGAAAAGACTGCCAACGCGTTTCATGACCGCCTTGGTCACTTCCTCAGGGCATCAAGCACCATACAAATTGACAAAGCTTTATACAAAAAATGACAAACTTCTGTTCACATCTCTTAAAGCTATATAGTCATAAATAAGTAAAAACAAATACTTTTCTATAAAAGCTCTAATTAACACCAACCTTTACCTGGTAAAGAGATAGATTTTTTATTTAAATTCTCTATGTATTCATAAAACAGCTCCCTAACACCTGCTTTGCTAAAAATACATTACTCCACCTAGTGGTAGATATCAGAACAGCACTCAGTAGTAAAAATAGTAATAGTATGGCTCACACAAGCCACTACTCCTGCAGTTACATTGAGTAGGAGACACAAAAGCTTAACTGAAAGCAGTTCCATTGGGAAATGATGGCTCTTTCTGAAAGCTCAGGATCAGGCATCATGACACATGTTGGCTGCCTCCACACCAGAATTACTAAAAATATATTTACCCACCAGTACAAACCAAAAAATAACATTTTGTACATGTAAACAGTGTAATTTTGAAATAAAAACTACACCATTCCAATCATTACATAATCCCTTCCAAGATTTCTGCAGAAGAAGACTTGCCATTAGCAGCTACCAGGGTGTGAAACATAAAACATAAACATAAACTCCACATCCAATAGGCTATTTTAGCATGTTTTTCAGTGAGAATAATATTATTTATCTTTATTTAAAAAAGTATTGCACAATAATAGTTAACAAAATGGATAAATAAACCACAATCTTGTAATATATGAGTAAGGCAAATAACCATATATAGTACTTTATTGGCTGCCTCCATTATTCAGCTATCTTTACTCTACAATTAAACATGGTTCACAGTCACTCATATGTTTAGAACAATCTCACTCACTTAAACTGTTTGCTGACCTTAGATTTTAAGCCCCAGTATTGCCCCATTCTATATTAAACTAATAAGAATGATTAATATATCTAGCTTCCTTTAGTTAGAGAGAGCGTGTGGTATAACTGTGCTTAAGCTGTGTTTTTGTAAAGATAAGTACTGAATCCTCATGAAAAGCTACTGCTGCTGTCAATTTGTTGAGTTTACATATAGCTGAGTAAACCAGGAATATGAAACACCATTACAAATATTGCAAGAAATTAGTGAACCACACCAAATGTATGAATTACTTTGATTTCAATTAACACTGGAAAAAACACAGAGGAATCTGAAATAGTGCTAATTAGGAAGCTGAAAATTAAAGAAAGCTTTAGAAAATGTCATGTTTACTCTTTCAACTTGACTAGTTCTGGAGACAGTACAACAACATCATTATAGACCTCAAGACTAAAACTGTCAACAAGTGTACTGAAATCTCTGACACACATTTCATTCTGCCCTCCCAGTGGAATGACTTTGCTTTCATACAAATTGTTCCCTTTACACACCTCACTTGCCTGTGGATCTCCCTAGGATTTCCATCTACCAAACAAGGAGACATCCATGTTACTACTGTTGATACTGTCTTAGTTTCTATAGAACAAAACAAAAATGTGGTACAAGATACATGAAAAGATATTTTGTGTTGTGCAAAGCATATATCGGCACATGATCATTCTGTGCTTTTGTGTAGACCTTTACATTATAGGCAATATAAAATAATATCATAAATTATATTAATCTCAGTCAGTGACATTACAGAAATGGCAAGGACACTAGTAGAGCAGTAACACATCACTTTCAAAAGAGGACAACCAGCAGATGTTTGAATTACAAAATAACCATGGTTCTAATGCAACCCAGTAGTAAGCATCAATTGGCTGCCATTGATGCCTTCTATCAAAGATATTGTATGTTTGCCTTAGAAACATGAGAGATATGTTTGATTTTTCAGGCTGTCATTAGTATTTCATTTCAACACTAAAAAGGAGATAGAAATCAAAGGTATCTATTCTGCCATGTAACAGTTTTATAGAAAGAAGGGAATGTGAGAAGTGAAGAAAGGAAAGAAGGTCTTATCACAAGTCAGATAATACAAGCCAGGATATTATAGCAGATCATGAAGGTTTAGTAATCATGAATCAGTAGAATGTTTTAAGATTGGGGCTATAATATTTTCTAATTTATTTGAAAGATAGGCCTTTAATGTAATCATGTCATGCCTTAATTAACTGATCCCCAAATTGTAGCTTATGACTGACATGTTCCTCACCAACCCCTTGGTTGTTGCTACCAGTGGCCTCAAAGCAGGTATCAGAGTTGCCAGGTCATATAGTGCTTGCCAATCCCAGCCAGGAACGTTTTGCATGCTTCATGCTTCTGTTGCTCTCAAATTTCTTTTACATTTGAATGTTGCTCAGGGTAAAAATGGTTGAGGACCACTGCATTAATATAATTATGGTGGGTGTGACTCTTGGTGGCTTCAAAGACAGTAGGTGGAATGCTTAGATTGAGGTCAAAGGTACTATTGGTTAACACTTTTAAGACCTAAGTCAACTGCTTGTTATCAACTATTTGCAAACATTTTGTCCATTCTCCCTGTGTCTGCATGGGTTTCCCTCGTATAGTGTCAGGAACTGCCTCTATTCAAACTCTGAACTGTGTGATTTTGTGGCAGTGCATTATCCTTTCGAGCCACTGGAGACTTTGGAACCCAGCATTCCACATAATTTTAAATCTCCATTTGTTTTCTCTCTCATCACCTTCTCCCTCATTAAGCCCATGTGTGTGTAATTTCACAATCAAGGGGCTATATAATGTTCCCATTATAAGCTCTCTGTTGGATCTCCTGGTAATTGACCTCGGCTTGTTTACTGACAGTGATGGGCGAATTTATTCACCAGAGGCGAAAACGACGCAACGCGAGTCAAAAATGCGACTCGTTTCGTTTCGCGAATTTTTTCACCAATTCGTGAATTTCGATGGAAATTCGTGAATTTTTCGGCGAAGCGGAACGGGGGAGATTCGCCCATCACTATTTACTGACTACCCTCTGCCATCAACTTGCCTCTGACCTCGGCCTTTTGGGATAGTTACAGTATTTGAGCTCAGTTATTATTTTTATTATTATTAACGTATTTCTATAATGCCAACATATTGCGTAGCGCTTTAAAGTAAATGTGATTATACAACTAAATCACAAGAATTACATACATATGGAATTACATTCAATCACAATCAATGCACATAAAAAGGTGAGGAAGGCCCTATACAGAAAGAGCTTACAATCTAAAGGTAAGGGAGTTATACATAAGATGTGGGAATGGGCAAGATCGAATTAAGTGGGTGAGAAATGTGGTACTGTATGTAGTGTTGCATTTGGTAGTTAAGAGTGAGGGTAGGTTTCTCAAAAGAAGTGCGTTTTAAGAGATTTCTTGAAAGCAGAAAGGAACCCCAACAGAAAGAGGTAGGGGTGAAGATGCTACTCCATTGTAGGAGACACTGAAGGAATGATTAGTGAGGTAAGAAGAGAACCAGGACAGAGATCAAGTAGTATTAGTAGTGAGAAATGATTGTTGGCTTTAGCTGTTAAAAGGTCATTAGTTAGTTGGGTCTGGGCAGTTTCAGTGGAGTGTTGTGGCTTAAAACCAGATTTTAGGGGGTCCAGTAGATTATTGTCAGAGAGGAATGAGGTTAGTAAGTAGTTTAGAGATGAAAGGTAGCAGAGAGATGGGTTGGAGGTTATCAAGATTGGAGGAATCAAGAGAGGGTTTTTTCAGGATGGGGGTGACAAGAGCATGTTTTTAGTTGAGAAGTCCAGTTGAGAATGAGAGATTAAATAGATGAGTTAAGGCTTTGATTAGACATGGATTGTTAATGCGGAGAAGTTTTGAAGGAATTGGATCAAGTGGGCAGGTAGTAAGGTGGGAAGAGGCCAAAAGTTTTGAGACTTCCTCATCAGTGACAGGGGTGAAGGAGCACAGGAGAGACTGGGGAGTGTGGAGGGAGTGTGGAGGGAGGGTGGTGGGAGTCTAGGGGGGTTGAGTAGTGTGATGTCCCTTCTGATAGTGTCGATTTTGTTTTTGAAGTGCTCAGCAATATCTTGAGCAGAGACAGATGTGCATGGAGGGGGTGGAGATGGGGAAAGGAGAGTGTTAAAGGTGGAGAAAAGTTGTGCCGGTTTTTTTAGAAAGGGATTTAATGAGTGAAGTAAAGTATGTTTGTTTGGCTTGGGAAAGGCTGGTGTTATAGGAGCGTAGGGCAGATTTGTAGCTCCAAAAGTCTGATTTTGAGTGAGATTTGCGCCAGCCATGCTCAAGTGCACATGATTGTCTTTGGAGCGCTTTTGGTTGAGCAGTTTGCCAAGGTTGAAGTGGTTTGGGTCTAGCACGTTTAGTTTTTGTAGGAGAAAGCTCATTATGGACAGTGGTGATAGTGCTGTAGTAGACAGAGGTAGCCACATAAGAACGAGATGGTGGAGATATCAGAGTAAAGAGATAAATTGAAGGAGAGAGCTGTGACACATCTAGAGCATGGAGGTCACAGTAGGTACGTGTTTGGGGAATAGCAGGGGGTGAGGAGGGAGTTAGCAAGAGTTGGAATGTGAGCATATTGTGATCAGAGAGGGGAAATGGTGAGTTAGTAAGATTGGTGGTTGAACAGAGTCTGGTAAATATTAGATCCAGGGTGTTACCATTGGTGTGAGAGGGTGAGTCTGAACACAAAGATAAGCCTAGGGAGGAGGTTAGTAGAAGAAGTTTAGAGACAGAAGGGTTGTTAATGTTGTTAACAGGTTTATTAAAGTCACCATGTATTATGGATGGGGTGTTTGAAGAAAGAAAGTAAGGAAGCCAGGCAGCAAAGTTGTCCAAAAATTGTGCAGTTGGTCCAGGTGGTCGATATATGACACAATGCAGAGTGAAACAGGGGAAACAGAGCCTAATGCAGTCCCTAGGGTACTTATATTGCTGGGCAAACATTCTAAAGATAGGTATTGTTGATTGAATAAAGAGACAGTAGACAGACCTGTTTGAAGAGATACAAATATCTTTCTCATCAGATACTGCAACAATATTGCAAAGGACTCCTCGACCTTGGGGCAGTGCTAGACAAGTGTCATGCCATTTTGCTAGGCAAATTTTTGCATAGGCGAACAATTGTCAATCCACAAATGTATCAAGCAAAATGATAAGATGAAGCTTCTCAACACTATTATGTCAGTGACATTATATCCTGTAGTCCAAAAAAGTAATTAAAAAAGATAAAACTTTGGAATTTTTTCACATTTTAATGTGGGATTATGTTTACAAGTTGTAACTGTTAAATATAAATTTGAAGTTCATGCCATATTTATTTTAGGGTGGGCTCATGTCTAGGACAATAGAGGATCTCTTTTGTCTTTTTTTTGCTTCCTTGGACATTTTTAATAATACAAGTGGCCACTTCAAGCATTTTTTGACAACATCTCTAATAAAGACATACATATGACCTTCATATACCGACCATATTTAAATTGACATAAGCATAAGTATGATAATGAAGTTTCTCTAGGAAGAAGGTAACTACAGAGAACATTTGCTGAGAAACTTTCACACTAAAATATTTTTTCACTGGTAAATGTACTCCATCATTTATTTGCTGTGATTCAGTTTTTTATTGGCTACGAAATAACATCTGACCTAATAGCATGAATTATGGCAGAGCCTTAGGTTCACCACCTTTGTTGTTTAGGGAAAATGGGCAGGGGTGGGCCGTCGACATTGGGGGAGCGGGCTGGGTGACATTGGTGGCAGGGCAGGTGATTTAGGGGGCGGGACGGTGACATAAGGGGTGGGACTGATGACTTGGTGATCAATGATTGGCTGATTGCCATGTCATTCACTTCAATGTTGTGTCCGGTTTTCCTAATTTTGACAGCCCTTCATAAAACTGGGCTGTCCGGGTGAAATCCAGACACGGGGCAACTCTACGGAGCCTCCCGAACAGAAAATTTTCAAGTAAGTAAATTTTGCATCACCTTTGGGTTCGTAGCATCACCTCAGACTTGTGAGTGGGTTACAGGAATTTGGATCATCACTTTGGTATTGGGAACATGAATGTCCTGCACCAAAAGTTTTGGGGCTCCCCATTGTCTGTTGAACTGATGCAGAACTGGCTATCTCTGTAAACACTTCATGTTAAACTAAGTAAATCTATTCAATTCCACTATTCCATGGTTTATGTTATCAAAATGCTTAATCATTGATCCCTTATATTTATATTGATATGTTATTAATATTCATGAATAAAGGTATTAATATTGATAAAGGGTCATCCCTTTGACATGTTAGCTGTGTTATTTTATTTTGGAGGGCTGTTGTAGGAGTGGGGCTAGAATTTGTTTGTGTGGTATTGTCCTCAACCCATTTTTCCCTTAATGGTTTAACCTATGTACGGAGTTCTCCTTGTGCTGTAGTTGACATGGTTGTCTAATAATTCTACATAGTTTTTGTCATTTAGATTTGGACATGGTATCATCTGTCCTCAAAAATGTATTTCCCAGCTCAGACAGTGAGATGGTTTTGTTGGACAAAACAATTTGGTGTATGCGATGGAATACAACCATTCACAGTGCCCTGCAACAACAGCAGCCATAATTTCATGTCAACGTAAATGCAGGGGACAAATCAAAGGATTAATTATTAGTGCTGACAGCACTGGGATTGTGGAAACAATGAATAACACAGGATTTAAAAGGATAGAAAAAAGCCCTGTGAGAGAGAGATAAGTGAATGGCAAAGAATTTAAGAAAGCAGGGTTGCCATTTTCATGGGATTATGTGTTATTCTGAAGTGTGTATGTTTAGAATTCTAACATGAGTGTGATGATTAGAATGTTTGAAATGGCAATAAAATGTATTCGTATTTTAAAAGGGGTAATTTAAAACACAAGTGCAGTGTGCAAAGTGCAAATTCAGATGCATATTGTCATGTTATTACCCATAATTAGGGATGCACCAAACCCAGGATTTGGTTGGGGATTAGGCTGATACTAAGCAGGATTCAGTTTCGTCTGAATATAAGTGCCTGGCTGAACCCAGATCCAAACCCTATTTGTCACGTTATGTTAGGTCACACATTTAAGAAACAAGAAACACAAAATCTATGAATATAGTATGAATAATAATCAATCTAAAGGAACAGTAACGGAAAAAAATTGTGTTTTAAAAGAATGACAATATAATGTACTGTTGCCCTGCACTGGTAAAACTTGTGTGTTTGCTTCAGAAAAAAACTATTATCTTGTTTATTTCTGCAGCAAACTCACCAGTGCATCACAATCATTCCATTATATTTTTATTACTTTAATGCACTTTCATATTTTGGTGTTACTGTTCCTTTAACAATATTAAAATTTTCTCTTTCGCTCTATTTTTAAGCTAGGTAATTTAAAGTAATTTAACATGCGGTTCTGTATTTAACAGATGTGAGAAAAGAAATCCTCTGACATTACACAAAGTAACAGAAAGGTTCAACACATTCAACATAGAAATGCAAAAATCAATACTGATGTCAATGCACAGCTACTTTTTTTTCTAATTCTCACACATTTCCTATCTGCACTTTCAGATCCATGAAATTATTTTAATCCTCATAGGGATATTTAAACTATTCAAGGCAAACAGATGAATAGGCCTCGCCATGCACCTCATATTATATAACTATCTTCAATGCAGTTTGCGGTCTGGAGAATATTAGGGTTGTATATTATCTCATGTCAGGCATGCCAGAGACACTATGAGATGACTTATAATGTCCACATAATACTGTAAAGCTGTCAGCTCATGATAGACATTCCACCGATCTTCACCTTCTTAAGGGGACAAAGATAAATATAATATACAAGTCTGTGTCATAAAGGTGGATGGGGTCATTTACATACTGCATTTGTTAGTTAGACAGGGCAGACACCTCCTTGCTGCACTTTCATGGGGCTTATTTATTACACTGAGGAATGGTATAAAAAGAATAAATGGTATATTTATGTAATTTCGTATTTCTCCTTACGAGTGATTTCATGCTGTCCATTGCAAATGAGAAAAACATATATTATAATGAAGTGGTACTATCTATTTTACACCCCCTAAGAGCACATATAATCTAATAAAGGTGATGGGGAAAATGCAGGAGGTTAAGAAGTGGAAGTCATTAAAGGGAACCTGTCAGGGGAAAATACTTTGTTTCAAAACTCATCAGTTAATAGTGCTGTTCCAGCAGTTAATAGTGCTGCTCCAGCAGAATTCTGCACTGAATCCATTCTTCAAAACAGCAAACAGTTTTTTAATATTCAGTTTTGAAATCTGACGTGGGGCAAGACATCGGGGCAGATTTACTAAATTCACATGAAGGATTCGAAGTTCGATTGAATTTTCAAAAAGATTTGAATTCGAATTGTTTTTGAAAACCACTTCGACCAGTGAATTTTGAAAATTCAATCGAATGAATATTCGACTATTTGTCAATCAAAGTACTTCCCCTTTAAATTTATATTCGACTGCCTAGTTCACCAGATCAAAGCTACCGAATTGGGTTTCATTATTTTTGATCGAATAAAAAAAATTGATTGTTTAAAATCAACTATTTTATCGATCAATCAAATTTTTTCTATTCAATAGTTCGACCAATCGAATTGCGGTAAAATCCTTCTAATTTGATATTCGAATTTGAAGGATTTTACTTCCCACAGTATTCCCAGTTATTCCTATGGTCTAATTTGAGGGTTTTTTTAACCCTCGAATTTGACCCTTAGTAAATCTGCCCCATATTGTCAGATTCCCAGCTGCCCCCAGTCATGTGACTTGTGTTCTGATAAACTTCAGTCACTCTTTACTCCTATACAGCAAGTTGGAGTGATATCACCACTAACTTTCCCCCAGCAGCCTAACAACATGGGAAGGTACCCAGATAGCAGCTCCCTAATACAGCTGCCTGGTAGATCTAAGAACACTGAGACTGATTCGGTTACATTAAATAGGAGAAATAACAGCCTGTCAGCAAGTAGTTCAATCCTAAAGTGCATGCACAAGTCACATTACTGGGGGCAGCTGGGAAACAATATGTCTAGCCCCATGTCAGATTTCAAAATTGAATATAAAAATATCTGTTTGCGGATATCTTGTTTTCAGAATTCGATTTCTGCTGGAGAAGCATTATTAACTTATGCGTGTTTAAAAGAACATGTTTTCCCAAGTATGCCTTTAATGGAAAAATACATTAAGGGACAGATTTATGAAAATTCAGAGTGAAATTAAAATTTAAAATTTTGAAATTCAAATTTTCTTTTTTTAAAAGTTTTCAAAATGTATCAAGTACTGGCACAATAAGAATTCGAATATGACTATTCTCCACCTCAAACATGACAATTTCATGTTTTAGTCTTTGAGGGACATCCTGGGATCAATTTGGAATTGTTTGCAGTGTTCCTGAAAGTCTAAATTTTCAGAGGAAAAAACTCAAATAAATTCAATTGGATTTGAATTAAATTCAAATTTGGGGGTCAATCCCATTCACCCAAGTTTTAAAAATTTGTATTTTTTTTTTAATTTGTTTTCTTGTTTTTAACTCAGATTTTGAGTTCATGGGCATGAACTCTAAATTTGACCCTTGATAAATCTGCCCCTTAAAAACTAAGTATGGGTGGAACATACAAGGCTGCTACTGCTTTTTATGGTGGAATATTACATAGAGTTTTGCAACTGAATTAATAAATACACAGCATATTAATATTCTGGGTTGTAAGAATCTCATTAAAAAAATCAGCATCTAAAACCTGGAGGCCAGTTCCCGTGGAAGTTAATAGTTGTTGTGTTGTCCTGCAAAAAGGTAAAAAACATTAAAAAAAATTGGTATACTCATTGAAAATTATGTGTAGTTTATTTTGCATGTTTTTAAACGATCACATTTTCCCAATATACGGGGAAGATTTATCATTGGTCGAATTAAAAAAATTCGAAATTCTACCATATGAATAAAAGAGAAGTAAAATCCTTCGAATTTGACTATTGAATTCGAAGGATTTTACCGCAATTCGATCGATCAAATAAAAAGAAATTTGATCAATTGTTCGAATCGATCGATTGGGAGTTTGATTGTATTTTTTATTCAAATAATGAGATAAATTTACTAAATAAAGCTCCCCATGTTTATTAAGCTCTTCAAATTTGAAAAAAAAAACTTGAATGTAAAGCTTGACATTTAAAAGCTTGCAAGTTCATGTAGAAGTCTATGGAAATCACCCTTGCAAAATGTCAGCACTCTTTTCAATTCGAGAATTTAAGGGTTTTCTAATTAATTTGAGCATTAGTAACTTGAAAATGATGAACAGAATTCTCTACATTTGGGGTATTTTCATGGTTTTGTTCTAGTTTTTATTATGATAAAATTTTGAACTAATAAGTACACATTTGATTTCTCAAGTTAATTCAAGTTAAAGAAAACTCAAAAATTTACAAATTTAGTTACTCTAAGTTACTCTTCTAGGGGCTTTTGCTGGCTCAATGCCATAACCACTGGGCCAGGTGAGCAGCCTGCAGGGTTGCTCACTATCTGTTACCTGGCCTTTGCAACCCTAGCCCAGCAGAAGCCTGATTGGTAGTTTTGAGTCAGTCAATCAGGGCTGACTCTGCCCTATTTAATGCCAGCCCTTCTCACACTCTTTGTCTGAGCATTGGCAACTAGTGTTGGGCGAATTTCCGCCATTTTGCTTTATAAGAAAATTTGCGAAATTAGCGAAACTATGAAAATTTTAAATTACACCAGCAAATTTTTGCAGGTGTTCCACAAATTTATTCCCTGGTGGCATGGCAATAAATTTGCCCATCACTATTGGCAACCTATACTAGAGCTATGGAACTGCCCCTAGCTAAAGGTTCCTGTTCCAGCCTTCTTTCCTTGTCTGCCTTGGCCTGCCTAACCTGAAGCTTGTCTTGTTTCCCTTGCCTTGTTCTGACCTTGGTCTTCCCCTCCCAGTTCTGCTCCAGTCCTATGCCTTGCCTGTTACCTGTCATCTCAATAGTTTTGTGTTTGGACTGATCCAGTCTTCTCCCCATCCTGTTTTGACCCTACGCCCTCATCACCCTGTTCCTGCCTTTACCTTGCCATGTCCCCTTAGGCACATACAGCTCCTGCCTCAAGGACTCACCCTTCCCTCATCTGTCTCCACAGTTCCCCCTACCTAACAACAACACTCTGGTTTTTACCCAGACAGCCTGGTTTTTAAGAAAGGCTATCCGGATGAAAACTGCTTGCCTTTTTTTCCAAATCAGGAAAACTGGGCAGGATTCCCTAGATGCAGTGATTGGCCAATCATCTATTGCCACACCATCACCCCCACCATGTGATGTAATCGCCTCACCTTCACTCCACTAGTGATGGGCGAATTTATTCGCCAGGGGCGAATTCGCGGCGAATACCCGCGATTCGCCGCTGGCGAATAAATTCGCGAAACGGCCCAAAAAATTCGCCAACAAAAATTCGCCGCGCAAAAACGAGTCGCGCGAAAACGACGCGACGCGCGTCAAAAACGACTCGTTTCGCGAATCGGCGAAAAATTTGCGAATTTCTCTGGAAATTCGTGAATTTTCGGCGATGCGAAACGCGCCCGTTTCGCCCATCACTACACTCCACCCTTGACATCTAATTAAAATATGTTTGCAGGTGATCTATTTTCTCATACTGTAGAGAATATTATGTACTGCAGCCTAAATATTTCCTCTTCTCTATGTTATGCAGAAATCACATGGAATAACATTATTCTTGACGATCCCATGAAGACCAAGTTGTGGTCATGTTGAGGATGGTATACCAGTTTTTAATCCTTGATTTCTAAATTCCCAAAGGAATGACAGATTTCAGATTTCTGCAACATATTTCTGCTAACCTTTTCTCTGTAACTTTTGGCTTCCGTCTAATGTTTTTCTGTCATGTCTTCCTAATGTGGATGAATGTGTTATCTCATTTAATGATTTAGGCATGACTGTTCACTGAAAAAGTTTTTAACCCTTTGCTTCTTATTATGCAAGGGAAACTATATGCATCATTTTATTGGAATGTACAGGATTAGTAAAAGGTCAGCGTGAACGCCAATGACCCTGTGCGCCACAGTATTAAGAAATCAATACTCATCCAACAATTGTTTGTGCAAAGTCAATATCAGAAGCTGAGATGCAGAATAAAATGAGCCCTGATGACTTGTCAGTCTGTCTATGATGTTGACGTATGCCCTTTTCTTTGTGTTTACTTAGAGGCTTGCTAGTTTATGCACATAACATATTTATGAAGACAGATATATGGCTCAAAACATGCCTGTAATCACAGTGTCATTGTTGAATTGCAAATTAATGTGAAATAAATGCACTAATGAATTCCTTGGAACTTTGGGCAGCTTCAGTTATGCCAAAACCTATGGTGTTGCTCTGTAATAACGTCCAAATTCATCATCTTTAAATCCAGATAAAAATGAATAATTATCAAACAAATAGCTCATGGCACATCAAATGATAAATGGCTTCAAACAATGGAGGAACAAGGAAATGGAGGCCATTAGTCCAATAATATTTTCCTCAAAATTCTAAGGACAGTCATCCATCTGATCTACAGTTGCACTGCAATTCCCAGCTCCCCATGAACAGTGGAATGCTGAAATATGTAGGTCGTAATCTCCTGACAGGCCATAGGATGCCTCTGGTTGTTTTTTGTTTTTTTTTAATAGAAATTTACTGGAGAGTTTCTTGCTGTTTAATTTTAAGGACTCGGTGGACCCCTAAAACTACATATTAAATATACTTCATGTTGTGCAGAAAAGCAAAAAAGATACTACCTCCTCATTAAAGTGAAACCTGCTAGGGCTTTATTAAGTAATTTCTAGCTGAGTGATCAAAAGTATCTCCTTTGATGGCATTACTTTCTCATGAAGCACTGCTGGGCATCTCCACCATAGGAGAGAAACAACCCTTTTATCTACTATATAACAAGCAAATTCACTACCTTGTGGAAGACATTTGATGGGGAGATTTTATTTGTGGATTTGACAGGGGTTTTTATATGATGGAAAACATGCAATTGAAGTTCAAACCTGGCAGTGCAGATTTCTTGGAATATGGTAGCTCATTTGATAGATATCTCTCATAGTTTATTGGATCATTTAAAGTATTATAGCACCTACTGTGATTAGATACATCTCACTCTGAGAGAATAACCAGGATCTAAGCCCTTCTTATATAACTTTACAAAAAACGGCCAAGTAGGATATGTTGCTGGAATAGGAAGCTTAGAAACACCTTCAACAAAACAGAGCAGGCACAATCTGTTTGGATTGTTGTGAATCTTCTTCTTCCCTGTAAACTGAAGACATTTTATCATTGGTAGTGAAGTAGAAGATTGAGCTGTTCGACCTGGCGGTAAAGAGCTAACATTTTTCAATTCAATAAAAGTATTCAATAAAAGGCTTTACATGTGCCTAGTTCTAGCAACCCAATTAGAAAATGCATTTCAAACAGGTGACCACTAACCAGTGGTTGCTATGGTTCATTAGACCAGTAGTAACCATCATCACCAGTTTTTGCAGCCCAAATGATAACATCCTCGACACCAATGGTTCCCAAGTTGTTGAGCCTACTAGGGGAGCATGGAGCAGTAGCAGGGGTAGGGCTCAGTTTGAAGGGTATGATATGACTGCCCTTTTCTGTTCCTAGATATACCTGAAATCCAACTTGTAGGTCAAATAGATTGAGATCTGGAATGAAATCCTGTGTGTTGTCCTAGAACACAAAATTGTTTAAAGAGTTTGGAGTGCTCAACCCTTCACACATAACCCTATTGTAGGGTATCAGGTGCTTGCTCTGGATGACCCTTCCCTGCCCAACAGGTCCAGCATACAATGTAGAAACAAACCAGCAGCACACTGATTGTAGTGAAGCAAGTGATCAGTTGTTTATTTTAGCCCATCTGGGTAACCTCTTTGTGAAAAACGGTTTGCCAACAACAGTTTGAGATGATGCAATGCTTGCCTTAATAACAAAATGGCTCCTGCCTGTTTGTTATAATTTTGAATTCCTAGACTGAAGGAAACAAGAATCAAATAATTTATATAGTGTAAATAAAGTTCATTTTGCATGACTAATGTGAAAAAATATGATTTTAAATATTTATTTTGGGTGATTAGTCCCCTTTAAAAATTATAATCTGACCATTAACTAAGGGTTGAATTTTAGTGGTATTAGAGCTTTTTGAAATTGTGATTAAATTAAACTCTATTCCTCAAAAATCAGCACTACCATTAAAGTTATTTAAAGATCTGAACATACTGTAAAAAGCATAAACAGAAAAACATACTGATCGATCCAAACAAAATTACTTTTTTACGTTTTAAAGAAAAAAAACAAAATTTTAGAGAAAAAGTACAATTTGTGAAAAGAAAATCTTTTTTAAATAGGACCATTATATGCCATTGTATAAGCTCATAATTAGAACCCCTCATAATACTTTAGGGGTTCTAATATCATATTGTATTACTAATTTAATCTTTGTCAAACTTACTAAAGATGTTCATTTTTGTTTTTCTAAATGCAAATTACCTAATGAATATTTTTTCTGTAGTTATGTATTTTTAATTTCTCAATGCATATAACAAGTAAGGAATAAAGTGAAGGTCAATTTGTTCTGATACACAGTTCAATTCAAAACTCACAATGATCTGTAACACATTATAGTTGATTAAGTTGCAAATCAGTTATGAGTCCATCAACAACTGCAATGAGAAATCTAGAAAGTTGTATGAATTTTACAAAAAAAATGTTCTTGTAAACTTTTGTATGCAGCAACATTTACATTTTTATGCAGGATTCTTTCCACAATACTTGTAGCCCCCACACATACATATTAAAGGTAGCATTTTAGTGGTTTTAGAGGTTTTGGTAACTAAACTCACTTTCTCCAAAAATACAAATGTCATGAAATTTATTAAAAGATCTGAATAAAAAGAGTACAAATGTAAAATAATAATGAACGTTAAAAAAAAAAATTGAGTAATATTGCTAAAACCTCAAGTCATGGTCTGAGAGAAGAGGAAAGCAAAATGAAATTAAAGAATAGTCAGAAAATATTATAAGATAAAGATACTGGCTGTCCGTATGGATTAGTTGGTTTTGGTGCGGCAAATTAACCTCAAAGAAAGTTGAGCAGCCAAGAGCAAGTTGGTCAAGGACATGGTAGGTGAGAAAAGTCGTTGTCTTTGGAAATCTATTGATGAAGAGAGCGAAGGATTTCATCTCCAGCACACAGTTTTAAGAACTCAGCCTGAAAGTAAAGGAAAATATTTATAGGGAATTGTATCACTGGAGAATTGAAGTATGGACGCTCTGTGAAGTAATATGGTAAATGGAATAATTGGTTGTATACTGTATGTTCCATTATAAAGGCAACCAATAATATCATAATGTTTGGTACCAGTACACATTATACCACATGTGATGTGTCTGCTTAGCTATTTAATGAGAATGTATATATTGAAGATTTTTGTATTCTCATTGAGTAACAAGATCTTTATTTATTAAACAAATCCAACATTTGGAAGCAACCATAATGATGTGAAAATAGATATTGTTATAAATAAATATAGACATTAAAAAAGAGACTTGGGGAAAAAACATTGGCTAGTACATAATGACCACAAATTTAATTTATTTGCAGCGGCATGTTTTTAATGCCATATTTAATTGTTAATTTGATGCTGCAAGATGTTTAAATGATGTGTAAAAGAATTTAATTATTTAAAAGTAGATGTTATTTAATGGTATGTAATGGTTTATTTACTTTCATTTACTTTGCATTTAAACCTTTAATTGAATTTCCCTTGGTTTGTATCTTATAAAATGATAAGGGAGGAAATGGAATTTCTCTAAGCAGTCATGGAAATATATAAATGAAATATACACTTTGTTATAGAAACAGAATGGAGAACAAGACCCTTAAAGGCACACTCTCATATTTTACTACTGAAAGAGAGTTGTGTACCGCTTTTTTTAAGGAATAAAGAACTGTGTGCCCTACTCTGCCTGCCCTATGCTACCTGTGTGCCATATGCTTCCTTACATATGCTTCCTGTGTGTGTGGCCTACTCTCTCTGCCCTTGGCTTCCAGTGGGTGTCATAGTCTGCCTGCCATATGCTCTCTGTGTGCCATTCTCTGCTTGCCCTATGCACCCTCTGTGTACCCCTACTCTGCCTTCCCTATGCTCCCTGTGTGTGCCATACTCTGCCTGCCCTATGCTCCCTGTGTGTGCCATGCTCTGTCTGCCCTATTCTCCCTTTGTGTGCCATACTCTGTCTGCCCTATGCTCCCTGTGTGTACTATAGTCTGCATGTCCTAGGCTCCCTGCAGTGCCATACTCTGCCTGCCTTATGCTCCCTGTGTGTGCCATACTCTGCCTGTCCTATGCTCCTCGTGTGTGCCATACTCTGACTGCTCTATGTTCCCTATGCGTGCTATAGTCTGCCTGTCTTTGTTTGCCTGCCTTTGTTTGCCATACTCTGCCTGTGTGTGCCATACTCTGCCACCCTATGCTACCTGTGGGCCATGAGCCTGTTAGGGGGTAGTTCTGGGGGTTTGTTAGCATTTGGAAATTGTTATTTGTGGCTCCTTAGGTGTTTAATCATATGCTGGGGGTGCTTTGTTATCCACAGGGGAGGATGAGGCCTGTGGATTTAAGGGTGTGACTTAATGTGATCCCTGCAGTGGGCACCAACAATTATGTTTTTTTTGTACTACCACCAGTAATGTGGATATGGCATTAAAAATTCTTGCAGTAACATGGGTGTGGTTTAAAAACAGGGAGTGGTCAACATTGGCTTCCATTATCAACTCTCCAACACATAGGTCAGAAAAATTCTGGTCTCTGCACCACAGAATTTAGATAAGACTACTTTATTATCTTGGAATTACAATTAATGTAAATTGTAAAAATGCTTAGAATAGCACTCTCATCAATTTTACATTCACTTATTTTAAAGGTTTACTTATCCTTTGACATCTTGGAATTAAAAAATAAGCAATGAATGTAAATTGTAAAAGTACTTAGAAGAGCACTCTCATCAGTTTTACATTCATTCATTTCAAAAATTTACTCATAATAACTTCTTATACAAAGCTGGAGCGTGGGATTTACATTTATGAGTACCAGTTATGAGAAATCATTTTACATACCAATGACATGAAACTCTGCACAGCATGCAGAATGCAGAATTTAAGTCTTTGTATTTTAAAAGAAATTACAATATGGGGTATATTTAAGATTGCTTGAGCTTTTGAGCTTGAGCAATTTTTACAGAAATCCCTTGTTAGTTAATGAACTAAAGCTGGGCTATGGGACCTCATCAATCTTCATTGATTTCCTCTTGTGAAAAAGTTTGGCAGCTTGAAGCTGTTGAACTTAAAAAAAAAAAAAAACACTCACAGAAAAAATTAGGGCCTCATTTCTTTATATGGTAAGTGGTTATCCAGAGAGCTCTAAATTATGGAAAGGTCATCTCCCATAGACTCCATTTTATCCAAATAATTACATTTTTTTAAATAATTTCCCTTTTTTCTGTAATAATAAAACAGTAGTTTGTAATTGATCCAAACTAAGATATAAACAGAATAGTGTGTTTATATGAAGGCCTATTTATCAAAGGTCACATTTTAGTGCTTTTTGATGTTTTCAAAATAACTAAACTCATTTTCTCTAAAACCACGAACATCATGACATATATTAAAAGAATCAAATAAAAAAATTAGAAACAAAAACTAATGTTGAACAATCCAAAATAAAAAAAATAGTAATTTTTTGGACTATTCCTAGGAAAAAAAATCAAGTTGGTTTAAAACTGTCCAATAATATATGTAACTCTATAGGACCTCAACAACTTTTACCTGGAGAAATTTTGTATTAGAGGTTTTTGGGGATTGTTTATCAAAGGTCAAGTTTTTGTTTACCTCGAGTGAACTTGAATGACTTCAAAACTTGAATGATATCATATTTAAGAAAATGCTCTAATGGAAAAAAAAACAATTCTGTGAGTTTGAGTCCTGCAACCCAAAAACTTAAATTGATCAAGTTTTCAGTAGAAAAAACTTGAATCGTTTGAATCAAGGTCCTTATCTGATTTTGGGTAAAACTCTCCAAAAAAAACTCAAACATTAAGCAGGCTACCAACCTCTTCAAATGGTTCCAGGGACTTTTACAGAACCTCAACAAGTTTAAGGTGGTATATTTTTGGATTCAAGCTATTTCCAGGGTCCAGGTATAATAAATATTAAATATCTGACAATTTAAAAAAAAAAAAAAACTTGATTAATTCAATTTCTTTTAACCTGAAAATGTGAAGCAACTCAAACCTTAATAAAATTGCCCCTTAATAAATCTTGAATTTTTCGAATTTTACAAAAATATAAAAAAAACACATTTGCTGGAAAAATCTAAATTCAATTGTTAGGAAATGACCCCCCATAAGGTTTACATGATTCTCTAGTCGACTAGAGGTATGAAGATCCACATTACAGAAAGGTCCTTTATCTGTTTCAATACCAGTCTTGTATTTATGAAATTTGCATATTACAATGAACAGGTAAAATAAGGGGGTATTTACCAAAACTCAAATTAACCCCATTTTTTATTAAAACAAAGTCAACCTAATTCCCATAAACAAATATAACTCATTTAACTAATAGGGGTCGATGTACTAAATTCACATGAATAGATCGAAGTTCGATCAAATTCAATCGAATTTCGATCGTAGGATTTATTCATTTGGTCGAATATGCTAATTTTGGCATATTCGATCATCGAATAGCGAATGGTCGAATGATCGAATAAATTCGAATAGATTCGAATGAACGAATATTCGATCGTTTGATCAGTGAAGGATTTGAATTTTAAAGTTTATTCGATTGCCTACTTCGCCAGATTGGACCTACCAAACTGCAATAGAAGCCTATGGGAGCACTCCCATAGGCTTCTGAGGCTATGTCCTGATCGAATAGGATTCGAACGATTGAAGACTTCGATCGTTCGAATCATACGAATCATTTGAATGATCTAATGATTTATTTGACTGATCGAAAAAATTATTCGACTGATCGAATAAATTTGTATTCGATCGTCGAATGATCGAATATCAAATAAAAGGTAGCCTAAAACTATTCGTTTAGCATTCGACGATCCAATGCTAATCGAATATCGAATTTGGTCAAGCTAATTATGGGGAATAATAGTAAATTTTCCCATAATCAGCTCAAAAAAGTCGATGCAGAAAATGTCTCGACAAATTCATGCTACAATTCAAATCGTACAACTTTTTCAAATTTGTTGCCTGAATCATACAATTTTTTCGAGTTGTCTCCCAAAAACCCAGACTATTTCAGATTATTGTACAAAAACTAGTGTAGATCACAATGTCAAGACACATCTTCAAATTGTAAAAGGGACATCTGCCATTGCTTTCTACATGACCTCCACAGGTTTTAGCTGCAGTATTTTCAGGATTTTAACAGCTTTGGGGTATAATAAGCCTCCAAAAAAATTTGAAGTTTTTTACCCAAGCAATTTGAGTTTTCCCCTTAAAAAACTTGACCATAAAAAAATTGAGGCTTCACAAATAGGCCCCTAATGTGTGAGATAAGTGTTTGGGAGGCCTCTAAACTCACTTGTGCAGTGAACACTATAAGGTACTGCTTAATATTTTGCACTTATCCGTGTGTATTTATTTTATATTTGTTTCAGGATCAAGAGCACTATGATCTCTTTGATGTGTTTTTAATGAGGGGAAAAAAAAATTCAAGTTATTTATACTGACAAAATTGACTCTGCAGAAGCCTTTTTCACAAGCATGAATAGATCTGGGCATCAAATCTCCAGCGTCTGCTTTTTTTTAGATACTGTGGAATCAATCTTTAAGCATAGCTCTTTGCATTGTCCTGTGAATTAGAATTCCCTCAAAATTGTCAGCCTTTAAATGAACCCAAATAGTAAAAAATCAAGGGTAAAGGAATGCATAAAAACTGATTGCTCACGTAGACTTCTGCACTGAAATCCATTTCTCAAAAGAGCAAACAGATCTTTTTATATTCAGTTTTGAAATCTGAAATGGGGCTAGTCATTTTGTCAATTTCCCAGCTGCCCCTGGTCATGTGACTTGTGCCAGCACTTTAGGAGGGAACTGCTTTCTGGCAGGCTGTTGTTTTTCCTTCTCCATGTAACTGAATAGTACGCAGTGGGACATGGGTTTACTATTGAGGCAGCTGTTATCTTGTGTTTGGGAGTTGTTATCTGATTACCTTCCCATTGTTCTTTTGTTAGGCAGCTGGGTGGGGGAAAGGGAGGGGGTGAAATCACTCCAACTTGTAGTAAAGAGTGATTGAAGTTTTTCAGAGCACAAGTCACATGACTTGGGGCAGCTGGGAAATTGACAATATGTCTAGCCCCATGTCAGATTTCAAAATGAAATATAAAAAAATCTGTTTGCTCTTTTGAGAAATGGATTTCAGTGCAGAATTCTTCTGGAACAGCACTATTAACTGATGCATTTTGAAAAAAATTTTTTCCCATGACAGGATCCCTTTAACCTCTTTGGTATGTAGAACACACTCTTTCTCCTCATCTACCAATGCATTGGCTCATTTCAGGACAATGTGGTACAGGTATGGGATATGTGTTCCAGAACTCAGTTGTCCAGAAATCTCAGAATTATGGAAAGGAAATACCCCATAGACCCAATTTTTTAAACGATAATTAACTCAATCAAATGGATTTCCTTTTTCTCTGTAATAAAGAAACATTACCTTGTACGTAATCAAAATAACATATGATTAATCATTATGAGAGGCAAAACAATCCAATTGGGATTATTTAATATTTAAATTTAAGGAGATTTATGTATGATGATCCATATAACAGAAAGATCCCTTATATGGCAAACCCCAAGTCCCTAGCATTCTGGATATTTTTAATGACCCAATCTACATATACACTTAATAAAATATGTATTCTTCCACCATATTAGATTTAGGTATATTAGACTAATGTCCTGCAATTGAATGCAGCTCTCAATACCCCTAAGTGAAATGTGAATGGGACTGGCCTATGTAATAAGAAGATACAAAAGCACAATGGGACATATTTATTACCTGTTGAGTATTGGGTTCTGCATATCAGTGGTACTGAGTTTTCTGTAATCATTTGCTTATTTTTACATTAGTGCTAGTAATGAGTGAATTTATTCTCCAGATGCAAATTCACGGCGCAGCCGGTGACTAAATTTGCAAAACAGGGTAAAAAATTTGGCAGCAAATATTTTGTTAAAAATACTACGCCAACAACAATTTACCACACAACCATTGAGCAATGTAATAGATACATGGAAAATTGTCGCCAGTGTCAGAATTGTCGCCGGCATCAAAAGTTACATTTGTGAATTTTTCACAGTTTAGCAAATTTCACAGGAAATTCGGAACATTTCGTTGAATCGCAAGGCCAGATCCCTTCTCATAGCATACTATTTCAATGGACTATTAAGGAATCTGATGGGTGTTAGTGATTAGCATTACAGCAGAGTGGTGAAATACAAAAATATTGGTACTTTCATGGATTCTTGGGCCAAGTAATTAATGTGATACAACAGGTCTGGACTGGGAGTCAAAATAGGCCCTGGCATTTCTACTGCACAGTGGCCCAAACAGCCCCCACCAGCTCAATGTGAGTTTTTATGGCACCTTACAGCAGCCCCTCTGGCATATGCCAGAACCCACAGATGGCCAGTCCAGGCCTGTTATTCAAGCACAACAACAAAAGAAGATTTTCTTTAGTTGATGGATGTGAAGTAGGACATGACTGGTTACGTAAAGTATCAGATGATCAGTATATCGCATAAACAAATGGACATGCACATGGAGCTTAGGATATTGCTATACATTGCTCAGTCAAATGGAGTTATGCAGGATTACTCTGTGAATTAACTACTCTATTAATTTAGCTGTATTAACCGAACAAGGTCCTATGAAATTGCATTGGCAGAACATCTTAATTGGCTGACCTATCAACAAACGTTATAAGTACACTTAGTAGCTGTATTCTATTTAGTTACCATGCAAGTGTTAATGTGACAATTATATGTGGTAACTGCTACTTTAGTTTGTTTTTAACATTTTCTCCTGATTTAGCTAAATGAGGGGTATTTTTATAGTGCTTTGGTTACTTGTATATTTTAGTGATTATATTTCAGTAATGGTATTTTTCTGCATAGACACATTTTACGTTTTTAAAGCTATACTATTGGACGCTGTTAATTGAGATATATATATATATATATATATATATATATATATATATATATATATATATATATATAGGGATCAACTATGGTTTAGTAATAAACATCACTATTATAGTGGCCTGTTGTGGCCCATCCATTCGGGTTGTAGGGTTGAGTTGAGGCAAGTCAAGTCAAGCAACAATGGAAGAAAAATAATGGTATCCATTAGTTTATTTGTAGCAGTGGCCATCTACCAGGTGTGATAGACGGGACTTCATCTATCTGACAAGTGTAATGTTATGTTTCTGCATCATTAGGTTGACAGTATATTTTTTTAATAAGTGACATTAATAATATTGTTTTTTCTATTATGTTGGCTGTTTGACAAATTTTTGAAAATGATTTCCTGTTTCTCTGCATTAATAGAACAGTACATTGTACTTGCTATAAACTAAGATATAATTAATTCTCATTGGAGGCAAAATCAGCCTGTTGGGTTAATATAGGGGGTTATTTATCAAAGGTTTGTTATATAGTACCTCAAATGAATTTGAATGAACTCAAATGGTTTCTAATTTAAGAAAAAAACTTGGATCAGTGAGATCAGGGTTAACAATCTGAAAACTCAAACAAATTGATATCTAATATTAGTAATTCTAAAACAACTGGACTTGCTGAGTAATTATTGAAGACGTTTCACTACTCAACAGAGCAGCTTCTTCAGTTCAACTGATTGGTATTGGAAGTTCTCGGAATATAAACTCTTCCACTAATCCAGTCACAATGGCACATTGTAACTCTTCAAAGAGGTGACATCTGAATTTGATTCTGTGTACAGTGTAGTTGCAGTGATGGGATTGGGATCCAGTTGTTTTAGAATTACTTATTAGATATACCATGACCTGGATGAATGAAAATCTTCATAGCCATCAAACAAATTGAGTTTTTGGCAAGACAAACCTAGGGATGCATTGAATACACTATTTGGGATTTGGCTGAATTCCTGAAAAGATTTGGCCGAATATCGAACCAAATCCTAATTTACATATGCAAATTAGAGACAGGAAAGGAAAAAGAATGTTTTACTTCCTTGTTTTGAGATGAAAAGTCACGTGATTTCACTTCCCATGCCTAATTTACATATGCAAATTCGGATTCAGAGTCAGTTTGCCACACACAAGGACTCAGCCAAATCCTGCTGAAAAAAGCCAAATCCCGAAACGGGATTCGGTGCATGTAATAAAGAAAGAGAGATGCGGTTCGCATCAGGAGCTCACCCGTAAGTCCTCGCCTCCAGACATAGCCCTCACAAGACGATTGGCCACTTCGAGCCTTCCAGGGTCGGACCCCACCAATCATCCAGGCCCCCCCCCCCCCCC
>CM044443.1:120642649-120667402 GCA_024363595.1 Xenopus borealis | reverse complement strand
CCCCCCCCCCCACCAGCCATCCTCCGTTCTCTAAGTTCCTCCCCATCTTACCAATAGCCTCTCTTCCCTTCCCTAAGTTCCTCCCCATCTTACCTGGAGTCACCGAGTGCACGAGTGCTGATGATGTTGCTGCTCGATGCCGAGCACTACTGCAACTGTGCACCTGGAGCTGCTCGTTAGGAAAAATTCTACTTAAAAAATGGGGAATTGGGAGAGGGGGGGTCTGTGAACCCCTCCAAAAAACCTCAAACATCAAAGCTATTAAC
Organism: Xenopus borealis; assembly: GCA_024363595.1. NCBI lineage: Eukaryota > Metazoa > Chordata > Amphibia > Anura > Pipidae > Xenopus > Xenopus borealis. The sequence continues at coordinate 120,667,136 of CM044443.1, read as the reverse complement.
ATCTTCAAATGCTTCATGACCTCGGCAAGTTTTAGATGGCCTGAGCATTCTGAGCAGTCTGTATAACAGGTCCCATACCTGTAGTATAGTCTAATATTAATCATAACCACCCAAAAGCATTTACCGCTATAAAAGGCATGGGAAGTTTTAAACACTCACATTAAATAAAGCCTTTTGCTTTTGGGATCCAGATAGTCAGCCATGAAGTCCCTCACTGAACAGCATGTGGTTCGGGGCTATAAGCTAAAAGTTACAAGCCCCCACATAATTGTTTTAAATATATTATATAAAATTTGCATTTCTTCCCTCAATAGCTAGTACAGGTAAGGGACCTCTTATTCTGAATGATTAATTATATCAAGTACAAGGTACTGTTTTATTATTACAGAGAAAAAGGAAATCCTTTTTAAACTTTGGATTTTTGGATAAAATGGAATCTATGGGAGACGGCCTTTTCTGTAATTCTGAGCTTTCTGGATAACAGGTAACAGATAACATGGATCCCATACATGTAGTCTTTACCACCAGCCATCTACTGTATATCTATAGCTATTTAGCTTTCTTTGCTTAGCATTGCAGTGTATAAGATCAACTTATTGTGTGATGCTTGCGTTAGTAAGATTTAATGGACTGAGGGTGAAAATGTGCTTGTCTGGCAGTGGGTAAGAACATGTTCTCAAAACTCCTTTTAAATTCCAGCATTATGTTTCTTGCCAAAAATCACTGAGACAGCTAAAATAATGCATTGTAAAACAGCCACCTGCCACTGGTTGATGGACTGGACAATGCTAAATGAAATATAGCTCAAATAAATCAAAGTCGGTGATTACTGGAAGATGTGTAAACATTATTCAAGAATGTGTAAGGTATAAATTGTCAATGTTTCAGCAGAAGGTTTTTAAAAAAACACAGTTCCCTCAAAACTTTGCCTAGAGACTGGGGTCCGTTTACTAAAGTGCGGTAAAAAGTTGCGCACAAAATATAGACAAATTTAATGCAGAATATGTGGTTTACTAAACAGCAAAATGTGTGAAAGACAAAATTTACGCCAGAATATAAGCAACATTTTACCGCCATCTATATAGTGGTGTTAACTTATTTTTTGGCCAGAAAATTCTCATTAAACTGTGCATTTAAATGATACAAAGGGATAACTGGTATGATTTCTTGTTCATACTATTCTATTGGCAGAAGGGTGTGTGCGTGGATGGATGAAGTATGGGTTTATATGATGCATACATGTTTGATTGGTGTCACTCTGGTAATGTTGTTGGATGGCATAATCATCAGCCAATAACGTTTTTGAAGATGCATTTCTGGCCATAAATGTCACAGTAAAAACTGCCATAATTAACGCCATTATTAACGCATAAAACAGGACTATTTTGTAGAATAAATATTTGCAAACGTAATTTGTCCCCAGAAAATTCACAACTCGCTAAAATTACCGCTAACGTAGTTACCGTAAGTGATCGCAATAACTTCTGAGCACATCGTTGTTTAGTAAACTTAGTCGCTGCGAATATTCTGGCGGAAAAATATTCTCAGCGATAACATGCGGAAACTTATGCTCAAATTTACCGCACTTTAGTAAACAGACTTGACATGGCAAGTTTTTAGCATATGCTCAGAAAACATATACACCATATACAGGTATGGGATCCTTTATCTGGAAACCTGTTATCCAGTCTCCCAACGGTCCAGAGTCAGATTGGACCATTGGGGTCCCTCCAAGTTCTAAACCTCCGGGGCCCCTGCAGCTCTCGTGATGACACGCATGCATGAACAACATCGCGTATCCGTGTCATTAAAGTTGCATCAGGTTAAATATTGTGCAACAGATATGCAGCCTCATATATTTATAAATATGGATTGAGACATTTAAATAAAGAATCACCTTTTTTCATCATAAAACACAGTGAGTGCTGATCCTTCTTCACCTATTTATGCCATTTTGATCGTGCACCTCTGGCTTCGCGAGTATTTTGGAGTGCCGGTACTGGGGGAATTACTATATATATATATATATATATATATATATATATATATAGTGGCATGTGCTAAAATGGACCCAAATCTGAGGACATGCAATGTCACTTGTAAGTGCTCCTAAACACTTGCAGCAGCGTCAGTGTTCCTATCTTTCCTATTCTAACTGATGCAAGCAGGATAACAATCATTAAGCCCTTTACTACTATATCACAGGGGTCCCTGAGCAGTGGGCCTTGGCAACAGAATGGAGTCCCAGTAAACAAAAAATTCCTTGTGCACAGATGACCTTTACCCACCCAGAACCCATGTTCAAAGTGTGCCCTTTATCAGAACAAACTCAGCCCATCTCTGATTTCTCCGTATGCAATGTGACCCCTGACTGGGGCAACCCATTGTACCATCTTACTGTCACCACATATGCAAGTAAACCCTGGAGTTACTGCAAGCTTGGACATTACATTAGTTATATGGCATTATTTGGCACTACTGACGTGTGCAAAGAAAATCAGATACTAATGGTGTTATTAATGCTGCACGTTAAAAACAATGCCAGCTCAACTTAAATCCTTTGGAAATTACACTGGAGTTTTGGAGGAAAAGGCAAGTTCTACAGGACTAGGACCTCCTTCCTCTTGTCTCTTCAACACTTAGCACTCCATATTGAATATTACTATATTTTGTATTTTATTATTCCATTGAACCTCTGTCTATATTGTTCTAATGGTCAGTGCTGCCTGCATAATATGCTGCATTTATATTAGTAACATGGAATCAGAATTCAGGCCAATGCTGGGATGATTCATCAATGGAGCTCAGGTTAAGGTCACAAAAGACAAATGGAGAAGTCAGAGATACTGGATATAGGTACAGTGCACTGTATCCCCAGAGCAAGGCTCCCATTGGTGCCCATTTCCTACATTGTAATCCAATTATTTGGCCCTAGGGCCAAATTACCGAATTAATCTGATATTGCCCTGCTTTTGATGGCCATATCAGGTTAATATCCACTAATTTTTCAACCTTGCATATCTTATATATATGGCCACCTTTAGAGTGAAAGCACAAAAGAGGTGCAGATGGCAATAAACTTGCTCTGAAATATGCTTGAGAATGTATACAGACTAAAAAAAAATCATGACATGAAAAATCAAGATTGAAACTTGTAACAAATATATATGGAAGACCCAGTGGCTACAGGAGTCCATTTGAGATCCTGAGTGATGCCCATATTTCGTTATATCACAACAGAGCAGCATTTTTGGGGGTGGGTTCAATAAAAATCCATAAAAAAGATTTTTCACCTGGGGCCGGATAAGTTATTAGGCCCCAAATGAAAAAGAGAGTGGGATGGAAAGTAATTTCAGTTTGAATTACACTTTTGTACATTCTGCATAAGAGCACAAAATAATAAACAACTATTGTGGACGCAAATGCCTTTGTACCTGTGTACTGTATGTACAGTGTGGAAGGGGAATGTTTTGTCAAATTTGACACCCAAAGTCCTTAGGGGATATGGCTTCAGCAAACTTGTCTGCCTGTAATAATACGCTTTGACCTTTGGGCTAATGTCTCCAGTGCAAGTGACAGTCGGAACTTACAGCTTGAGATTCCTACTGTCATTAATGCTGGCAATGGTGTCAAATGTATTCAAGTGGGTACAAGAGAAGGGGGTATATATGTGTGTATATATATATATATATATATATATATATATATATATACATATGTAAGCTGAGCTTCTAATTGCTATAATTTATTATTTAAGTTGTATGCCCCCCCCTGCAGATCCAATTTAGTGAAGATCTTTGCCCCTATCAGTTGATCGAAGAGCCCAGTGAAAAGAGGCTGGGAGTATCAGTTTATAACCATGATTTTATTGAGACCCCTGTTGTAATCGATACAGGGACATAATTGCCGTCCTTCTTCTCCATACAGAAGAATCCTGCAATGCCAAGAAGGATGGATTAATCCCTGCTGGATGTTTTCTAGAATTGCAGAGGTCTTGGCAGGGGATAGGTTTGACCTCTGTGGACTTCTTGCAAAAGACATTGGAAAAGTCCTTATATATTGTTGATAAGGACTGAAGATCCACTGGCATGAGGGACACCCGGTCAATAGGATTGAGGGGTAAACAGTTTCTTTGGCCACCCACCAGAGGCAGTTCTCCGGTTGTCATAAAAATGAATTTATATGTTAATGGTCTATCATCAATCATCAGATAAGACTCCCTAATAATACCTAGATGTGGAGATCTTCCACCGCAGTAGAGACACAGTCAAGATGACCTTCTTTGGAGTTTCTCTTGTTCAGACAGCTGTGCCTGTCCAATCTGCATATGTTCCTCTGGGGAAGAGGCAAGAGGCATAGAAGGAGGCACAGGGGGAAAAGTTCTTTGAAATTGTGCTGCCAGAACAGGTTGGAATCTTCTGCTGTGCTCTTTATCAGCTTGGTGCTCTCGAAGTCATGTGTAGACCTTAATTACAATCAAATCTTCCAATGGGATTATCTCTCGAGACTTTGAGTCTGCTCCACAGGCCTTAATAGAAGACAACCCCATACGCCTCATTGTTACAATTAGTTTCTGCCATAAAAGTTCTAAAGTCAATTGCGTACTCACTGGCACTGTGGTTCCCTTGCCGGATTTGTAGGAGACAGGAAGGGGCACCCGGAGCATCAAAGACAATGTGAAAGGATTGCAGGAAAGCCTTTGGCATCAAAGGTCAGGGGTGAATTATTCTCCCAGAGAGCGGTCACCCATTCTAGCTGTTTACCTTCCAATCTGGTCATCACATATCCCACCTTAGCCACTTAAGTATCTGTCATCGGAATGTAAAGTGGTTTTTCTATTCCTTTACCTGGCAGCATAAAAGTTCCAAAACGAAACAAAAATAAACAGGTTTCTTGTTTGTTAAGACGTGAGGCACAATTCTCAGTTTCCACAATCTGTCAAATGAAGGAGTTATGAAGCTGGCTTGCCTGTTGGGCAATTATATGTTCTCAGAGACTGACATGTAATGCAGAGAGGCAAGCTCCTGACTTTGAAAGCAGACTGTGATCTTTAAGCATTCCGAGACAACTGTTTAATGCAGCTCAAAACAAGAAGCCAATTTTTCTCTCTTTGTATTCCTACTTTTTCTGCCTCTGTTCTCTCTCCATAAGACTCGGTCATCTGTCTGGATGTGGCTTCTGCTGCTCCTCGAGGGGAATTTTCTGCAGTTTTGTCCCAATGCAATTATGACCTAGTCACATTGCGTGAAATCTATCAACATGTTGGAAGGCATAAATCCAGACACCAACCATTCCCAGAGGCATAAAGATCATGCGAACTGAATAAAATATATACATGTGGCACTTTTTGACTGCAATTGGTTTAACCCCTGTTTTGAGTCATAAGGCCATGTACAAGTCAAAAGATTAAGATTAAGTTTGAAATTCCAATGTTTAATCCTTTAAGTGCCAGTGAACTTCCCCTAAGCAGATCTGGTTTTACTTGCAATAAGGATACATTAAATCTGAATCCAAGTACAAGCTGCTGATTTATTATTACAGATGAAATGGGAATCATTTTTAAAAATGATGATTATTGGGATAATTTGGATATGGGTGACAGCCTTCCTGTAATTCAGAGCTTTCTAAATAACGGGTTTCAGGGTTAACCAGGCTTCCTTTCAAGTAAGCTCTAAAACTTGGTTAGGCACAGAGCAAATTGGAAGAGATACACTTTATTACTACACATTACATTTGTCAATCAAACATATACAAGTTATTATTATTATTATTATTATTAATAAGTATTTCTATAGCATCAACATATTGCGTAGCACTTTGTTGTGGTGGGGAGCCTGACTAATGTGTCGCCCCTAAAAACTTGCCTAAAAAACGTGGCCTCACCGCAAATCTGGGCCTGGTTAAGCACAGGCAGGGTGAAAACTTTTCCTATGGGTCAGTGGATTATACACATTTTTTCAAGTGGAGAAGAAGAATGGAAAGGGATAGTACCCACCAATGTAGGGAGTGAAGCCAATTGGCCAATGGATAAAAGGAATCCATGAGGAGGTGATCCTCTACTAGTTAGTAATGCTGCTGGTTGTAAATAATGCTCTACCTTTTCTGATTGGAACTAATATTCTAGAATGTGTCTCTAGGAAATAAGCATACTGTGTTACTATGTTAAAGAAAGACCTATGAAAATTATTTGTGATAACCCCTTGAAAGAAGCTGTCATGAGGTTCCATTAATACAACCATTTGTTGGGAAACCAAGAAGTAAGCAACAAGTGGGATAATGGCAAGTGTCCTGAGTAGTAAAAGAATTATAATGTTCAAAATAGGGGGTATGTGGAAGCACTCTAAAGACAAAGCTATAGGCCCAAATTCATTAAAGCGTGAAGCCTCTAACGCTAGCGCTAATTCGCCAGCGTGACGTCAATTCGTAACTTCGGAAATTCACTAACACCGGCTCTGGCGAATTTTCGCTAGCGAAGTAGACAGACTTGCGCAACTATGCAACCCTTACACCAGGCGAAGTTGCGCGTTGACGAAGGATCGTAATTTCGCAAATTCACTAAGATGAACATTTTCCTGAACGTTAGACTTTACTTCTCCTGATCAGACCAGGCAAAGTTCAATACAATAGATAGGAGGTTTTACCATTGGAGGGTGATAGTCTGAAAAAGATCCATTTTATTTGGTGCGGGGGGTTACCCTCCTTCCCCCCTACATTTCCTAACATATGGCAACACAACTATACGGGGGGTACATGTAGGGCAATAGGACAACTTTATTTTATTTATTAAAGGTTTCCTGGGCTTGTGTAGTGTAATGTAGTGGCTGTAATATATACTTGTATTATACGTTAAAGTTCCCGCCGTATGCAAATTAGGCTTCTCTGGAGTAACTGCGCTCTGCCTATCGAAGTAACACTAGCGCAACTATGCTACCATTTGCCGACCTGAGTGTAAATTCGTACTTTAGTGAATTTGCATAGCGCTGGCCAAAAATTCACCTGCCGAAGTGTGGCGAACGCTAGCGAAGCCAACGCTGGCAAATTTTTGGATCTTAGTGAATTTGCCCCATAGTGTATTTTAGTATAATGGAAGAGCTAGTTTTAATGCATATTCCCTGCGTCCCTGTCTCTAAAGTAAGTTTGCAAGTTACAAAGTCATGATCATAAAGTTGAAAAGCCACCATACCACGTCAAGGTAAACCCCACATGGCAGACCCTAACATACCCTAGCATTATATCCATGAAATAGGACAGATATGGGTCTGTTATCCTGTAACCCATTATCCAGAAAACACCAGATTCCATTATAATCAAATAATTCAGATGTTTACAATTTCCTTCTTCTCTGTAATAATAAAAATGTACCTTGTACTTGATCCAAACTAAGAAATAAATAATCCTTCTTGGAGTCTAACCCAGCCTATTGGGTTTATTTAGGGGCAGATTTATTAAGGTTTGAGTTGTCACATTTTTGGGTTTAAAAAAAACTTAATCTGATTGAGTTTTTTTAAAAAAGACTAGAAAACGTTAGATTTATTATAGCCCAACCCTGAAAATACACCATCTAAAATCTACCGAGGTCATATAGGAGACACTAGCAGAGGTCCCTTGAACCATTTGAAAAGGTTAACAGCCTAAAAACTCAAATGATTCAAGAAATTCAAGTATTTTTTTTTTCGCTGAGAACTCTATAACAAATTTGAGTTTTTGCCATTTAAGTTTTTTTCTTAAACTACTGTAGATACCATTTGAGTTTTGAGTGCATTCGAGTTCATTCAAGGTGAAAAACACTCTAACACTTGACCTTTGATAAATAACCCCCTTAATGCTTGATTTTTTTTTTAATAGACCTTATACGTGGTGATCAAAACTATTAAAAAGACCCATGCATTATGGATAACAGGTTCCATACCTGTAGTAGCACAGAATTTTTTTCCCTTTGTGCCAAAGAAACGTTTAACCAAAAAGCACCAAAACATCAGGCTAGGTTACATAAGTCAGTAACTTCCTCACTCTATGCGGGGCCTCTAAGAATAGAACGTGTGTCCTTCTTTGCCTTTTATGCATGTTTGCTTTCGGCAGAAATTCACCTCACTGCAAATCCCAGAGTACATCAACATTCTGTCTTGTTATCGGCCCCTTTCCTGGGAATGACAGAATGATTTAAGGCTGAAAGTGTGAAATGCTGCTTACTGAAAAGCGTAATTAAAAACTCATTTGTAAATTGATTGTTATCAGACTGAAAGCAGGTTATCTCAGAAGAATTGCCCCCCACCCTCCCATGGAGACTTTGGATATTCTGGGGTTGTTCTTGTGTGCATATGGCAAGTGATAACAAGCTCTACTCCATGTGTAAAACCTGTTATTTTTTCCCACAGTTATTATAGAGACACTGAGCTTAAAATTGCATCAAGTTATGTATTGTTGAGAAACAAAGGGTTGTAGATGCAAAATACAGTTGTGTTTTTATCAACTCCATAAAGTCTTGCTTTAAATATATAAAATGTTTATAACGCTTTTTTGGTTACAGTCTCTTTAAATAGCAATTAACCCTTGGCAATCCAGGGGCCCTGAGTCCCTTTTGCATATGAAAAGAACTGGGGTTTACAGTGCAGTGCCTCCACCTAGGGAACACTGAGGAGCACACATCAGGGGGTTTCCACTAGGAAAAATAAAACATGCACAGTTTGCAAATGAAACAAATATAAACTTTATATAAACAGTAGTGAAAAATGCACTCCTGCACTGACTAACACTATTAGGTACCTGATGTTTCTTTAACACAGCCCTTTTTATTATCAAAGTCCCAATCCTCTGGAAGGGGTTGATAACCACACAGTTCAGATGGAATGTCCCTTCCCCAGAGCTCTTAGGTCCCAGGTAGTGCTTTCCAAAAAACCTTTCCCAAAAGTATCTCTCCCTTTGGAACTTAGCAGCCGTTCCCACATAGCAGGTAAATGCATGAGACCTGTCCTCAAACTGGGACCCCACACTTACATCCTTGCCAATATCCTTCCTTCAGTGTCTGACTTACAGGGGTGCTCTCAGAGACAGTCACACTTGAGATTACAGGCAGCTCTGCAGCAGGATCAATCAACCAGTGGCACCTTTCACCTCATGAGTCTGTAGCAGCTTGGCAGGGAACAGGATGGGCTCTCTCTGTACTCCTACAGATACAGCAGCTTGGACAGTCTCACAAGAACTGGATACTGCAGCTTAAAAACCCTGTTAAGATCTTTTGGAGACCCTGTACATTTGGCTTCAAAGTCAGGCACACCCTCTCTCCCAAGGATGCACTGGAGCGCCCAGCCAATTGGATAGCTCTCCAGCCTGTAACTGGGCTGGATGCTGTCACAGACAGAAAAACAGGAAAAGGATTTCTGATCCACTACATGTTCATAAGATTTTTTTTGTTATCTTGACTACACAAAAAATGTAGATTGTTCATAGTGGTGGAAATGGACAGTGCCTTTTGCATGGGACCTGTTACTCAGAATGCTCAGGACCTGTGGTTTTCTGGATAACAGATCTTTCTGTAATTTGGATCTTCATGCATTAAATCTACTTAATCTATTTAAATGTATTCATGTAAACATGAAATAAACCCAACAGGCTGTTTTTGCTTCCAATAAGGATTAATTATATCTTTGTTGGGATCAGGTACAAGGTAATATTATTACAGAGAAAAATCATTTTTAAAGATTTGGATTATTTGATTATAATGGAGTCTATGGGAGACTTTCTATAAATCGGAACTTTCTGGATAACGGGTTTCCGGATAATGGATCCCAAACCTGTGTTTAGAAAATGCTTTTACAAATATTAGATTATAGATACATTTACATATTTTCCTGCAGAGCGGAAATGCACAGTATGGTTTCAGCAATAAGAACCAGTCTGTGTACTGCAGGTACAATGTTGAAATCAATTTTGGATTGGTTACTATGAGTTTCTGAATCCATCGTTAGTAAATGGGACACTGTTTATATAAGATTTAGGGATTAATGAGGAAGCAGTGGGTTTGGACTAGGCCGGCGGGACACCGGAACAAGCCCTGTTGGCCCAGGCCCACCCCTTTTGTTGGGACATGTAGGCACCAGCCCTTCCCCCCAACTCAATTACAATGGGGAATGTCTGACCAGTGTCATATGATGGAGCAGCAACTGGTGCCTGGAGTGGGAGGCACCTGATGGGGCATGGACACCTCAGTGCAATACTGGGAAGCAGGAACTGGGGCACATGCAGAATAGGTACTGGAAAATAGATTTATATTGATTTAGACATATGCAAGATAGACAAGGCAAGCAAGATAGGTATACAAAACAGGCACTGGAGCAGGTAATGAAGGTAAGGTAAATAAAAAGACACTGGAACACACAGGGCAAGCACCACAATGCAGCTCTTAAAGGGATTCTGTCATGATTTTTATGATGCATTTTTTATTTTTAAATTACACTATTTACACTGCAAGTAATTCACTCTACAATATAAAGTGAACCAACAAGTATATTGTGTTAGTTAATATTTAACTGTTATGGAGTGCTTAAACCCTTAATTACATAATTCTCAACATTTTGTAAATAAAAAGAGGGATAAAAAAGTTGTCATACTCAGCACGGCAAGTTTTTGTGGCTGCACCCATTTTGTGGCCACATCCCTTAATAGGGGATTTTAATTTTACAAAATGTGGCAAGTTATGAAAGTTTGAACATATTTCTGGATATTTTTTTTTCAGTTATTACAGTTTTGCTAATGAAGAAGAATTGCCCTTTAAGCTGTGAGTTCAACTTTTCCCAAGGGACCTGTTCTCTTATATTGTCACAATTACTTATTGCTTATCTTGAATTGTTACAAAAGTATATTTCTTTCTGCTGTGGCTGTTTTGGGCTCTCTGCCAAAAGCCAATTAAGTTAAAAATGTTGTTTCTTTTTATGGCTGTTCAGTGCAGAGAAAAACAGAACTTTCCAGTACAAATGAGGGCCTGTGGGTTGAGCTGTCAAAAACGGGACAGTTAGGAGGTTTGCAGTCCATGAAAATAAAACCAGTAGCACTCTGATGAAAGTGAAAAAAGTGAATCCGTAAATTATTTAGCTATTTGCATACAACTGAAGGGCAACGTTTCGTGCTCCACTGAGCCCGTTATCAAACCTAGTGTCCATATGTGATCACAGTGTTAGACAGGGTATAAAAGTGGGAGGGACATAAAACTCCTCCTCTTCAAAGTGACATCATACAAAAATATGTAAAAATATGTCAAATTTATAAAGTCAGTCTCTGTAATCCATTTGTGTAAATAATTTTACCTAAGTCAGGGCTGTCCATCTGGCAACCCCCCTTTGTGTGGCCCTCCATGAGAGTCTACCTTACTGCTTACCATGTATAAGCTTTAAAATGTATCACTACAGAGAGTAACTGGCCCCTGCATTGTTTCAGACTCAAATTCAGACTAATCCCCCTGCATTGTTCACACTTGTAACATCTTTATTGTTCACACCCCTAAAGCCCTGTACTGTTCACACCTGAGACCCAGACTGAAACTGCCCACATTGTTCACCTGTTCACACTTTATACAAAATGCTTACGGGACACCAGCACTGTGTCACTGTATGTAGTATATCTTCGAGTGGGCCTGATAGGCTTCCCTGTCTCCTGCTCTGTTCTGCCTTCACTATGCTCCCTGTTTGTTCCATACTCTGCTTGCCCAGTGCCGCTTGTGTGGGTCATACTCTGCTTGGCCAATGCCTAGACATGCCAAGGAGACAACCTAACAGGGTGCCCACTCCAAGTTACCTACAAATTCACATACCTGGGAATACAAGTTATGCTCCCAATATTACAAAATAGGGCACTCAACCTGGACCCACGAACAAAGTGGGTAAAGGGCAAAAGCTAGGGCACCCTCCGATTGGCCCTGCTGGTAAAATTCACCTAATAAAAATGTTCATATTACCTTAAACAATTACCTTAAACACTTCCTCTGGCACTCCCCAACCTATATTCCCAAGGCTGTGTTCACAAACATAAATACACTTTATACACATAAATACAATTCATATGGGGAGCCTCTAGAGCTCGGATGTGAATCCCCACACTAATGAGACTAAGGGACAATGGGGGAATGGCCCAATGATCCACAAAGAGATATCCCCACCACTCTACTATCTGTGGGAAACTATATTTGGGCTCAATGGCTCCCCAGGGCATTCTCTGTTAACCAGGAGGCCTCACAAAGCCATATCATCCCTGGTCATTACACAGACAAGAGTCCTAAACCAAAATAATAAAGTATAAAGACTACCTGCCACAAACACCCATTTGGTAAAATGCAAATCTTCCTGACCTAGCCACATCAAACCCCCCAAAACCTGGAACAGGCTTAATCTCACTACACTGGGGGATGTATGGGTGAACAGCCAGGTTATAACGCTACAGTTCCTACATGATATGCAACATCTCCCAACGTCTCAGTGGTTAGCATACCATAAGGTGAAAACAGTCCTGATGAAAAATTGCCTGAAAGATGCCTATAACTCTGACTAATTCTCCTATTATAGACACTCTAAACCCTAGCCAAAAAGGCAAACTCTCAGTGATATATAAACAACTCCATAAATCAACACACACTGAGTGTGTGATTCCTGCCAGGGCTGCCTAGGAATGGGGCATAGGGGCAATCACAGATGACCAGTGGGAATGGATTCTAAATACAACCCTGATAGTTTCTATCTCACAAAGGCTCAAACTACTTCAAGTAAACCTGATACATAGGGACTACTATACGACCCAAAGGCTCCATGCTATGAATGTTTCTGCATTCCCCCAGTGTCAAAGATGCAATGGTGAGGTAGCTAGCTTGATGCATACCCTATGGAGCTGTGTAAAACTACAGCAGTACTGGAGTGACATTTGTACATGGTTATCCAAAGTCATCCCAGGGTGAAGCCAGAGCTGTTAGACCTGGACATTACCTTGGATAAACACACCACAATCTTTATTGCAAAAGCACTGTTCCAGGCCAGGAGACTAATCATCCTCCATTGGAAGGATAACGCCCCACCGACATTCCAGGAATGGCACGCGGTACCCTGCGGGTTGCTCGTAGAATTTCTGGGTGCGGGTAAAGAAGCGGGCCGGTGGTTCTGCAGGTTGGCGGGTTGAGGGTCGGGTCACGGATCCTCGCTATATCGATTTTTACTCCTTTTTCTGAGCATTTCTACTACTGATGATGTCATATCCGGTTTTCAATGACAGCACTTCCTGTTTTACTCCTTTTTTTTCTGATCGTGGGCACTTCCAATGATGTCACTTCTGATTTACAATGACAGCACTTCCTGATTCTTGATGGTCAGCGGGTTGCAGGTTCGGGTTGCGGATTGCGGGTACGGTTCGGGTCCAAGCTGGTAAGAATGCAGGTCGCGGGTCCGGGTTGCGGGTTGCGGGTTGCGGGTACGGGTCCCAAAAAATGGACCTGCGCAGGACTCTAACTCAGCCATTAGCAGCAATGGAAAGAGCAGCATTGGACAAAAAAGGTCAAATGTTGAAATACAGACAAATCTAGCACTGCTGGACTGGAAATCTTAACAGCACAGACCCTCCTCCCCAGGTGGCAACTAGACAGTAACTAGAGACTCTAAGATAATAAAGTTTAACCTAAGTCCAAATGTTATTGAATGCATAATTGTTTAACAAACAGTCTTCATCTCCCTGTTACAGCCTACCACAAAGTGCATGGTTAATACCCTTACAAAAAGAAACTAATAGGGGAATGTAATATAAGTCGGTAAGGCAAAAACTATTCGCAATACGAAAAGTTATGCCTCTGTGCGAATAATTGTTGCTTTGCGCAAATTTAATATAGCTTTTGCGAAACCGGAAACTGTTTAGCGACCACTTCCGACAGTGGAAGAGAGTTTGCGAATTTTACAGCTTGCGCCAATGCGCAGTCAATGTAATAAAACTTCTTACTGAAAAAGTCGTTATGTTTGCTCCTACAGATTACGACACCTTCAAGCACTTCTTAAGAGTGTGCAAATAAAATTTGCAATGTGCAATGAAAAGTCGCAATGCGCAATTAAAATTCGCAATGCAATAACAGTTTAAGGAACAATATAACATTGTGAGATGTGGATTTTTACTCTTATGGATGCGCATTCTTTTGCTCTTTGCGAATTTAATTACATTCCCCCCTTAGTGTGTTAAAACAATATTTGTTTTTAGTTGTAATATTGGTGTGTAGGTGCATCTCAGGTCATTTTGCCTGGTCATGTGCTTTCAGAGAGAGCCAGTACTTTAGGACTGCTTTCTGGCAGGCTGTTGTTTCTCCTACTCAATGTAACTGAATATAACGCAGTAGGACCGGGTTTTCACTATTGAGTGCTGTTCTTAGATCTACCAGGCAGCTGTTATCCTGTGTAAAGGTGGCCATACACGGAGAGATCCACTTGTTTGGGGGTCACCAAACGAGCGGATCTCTCCCCGATATGCCCACCTTGAGGTGGGTGATATCGGGCTGATCCGATCGTGGGCCCTAGGGGCCAACAATCGGATCCTAATGGAGGCCATTTGGGCGGTCGGATCACAGGACCGCATCAACGAACAGATGCGGCCACGATGTGACAGAATTTTTAGTCCCGCCCAATTGACATCTGCCAGCTTTTATCTCCCCCGTGCCTTTAGGGAGCTGTGTACTTGTTACCTTCCCATTGTTCTGGTGATGGGCTGCTAGGGGGTATGGAGATGGAGGGATGATATCACTCTAACAGTAAAGAGTCACTGACGTTTATCAGAGCACAGCTTGGGGGAAACTGGGAAACTGATAATATGCCTAGCCCCATGTCAGATTTAAAAATTAAATGGTAAAAAAAATCTGCTCTTTTGAGAAATGGATTTCAATGCTTAATTCTTATTAACTGATGCGTTTAAAAAAAAAAAAAAAATTCCCATGACAGTATCCCATTAAAGTTACAAGAGGCTGTTCACCTTGGCCTGTGGATAACTGATTCCATACCTGTACTGGGAAATCTCTAGCAATGATTTCATAAATATTTGCATTAACTTTAAAAAGCCATGAGAGTACAGTAACTACACCCTTAAATCCCCCAAACACAAACTTGGACACCACACAAAATCGCAAAATCCTTCAAATTCTTGGAATGTAAAAACATTTTCAGGACAGGTTCTATGAGGTAACCGATGGGCTAAAATGGCAATTCGGCAGCTTTAAGGTGGTGAAGTGTCGAAGTTGAAGGATTTTAAACGGCCAGTACTTCGAAAATTGGACTTGTCGAATATTCAAATTTTTACTATTCGAATCTCATTTTGGGCTATTTGTTAGTCGAAGTATTGGAAATTTCTGAATTCGAATATTATTCGAATATTCACTTTGACCATTAGTAAATGCGCCCCTTATTTTCTAGTCGACTTAAGGTATAAATATCCATATTATAAAAGATCTGTTATACAGGAAAACCCAAGTCCTGGGCATTACATAGTAACATAATAAGTTAGGTTGAAAGAAGACACGTTCATCAAGTTCAACCTTAGCTTATATACAAAACCTGCCTAACTGCTAGTTGATCCAGAGGAAGGAAGGATGGAAGGAAGGAGTCCCTCTGCACCTTCCTTGAATGACCAATATTGGTGTACTGTATCTTTCGCTTCTTATAAGTGACAGAACAGAACATACAGTAAATCAGCCAACCGGCAATTTAGAAAATCCTCAAGGTCACTGACAGAAAAAAGCAATATTTATTGAAAAAAGTTACAAAATAGAGGCATCTCCATTGGCCCAGTATGTCATGACAATATTTCAATGTCATGAGCCCATGATTAAGTGCCTATTGGGTGCAAAACATGTAGGGCCAATGGAGATGCAATGGAGATGACCTCATATGGGCCACTCCTTTTCTGTAGTAGGAAAGACAGTTCCAAGATTAGAGTTAGTGTTTTACAAATAATACACCAGGCTTTAGTGGGTGGTGGCTTGTGTCTTGAAAAAATCTACAAATCCAAATAGCTAGGGTACAGAAAGGGCAGGTTGACTTAGCTCTTCTTCCAGACCTACACCCTAATAATTTTGGTTTGTACTAGAGGCTTATTTCAGCCCAATTTTATTTTCATCTTGCCTAGTTAAAGAGGCTTCTTGTTCACCTTAAAGAAATATAAGAAAAATTACAAGGTGATTTCCCAGACTCTCACTGATGAAACCCTCAATTAGTCCCTGTGGTGTCCACGCAGTAGTCTAATATCTCAAACTGTGAATGAATTGTTTGATTAATGCTCAGACCTTAAATTAAGTCAAATCTTTCTTTTCTACCTGTAGTGCACATATTGCACATGTTAACTATTTGTAATACAGGGTTCTGAGCAGCAGTTGTCGGCCCAGACAGCATGCAAAATAATAACACACTGCATGTGAGTAAGATCAATAACAGTGTATATGAGCCTAATATTCTTATATTAGGAATTGTCAATAGCACTGTATTAATAGTAGTATTCATGCAGAAGTAAAGGGCACCAATCACAGCCAAAATCAAACACATATTAACAACCTGACCAGTACAACCTAAACATGTTTAATCAAACTACATATATAGTTTGTTGGAAAAAAAAAACTGCAGTTTTCAAAAAAATAAAACATACTTTGTCAAATGGGTTCTCTCACTGAGGGAGTCCATACTGTGACTACAACATGCAAATGAGTTCATGAGCATGCTCAGATTTTAGCACAGCCCTGAGTATTCTACCCAGAATGCCTAGCTTTAGTAAACTCTTGAAGTATCACGAGATTTCCCAATCTTATCCCCTGCTGCTGATGTCATTATACAAATGAAGGGCACACACCAACTTCTAGAAGGTGGCAGCACTAATACAGAAGTCTGGCAGATTTCAAAATAGCTTAGAAGGTTTATTAGGCAAGCAAGAAATTTCAACTGAGCATGTGCGAGATTTCAGAGCTACAGTTGGCTTTGAAGATATAGGTAGGAGGAGTCAGTGAAATCCAAGATGCCTGCCTCAGCTAGAACTGCAGTGGAGATAGGGAAGATTTTGCAGAAGGATGATTTGCATTATACAAACAATTCTAACTGTTTTAAAAATTGGATTTCTTGAATAGTGTATTTACTTAGTAAATGATTTTAATTATGATTGGTGCCCTTTAAAACCCCTGCTATTGTAAATGTATGAATGAAAAAAAAAAAAAAAATATATATATATATATGTATTTACTGTATACATATATATACACTATATATATCCCCCTTACTGCCTCAAGACATTCCCTATACTGTAGTTTGATTTCCCGTCTATTTGCCAAGTCCTGATCCTCTAACCTACAGTAGATACCTGGATACCTGGGTGTGATAGTTTTCCCCTATAGGTCTAGAGAGTTAATAATTGTTACCTGTAAAGCAGTGATCCTCAGCGAGTGGTTCTTGAGCAACATGTTCCTCACCATTCCCTTGGATGTTGCTCTCAGTGGCCTCAAATCAGGAGCTTATTTTTTAATTCCTGGTTGGCGGCAAGTTTTGGTTGTATAAAAAACAGGTGTTCTGTTAAACAGAGCCTCTTTTAGGATGCCAGTCCATATTGGGGCTACCAAATTGCCAATGACAGCCCTTATTTGGCAACCCCTGGAACTATTTCTTGTGTTGCTCCCCAACTCTTTTTTATATTTGAATCTACATTTGACCTTTCACCTGAGAAACAGGATGGATGGGGCTGGGGAGCCTGGGACAACAAAGCCCAGATATTGTTGGAGGGAGCATTTTACTCTTTTTCCTTGACCTCCAGTTGTGGAAAA
Organism: Xenopus borealis; assembly: GCA_024363595.1. Classification (NCBI taxonomy): domain Eukaryota; kingdom Metazoa; phylum Chordata; class Amphibia; order Anura; family Pipidae; genus Xenopus; species Xenopus borealis. The sequence continues at coordinate 120,649,339 of CM044443.1, read as the reverse complement.
GGGTGATAGTGCTAAGAAGAATGGGACAAGAAGGCCCTAAGGGAGGTGTATAAGTTGTGGACCAGCGACCCTGTGAATGAGGTTATAGACTCTTTTAGTACACTATAGGAGTGTGAGATAGGTGGTCAGCTAGAAAGAGCAATATTGAGGTCCACAAAAGGGTAATAAAGAGGTTAAGTGGGATCCTGCCAAGTTTGTCTCCAAGGTGGTGGCAGTGAGTTATGTATGGCTAATGAATATTGCCGTGACCTTACTACCTCATTTTGATACCTTGGTACTGGTTAACCCTGTTTAGCTAAATAAACATTTGTTATCTGGTTAAAAACCTCTGTTGTACACCGCTCCCATTATACACACACAAACAAGGGTCCAGAAGACAGAGAGGGTCCAATGTAACCAGTGCTCTGTGTTTGCTAAGCTAGTACTGGATTTCTGGTTAAAACAGGGTTACACAGGCTTTTCATGCCCTTTTGTTTTTTGGAAACATACCTATTCTAGAATGCTCGGGTGTATTCTTTGTGTGTTATATGAAGGGCAAAGAACTGCAACTCAGCTGTTTTGTTTGTAATACCATATCTCTAAATCTGTCTGCCATTCAGACTGTTGAATGTGTTCATTTTTGAGTCATAAATAAAGAGCGATCAAAGACATCTCTGCATATTTATTAGGACATGTCTACAAAGACATCACAAGAAACTACTCAGAATCAATACCCTGAAAAATACATTTGTACTCCACTAAATATTAATACAATTCAGATGCTATTTGTTGTTCATAATCATATGCCATAATACTAAGCCAATCTTATGTTGTCTGTAATTTGTTGCATCTAATATTGCAGAACAGTATTGTCTCCAGATGGAACTGCAGTTGGCTGGCTCTTATTGTAATTGAATTCATTTTTCTCAGCTGGTTATACTTATATGGAACATTGCAAATGTGAGGACAGTGGTACTTAGTAAGTAAAAGTAGAAAGGACATCACCCTGAATAGTTAATACATGCATACCAATGCCAGTATATTCCACAGTACAACAGTAGGTGGGAAGAAGACAATATTTGCCAACACCCTTACTCCTCTGTAGTTATTCCAAATGCCCTAAGCAGGCACTAAAATAGTAATAGACAAGAGACACCATTCTGACAAAGTGATGGGCTGGGGTCAATTAATGGTAAATGGAATTTAGAAAGCTGATAAAAACAAAAATCCAGAGGGGCATGGAGCTAATTTGTTTTGGTTATGCAAAAAGACATCAAACAAAGAAGAAGTAAGTGAAAAGTTGATTATTCTGTGATACTAGCCTTTCAAGAAGATCTATTCTACCTTGAACCTGCAAAGCATGAGAAAAACAAAAGGCAAGAGATCACAAATAGAAGGAAGCTTTGCCATTCTTTCCTTATCATTTTACATCAGGAGTCTACTAAAGTTCCCATCCATATGGCTTACATGTATAGGGAGAAGGCATGATCTTCTATCTGCTTTGTTATATTCTCTTGATAGGTGTAAAACTTGGTCAGTCCATTCTTTTACAGAAGCCATAAGCTATAACATGCTATAACATTTCAGTTAGAAAAAGAAAGAAAGTTAGATTGCCCTTTAGTTTTACTTCCTCCTGCCGGTCCTTCCACAGTTTCCTCTCTGGAAACTGACCTGAATAAAGACTTGTAATAAGTACATGTGACTGATCTCCATTTTAATGTGAGTGTATTACTGGTCTTTTAATTTTTTTTTTTAAATAAATAGAATTACACTATGGGTTTTCTAGTCTTCTCTTTCCGGAGTTAAAGGGCTCATCGTGAGGAGGATTTACACCTAAGTGTTGTTATACACATTACTTCAAGCATTGGTCTAGTAAGAAGGCATTTTTGCTACAGTGGTGGAGGTGTTCTTAAAATCTTTGTTGCTAAACTGGAGGGGAAGGAATAATTCCCAAGAGGGGCCATATCAGCATACCTATTGCTATATCTGCACAGAGGGTGTCGTTTGAAGAATTTACTAATTACTACACCATATAGCGTTTTTAATTTCTCTGTAGTCTCAGGCGCTGACCTATTTTATATTTGAAAATGCTTGTGATGTCACATTGATGATTCACTAAAATTCACTTGTGGTTGTTAATGGTATGTTCTCTACTTGGAGTAAGGTTCTTAGTGGGGGTCCCTCAGGGCTCGGCATTGGGTCCACTTTTATTTAACTTGTACCCGATCTTGTAGCCAGTTTCCTATCCATGTGCAAACAACTTCATTAAGACCAACAGACTTCATATAATTTGCCCACCACAGATGTCAAACTTACTGGCCTATAATTGCCAGGCTGAGATTGTAATCCCTTTTTAAATATTGGGATGACATCAGCTTTCCTCCAATCCATAGGCACCATACCAGATAAAAGTGAATCTGAGAAAATCAGAAATAGGGTATGGTCTAAAACTGAACTAAGCTCTCTTAGAACCCGTGGGTGTATACCATCAGGCCCTGGTGCCTTTTTTACATTAATTTTTATTAAAGCTTTATGAATCATATCCTGAGTCAGCCACTGACTAGATTGAGCTGAGTCAGTGCATCTATGAACCGAGCCTGGGAACTCAGACTCTATTGTATACACTGAAGAAAAAAACTGATTTAGCACATTTGCCTTTTCTGTATCTGTTACAACCATACTGGTACCATTATTTAATGGAGCAACATTCCATTGCTATGGTTTAAGGTCAACCTGCACATATCTATCATGAACCATTTTAGGTGACCACCCAACAAATACCATCTCCTGTATCCAACACTGGCAGTTGCAATAGGTTCTCACTAACCTGCACATAAATACTAATATCCCCATAAATGTGGTTCACAATTGCCTCTGAAGTCCTAACCCTTACACTAACTGCCTCTGGGTCCTTACCCATACACTAAGTTCCTCATTGTGGCCACAAGCTGCCCTTGCTTACTAACCTAGTTAGCCCCCACCTCTAGGGTAAACTATGACAACATCTTCTAGCCTCTAGCTACCATCTACGAAGATGACTGCTTCCCCCTCCATCTCTTTACATGTGTCTTCTAATTGATGAAGAGTGCGTCCATTTGTGTACTGATCCACATCTACACCTGTTCAGAAGACTATAGTGATACAGACAGATGTTTCCATTGTCCCTAGAGTTTAAATCACATGCTCAGTGCTATAGCTTCAAAAGAAAAGTTCCATAGTCACTGGTAAGTAATGGGTGGCTGGAGAAAAACCCTGTTATGTTACATAACAATGAAGTCAGTATGAATTTCAATAAAATTCTAGTTTACCATCAGCATTTTTGCCCTGGTATACCTTATTTATTTACTCAAGGCCATTTGCACATCAGGTCCTCATGTGGTCTCTTTGCAGTAGAATGATTTTCCATTTTTTGTTTCCATGCATGTGATTTTAATAAATCTAGATTAGATTTTTAAAGGATAAACTATTTTATAGTATACAAATATATCTTTTCTGACTGGTTTGATGGAAATGGAGTATGATTTCCATGAAGCTCCAGTGGTGATAAATTGAGAGGTTATTCTTGGTATGACTTTTTAGAAAGGGCTGTGGTGTCCTTCACATCCTCCTGCATCTGCAGTCAACTATAATAAGATGTGTCTTTGGAATTCATTGCATAATAATTAACATTCATAGCCGTATCACCTGGCATCCTCCATATATTGCTGTACCACCCCCTGTACTGAACATAATAATTTCAAATTTTTTTGATAAAGCCACCCAAGGGTTCCCACCCACAGCCACAGGTCCTTGCACTCCATAATAGAGTAGCATGGTATTCATGAGGTGCAGAAGGAGGCAGGCATCGAGGCAGTAACCCTTTCACTCCCTTCCTATCCCCTAGCATGGGCTTCAATTAGAAATACAAGTTATGGTGTTCCATAAAGTAGGCAGTAAGGACAGGGCTGCATTACTCATGCTTCAAAGGAGCATTCATGATATAAATAACGAGATACCTTTTTCTTTTTGAATGGTACCATGCTCAATATATCTTAGGCACTTTTCAAAGCATATATTAAATAAATACCCTGAAGCAGAGAGAGCTTTCCATTTATAGGACAGAGAAAATGCAAATAGCTGTAAAAATTGAAAATGTAGAAAGTGCAACAATTGTATTATTATATCATATCCTATGATGCAGAATCCTTTGGCATTAAAGGCAAAAACATCATATTGTAGTTTAAATTTGCATCATTGATTGTAATATCTGCATGCTGGTGTTTATAAGAGTTTAAACCATCCACACAGGCATGCAAAGATTATCTTTTGGAAAAAAAAACCCCTCACATGTAGAAATACCATTGTTTTATACAGCAAGAAATCAGGAAAAAATAACTGTATCAAAACTGATGTTATATTTTAAAGGGGTTATTTTTAAACCTTCCAAAAACTTTTATCAGTTCAGTTGTTCTCCAGTTGTTTACCAGAAATACAGGCTTTTTTCCAATTACTTTCTACCTTATATTTTTTACTGTTCTTCCAAAATTAAAATCTAAACTTTAACGTTTGTGTCTAGTGTTTCAGTCTGGCACCTCAGTGATCCAGGTGCAGAATTCAGAACAATTTGCTACATTATTTGATACATTTCTCACCAGTATTGTATCAATTCTAACAGTTACCTATAGCAACCAATCAGTGATTAGCTTTTTAAAGCCAGCTGCAAGTAGAACAATGAATGCAGCCTTTTGATTGGTTGCCATGGGTAACTGCCCATGGGCAAATTTGCCCAGTGTTAATAAATGACCCCCACAGTGTTGAACCCCATCCCCCCCCCCCCCCCCCCCCCCCCCCGAGCTGCTTTAGAGAAAAACATTTGACTTCAATTTTAGAAAAACGCTCACAAATATAAAGTAGAAAGTAATTGGGAAAAGTCTTTATTTCTGGTGAACTATCTGAAAACAACAAAGTATTTGAAGGTGAACAACCCCTTTAGACACATAATTTGCCAGTGTATGGTACTACAAGGTAATTTACAATACAGTGAGTGAATAAATATGGAATAAACTGTATTTATATATTTACTGCAAGTAGAAAGAGCTAATAAGTCTGAATTGTAGACAATCTGGGTGTGTAGTGGGTAACTTGGATATATCAGTGGGAACATTCATAAAAGTAATTCAGTCGTTCAAAAAATTTTTAAATTTTAGTCGGACAGAATTTAAGATGGATTGGAGAATGGTCTTGAAAGGCTGAATTAAAGAGTGGTGGGGAAAGGTTGGATTGACAAGTCAGCTGGATGAAGAGTGTCGTTATTGTGGCAGATATAAAATGGATTGAAGAATGGTGTTGAAAGGCTGGATTGAAGAGAAGTGATGAAAGTCTAGTGTAACGATCTGTCACCTCGGATCCTGGTGGATTGCTTGGATCCCGGTAGAGGATGACTGGTCTGAGGAAGACTGATGGTAACTGGTGCTCCTTTATGGATCCGGTCTTCATCGACGCCCTTTTGGGGCCCTGGGCTTTCTGCGGCGGAGGTGGTAAAGGAGCAAGACATATTACTGGAAGAGAAGTACAGACAAGAATCAGGCAAAGTCAAACACAGGCAGGGGTCGGTTCAGCCGGCAGAGGGTCAGAAGTCAATAAACAGGCCAAGGAAGTTGAAACCCAGGATACAAAGTCAAACAGAGCTTGAACAGGAACTTTGGGAACAGAAGCCAGCTTGGGAAATGAGGGAATAATGGGAAGGGTATTTAAAGGACCAGGAACCAATCAGGACAAGCTTGAGCCATGATGGACAGATTTGGAAACAAATAGAAAACAAGGCTCCCAGAATTGACATCATTGCGCCTAACAGTTTTGGCGCGAACGTCCATTTCGTTGCGGGAATCCAATTTGACGTGCATCTATTTTGATGTGGTAGTCTATTTTGACGCACAAGTGGCGCGTATGCATCTTGATCCCACTGGTCAGCGTAGGAGGAGCAAGGCTGACCGGCGGGAAGGGTTACATCTGGATTAAAGAGTAAAAGCTGGATTGAAGAATGGTGGTGAACGGTTGGATGAAAAACAGTTATGTTTGTGGTGATGAAAGTTGGATTTAAGAATAGTGGTGAAAGACTGGATGAAGAGTGGTGGTGAAAGGCTGGATTGAACAGTGGTGGTGAAAGGTTGGATTAAGAGTGGTGGTGAAAGGCTGGATGAAAAGTGGTGGTGAAAGTTGGATTGAACATTGATGGTGAAAGGCTGGATAAAGAGTGGTAAAGAAAGTGGTGGGTAGCAGAAGTTTGCAGTACTCAAAGATAACCCCTGGGCTTTTTTCTGAGTTGATAAAGATGTCATCAGCAGTTATAGTTAAGGTTGGAAGAAGACCAGGTTTTGATGAACAATGATTTTTTTTTTTTTTTTTTCCCCTTTTAGGAGGCTTTTATTTTTGTTGTTTTACCTTTTGGTGTGCAGTTAAGGCAGGTAAGCAGAAAAGGAAAAAGTACATAAAAGAACCAAGGAACAACACAAGAGTGATATTAATGCAGTGTCTAAAAATCCAGATTATGTGCCAGTGCTAAAGAGAAGTGGGTTGTACAGAGTCCCCAGCAGTAATAACTTTAGTTCGTTACAAACATTTGCATTGCATAACAACAGTAACCCATTCTGTTTCCTTATCCCCTTTGCCAGTCTGGTTATATAAATGGTTATACATTAGGGTCAGCTTCAGGGTTGGCATCCAGCCACTGGG
>CM044443.1:120595360-120639322 GCA_024363595.1 Xenopus borealis | reverse complement strand
GGGCCAAACTTCCTATTGCTTCTGCTACTTCCCCAATCGTTATAGGGCTATCTAGAAAGTCAGTGTCTGTCTGTTTAAGTCGGGGGGGGATTAGTTTCTGAGAGAAATTTTTCGAGTTCGGTATCTGTATATGTGGCTTTTGAGGTATATAGTTCTGCATAGAAGTTTGCAAACACTTGGGCTATTTCCTCAGGTTCTGATGCATAAGTCCCTGGGGCTGTTTGTATGCGCGATATGGTCATTTCTAGGTTGGTTGAGTTTGCTAAATGGGCTAAGATTTTACCATTTCTATCTCCCTGTTCGAATATTCTCTGGTTGGCATATAATAATTTTTTCCGGGTAGAGGTAGCTTGGGACAGTTCAAGATTTCTCTGAGCCGCCTCCAATGCTTGGAGGTTGCTCTTACTATTGTTTATGCTTACTGTTTGTTCTGCTTCCTGGGCTTTACCCTTTGCCTCTTCAATGTCTTGCCTAGCTTTTTTCCGGGCTCCGGATATTGCTGCTATTAGTGATCCTCTAGCAACCGCTTTTGATGCTTCCCATGTTATATCTGGAGTGCTAGTACCTGCATTCGTCTCCCAGTATACCTTATATTCTGCTGTGTGGACTTCTGCTACTGTAGGGTGACTTAACCAAAGAGGGGAGAGTTTCCACATACAATGTTGTGGCTTTGGTTTAGTGCGAATGGATAGGTATAGTGGTGCATGATCTGAGAGTGCCCTCGGGAGAAATTTTACGTTTTGAAGCCATTGGACAAACTCAGTAGAGCCCAGTGCCATATCTATACGGGATAGGGAGTTTTTCCCTACTGAGTGGCAGGAGAATTGTTTCTCTGTAGGATATTTGTGTCTCCAAATATCTTTTAGGCCCATTGCGGATGACCATAGTGACAGCTGAGAGTGCCGGGTTACAGTGAGCCTGTCTAGTGTCGGGTCCATGACTGTGTTAAAGTCTCCCAGCAGACATATAGGGGAAGGCAAATATCCTGAGATTTTTGTTGAAATGATGTCTAACACCTCTTTGTTAAAGGGCGGGGGGATGTACAGGTTTACTAGTATCATAGTCTGATTGTTTATTTTGCAGTGGAGTACTATATATCTGCCATATCTATCTGTGTTTACGTTTAGTAGTTCAAATCTCAGGTTTTTCCGTACAAGAACTGAAACACCCCTCGAGTGGGTGGAGTATGGGGCGTGATAGGTGTGGCTTACCCAGCGCTTCTTAAGGGCTAGAAGTTTCTGGCCAGTCAAGTGAGTTTCCTGCAGTAGTAGGAGGTCTGGTTTGTATTTAGCAATATAGTCAAATACGAGTGCCCTTTTGAATTTTGAATTAAGCCCTCTAACATTCCACGATATCAGTGTAATATCATCCATTATGTATTCTAGTGCATGGACTGTTATGATCTGCCCTAATGGGAAAGGGAACATATTCATAGCACCGCACAATGATTAAACATTTAGAAATGAAACTTAAAGATAAAAAAAACATGCAACATGAAAAAGTGATCCCCAAACATCCCTCAGCCCTCCCTGCCCGTCCCTTTAACATGGGTGGGCCTATACCCTTAACAAAACTTCTCCTGGGAGAGAAAAAACTGTGAGAACCTGTTGAGTTGTAGTAGAGTTAGTCCTTGTCAGTCCATACCTTAAGGGCATTTCGTTTGTTTGTGGCCATTGAGAGGGTAGTTGGCCGTCAGTCTATGCTATAGAGTTGGGGTTGTGTTTTAGACCATCATTGAGGTCTGTATATGTTAGTGTCCCATAGGTCTGGTTTCAGAAAAAAATACTTAAGGATTCCAGCAGTTGCCTCTCGTCCGGGTCTGTGGATTTATAAGCTCCTATTGAAGCGAATTCTTTTGGGATTCGCTGGATCTATCCATCTAGTCTGTGGTTTTATGTGTCGTATTGGTTAGATTGGGGAGTGGAACTGGTACTTACTCATCAGTGTTTCTCACTGGCGGGTCACCAAGGAACCCCGTTGCATGGCCTCAATGGGACACCGGGGTTTCTGCCCAGGCGTTTTTTCGGCTTTTAATGTTTGGAAACTTGAGAGTCCATAGTTCTATCCCTTCGGGTGGTAAACCCCATTAGGATCTGGGACAGTAGTTCGCTTCCATTACAAAAAATAGGGTTTGGTTCCCTTGGGGCCTTTGCTTATGAGATGCCGCCATTTCTGAGTGGCCCACTGTGGCCTAGTCCTGGTCAATATTTTCCCCCTTCGGTTATTTGTGTTTTCGTTGCCAGCTTAGGTATTGGTGGGTGCTGATAAGTTACACATGTTAACAATGATTTTTTTAAAGGTAAATTTTATGGACAGTGATTAATTCTTTGTTAAATTCAGTTTGAGATGGTGTAATTCAGCAGACGATAGCTAGGAAATAGACACTTATCTATGACTGTATTACACAAGATTATGGAAGATTAAATAAGAACTGGTAACAAAGAATGAGGTATCAGCCAGAAAAGTTGGAAGAGAACAAGGATGCAGTTTGGCTAAAGATACAGAGGCATTTATAGGGAGAACAGCAGAGGGGCAAGCACCCCAACATTAATGGCAGTGGCAATGAGAGAGGGATCAGCAAGGACAGTACAAAAAGAAGCAGGTTGCAGCTCAGTTACAGATACCCAGGGAGTAGAGAATATAAATTAAAATGCAATATTCAGAAGGCAGATCCAGAAGGCTGAAAATGGATAAGTTACCTTTGGCTATGCCAATCATTTTCAACTTTACATTAAGCTGTTGCAGAAGAGCTTGCAGGTATTACAGGAAATTATTTTAGTTTGAACTTTACTTTTACGCTTCATCCAAAAGATATTTTCTGCTCTATGCTGTGGGTTTTTCCAGCCCATTTCCTTAATGCGAGTTATACTCAGTTGAATATGAAGTTCATTTCACCTATGACAAAATGTGTTTCAAAGAGAAAATATCAGTTTGTTATGATATGTATAATTTATTTAAGGACAAAAATCACTGCGTATTATAGTACCTTCCACAGAAAAGCTACAGGGAAATAAAGCAATAGAAATTAATATGTTCACTGATTCGTATTTCCATTACACATAGAGGAGAAAAATAAAAGTGTAGCTAAAATGTAAAAAAAATTTCATTAGAGCTACTGCTTACAGTTTCTGAGGTGGACCCATGGTGAATTAACCCCTCAAATACTTTCAACTTATTCTGTACTTTGTCCTCCCACACTTCTGTCTTTCACCCAGTCCTTATAAAGAAGTTGACCCAGGTTGGCTCCATAGTCCCCTTCATACAATACAGACAGTTGATCCATTATCAATCTATTCTTTTGAATCTGTATCTAGAACTCTAAATATAGATTTTTTTCTTAGCTGGTAAAATAAAAAAATATATATATTTTACTGCTAAGTATTAAATACAGACACCTAGGGGCAAAAATAATGTACTCTCTCAGATCAAGATGATCAGATATTTATGGATTACATCACAGTTTGGAGCATGAACCCTGGTACTGCTTGGGAGATTGTTTTGTGAGTAGGAGACCCCTGCTGGGACTGGTCTTCACCCACTTTATAGTTTTCTGCTCCAGACAAGAAACCTAAACATGGTAGAGTTTTATTTCTAGGTTTATAGTTTTGACCGAATCTTGGTCAAATCAGGCTTGGAATCATAGCAGGCAGTAAACAAGTATGGAAGTCAATAGCAAAGAGATCAAAGTAAAAGAAAAAAAAAATAGGAACTGAAGAAAAAGAATCAACTTTAGACAAGAACTGGGGAAAACAAAATACCTCTTTATTTCAAATTTGGGGCAGATTTAATAAAGGGTGAAATGGTAAACAATTAGCAATTTTTCATCAAAAATCCAATCCACAGGGACATTGCCAATTCACTAACAGGTGCAGACGACAATTCACTAGTGAAAGAGACCGTTGCTAGTATAGATTCGCACTCTATCGCCAGGCGGCTTTTTACTCTGGCAAATGGACGTTGCTTCACAAATTTACTAAATTGCGGATTTTACTGAATGTTACCTCTTTTGCCAGAGTTTTCTTTGCCACCTCAGACCAGGTGAACTGCTGAAGCAAAGCTACAGTACATCTTCCTCAATCTGATGTCAGTGACATCATATGCTGTACCGCGGAAAGTCACACAAAAAAATGTAAAAAACGCAGGCAACTTTTCAATTTTTAAAGCGGGATTGCCTTCAAAAGTCCGAACTAGTGATGGGCGAATCTATCCCGTTTCACTTCGCCGAAAAATTTGCGAATGCGTCTGCCTCAGGCACTTCTATTTATAGACACATGTTTGTGATGGGGTTTGTCAGGTGTGCGTCTAAAAATAGAGGAGGCTTGCTGGCTCTGGGTCCAATTGGGGGTAGGTTAGAAGTGGTCAGGTTAGGGTCAACTTTTTTGTCAACCTGTACATCACTATCAGGGACTGACACACCGACAGGTCAGGTAGAAAGGGGGTCAAATTCTCAGGTTGCCTGACAAGAATGAAGAATGAAAACATAACATTATATTACTGTTACTTCTACTAATTCTGGTATTGTTACCACTATTAAAGTAGAATTAAAGCTTAAATAAAGAAGTGTGTATAAATGTTGTACATGATGTTTTGTGCTTGTGTACCAGCCCAAGGCAACCACAGCCCTTTAGCAGTAAAGATCTGTGTCTCCCTAGTAGATGCCCCAGTAGCTCTCCATCTTCTTTTCTGATTCTGATTCACTGATTCACATGCTCTGTGCTGCTGTCACTTACTGAGCTTATGGACCCACTCACAACACATAGAATAGAAATGTCACAATATAAGGCTGAAACAGATAATTACTACATGGCAGCACAGAAACCAGTGCAATTAGCATCAGAATTTAATCATCAGCCCTGTAGCATCAGCTTATATTACAGACCAACCTCATTTTCTGCTGGATAATTAGTGCCGACCCCTAAGCTTAGCTTCTCAACAGCTGCTCAGAGCCCACTGAGCATGTGAGTGTCACCGACACTTTCCAAGATGGTGACCCCCTGTGACAAGTTTGAAGTCCTGGATAGTGATACCCAGTTTCGCTTCGCTGAAAAATTCGTGAATTTCCAACGAAATTAGTGAATTGGCGAAAAAATTTGCGAAACGAGTCGCGGCACGTTTTTGACGCGTTGCGTCGTTTTCGTTGTGTCGCGTCAAAAACGACGCGCGACTCGGTTTTTTTTGGCAAATTTTCGCCAAGCGAATTTCGCTGGCGTTTTGCAAATTTAATCTCCAGCGGTGAATCGCTGGAATTCGCCGCGAATTCGGCCCTGGCGAATAAATTCGCCCATCACTAGTCCTGGATCATTGCTGATATTGAGCTAAAACTTTAGGCTACTGCAATACGTTCAGTATATAAAATATGACATCTTTAGCCACTTTTATTTTTAAAGTTTAGTTCTCCTTTAATACTGTTACTATTATTTAATTAACTATTATTATTATGTATTGTAGCATGGATGGAAAAAGCATAGATGGAAAGTATATCCCTCCCATAATCCTCTATGAAGCAGTACAGATGGAGTAAAAAGGCGGGGGTTCAATTAAGTTTTTCACAAGGAGACCAATTCCCCTGGTAGCAAAGACTGGCTACCAGCTACTGCCCTAAAGTGCTTGGGGAGTGAGCTGCTTCAAAGAGAAATCACAGGGAACCTCAAACGGACTGTGAGTGAACTGTTTAATTTGCTTGCTGGACTTAACTTGCCCAAGTGGGGCTGTGGGACCTTTGCTTTTACCAGCACAGCTGTAACGATTCTGTTTTTTTTGCCTCCTCAAAGGTTATGAACTTTTATGTTTGTGTGTATGTTGGTGTGTGGAATAAAATTGCATGCAAAGATCAGCTGGAAACCCAGTGTAATGTCTCTTATCTGAGTGAACGGAGCTGCTGCTACTACCTCCACAGTATTTTAATACTTATTATGATTTTATGGTATTGGGTTTTACTTGTAAAACAAAACAAAAACTAGAACACAAAATTTTGTCCACAATACCCCCCCCCCCATGTCACAGCACATTGCTTTTAAAAGATCCTTCAAGATGCCAGTATTTTTAAACCAATCCTTTTTCCATCCAACTATTCAGGAACTTTCAAGTTTTGAATCTTGGGAGGTTGATTAAAGCAGGCAGTCCAACTGTTCTATTGTTATGATCACCATCAACATACTTTTTCATTTACACACAAGAATAAAACCTTTCTTAGCAACAGTATGTTGCCGATACACTTGTCTGCAGTTTTGCAGAGATGCAGTAAAATAAAATAAACAGCATTTCGCTGAGGCCGAGCAACGGGGCATTTAGTGATTTTTTTTTCTGTTTGTTTTTTTTTATACCAAAATTGATTTTTTTTAACAAATTGCTCTGAAGCACATTGAATACACAATGTCAAAATTGCTATTAACTGATCGAGATTGAAATATGTCAGCTTCTGTGGGTTTCTGCTGTTTGGTTTCAAGATACAAATATTTGTTTTCATTTGTAGAGCTTTCTAGGTGCTTTCTTCTCCACTACATGCAGCTGCAAGCAATTTTAACATCAATATTCCCTGTGCAATATATACAGTATAACCTTTAAAGCGCCTTTTTGATATTGTTTGCATTTTTTTTTCATGTTTTAAACTAACTTTCCATTTTAGGATTTGGCTGTGTTTACTACCACTGTGCGGAGGACAATTCTAAGATATATTCATAGTGCTGTATGCATTCTTTAATGGCAATATTCACTTTTAGGTTAACTTTTAGCTTGTCAAAGATTGCCCCATAAGGGTTAGTTTTCAATATGTTTAGTAACTTTTCTCAGAGGATCCCAATATGCAGTGAAGTCATTCAAGCAGAATCACCCCTTGATTATATCCAGTACTTTTTATTTCAGAGTATTTAGAATGGAGGAGACTAAATCCAAAAACAAAGGGGCCATTTATAAACACATGTGCCGTGTGCAAAGTGCAATTGCAGATACAAAATTGTTTTTATTCAGAATCTAGCATTTTACCTTCCATAATTCCAGCATACAGTAGTGTCCTGCAAAAAGTCACCAGGTTTCAGGCAGAAAGTCCCTGATTTCCTGAATGTGTGGGCAACCCATGGGTAACACAGCTGGGTATGTGGGATTGGTCCCTCCCACCCTCAATTTTTTCACTTGTCCTGCTAAATCGACACTGGAATGACATCATTTCCGCTCTACGAAGATGCCACTTCTGGTTTTGTGGGTCCATACTTGGAAGGTAAGTTCATTCTTCACAGTCCTGGTTGGGTAGCGGTTCTGTAAGTCAAGGACAGCAGCAAGGGTTTGGAGGAGGGACTGCATGATTTTTATCTAGAATAGGTGGAACCTGGTGCATTCCAAGGGGGTCTCTCTGTAATTTGGATCACTGTACCATAAGTCTACTAAAAAATCACTATTTTAACTATCTAGGGGGAAATGTAATAAAATTTGCAAAGTGCAAAACTTTGCGAATAAAAATGTGCTTGTCGCAATGTTAATTGCGCATTGTCAACCTTTAACACCTGCTCTGGAGTTTTGTTAAATATTTTATCGCAAAAAATGGTTTGTGATTGTGAAATGGTTTTACATACACTGCACACTATCATAAACTATAAAATTAGTAATTTCTATCCCACTGTCACATGAGGGGCATCGTGTTCACAAAGGCAAAATGTTTCACTTTGCGAACATTTATTCCCATTGTGAATGATTTTTACGTTAGTGACCAATATTATATTTCATCCATAGTATTGTTTTGCCTCTAATAAGGATTAATTATATTGTAGTCAGGATCGAGTAAAATGTACCGTTCTATTATTACAGAGAAAATGGAAATAATTTTAATCATCAAGTTAATTATTTAAATGTTGTCTACATGTGATGGGCTTCCGGTACAATAGAGCTTTCTGGAAAAGGGATTCTGGATATTGGATCACATATCTGTATTTATCACCCCAGAGGACATGTTCATTTTCCATACATGGCATTCATTTAAGATTTTTGACCATACATATGATTTTTGACATACATATGATATGTTGTACGTATGATTTTTTTTTCCACTCCATTCTGAATTTTTCTATAGAGTTACTACTTGAACTTACAGAAATCCTGTAGTCTGCTTCCTATAAGATCAAAACATTAACACTAGAACTAAACATGTCAGGTCAGTGTTATTTATAGGAAATGTACTCCTCTACTGGAGGGCATGAGCTGAACCTAATAGTACATTTAAATATGAACTGAATATTGTTTTTTTTTTACTTAATTAAAGTTTAACCAATGGCAACAGTCTAAGGCAGTTATTTTACTGAAAATGTCATTAAAACATGAACCCAAGCAATAATTGCTGGTAATGTTGGGTACATTGCAGAATATTAATCTAAATTCCATTATCTTCGAGGAAATATTGCTATAACAATCAGTTGTAATCATTGCTGATTTTATTGCTATCAAGACACCATATTATATCTAATAACTCTGTCAAAAGTGTACAATGAGAGATGAAAGCCAATTAAAGAGCATTGAGATATTATAGGAGATAAAGTAAATTTAGCAATACTCTTTAAACTAAGTTGTATTTACACTTTGGATATGAGAAACTCATGGGAACAAAAACAAATGACTGCACAGACTTTATCAGATGATCTTCTCCTGATTACATTTTAATTGCAGTGGTATAATAAATATGTAAGATAAAATTGCATACCAGGTTTGAAACTTACTCTGGATCCATTATAATAAATGTTGGTCTCATCAAAGCCTTTGAAATATTGTGAATTGTGTAAAAATATAATTCAGCATACTATTGTGATGAGTTGAGTATTGTGACATCAGGAGATTAGGGGTTAAATTAAGCCATGTATAAGGGTGCAAATGAAGGAAAGTATTACTAAAATTTGACTAGGTGTCTCCTAAAGTAGAGTTGTATGAAACGCGTAAGGTGAGGTTGTAGTCTTAAATTCTACAATAAACTACTTTATGCTTTGGAAAGCCTGCCTAGAAGACTGGTCTCTGCTAGTACCTGCTCTTTTTCTACTTTTTGTACTGACTGCTCTCTACAACAGTGTGTGATTCATATACAGTTGTAAGACATCCAATAACTTCTGGGGTACTATGCATCCAGTATATAAATACACAAACCACTGGAAGAAATCAAGAGGAATGTTTTATTTACAAGTCGAATGTGACTTATTCACAGAAGCACATTGTATCATATAGAAATAATGTATATTAGTTGTGTTTGAGGTCCTGTGCATGGGTGTATTTATATATAGGCACCTGAGGGCCTGTGCCTTGGGCGGTAGTGTTTGGGGGTGGCCCTCTGTGCCTGTATATTTAATAATAGAAAAGAAAGAAAAGAAATTCCACCAGCCAAAGAGGAACACTTAGGGGTTATTTACTAAAACTCAAATTAATATAATTTCTTTATTAAAACAAAGTCAACCAAACTCTCTTCCATGAATTGAAGTCATTTTTCAATAATTTTTCTCAAAGAAGTTGGAGAAAAAAAAATCTGCTGAGATTCTGATTCTCAGACGAAACCCCCAACTTTTTCAGGTCGTACTGGATGAACCTAAGTTCAAATGACTAAGTAAAGTAATTAAATCTATCATCATCATGTAGACAGTTAATTGTTATTTGTGTAACACATGGCATTATTTGAAAGACTTTTCTGCTTTAATGTTAATATTATAAAAAAAGTGTAGATAAATAACAATAGTAGGCAATGGCATTGCCCGGCACTATACTTGTGTGACTTTAATTTTCCACCCTTATCATCTGATACCTGGCTCAAGCTACAAAAATCTGTTAAAGGGAAACTGTCATGGAAAAACATGTTTTTTTTTTTTTTAAATGCATCAGTTAATAGTTTCTGCACTGAAATCCATTTCTCAAAACAGCAAACAGATTTTTTTATATTCAGTTTTGAATTCTGACATGGGGCTAGACAATTTCTCAGCTGCCCCTGGTCATGTGACTTGTGCCAGCACTTTAGGAGGGAACTGCTTTCTGGCAGGCTGTTGTTTTTCCTTCTCAATGTAACTGAATAGTGCACAGTGGGACATGGGTTTTACTATTGAGTGCTGTTCTTAGTTCTACCAAGCAGCTGTTATCTTGTGTTAGGGAGCAGTTATCTGGTTACCTTCTCATTGTTCTGTTGTTAGGCTGCTGGGGGGAAAAGGGGAGAGGGTGATATCACTCCAATTTGCAGTACAGCAGTAAAGAGTGATTGAAGTTTATCAGAGCACAAGTCACATGACTTGGGGCAGCTGGGAAATTGACAATATGTCTAGCCCCATGTCAGATTTCGAAATGAAATATAAAAAAATCAGTTTGCTCTTTTGAGAAATGGGTTTCAGTGCAGAATTCTGGAACAGCACTATTAACTGGTGCATTTTGAAAAAAATTTTTTTCCCATGACAGGATCCCTTTAAAAAGATCTCCATACATGAGCCAATAGACTGTGATGTTGAGTTGTCAATCAATAATGAACTGTTTTGGGCAGTGTTATTGGAAATAATCTTGCTGCAATAGCAAAAGTTATGTTGGTCTCCAATTCTGTGTTATGTAATCTCTAAGATTATTACACCAACATTCCACTGTTTACTAAATTAACTTCACACTAGAAATGTCCGGAGTAAGGAATAAATGCTAGAAGAAAATGCAAGAGCCTTTTATGATTACCATAGCATTCATTTTGATATGTGTATTTGTGAAAATCAAAGTGCAAATTAACTTTACGTCAAGCTTATTTTCCCGTAAAATGCAAGAGCCCAATATTCTTGACCTGTGTCATGTAGAAGGTGATGTTGGCTATTATTATATGCAAACAAGCTGCTTGCCTAGAATGAAAATAAACATATTATAAATGTGTTGCATGGAATCGAGGCCACCAAGGTCATACTGGACAAATTTGATTAAGACATTTTTCAGAAGATCAAGAAATACACTAAAATTGGGAATAGTTTGTCTGGTGTATTGTTAGATTTAGTCAGCTGACAAAGAGCACTGCTGGGAGTTTATATTAAAGCAATTCAGATTGGGCATTTAGCCAAAGATGCCCAGGTGGAGAAAAAAATTGCAGGCTCTGAAAATTGCTATTAATTGCTTACTGCATGCAGAATATTACAATAGGTGCCCCTATTGAACATTCTATGAAGCCTTTTTCTTCCTAGCAAATCAGCGGGCCTATAGGATATATAGAAAGTCAGCCATAAGACAAAATAAATTGTCCTTTGAACGTGATAAAGGCTTTCAATTTTTACAGATAAATGGAGAGAATTTTTGCATAAAAGTATGCATCTGCTTAAAATATGGGTTTATTTTCTAATTACCAAACACAACAACCACATTATTATTACTGCCCCTCCCTGAAAAAAGCCTCCATACCTATATATGATATTTGCTATCTTTCTCTTGCTTAATGACCTTTGGAGGAAGAAGAACCCATATAGGAGCCCATATTAACTATTCTACTAACAGATCCAGTTGCTCTGGATTTACTAATAATTAGTTATGAGCAAATTTTTTGACAGCCATGGATTCGAGACAAAATTCCGCATTTTGCCATCTACGAAACTGCGTCAAAAATTAGCTGCAGAAAAATATGCTGTGACAATAAATTTGCTGTAAGAAAACACTCCCATTGACTTTAATGCATTGGACAAAAAAATTTCCATAAGATAATAAGCCTATTGGCTTTAATGCATTTGGACAAAAAAAGTCACAGAGACAAAAAAGTTCCCACAAGAAAAAACTCCCATTGAACTTGAACAATTGTCATGCAAAAACAAATGTGATGCCCATTGACTTCAATGCATTCCACAAATTTTTTGCTCATTGCTACTTCTAATAGATATACCATGACCTAGATGAAAACCTTCATTGACATTTAGGTGACAACTTTTTTTTTAAATTTAATTGTAAGTGCTTGGGTTTTGTTGACAAATCCTCCAGGCAGTGTTGAGGCTGCTGGATATATTGGTTAAAGAAGGTTCCAAAGCTTGAAACTCATGCAGAGAGTTAGTCTGAGAATTGTGACTTGTGTCCAAGAATGTAACAGAATTATGTCAGAATTTTTATTCTGTAGTTTTTATCATTTCTAAATGACCCTGTTTACACTGCAAACAAATTCAGTCTACCAAGTAAAATGTCATTCCTAACCACTATTAACTGACGCGCTTTGAAAGAAGCATGACAGTTTCCCTTTAAAGATAAAGACGAAAAGGAAAAAGTAACAAATAATTAGACCATATTCAGTAAAGTGGGAAAAAGTTAGATCATGGTTTATCATGTGAAAACTCATGTGCGAGATTCAGTTTGAGGAGGAAAAAACATTTTTTCCTAATTCACTACCAGTTTTTTCTCATAGACAAGTTTTCACGTGATAAACCATGAGATCTTTTTCTGAATTGAATGACCTCTTAAATTGAAACTCATCCACATGATAAGCCTTTTTCTTTCTGAATTGAATCTGGCCCAGTGTAACAATATGATCTTATTGGGACTAATTTGTAATCTTCACAAATGAATAAGTTGTTACCAAATCGGAGAGCAGCAGAAGAATCAAAAACCATGTTTCAGCAGATGTAAATATTGTATGTCCATGCTATAGCATAAAGCTGGCCATAGACGCAACGACTATCGTACGACTTTCGGATCGTGTGTGGAGTGTTCCGACATTTGTCGTGCCATGCCGATCGGTCGTTTGGTCGATCGGCCAGGTTAGAAAATTTTTGTCGGCTGGCGATAATATCTTTGCGTCTATTGCAGATCGTACGATTTTCAGTGGGAGACCGTCACTAGGTTTTTAATCGTACAACTTTCGTACGATCCTTGTCAGGGGTAGAACGTCAGCTATCTGTGCTTTTTACTACTTATAGTTGATCTGAAGGTTAGTGACAGGTCGGGAGCAGGTCGGGAGATGCAAAGATCCGATCGTGGAATCATCTTACGATCGGATCTTTGCGTCTATGGCCAGCTTAAGTGTAAATGAGGAAGTTGGAGGTGAGATAACTATGTAAAGGATTTCAGATACAACAAAACTGATTAGGTTTTAGAGATAATCATATTTTTAAGTGCATAGTTCAGCTTTTTTCCCATTTGTACTTTATTTTATAATGGACCATTGTCCTTAAATGCAATACAAAATTGTAATATACCTCAAGAAGAGGCCAGATATCATAGGTATAGGGGATTGTCTGTAGTCTAGACTTTCCCATGCAGATGCTTAGTTGAGCAATGAAAACATGGAAGAAAAAGTGATTGAAAGCAAGAGGTGTGATTTATGGGGAGGGAGGTTCTGAACAGTTAGTCCATCTAGTTCATGTATTACATGGTATAAAGATTTGCATGCAATGTAATGAAAATGTGTTCTGCAAATCCTTGATTAAGAACAATAAAGCAAAACTTGAGAATAAAAGCCTTACGTGTACTGAATGTCAGCGTGATACCAGCAATAGGATCTTGAATAACATGGAGTATAGATTAAAAAAAGAATATAGAGTTCTAATATAGCCTCATCTGGAATAAACAGTGCAGTTTATGAATCCAATTCCGAAAAAAAAGAAGATATGGCAGATGTACAGATGCAATGCAGAAGCAACTAAATTATTAAGGCAAATGGAAGATTCCATTTATGAAAGCAAGCTGCATATTCTGATTCATTCACTGTAGGTACAGTGAAGAGGTACCAAAGGGTGCATATAAATCTTTCATTAATAAAATCTCATAACAAATAAGTGGAGGGAGCAGCTGTAAGCGAGAAGACTGAACTGCTGAGGGTCCTGTCAGATAAGTATACCCCTACTGTACAATGGGACAATATTGTAAAAGGAAATGAAAGTCCTCAAAGCAAATTAATTGTTCATCTCAGCCTTTTGAAGTTTACATTAATTATTTTTTCTTTTCCACCTAAATGAATAACAGGTGGTGCTGTTGTTTCAAATCACTATAGTGTGTAGTTGCGCCTATTGATGCAAAGGATCCCTGAAACAACTTGCACCTCTGTAGTAGGAGGTCTAATTAGTGCCAATACTTTTGAATTGGGTGAAGATGTCTCTTTTTATCAGGCAACGAAAATTACGCCAACCACAATTACATGTGATTTACATATCACTGGAATTCTGGAAAAAACCCATAATAGAAAAAAAAGATGTCGACTGTGCCCAAAATTGTATATTGCTCACTGAACTTACGGATGTAAATGAGCCCTATCATCTTGCAAATGAGAAAAAACAGTAAACCCTTGGTGACCAAACAATATATCTTGCACACATTTTAGACATGAACCATTAAATCCCCAAAACTCAATTTTTTCATATTCATATTAGAACTCTGTTTTAAAAGAGGTTTGAGATACTGTTCCAGTCACCTATAGCAACCAATCTCTTGGAAACATTTGCTGCTCACCTGTTTAAAAGCAAACATCCATTGGAAACACTAGAACCCTACATGCCCGAGTCCATTTACTTCTGGCTCTCTAACTGGGTGAGTACCACTGCGATATTGGTCCCTCACTTTTTTTCTCATTGGGAGCCTCAGTTGCCCGTCTCTTAACCCTGCCACTGAATCTCACCACCTGCAGTTGTATTTGGACTCAATTAACTTTATCATTATCGATACATGTACCTACCGTGCCTGAAGTGGTAAATGACCATGATTATGTTCATCATAATGAAGGATCCACAAGAACCCAGGGCCCTATGAGGGTGACAACTGATTTACAATTTTGATAACTGTATATAAGAAAGATCATTTTGGCAACAGTTTGATCGAAAGCCAGCCCTTCAATGGGGCAAATTCACTAAGCGGTGAAAATTCGCTAGCGTTGTCTTCGCTAACGTACACGTATTTCGCATAGGTGAATTTTCGCCAGCGCTACGCTAAAGTGCGAAGTTATGCTAAGGTCGTTGAACAGTAGCATAGTTGCGTTAGTGTTACTTCGCCAGGCACAGCACATTTACGTTAGTGAAGCCTAATTTGCATACGGCACAAATTTCAAAGTATAATAGAAGTATATGTTACAGCCACTACATTCCACTACACTACTAATAAAAAAAATATTAAGTTGTCCTATTGCCCTAAACATGTGCCCCCTGTTGCCATATGTTAGGAAATGTAGGGGGGGAGGTGGGTAAAGCCCCCCAAAAAATGTCACTCTTTTTCAGACTATCACCCTAAAAAGGTAAAACACGCCAGAGTTTTTTCAAACTCCTATCAACTCCTAGACCTGGTGAAGTAACATCTAGCGTAAGTGGTAACGTTCAGTAAAATGGTCATCTTAGTGAATTAGCGTAATTATGATCCTTCATCAGTGTGCAATTTCGCCTGGCGTAAGGGTGTCAAGTTGGGCTAGTCGATCTACTTCGCTAGCGAAAATTCGCCAGAGTCGGTGTTAGTGAATTTGCAAAGTTACGCATTGACGTCACGCTGGCGAATTAGTGCTAGCTTTATACGCTTCAAGCTTTATTGAATTTCCCCCAATATCTCAACATTTTATGGGGCTACCAACAAAGTGTTGTATTCTTTAGCAAAGTATTGATTAGAAATACATTTTTTTAGTATCTTAAAATTCATTCGGGTTAATAAGCTTCTGTTGTTTTTAATCTACAGCTGCAAAAGTCAGCTAGTTGCAATTAGGCCATTATGGTTTTGTACACCAAACCCCTCAGCGCATGCAAAGAGAATGAATAATCTTTACAGAACACAACTGGCAAGCTATTATTCAAATTCAATTAATAAAGGCTATATTAACCGAAATAATGCTTTGTAAAGACCTCCCTTATGATTAATGTCGAAAGCAAACAATATCAAATGATCGCCAAAGTCTATGAATAGAAATATTCACAGTTATTGTAGTGCGTATTCTCACTGCTGCTATTTATGTATCTGTTATTTATACAATAACAATGGTCTTGATGGATACACAACAAGAATAGGAGAAACACTGCTCTTGTTATTTTAGAAACAATGCTACTGTTATTTTAATATTTTCCACTTCCGCTCAGAATCCATCAACCTGGGTTTTTGACAATGTATCACATTAAGACTAGTGGCCTGCAGTAGTGGGGGCAATAATAACACTGCTGTTCCCTTAGCAGATCCTAACAAAACACCACATGTGCCATTATCCTTTATTTTACTGGTAGGAGGGAGTGTTTAGCATTGACTTTGATAATCTCTTTGTGGATGGAGTCTACTGTGGTTTTAAAGAAGTCCATAGGCGATTGTGTAAAGGTGAGTGTCAGGACCCTGGTGGTCTAGCAGGCCGATCCTGCTCCCCTGGTTGCCGGTTGCCGGCGTCATGACGTCATTGCACAAATGCGCCAAATTTAAATAGTATTTAAAGGGACTTTGTATTGTGATCATGGCCTGTTGCTGGTTCATACTTGTGAGTTCCTGGGTGATATTTCTGTATATCTGAATTCCTGTTTTGACCTCTGCCTGCCTGACTTTTCCTGACTTCTGTGATCCTGACCTCTGCCTGTTATCTGACCATTCTGAAATCTGTTATCTGACCCATGCCTGTCTTGACAATTCTGATTGAACTTGATCCTTGCCTGTCTGACTTTGCTTGTGTTCTGCCTGCACTGACCGGCCTGGTTTTGACTGTTTTATGCCTACTCCTTCAAAGGTGATCTTCTGCCCAAAAGACTTTGCTAACGATAGTGCCCCTCTGCTTGTCCAAAACCATTAGCTTGGCTTCTCTCTTAAATAAGACCTGGCAGCATCCGATTAGCCGAGGGCTCCTCCCGAGGTGAAAGGTGGCTGTTATAGGCAGAAGCAACAGGGAGACCAGGGAGCCTAGCATTGGTTCTGGATTTTGGGTGTCGATTCGTGACAGTGAGAGATCCTGTTGGTGAGGGAGTAAAAGGGTATTGGGTGATAGAAGAATAATAGTAAAAAAAAAGGCTACCCACCAAGTTCATTAATTCTCTAGGACCTTTTTGAATAAGTAAAAAAGCAGGGAGTTGAGAAAGCGCAGCCAGCAACCATAGTGATTTGAACATGCCTCATGACACTGCTATCAAATGTAGTTGGGGAAACTGGAGCTTATAGCTTCTAAATTGTATCAAACATTATTAATGTATAGTCGATAATTTCTGATCCTAATTTTAACAGAGACCCTAAACCTGGTAGGAAGCCTTCTCCTTTGAGACATGAACGGCTACCTTTATAATGAAGGACAACAGTATAGAAATCCCTCCATATTAAGAAGTGTGACAATTGTGTTTAAAAGTTAAGTCAGAGCCAGGGGATTATGGGCATGATTGTGCTGGGGTGGTGAGATGACATGTGCTCAATAGTAAAGGATAGAATGCAGTTATCATTATTGTCAATAGAGGAAAACTTGAGGGAGGAGAGGCAGAAATTGAGAGTTACCTAGAAAAGGAAGGTCAATAGTGCAAGTATTCCGAACCAGGGCTGTTTGCTGATGATTAGATGAAAGAGGAGGATATTAGACAGAAAAGGTGACAAGGTGATCACATACTGTACATATCTCCTGAAATCCTCATTTTTTGCAGGGATCAAAGATCTTCTGCTCTATGCTTTTTTCATCTGCTCTATAAACGGTGTTCCAAAGGAGAAATGTAAAATGTAAATGACTCCTTTTGCAATTTCATGCCAAATTATGAAACGTTGCGTGAATTGAAAAATTCTCACATTTCTATCATTTACACTTTCTTTCCTGATGTGTTCAGTTCACTTTTATTGTATCTAACCTACTTTTCCTGTGAGGTTTTTGATTATAGGATTTGTGACCCTTCAATTATTTGCCTTGGTTTTTTTTTAGTACATTTTGTCAGAGAGATTTACATTCTTTTATAATTATCAAATATTTTTATTATAATTAGAGTAAGTTAAATGCTACCATTAATATCTTAGTAACAGATATGTGTACAAAAAGATAGACCACAACTAGCTAGCTTAGTGTGATGGATGCTTATGTTTCTTTAGTATTTTCCTACTCACCACAAACTTATACTTAAGCAAATTACAGGTATGGCATACATTATCCAGAAACCCTTTATCCAAAAAGATCCAAATTACTTGAAGGTCATCTCACGTAGACTCCGTTATAATCAAAAAAAAAAAGTGTTTTTTCTCTGTAATAATAAAATAGTACTTATAATAATATAGTGAATAAATTACCCCCTCTTGTAAAATATAAGGATATTATAAGTTACCGAGGAGTTTCATGACCATATAAAAACACGAGGCCGAAGACAGAAATGACATCAGAACTCGCCGTTTATAACTGATGACATCAGAACTCACCGTTTATAAGGATATAATTTACAAGATATTTATGGCTTTTGTGTATTATAAATATATATAATACTGTATATATATTATATATATATATAGTGATGGGCGAATTTATTCGCCAGAGGCGAATTCGCGGCGAATTCCCGCGATTCGCCGCTGGTGAATAAATTCGTGAAACGCCAGCGAAGATTCGGCCCAAAAAAATTTGCAGAAAAAAAACGAGTCGCGCGTCGTTTTTGACGCGATGAAAGCGATGCGACGAAAGCGATGCGACGAAAGCGATGCGACGAAAGCGACGTGGTTTCGTTTCGCAAATTTTTTCGCCAATTCGTGAATTTCGCTAGAAATTCGCGAATTTTTGGCGAAGCGAAACAGGGGAGATTCGCCCATCACTATATATATATATATAAATATATAATTATTATGGACTAATATGTGTGTTAAATAAAAATACACTTATTCACCTGAACAAGTGAGTGCCGATCCTTGTAATATTATCTACACTTGATTTGATCGTGCGCCACCTGAAATATCTCTATTCAGGCCACTCCAACTGTGCATAATTTGCACTTTTTCTGTACTGTTATTCTCCGAGCTTTCAAGACATGTTGATCAAAATGTTATGAAGCTCCCTGGTTCCCACACGTCATGATACTGTTGCAGCGACATCTTGAGGTTACATCTCACTAACCTGTGAGATATCTACCAATGATGAAATTCAGTGATGGGCGAATTTATTCGGCTGCGGTGAATTCCCGTGATTCGCCATAGGCGAATAAATTTGCGAAATGCTGGTGAAATTTAGCCGGGCAAAAATTTGCCGAAGTCTTGTTTTAGACCCCAGCGTCCGTTTTTGGACATCAAAAAAAACGGACGCCCATGTCCAAAACAAGACGTGGCAGTGTCTTGAAAAAGGTCTTAGATGGAGACCGAAACGTTGACCAGTTCCTGTTTTATAATGTAAACAATAAATTATGAAGTTTTAATGATAATGCAAATCCCAGTGTGCATCTTAATTTTTTGATTTTATATATATACAGTATATATATATATATATATTTATTTATATATAATTATAAAACCTTGTACTTGATCCCTACTAAAATACAGTTAATCCCTAATGGGGGGAAAACAATCCTACTGGATTTACTATATTTAATATCTTTTATTTTTTATGAAGACTTAAGGTATGAAGTTCAATTACTGAAAGATCCCTTATCTGGAATATCCCAGGTCGCGACCATTCTTTAAAAAAGGTGCCATTCTTCTATACTAATATCATAATCTCCATTGGTGTGTGAATTGTTGTTGCTATATAGATCAAACAAAACATAACATCTACTGGTGGCTTATTGGTTTATCTATGGAAGTATGGCATGAGATGGGACTTCTCAGCAAAATAAGTATTTATTGCAATAATGTCATCATACATTCCTGTGCATTGAGAGTGCCGTGACTACATATAAATCTTGCCAATAACAGACAGACCTGACCTCATCCTAAAGAATGTGACTGTAGTTTGGTTTGCACTTTTTCTGTACCGTTATTCTCCGAGCTTTCAAGATATGTTGATCAAATGTTATAAAGCTCCCTGGTTCCCACACATCATGATACTGTTGCAGCGACATCTTGAGGTTACATCTCACTGACCTGTGAGATATCTACCAATGATGAAATTCAGTGATGGGCGAATTTATTCGGCTGCGGTGAATTCCCGCGATTCGCCACAGGCGAATAAATTTGGGAAATGCTGGTGAAATTTAGCAGGGCGAAAATTCGCCGGAGTCTTGTTTTGGACCCCAAAAAAACGGGAGCCCACATCCAAAACAAGACGTGCCAGTGTTTCACAAATTTTTTGCCATTACGCAAATTTCTCTAGAAATTGGCGACAAATTTGGCGAAGCACCGCCGATTTGCCCATCACTAATGATATTGTTTATTAGATATGACACTATGATATAATTGGAAACACAATGCTGTTGCCAAGGACCATTTTGGCACCAAAGCAGATTTAAAAGTGTTCTCTTGCCTCCCTCCAGCTTGTGAAGAGTTCACTTGTTGTCTATTTCTGTCCCCTTACTTTGGCCTGTATACTTCCTAGTAGTGATGGGCGAAACGGCCGTGTTTCGCTTCGCCGAAAAATTCGCGAATTTCCAGAGAAATTCGCAAATTTTTCGGCAATTCGCGAAACGAGTCGCGCGTCGTTTTCGTCGCGTCGCGTCAAAAACGATGCGCGACTCGTTTTTGGCAGCGAATTTTTTTCGGCTAATTTTTCCTGACGTTTCGCGAACTTATTCGCCAGCGGCGAATCGCGGGACTTCGCCGCGAATTTGCCCCTGGCGAATAAATTCGCCATCACTACATCCTAGGTCTGGTTGTCTGTCTTCTCCTTACTAATGCTTTTTCTTGGATTTGTGTGATTGCTGCCTTGGTGCACGCAAGGGATTTATCCTAAAATGTTTATAGGTGAAAATTGAACAATTAGGAGCACATGAAGGTCGAAGTGAATTTTCAAATAAAATTCAAACTTTTAAAATTCGAATTTCGACGTAATTTGGGGCTACACCGACTATCGAATAGCCCAAAATTCGATTTGAATACTCTCTCTTTAAAGCTGCCAAATTGCCATTCTAGCCTATGGGGGACCTGTAAGTCCTGGAAAAACAAATTTTTTTAAAAAATAGTTTGAATCGTTTGATTCGAACGATTCGATTTGAACGATTTTAATTCAATCGAAAATTACCCCCCCAAAAAAATTATTTAATGGTAGAATTTCAAATTTTTTTAATTCGAAATTCGACCAATAGTAATTCTTTTTTAGTGTTGTAACTTAAAAGAATACTGTCATGGGGAAAAAAACATTTTTTTTCAAAACACATCAGTTAATAGTGCTGCTCCAGCAAGATTCTGCACTGAAATCAATATCTGAAAACTGACTTTTTCATATTTAATTTTGAAATCTGATATGGGGCTAGACATATTGTCAATTTACCAGCTGCCCCCAGTCATGTGACTTGGAAACTTTCTGATAAACTTCAGTCACTCTTTACTGCTGTACTGCAAGTTGGAGTGATATCACCCTATCCATATCCCCCACAGCAACCTAACAACAGAACAATGGGAAGGTAACCAGATAGCAGCTCCCTAACACAAGATAACAGCTACCTGGTGTAGATCTAAGAACAACACCAGGCCCCACTGCGACACATTCACTAACATTGAGTAGGATAAACAACAGTATGTCAGAAAGCAGTCTCTTGCTGGCCCTTTCTGAAAGCACATGACCAGGCAAAATGACCTGAGATGCTCATACACACCAATATTACAACTAAAAAAAACACTTGCTGGTTCAGGAATGAAAATTTATATTGTAGAGTGAATTATTTTTAGTGTAAACAGTGTAATTTAGAAACTGCATCATAAAAGTCATAACAGAATCCCTTTAATAAGTTTCTCTCTCTCTTCCATGCTCGCACAAAGATTAATTTTGAGGCAACCTCTGGAGGGTTTGCTAGGGTGCAGGCCTAGGTACAATTGCACCATCTGCTCCCCTGTTTTTTGCTCTCCCATTACAAGTAATACAGCTCTTCACCTGGATCTAAGTTTGCAAACATTACCCCTGTTACTTACACTACCTATTTTAGTTACGTATAAATTAAAACCTATCCCACATTTAGCAATTTCCATCCTCTGTTGTGGCATTGTAATAATGATTTTAGTATGACTGCTTGTCATTACCATTAACTCAGTCCATCTTAATAGATTGTTATGCAAACACCCAATAACTTCTTAACAGCATTTTGCAGATAGTGAAAAGCTGTTATTTAATTAGGACCCGTTAGCCAGAAATCCATTATCCAGATCAAAATTACAGGAAGACCATCTCCCATAGACTTAATTTTAATCAAATAAGTAAATTTAAAGGAACAGTGACATCAACAATTTAAAGTGTTGTAAAGTAATGAAAATATCATATAATTGTGCCCTGCGCTGTTAAAACTGATCTGTTTGCTTCAGAAACACTACTATAGTCCATATAAACAAGTTGCTGTGTAGCAATGGCAGAAATTGAAAAAAGGCTATATGGCACAGGATAAATAATGGATAACAGATAACATTATGTTCTACAGAGCGTATCTGCTCTGTAACTTGAGCCTTTTCTCCTTTGAATAGCTCCATTGCTACACAACAGCTTATTTACTGTATATAATAGTAGTGTTTCTGAAGCAAATACAGCCGTTTTATTAGTTCAGGGCAACACTGCATTATATTTTCATTACTTTAAACAATTTAATTTTTATTGGTCCTTTAACGTTTAAAATATTTTTAGCATACTTAAGGCATGGAGATCTTAATTACAGAAAGATCCCTTCTGCATAACAGGTCCCATACATGTACAATAATTATACACAACAGAGGGAATGGGGAAACCAAAGAGTTTAATTGAATATTTTATCAACTAGGTGCACATCTCTAGTTAGATTACTATTCAATCCAATCTGCTTTTGGAGCATTTATGATGAGCTGACATCCTATGATGCCAAGTACAGATCAGATGTCTCTATTCAGGCCACTGCAACTGTGCATAATTAAATGTTTTGTGAAATTTTTGCACATTTGCCAGAACAACTTTTGCTTTTATAAGTGCAGTTTGCTCTTGTGAGGTTGTCCCTTGGTATGCTCTATGCCAAAACCTATGAAAAAGTCCATGCAATGTACAATATTAAAACTTATGTGTAAAAGATTGCTGGCAATTAAGAAATTAAGATATACCTATGATGATTCAGCAGTGGTTTCTTTCAGTATATGTATATATATATATATATATATATATATATATATATATATATATATATATATATATACACAGTATATCTCAAACATTCATTGCTGAATTACCTTTAAAATTTGGTTTTAACGGGATTCTGTCATGATTTTTATGGTATATTTTTCTAAATTAAACTTTTACTTTGCAAATACTTCACTCTACCTTTTAAAATGTTATTCTTGAACTAATACATTTCTTTTTTTAGCTGTAATATTGGTGTGGAGCAGCCATCACAGTGCGTTTTACCCAATTCTGAGCTTTG
Source organism: Xenopus borealis (assembly GCA_024363595.1). Taxonomy (NCBI): domain Eukaryota; kingdom Metazoa; phylum Chordata; class Amphibia; order Anura; family Pipidae; genus Xenopus; species Xenopus borealis. Next base: position 120,615,983 of record CM044443.1, on the reverse strand, counting down.
AGAATGAGCCAGCACTTCAAGATGGAGCTGCTTTGAGACAGCTGCTTTTATTCCCCTTCCCATAGTATTTCAATGCGACCTAAGTAGTGCTCCTTTAGTGGTAGACATGAGAATAGCACCCAAGCAGGAAAAAGCAGGGTTTCAGTAATGTCAAGAAATCTTTCAACAGACGTGTCCGGTATTGCTCTATTTATCGGCTGCTGATGGGCTTCTGAGGGGGGGGTGATATCACTCCAACTTGCAGTGTAGCAGTAAATAGCGACTGAAGATTATCAAAGCACAAGTCACATGGTTCGGGGCACCTCGGAAATGGACATCATGTTTAACCCCATGCCAAATTTAAAATTTAAATATAAAAAAAAATCTATTTATTCTTTTAAAAATGGATTCTAGTGCATAATTTTGCCTGAGCAGCACTATTAGCTGACGCATTTTGATATTGTTGCAAGACAGTATACCTTTAAGACAATTTTTTCTTTTCACTTTTTTAGACACGTGGAGTATGCTGCTTTTTAATAATGTTAATCATGCAGTTGCTGTGTTCTGCATTTCCAAGACCATCTATCCATTGCTATCTCTCAAAGAAAAATAAGAATGTAGCAATGAAAATTTTTAATAATGGCTTCCCCCTCATCTGTCATTCTTCTGTACAAACAAGACCTTTAGAGCAAGGCCTGTTCAATAAATCACAAACCTTAAAGAAGGACTGCCTTGAAATGCATAGATAAGATATGATTTATCAAGGGGCTCTAGTTTATAAGCTACTGAATCTATAAAAAGCCTGGAAGTCAGATGGGAATTACAATGAGAATATGGAAACAAAACATGGAGATAATAATAAGAATGTGTAACAACATACAAAAAATATAAATATTTAGAACAAAAATAAGGTATAGGATGATAATAATATAGTGTGAGTGTGCATGCATATGTATGAGTGTGTCAGCCTGTGCTGTATATGTTTGTATGAGTCTTTGTTCACAGAGAACAGTCTAGTCTTAGGAAGTTATTTATTAAAGTCTGAATGCCAAAAACTTAAAAAAAATAAAAAAATAAAATAAAATCCGAACTTTTAATAAAAAAAAAAACTGGAAATATTATACCCACGAGGATAAAAAACCTCTGAATCTGAAAATCCAGCATCTCAGACTTGTCGAAGTTGTATGAGTTTCGCACACTAATCAGAAGATTTGGTTTTCGGGCAAAAATCCAAAAAAATTAATTTTTGGGTGGAAAAACCCAAAAAATTTAAAATTTTCACAATTTTTTTGTTCTACACAGGAAATTTTTGGGAATATATATTGATAAATAAGGGGAAATAACCCATGCGGATTTGGTCGGAGTATATTTCAGAAAATAATGAGATATTTTCAGATTTTGACAATGGACAATGTGGTACCAGATATTTGCGTATGTGAAGATCAGTATATGTATAATACACAAAAACCATGAATATCTTGTAAATTATATCCTTATAAATGGTGTAATTAGTTATAAATGGTGAGTTCTGATGTCATTTCTGTCGCATGACTCACTGAAACTTGTGTATTATAATAAATAAAGTACCCCCAGTTGCAAAATATGAGGATATTAGAAGTAACCTTCGGAGTTCCATGACCTGTATAAAAACACTTGGCCTTTGGCCTCTTGTTTTTATTTGGTCATGAAACTCCTTGGTAACTTATAATATCCTTATAATTTACAAAAGGGGGTACTTTATTCACTATTGATCATTGACATTGATCTTTGATTGGCAAAGTTTTAAAATGTGGAGTACTAATGATACATATAATACCAATGATGTAATTAACACCAAATAAGTGAAACTTACCAGCTGTCTTTTCCCCCCTTTGCTGTAGATATAAGGCGGTCTTTGTACTCTGTTAGTCACTCTGAGGAAGGCCTTCAGGAGGCCGAAACGTTAGTCCCATGCAATAAAGGAATTTTTTATTTTTTATAAGTCCTGTGAGTGTGGATCTTTTTGCAAGTTGTTACAGCGTAATATTTTGCTCTGCACCCAGTAAAGACTTACAGCCTTATCGAGAGTGCCGGCATCACGCGGAGTTGTTTATATATATATGTGTGTGTGTGTGTGTGTATATTTTTTCATAATATTGAGTTAGAAGACACAAAGTTAGAAACAGAATAAACCATAAGGCAACTTTATCCATAAAGCCAAAAGGTTAGCCTAAGGATGCCTTGAGGGTTGAAAATGAACAAATTCTTTGAGTAGATATTGTAGATGCATGGGATGACTAGATGAGCCAAGTGGTTCTTATCTGCTGTCAGATTCCGTTCTTCTGTTTGCATGTTAAACAGAGATGTTGTTTATCATTTATTCATGGCTTCTCTAACAGGCCATGTTGTTATCTTGCAGATAAAATAACTCTTTGTAAACTCTTTGTAAATATATGTTTGAACAGACGCTCACAAGCAATTTCTCACATTCCGTCTGAGGTTTTGAGAAGACCAATAACACAATATATCCTGCTTCATATGAGAATTTGTATCACGTTGTTCCCCATTTTAGAAGACTTATTTAATATCAAGAAGTTACCTCCTATTATGCATGGATGTTTATATAAATCATTTACTTGTATACTGTTTTTTGAATCCCACTTGACCCCGGCATAAGCAAACTGATCACTAGAATCAATACAATAGGAGCCCTGTAGTGCTTACAGATGTACACAGGAACTATTACAGTTGAGAGATAGTACCTTAAAACTTGCTTCCATTTATATGGATATACAATGGTAAGATTTGTGAAAATGTGCACTGGGGTTCCTAGGGAGCCTCACCTTGAGAATGTAGAAGAGGGTACTTAGTCCCTTTTATAGTGAATAAAGTACCCCTTATTGTAAAATATATAGATATTATAAGTCACTAAGGAGTTTCATGACCATATAAAAGAACGAGGCAAAGGTTGTGTTTTTATACAGGTCATGGAACTCTGAGGTTACTTCTAATATCCTCATATTTTTCAACAATAGGTACTTGATTTATTATAATACACATATTTTTAGTGAATTGTGACAAAAAAATTACCTCACTAAGCTCTATTTATAACTGATCATTTATAAGGATATCCTTTACAGGTTATTCATTGCTTTTGTGTATTATATACCTATACTGTCCTATCAACATAGGGTTCTTATAGTGTTAGCTAAAATGCTCCTTGCATTAATGGATGCACTAATGCAAAATGCATTAACAGTAAGCAGGGCAAAGGCAGTAATGAATACAACAATACGGGAGTGCAATGAGCAACTGTAGAATAAGTGCAGTTTTTCACACAATGTAGCACAAGTTGTGACCCCTATATTGTCCATATTTGTGTTTTAAGACTATGCATTTATCTCATTATTTAAATAAAAACATTTACCGAACTCCCATACCCAATTTTACCTGATTTATTATTAAAAATGCTTGCTTTAATCAGTTCGGCTAAAAACTCAATAGAATTGAGTAAACCCAAATCATACAAAATTTTTAGGGGTTTTTCCCGAATTGCACCATTTTTTAAATTTTTTCCCAAAAAGCTCTAATTTTTTTTGGTTTTTACATACAGATTTTTGGGCTAATTGCAGCTAATTACTTCACATTTGAAAAAAGGTGCATACTTGTCTTTTTCCGTTTGGTCACCATTTGTGATCACATCTGGGGCCTAGGTAAATCCTTTGGGAGGAAACTAAATCCATGACCATGATGGTGTTACCTGTCTTATTGGATTCCACAACCAACCTCAATGATATATTGCTATTATTGTGACTCAAGAAATGGGCCAACAGTGAGTAGCTGATTTAGCCAGAATGACCTGTCACTCGCTCCTTACTCTTCTGCTGGGAACTGCATCCTAGGCAGATAAATACCTACTCTACCCCTAGATTTGGCCCTGAAACACACTCTTATAACAAAGCATAATAACATGAATATAACTGATCTTACATGAAATTCACTGATTAAAACTCTTAAGAGCACTTCATTTTTGAGTGAGTGCACAGCTCACCCAACACACTGTCACACCTATCATTACAAACGAAAAATGTCTGATTATGATCTGTCTAAACAGATTGACATGATGGGACATGGGGAAGCCTTCTGAGCCATACATCGTTAGTTTGACTGAAGGGGCAGAATAGGGGAAATAACATGAGTTAGAGCTCATTTCTCTTGTTGTGTATTTTAAACTGACAGTTTCAGCTATGACACTTGCAAATGTCTATATCTACAGTATGAATGTTATTCATTCTGACAATTTCCATTTTAAAATGAGTGGTCCTCTAAATAACCTTCACTTTGAGCCAGTGACACTACTGTATTATATCTTACAGACCTTTCATCCTAGGAAGGCTATCATTAGATTTTTTTCTAAAGAATGCATAATATGGGGTTGTGGAATTCTTACTGCATTATATTGTTCTGTGTTATAGAGCCATTAAAACATCATGTAATTGGCTGTGTGATATGCTAATGCATAAAAACATTGTTTTTTTATCTCAAATAAAAATCAATTTGGTGAAACTCAAAATTATTCAAATTATAGCCTCCTAATATAGCTCTAAAGACCAGAGGTCATTTGTATGTAAATGGTGGCAGATTTGTTTCCCATCCTTGGTTTGTTACATGGTGCTGCATAAAGTTGACCTTCTTTCTACTGTATCTTTCCCTGACACAGAGATTTCATGCCGGCAGAGACAGGATCAACATATGGCTACAGAACACATAAGTCGCCATAACTGTGAAATGGGCAGATTACTATATGCTTAGGATAACCAGGCCAACACATTGGGCAATTTTCCACTAACACAATTCTTCTAAACCCATAAAAAAAACATGAAACATCAAGAAAACTGGGCATTAATCTTTCCTGTCTTTAAAAAAGAAATTGCATTCTGAAATAATGAAATATTATAATGTTGTCTAATATTTAAAGCTAGGAATATTTAAAGACAGTCCATCAATAAAATGCTGGCTGATAATGATGTGTTTTTATCTACAGCTGTGATAAAACATTTTGCATCACTGGAAATATGCAAAAGCAAATGCGTTGAAGTCAATGGGTATTTTTTTCACCTCTTTCTTTCTCTCTTTCAACCAATAAATTGAAGTAGTTGGGCATATTTTCTTCTTGCACCAAATAGTTTGCAGTCAATGAGTGTTCTTTCCTCATATTTTTTTCTTGCTTTTCTCTCCTTGAAAAAAGTTGTTTTTTTCCTGGTGAAACAAAATCGAAAAATTTGCTCATGCTTAAGGGCTAGAGCAGACGGGGAGATTCGGGGGCATTTTGTCGCCTGGCGACTTGTAGCGGCGACTTGTAGCCCCCGAACCTCCCCGAATAGACAGGTCCTTAGGCGCACCGGCGTGACTTGAAAACGCCTGCGCCTATTCACACGCAGCGGCGCGATTTGTGGAATCGCTCCAAATTGACTCGCGAGTGGAGATACTTTTTTCACAAAAAGTTTATTTAAATCTCTAGTTTAGTTTTTAGCCTTATTGAAAAAATAAACTGGCATGAGGAATACTGAGGAACTGAGGAATACTTGATCCTAACAAATATGTATTTAAACAGGGAAACGTAATTTTTTAAAATATCAAACATCAGTTTTTGAACTTTTATTGGTGGACAATTAACGTGCAGGGGGTTATTTATGTCTTTTTTTATACCTCGAATGACCTCAAATGAATTCAAAATTTTGAATGTAAAAAGCTCAAATCTATGAGTGTTCAAGTTGCCAAACCAGAAAACTTGAATTGATTAAGTTTTCTGCTAAAAAAAAACTTGAATTGATTGAGTTTTTGGGCAAAACCCTCAAACATTATGATTGACTCCTACATTACCTTGACATGTTTTAGAATGGTGTATTTCAGATTCAATCTATTTCCAGGGTCAGGGTTAGTGATGGGCGAATTTATTCGCCAGGGGCGAATTCGCGGCGAATTCCCGCGATTCGCCGCTGGCGAATAAATTCTCGAAACTGCCGAAAAAATTCGCCTAAATAAATTCGCCGCTCAAAAACGAGTCGCGCGTTTTTGACGCGACGTGCCGAAAACGACGCGACACGCGCCGAAAATGACGCGACGCGATGCGCGTCAAAAACGACGCGCTACTCGTTTCGCGAATCGGCGAAAAATTCGCGAATTTCTCTGGAAATTCGCGAATTTTTCGGCGAAGCGAAACGCGGCCGTTTCGCCCATCACTAGTCAGGGTATTATACATTTCAAAAATTTTGAGTAAAAAAACTTGAAATATTTGAGTTTCTTTAATAAAAAAAAAAACCTTGAACACTTGACTGTTCGTGGAAAACATACAGTAACTTGAACCTTAATAAATTGTGTTCCCTATATTTTATGTTCCAATCTCACATCCTATAATTGAGCCAAAAGATGACTATTAAGAATATAAATTTACCCTGAGCTGAAAATTGTTTACATACCTGTATTATCACTACATGTTCCAAGTCTAGAGGGTACGACCTGAGAATCTTATCTGCAAACTGCAAACAACCCTGGGGAAGCAGGAAACATGCCCTGAGACTGGCTGTATTTTTGTATGTAGCCTGTCTGCCTGCAGTTCATTATACACTGATTGTGAGGGGGGTCATTGCATTTCACAGTGAGCCAACAGGATGTTGGGAAATAGTTCTAACGAGTAACATGGCTGCCTTTCAATTTTCAAATTAGAAAAAGTAATTTTACCTCTCCAAATTCATACACTGTCAGCACTCCTGCATCCATCATAAGTCCTGCTACATCCCAACACTAAGCCTAAACTTTAACCTTAGGGTTAGTGATAACATAGGAATTGGGGTTAGGTTTTGGTAGAGGAAAGCAAAAAATGAAATAGGAGTACACAGGAAGTATTCAGGGATTCGGGCACATTTGTGAGAGTGGCAAGAAGTATTGTACAAGGGTGGGTTGATGGGAAGGAAGGCATGAGGAGGGTTGATATAAGGTAAGGTGCAGGGTGAAGGAACAACGCAGGACAACTGACACCTGAATGGGGATGGAGTAGACAGGGCAAACAAGGGTAGAACAAGAAATAAAGGGAGATGGAAAATTGTGCAAAGCAGAGGTATGGGGGCTGTTTGGGGGAGGAAGTATGATGCTCCATGACACAATGAGGATCTGATGGGGGGTTGGCAGACTGAGTACTGTAAATTAGTCAAAGGATGTCCTAAAAAGGACATTGTATACACTGGCTACTTTTATTGACAGCACACACCAAACATCCAACATGATCTTTTCTCTAATAGCAGTCACCTAATTATTTTTAGTTTTTAATTTCAGATACTGTCTAATATATTAAATAACAATACATCGACAAATGAATATAGACTGAATGAGTTCATGCCAAAAAGGAAAAGGTATAAATTCACTTTAAGACTCTGATTTAGTGCCCATTAAACTCAGCAGATTCAAAGAACCACGGTTTCAAAGAACCAATAAAATCTTGTTTTACCTGCAATTACCAACATCCCTTAATTTTTATTGCTGGAGTTTGCTGTTTATAAGATTTGCCACTTTTTAACTGAAACATATTTGACAACTTTACTTGTGGGCCATAATTGAGTGTATGCGCTATCACTAAGCCCTCATAAATGTGGTCTGAAGAGGGAGGCTTGGTATTTGGGTTTATAATAGCCATTCCTTTTGTGTTGTTGTTCAGTCAAATAATTATGGTTATCTTCAGCCTGTTAGAAAATTCCCCTGCACACTGTTTGGATTATGCAGTTCAGACTAAAGCAAAAAATATGATTAAAGCAAGAATAAAGAGAGATAGGGCCCAGTATAAACTTAATGCCATTACACTTAGGCCACTAAGTTGTCTTGTCAGCTTTCCTCTTCTCTTCTGGTTTAATTGTCAGATCAAATCTCCTGTACCATTAACTTTAATACTATTAGATCAGAAATCTGTCATCCTGCATTCTACATAGGATTAATATCCGAACACATGTCCCCTCCTAACAAGGTGCAACTGTCCGTATATGCATGCTCTCTGGTCCATGAATGCTCCAGTGATGGAAATGCTCTTGCAAGCGGCAAAGCCACCAAGCAGGTGTTTCACTGCAGGCAGTCACTGGAAAACATAGCAGGCAGGGAGAATGGGACTCAGCAACTATATGCATTAACCCCCTCACTGCAAAACAACAAGAGGTTCTGAAATGGTCTTTTTATATTGTATATGCAAATGTACAATTACTGAAAGGCATTGAATCGGAATTGTTCTTAAGGAATAACACTAAAAATAGTCAAAATCAATGATGAAGTCCCAACTTTTTCTTTTAACTGCATCATGAAAATCTTATTTTGATTAAGATTAGGCATTCCAAACAGGAGAGTGCCAAAGTCAATCAGTAACAGATCCTGTAAGAATAAAATTTAGACTGGCACTTCCACACTAGTCCAGATTGTATTTAAAGCATACCAGGTTCACAGGAATCTTCATCACTTTGGTGATGGCGAGAGGGCAACCAGCAATGGATTCAGCACACAAAACAGTAAATCATCTCCAATTGCTTTTGCTGGTAAATTAGTTCTGGCCTGACACAGGAAACCCGCAGCTACTTGGAATTCAATTGGTATGACATGGTCAGCAAATGACTTCAGTTGGAGCCAAGTTGTGACCTGTAAATTGCACAGGTTTGTAAAGAAGAAAATGACAATTTTCTGGAACTGCATTTGGCTATATTTTAAATGAGATTGAGAAAAGAGGACAAATATAGTAGGGAAGGAAGATATATTTGGCAGGGACTGAGGATGATACTTCAGTGTTTCAGGATTTGGAGTGTATGCACCTACAGTATTTATCCCTGTCCTTATACTGTATTTTTGTCATGGAAACTTTCTATTCAGGTCAACCAAACCAAAATATAGTAAGTTTAGAGCATCAGCAGAGCAGGAATCTGGAGAATTGCCCTAAAAGAACAACGTTTCTCTGCAACAGAAGTATTTAAGGGACCTTTATCAACCTGTCCACCACTAAGAAGCAAAATGTCACATAACACATGAATGCTCCTGAAAAGGGTGAGCTAATGGGCAAAAAAGTGATAATTTGTGCTGCATACAAAGCAACCTGTGCTCAAAATTCAATATTCTATAAAGCAGAATTATTTTCCATAAAGATTATTATATTCCCGAAGAAATACTTTATAGCAGAGCAACAGCACAGGGTAGAGCATGTGAGTTACTAGCTTATAGGTCACGCAGGTGTTTTACTTTCCACTTGATTAAAGCCTATTTTGTTTTTTCCTTACTTGCTCCAATCTGTGGTTTCAGCTGTTGTCTCATTGTTCACAAGGAGGATAAATTGTTGAATATTTTCATGTATAAATACAGATTTTGCCCTTCAGAGTCTTAGGTAAAAATCTTGAAAATTCCAATGAAAATTATTGTAAACTGCCAAACTTCTATGGTAAACTGATGGACATCAGTTGACCATAGAAGTTTGCCAGTTTACAATAATTTTCACTGGGCAAAATCTGTATATTTTCAGTATTTATAAAATCCAAGCTATTTTATTGACTTCAAGCTATATTTATGGACTTTCAGTTTTGTGAAACTGAATGATTTTTGTTGCGACTGACTTTTCTTGCGCAAATCAATGCCATAAAGTTCTTTTGTTAATATGCTCCTGATCGTGAAAAAAATTGAGATACTGTATAAACTGGATCAGGTTAATAGCAATTTTTGTTTTCTGCAATTAAATTTCATAAAACCTAGAAAGTGAACATGCGTAAATCTGTCTCTAAGGGGCAAATTCACTAAAGCGCGAAGCGTCTAACGCTAGCGCAAATTCGCCAGCGTAACGTCAAATCTGAACTTCGCAAATTCACTAACACCGGCTCTGGCGAATTTACGCTAGCGAAGTAGATAGACTTGCGCAACTTCGCACCATTACGCCAGGCAAATTTGCGCACTGGCGAAGGATCGTAATTATGCAAATTCACTAAAATCAACTTTTTGCTGAACGTTACCACTTACACTAGACTTCAGTTCGCCTGCTCAGACCAGGCGAAGTTCAATACAAAAGATAGGAGTTGGAAAAAAAAAAAAAGTCCCAAAAAAATGCTGTGGCGTGTTTTACCATTGTGGATGATAGTCTGAAAAACAGTTTTTTGGGGAGTTTACCCTCCTTCACCCCTACATTTCCTGACATATGGCAACAAAACTATATAGGGGGCACATGTAGGGCAATAGGACAACTTTATTTTTTTTTATTAAAGGTTTCCTGGGCTTGAGTAGTGGCTGTAACATACACTTCTATTATATTTTGTAATTTGCACCGTATGCAAAATTTAGCGTAAATTCGCACTTTAGTGAATTTGCGTAGTGCTGGCTAAAATTCGCCTGGCGAAGTGCGGCGAACGCTAGCGAAGCCTGCGCTGGCGACTTGTCGGATCTTAGTGAATGTCCCACTAAGGGTCTTATTTCTCATGATTCAGATTTGTAAATTTTAGAGGTTCTTTTCAATTAAAATTAACTAAAATTTTTACCAAACTTGAATGTTTGCTTATTTATTGAAAAAATCTTAAAGAAAAAAACTTGATTGAATAAAACTGTGAAAAAAAACAAAAATGCATTAAATTCATAATCAACATACTATTTTCAATGGGTCTACAATCTCTCCAAAAAAAATAAAAAAAATTGTAAATACTCTAATTGAAAAAACTTGCTATGTATAGCCTAGGGCATTGATTTCAACATGAATTCGCAAGCTTTTAGATGCCTAAATTATAAATAAATATTTAACTTGAGTTTTTGAAAACCATAATTCAAATTCATGAGCTTTAGCACAAAAAACTCAAATCAAGCCAATCATTTGAATTAAGGCATTGATAAATCACCCCCTAAGTCTAAAATTACCTAACAGAATTGGGGTGAAAAAAGTGGAGAAATGCTATATGCACCAAGCATGTGGCATGCTAAAATAAGGCCCACAATTAAAAGCAACAGCCACTGTTATAATAAGCCTCATCCAAGCACGGATTTACAAACTGGCCGCCCCACTTACCTTTGCCCTACCATACTCTTCCTCTTACCCCTGCCCTGTGCTGTCTCCTTCCTCGCCCCCTGCCCCTTCCCTGTGCCATGCCCTTCCTCTTATCTCTGCCCTGTCCCTTCTTTCTTTCCCCCCACCCTTTCCCATTGATGGCATTCCTTCCCTGTGCCATGCCCTTCCTTGCTCCATGCCCCTTCCTAGCACTGTCCCTTTCTTCTTACACCTGACCTGTATCCTCCCCTTCTTATTCCCCCTTCCTGTGCATGCCTGGGTGCTCAAGCATGCCCACTTTTTAATGGTCAGGCGCAGCACTGGAGACTATTAACAAATCCATATGCAGCTGGGCGGCATGCCACCCATGAAATTCTGCAATCCTTTGACAAGCTTTTGTGGCCTTGCTCCAAATCCAGGCCTGGCCTCATCCACCAACACTTTCTGGTTTCACCCACTTTAAAGCAAACCTATTTTGCTATTATCATTATGGTATTTCCTGCAAATGACCGTTTTGATGCCCAGGCTTTTAGGGACCCCAAAATGAAAACTGTGCATATGATTTTTCTTGGCTGCCAATTCATTTTCGGAAAACAAAGAGCCCTGCATGAATACTGCATTTCATAAAACAATTCACTCATATTTTCTATTACTTCAAATTATTTAATATATATACAATTATTACACCATTTCTCAATCTGCTATTGTTATTTACCTTAATTTTCTCATTTTGTTTCCAGTATTTTCTTCTTCTCTCCTGTTCTTGGGAACTCTTTCTGATGATTCCACCCTTCTTTATCAGTCTAAGGGCTGAACTCCACGGTGTGAGCTGGTCTGATCCAACACGCTGATCCATCCTTTTATCTTCTATATGCTCTTTTTCCTTGTGACCTTTAACCTCCCCATTTCATTTGCATACAGAAGTAGTGAGGAGAAAAAGAAAGCTCTGGTATTACAATGAAAAAGGTCCTGGGATTCAAAACAGTATCATCCCCTGAGAGGATAAACCCGCGTGTCCCATCGGTATTGGGTCGCCCGCACATCACAACTCTAGATGAACCAGATGAAATGCATCTGTTCTGTGCATTACACATTCTACTGGTTTCTTCTACCCCTGAAAACAATTTACTTTGAAATGCTTCCTGCATGGAATCAGCAGCTCTTTAGCATTCCAATTTGCTTAAGGAAAGTTATACGTTACAGAGTGACCGTTCTTTTGCCAGCCAAGTTAATTATTACCTTATTGATTGTCCTTTTGTCCCTGCGAAGACTGTTGTAGTTGCCCAGCATTTCCTAAACATCAAACTGTTTAATTAGGTCTAACGGACAACTTATTATTCTGCTACTGTTCTGGAGAATACATACAGCGAGATCAAGGCCTTGTCTTATACTCACCTTTGATGGCCTATACTAAATGATCTCTCTGAATTCTTTGCATAGTGTCCATTAACAGACTGCATAAATGACATTCTTCAGGTTCAACAGAAAACTTGTAAGCCAACAGCTATTACAATGTAAAACACAGATTAAGAAATAAACAAGTACAAATAATGTTTTACCTAATATTCATTCACGCTGACAGAAGAAAGGACTAAATTACTCATATGTTTGAAATATACATAAGGGCTTTCAATAATTAATTATAGGCTAAATGGTATTCACAAATGTTTAAGGAATTGCTTGTCACTTTCTGCTCTCATTAATTAAAACAAATGTTGCTCTTGGTTGCTTTGGTGCAATTATCTAAGTAATGTTTGCTCCATCTGTAAGTTTACACCTTATATATTAAAGTATGTTAAAGTATCCAAGATATATAGATGGCCACAAGATATTTAAAAACATTACCAATAACAAAATAAATAGCCTAAGCAACTTCTCAACTTGAAGCTCGGGTAGATAATTGGGGTGAAAGCTGGAAAGAGTCAGAATAAAAAGGCAAATAATTAAAAAAACTAAAAACAAATTAAGGCCAATTGAAAGTTGCTTAGAATAAGCCATTCAACAACATGCTAAAAGTTAACTTTTTGTGAACCATCCCTTTAAGATGTAGATTAGATACATAATTGTAGTTAAGGATAAAGTAGTGTTAGTACTCTGCCATTCCCAGAAATAACACCTGTCTTTGCATCATGGAAGTTGGACAATTCACAAAGGATTTGAGGTCTCCCACCTGGCACCACCAGCCTGCTCCCCTCCAATGTCCTAGGAATTGCACCTCGGGCATTCCAAAATGCCACTTCCCTGATTTGAGCCTAACTCACCCTCTACATTTCTACACATGTTCCACCCAAGTTTACTAAACTATGGTATCCAGGTAAGGCTGGGCACTTTTGGAGCTATGTATTAATATTACAACTGACTGGGCATAGGTCCCCAAAACACTGAAGTATCCCTGTAAACAGTTCTTGAAACAGATGAAGTCTAGGGCTCTAGATGGTCCCTACACCTTAAATATAAGGCAGAAAAGGAAGCATTTAAAAAAGAAATCACATCTAGTATCTCCCCTGGTTTCATATTGCATACCATGGGGAAAGATACCACTTATAATTTTGCTCTGAAAGGTTATAACATATGCCATGGTCTTTAAACTGAATTCCTGAATATGAAAGTGCCAGTTGTGATCCAAGGGAGAAATGTTGTATGCCTTTCTTGACACTTTCAATACAGAAATGGAGTGCTGCCTGTTAGGTATCAGGGCCAAAAATAATATCCACAAACAAAACACCAACATGCTTCCATTAATACCTGAATTGCACTGTGCACATTTGAGACAAGTAAAGGTCCCAAATTTTGGGTTACAGAGAAAAAGTGTGGATTTCTGTTTCAGAGGACCAATGTCGGCTTTCACTGCTCCTAGCCATTTTATATGCCATCAGGGGTGGATGTTAGAACACTATGTGAGTAAATGACAATGTTTGTGTATTATTTTACTGGCAGTAGAAAAGTTGGAAACAATAAACATCCTATTGCCATTATGCTTGTTTTTGTTTTTGGAAGAGTTTAAAAGCTCAACTCATTCTCAGTTAATGACAACTGCTCCTCCAAGACCACATTCAGATATCCTCTTTCCTTAAAATGATTTTTCATTTCATCCACCCTTTCTTCATATTTATGTGTGTGTTGTATACAATTCTTTTGACCCGTGAAAATTGTGTGTATGGAAGGGAACATTTAAGGGGGCGTGGGTGGAAACAGTTAACATGTAAAAGACTTTTCCTGTCAGTTGTATTTCTAAATAAATTTGTTTCCATCTCTAGCCGTTCCTGGTAATGTTTACGAATACACTTGGTATTATATGCAAATTTAATTGAATCCTCCATATTATTAAAGAAATCAATGAAATTAATAAATGTGTCCGAGGTCCCATCCCATATCATAAGCAGTCTATGTAGTGTAGGTATAGACAATGGTAGCTCTTATATGGGGGTGGTTTCTGTGATTCCAGATAAGTCATAAAGAAATTGTCATAGCTGGGCACCACCACACTACTGAACATCACTGTCCCCTGTTGTTGTGTAATACTGTATGTGTCTCCAAAGAGAAAATAGTTTTGATGTAGAATGGTTTCCAAAAGATAATAATAAGTGATTTTTTGCCAAGCTGTACTCGCTACCTTCCAGAAATATTTTATAGCAATTAACCCTGAATTTCGTTTCATGACACTTTCAGTTGTATGTAATATGTGTCTCCAAAGAGAAAATAGTTTTAATGTAGAATGATTTCCACTGATTTCCACTTTCAGTCTCTTTCCTAACTGCCATCTTGTTTATATCCCTACTTCTACTAGGAGTCTGTCCCTATCAACCAGTTGGATGGTAAAATAGAGGTATTTGTTTATTAACAGCACTGCATTCATCTTTATTGTTCATATTTTAATTATGCCATATGTAATTTGTCCTCAATTCCTAGCATATTTAATCACCTACTATATGTAAATTAAACTCCCGAGGTCAGTGTTATCCAACTGGCAGACTGTGGGTCTCACCCCCTTTATGTGGCCCCACATGAAATTCTGTCTGATGTGACCGCTTACCTTGCGTAAACTTTAAAAGTTATCAGTACTGAGATTAACTGGCCCCTGCATTGTTTACACCTCAAATTCTGACTATAATATCCTGTATTGATCACATCTTCAGTCCCCACTTCATTGTTCACATCTGCAAAACTTCTATTGTTCACACCCCTAAAGCACCCCTTCTACTGTTCCCATCTCAGACCCAGACTGAAAGTGCCCACAGTGTTCACCTCTTCACACCTCACACAAACTGGGGGCACTGTGTCACTGTAGGTAGCACAGTATGAAACCTACTCTGAGAAAGCATCTAGAACTACTACAGGTATGCAATCCTTTATATGGTAACCTGTTCTCCAGAAAGCCCTGAATTATGGAAAGTCCATCTCCCATAGACCACATTTTATCCACAAAGTCCACATTTTTAAAAAGGTTTTCCTTTTTCTCTGTAATAATAGCTTGTACTTGATCCAAGCTAAGTTTTAATAAATCTTTATTATAAGTTTACATGAACTTCAAGAAGACTTAAGGTACATAGATCCAAATTTTGGAAAGATCTATTATCCAGAAAACCCTAGGTCCTGAGCATTCCGAATAACAGGTTCCTTACCTGTGTAAACATTATTGAAAATAAACTGGACCATGCAAATCTTTTTCCACAATAGAGAAAATGTATTCAATCAAAATTTTCCAATTAATAATCAGTCATAAGCAGATGGGTCCAAGACTAAAACACTGTCCCAAGCATTCTTCAGATGAGACTCAGAAACCCCTTCATATTTCTATCTACTGTAGCATTTATTACAATCCCTCTATCCCTAATAAATTCAGTGGCAGCAATTGTTGTCAACCTTTTATCATTAGCCATTTATTTGTATTTGCAATTTTGCATGTATTGAAATGCTTCCTTTTATTTACGGATTACCATTGCTAAAAGAATATCCAATTATCATCTCCGATGTGGCTATGCAAATCATGGGTGAAAGGCTAAAAGTGCATTTTCTACATTTCTATTCAGTCACATTGTCCCCTCAGTCAATACAACATCTGTGAACAGACTACAGAAGAGGTAAGAAATGCTCCTGGCAGTTGTGATGAGGGAAGGGGCAATGGGCCAACTCCATTGGGAGAGGGAAGCGCAATGTTTTTCAATTGTACTGACTCCAGAAAATACAGAAAGCCTTGTTTGTTAATAGAGAGTGGCAGGAGTTATGAAAACTAATTTCTGATCTATCCAAGCTCAGCACAAACACATATCCACAATGTATGAGACCCATATGATATAATAGGATAAACGATGGAAAAATGTGTTT
This sequence comes from Xenopus borealis, assembly GCA_024363595.1. Classification (NCBI taxonomy): domain Eukaryota; kingdom Metazoa; phylum Chordata; class Amphibia; order Anura; family Pipidae; genus Xenopus; species Xenopus borealis. The sequence continues at coordinate 120,599,665 of CM044443.1, read as the reverse complement.
TTGTCCACAACATTTTAGTGCTTGACGTTTGAATCAAGTGTGTGGCTACTCCTGAAACCAATTAGTCCTTAGAATCTTTACAAAAGTTCTCAGAATTGTTAATGTTAGCATAGTAGTTAAGTCAATTTTCAACAAAAAAGATAAGTCTTTAATTTCCCAGGAACATCTGAGCACTTTGGTGTTTTCTGAAATTTTTTTTTTAGTGAAGCATTATTTAGTTGTATGAAATTAAATCAAAAGTGAAAAATTGGCTGTCCAAAAATTTGGTTACCCTTGTAATTCTGCTCATTTGAATACATATAACTGCTCAATACTGATTACTGGCAATACCAAAATGATTGTATTAGCTGGTTAAGCCTTGAACTTCATAGGCAGGTGTGTCCAATCATGAGAAAATGTATTTTAGGTGGCCATTTGCAAGTTGTGTGTCTGTTTGACTCTCCTCTGAAGAGTGACAGCATGGGATTCTCAAAGCAACTCTCAAAAGATCTGAAAACAAAGATTGTTCAGTATCATGGTTTAGGGGAAGGCTATAAAAAGCTATTTCACAGGTTTAAACTGTTGGTTTCAATTGTAAGGAATGGAATCGGGAAACGGAAGGCCACAGGCACAGTTGATGTAAAAACCCAGGTCTGACAGGCTTAGAAAAATACAGGAGCTGTATATGCAGAGGATTGTGGTTACAGACAATCCAATGATCACTTCCAAAAGACCTGCAAGAACATCTTGCTGCTGCTGCTGCAGATGGTGTATCTGTACATTGTTCTACAATTCAGCGCAATTTGCACAAAGAACATCTGTATGGCAGGGTGATGAGAAAGAAGTCCTTTCTGCACTCACACCACAAACAGAGTTGCTTGTTGTATGCAAAAGCTCATTCAGACAAGCCACAGTAATTTTGGAACAAAGTGATTTGGACTGATTAGACAAAAATTTGAGTTATTTGGTTATTACAAAAAACAAAATCAATGGGATGATTTGAAGCAGGTTGTCCATGCTCAGCAGACATCAAATTTATCTGAATTGGAGAGAATTTGTATAGATGAATTGTCAAAAATCCAGAATCCATCCAGAATCCAGACACTCATCAAAGGCTATAGGAGATATGTGTATGTCTCAGAGCTTCTGTGTTTGCTTTATTATGAATGATGCCTGAAAAATTGGAGAGTTTCGTTTTCACATGGGTTTTTATCAAGTTTTCCCACGATCTGGTTAATTTGAGTTATTTTCTTAAAAAATAAGGTAAAATTGAGCATAAAAGTTTTGCTCATGGTTTTTTTTTAAAATAAAGTAAGAGATACATTAGTGTAAAACAACATAAAAAAATCTAATACAAATACTTCAGCAAATAAAAGCAATTGAGGTCCTGTAGAAGTCAGTGGGAGTTGTGTTGAACCCATTGGGTCTTTTTATTAGCCATTTCAGATTTTTTTTCACTAGTAAAAACTAGAACTAGAAAAACTCGAATTATTAGAGGTTCCCATGCTATTAGAAAAGCAGAAGCCCATATAAAAAGTACAAACAGAAATTTTTTTAGTTTAGTTTTTTGTGGCATTTATTTTTAATAAACCTTGAATTTTTAGAGTTTAGAGAAATAAAAATAAACAAGAATTTTTGGAGACAAAAATATGATTTAGGAAATGTTATTAAATAGGCCCCTTAAGGATTCATTTATGACCCTCAATTGTGTGAGATGTGATTCTTTGGATGCAACACTGTTGGGGCACAGTTCACCCTGGAATTATCACTATGTTTAGGGTGCTGGTAGCTCCAGGGTTCCCTGTCAACAGTAGGTGCACTTGAGCATGACTCTTCATGATGAACTAACTGGTGCACAGTGCAACAATGCAGAAATGTAAAGTGCATGTGGACCCAAATACACACAACATTTGATTTCATTTAAGCATTACATCACTTGCAATTGTGTTCATAAATGTGGCCTACAGCCCTAACAAGGAGATTGATGCAATAACGTGTACATTCTCTGAGAAAACATATTTCTTGTATAGCAAAACTTTCCCTGGAGCGTTAAATCCCCCACTTTAAAGAACTTAAAGAGTGGCAAAAGATATGTGCTAGAAAAGACTTTGGGACAGTTCCCACAGGGCCCAGATTTAGATTGTGGGTTGATTCCAAAAGGTCTGCTATTGAAGCTACAGACCTATTATTCATCTCTTGACTTCTGCTATTGTTCCAGGATTTCCATTTATCAGATATAGCAGTTTTGTGAAGCTGTAACAAAATGATTGGGTCATTTCTGAACCAAACTGATTTGTTTTCAAAGGTTTTCCTGGTAAAAAAAATAGCACAACATATCTTTGGGGAGGCTGACGCCATCACATGATTGATTAAACTGTGAATTTAAGACAAAAAAGGTTGAATAAGTGGCTGTGACCTGTATGTATGAAGAAGACTGCCAGGGGCCGGATTATATCTAAAACACAAAACAAGTATGTTTAGAAAAAGTTTGCTCAGATGCACCAAAGTAATCTTGTATATGTATGTATGTATGTATGTATGTATGTATGTATGTATGTATGTATATATATATATATATATATATATAAATATATAAATATATAGAGAGAGAGAGAAAAAGCCGGCACAACTCGTAATCAGGAATAAAACTGAATTTTATTTAGCAAATACAGTCGTTTCTGATGTTTCGGGTAGCACTCTTGCCTTTCTCAAAAATAGAAAGGCAAGAGTGCAGTTTACGAGTTGTGCAGGCTTCCTACAGTTCTCTCTCTCACGAGGATGAAGGCCGAGTGGTTTTTATACAGGTCATGGAACTCTGAGGTGATTTCTAATATCCTCATATATTGCAATTTGGGGTACTTTATCCTATATAATAAAGTTCAAGTGTCTCTGTGTCCGTGGAATTGCGCTACTGCGCATGTGCCCCACGGACAGCCAGCGCGAAGCGTCTAATGCTAGCGCAAATTCGCCAACACCGACTCGACCGGCGAATTTACACTAGCGAAGTAGATAGAATACAATAGATAGGAGGTTGAAAAAAAGAACGGAAAAAAGTCCCAAAAAACGCTGTGGCGTGTTTTATCATTGTGGGTGATAGTCCGAAAAAGAAGTGTATGTTACAGCCACTACACAAGCCCAGGACACCTTTAATCAAAAAAAAATAAAGTTGTCCTATTGCCCTACATGTGCCCCCTATATAGTAATGTTGCCATATGTCAGGAAATGTAGGGAGGAAGGAGGGTAACACCCCCCCAAAAAAATGATGTTTTTCAGACTATCACCCACAATGGTAAAACACGCCACAGCGTTTTTTGGGACTTTCAACCTCCTATCTATTGTATTGCTCTAGCGTAAGTGCTAACGAACAGCTAGTAATTACGATCCTTCGCCAGTGCGCAACTTCGCCTGGCGTAAGGGTGCAAGTCTATCTACTTTGCTAGTGTAAATTCGCCAGAGTCGGTGTTCGTGAATTTGCGATTAAGATTTGATGTCACGCTGGAGAATTTGCGCTAACGTTAGATGCTACGCGCTGGCTGTCCATGGGGCACATGCACAGTAGCGCAATCCCACGGACACAGGGACTGGACGCAGAGACACTTGAACTTTATTATATAGGATTCGCGCCATATACAAATTTGGCTTCGCTAGCAAAATTGCGCTATGCCTAGCGAAGTAACACTAGCGTAAATACGTTACCGTTCGCCGACCAGAGCGTAAATTCGCACTTTAGTGAATTTGCGTAGCACAGGCGAAAATTCGCCTGGTGAAGTGCAGCGAACGCTCGCGAAGCCTGCGCTAGCGATTTTTCGGATCTTAGTGAATGTCCCACTTAGAGCGCAGAGACTTCCGTTAGTGGTTTATAATCTGCTGCCTTCAATCTATGGAAAGACCGGCGCTACATAACGGTGTGCCGCTCCTCTGCTCACCGCTACACCGCCAGCTGTACACATGCCCAAGCACCATGTGACAGAGGAGCAGCTCCAGCTGTAGGATGTGTGACCCGGGGAGTCCGCGACGCAGTCAGTAAAGGTAAATGGGGTGTCGTGGTAGAGAGAGACTCCTCACAGAGCGTCTTGCCTCTTTATTTATTGCCTAAAAGCCCCGCTCTCACGGGAGAGCCGCAGCCAATCCCAGTGCGCTGCCACCCCCTCTTTGTTTTGCTGCCCAATGGCAGAGGGATAGAGCGTTGCTGGCTGGCGGGTGACAGAGGAGCAGCTACTGTCCCATAGCTGTGAAAGTACCTCCCACTCTCTGACTCACTCAGCCCCGCCTACAGGACGGCAAGGAAAAAATATGATTGGCGGAAAATGGGCATGCGCACGTGAA
>CM044443.1:120499623-120594272 GCA_024363595.1 Xenopus borealis | reverse complement strand
TGCAAAATATGAGGATATTAGAAGTTACCTCGGAGTTCCATGACCTGTATAAAAAACACTAGGCCTTTGGTCTCGTGTTTTTATATGGTCATGAAACTCCTCGGTAACTTATAATATCCTTATAATTTACAAGAGGGGGTACTTTATTCACTATATATATACTTATGTATTGTACTAGTGAATAATTGCTTTGTATTGTCCCAAGGGAAGTCCCACTCTGCAGGACGTATTAATCAAAGTATGAAATATGCAGATATATCTTTACTATTTTTCCTGGGAATTCTTAGTGCAGGCTTAGGGTAAACATTATTTGACCATATTTCAAAGTTGGCCACAGGGGGCTGTCATCTTGTAAATTTTTAATCAAATTTGCAAGACAAAGACTGTGCACATGCTCCGTGTGGTCTAGGCAGCTTAGGGATTGTCATGTATTATATTATAATATCTGCCAGAAGCCGATACAGCAAGACTGATTAATAATCAGAATATACAGACTGCACTTGGTCCTGTGTTGTCATGTAATCTAATATGGATTTGATAGTTTTTGTTTTGTTTAATACAAACTTTCTCCAACTCTGTAGAACCAGTGGCTGCAGCAAAATAATCCTCCAAATAGAATCCCAGTTTATCTGTTTAAATCTGGGTCCATGATCTTTGTCCCTGCAGCTGGAGTTGGAGACATTAAAGGAGATGTACAGTAAAAGCAAAAATAAAATCCAATACAAATCTCTACACAGTCGCTGACTGCTCTACAGGGAAACAAAGCTGCTGGAGTTCTGCATGGCTGGGAAGTAAGGCGGGGGCTCCCCCTGCTATTCCACTAGCAATAAATGAAGGAAGAATTTCACTGCAAACAGTCAGGTTTCTTATGGAAATGGTACACAATTTTTAATTAAAGCATATTGTAAATAGATTTCTTTTTCATCAAAGAAAGTAAAAATGGGATTTTATTTTTTTGCCTTTACATGCCCTTTAATATTCAAAGAGGACTGGGAAGGGGAAATATACCATTCAACAAACCTTGTGGTTTGTGCCCTATTTGTCCCTTTGGGACACCCCAGCCAGGTCTACTGTATGCCACTGGCCTTATAGAAAAATCTAGCATGAGCTACAGAGTATAGCATCAGCAGTTGGTAAGGCCCTGTTGTGTCCTTTTTCCACTACCTTTTCCCTCTAGTATCTCATAAATACATACCATACAATGACTGATTGTGACTGTTTCTTGTATAATGCCTTTCTATTTGTAAATGTGCACCTATCTAGTGCTACTAATGTGACAATGTGATGAAATCCCAGATTCTGATGCAGTGGTCCCCAACCTTGGATGTTGCTCCCAGTGGTCTCAAAGTAGCTTATTTTTGAATTCCTGGCTTAGTGCTACTAATGTGACAATGTGATGAAATCCCAGATTCTGATGCAGTGGTCCCCAAACTTGGATGTTGCTCCCAGTGGTCTCAAAGTAGGAGCTTATTTTTGAATTCCTGGCTTGAAGGAAGTTTTGGTTGCATAGAAACCAGGTGTACTGCTAAACAGAGCCTCCCTCCTATAGGCTGCCAGTCCACATAGGGGCTACCAAAAGTCAATCACAGACCATAACTGTCACCCCAAGGAACTTTTTGCATGCTTATGTCGCTCTCTAACTTTTTATACATTTTAACGTTCCTTGAAGATAAATAAAGACTTGGGGGTCCCTGTCCTAATGGTATTGAAGTCTAATTTTGTAGATTCTGAGAACTGCCCATGTTGTTTCCTTCCTCACCCCACTTTGCAAGGCAATTATGCAAAATACAACTCTCCAGATAAATAACTAAGTAGGGCACTGTTGGCAGTCAGCATATGAATACATTTTGTTTTTTTCTAATGACTCTTAATTATCACTTTCTCTCTGATCCTGCAAAAACATGTATTGCATCCCTCAGAGTGCACCATCTCTTGCGTGGTAAATTGAATGCAGTTGCCATTGAAACAAGTATGTCACTTTGGAAAATAATAATTCAGCTACTTCGTGCTAAATAAAAAATTGATCACCTTCTGAATGAAAGACATAACCCATCTCCGGAGAGATCAATTACCCAGCGAAACTCATTATCTCCCTTTTTTTTTCTACCTTAGCTAGGAATATATTTCTAAATGCTGCATCACAGGATAAAGCTCAATCTCAGCCATTCTTAGAAAATAGTTTATAAAAGTCATAAATAATAAGACTTTGCAACGCACACACTGTCACTTTTATTATCAATAGCTTCAATAGCTATTCTAACTCCTTTGGTTTGAGGAAAGTGTCAATGGGCACTTTTTACTGGTAAAATAACAAGAAAGATTCACAGGCCACCACAGTCTAGTACAATTGTGGGACCTGTTATCCAGAAAGGACCTGGGGTTTTCCAGATCTTTCCTAATTTGGATCGTCGTGCCTTAAGTCTACTAAAAAAACATTAGCATGAAATAAACTCACAATGATTGTTCTGCCACCAATAAGGATTATTTATATCTTAGTTCAGATCAAAATTCAGGTTAGTGGATAAAATGGAGTCTATGGCAAACCGTCTTCCCTTAATTTGGAGCTTTCTGGATAATGGGTTTCTGGATAAGGGATCCCATACATGTACCTGTTCAGGTATGTCTAATACGTATAGCTTCCCATTATACTTCCACATGGCTGTCAATGTGTCCATCATGCCTCTGATGAATGCTGCACAATTGCACTTAAAGGGATCTTGTCATGGGAAAGCATGTTTTTTTCAGAATGCATCAGTTAATAGTGCTGCTCCAGTAGACTTCTGCACTGAAATCAATCCATTTCTTAAAAGAGCAAACAGATTTTTTTATATTCAGTTTTGAAATCTGACATGGGGCTAGACATATTGTAAATTTCCCAGCAGGTCATGTGACTTGTGCCAGCACTTTGGCAGGGAAATGCTTTCTGGCAGGCTGTTGTTTTCCCTTCTCAATGTAACTGAATGGAACACAGTGGGACATGGGTTTTTGAGTGCTGTTCTTAGATCTACCAGGCAGCTGTTATCTTGTGTTGGGGAGCTGTTATCTGGTTACCATCCTATTGTTCTGTTGTTAGGCTGCTTGGGGGGGGGGATAAGGGAATGGGTGATATCACTCCAACTTGCAGTACAGCAGTAAAGAGTGACTGAAGTTTATCAGAGCATAAGTCACATGACTTGGGACAGCTTGGAAATTGACAAAATGTCTATTCCCATGTCAAATGTCAAAATTAAATATAAAAAGAACTGTTTGTTCTTTTGAGAAATGGATTTCAGTCCAGAATTCTGCTGGAGCAGCGCCATTAACTAATGCATTTTGAAAAAAACTTTTTTCCCATGACAGTATCCCTTTAATGATGCTGGGGAACCCTGGACCTAACATAGCTCCAAGGTTCCCACTGAGGGTTGCCTAAATAGATGCACCAGATTTGCCTCCATTAAGGATTCATTATATTTATTTGGGATAAAGTACAGGGTATGTTTAATTATTTCAGAGAAAAAGGAATTAATTTTTATATCAATTTGGCTTCCTTGATACAAGATACTTAGGGGAAGATTTACTAAGGGTCAAATTCGAGGGTTTTAATGCAATTCGATTTATCAAATGATCAAATATTAAAAATTTGATTGATCGATAAAATCGTTCGAATAAAACGATAAACATTATAAACCATATTTTCTCTATGCAGTGCTTTGACAATTATTGTTTTCTCTCTTCCTCACAATATTCTAATAAAAATCCAGGATAGAGAAACTGAATAGGAATTAAAGGGAAAATTTGAATTCCATACTTTAAGGAGCACCCGGAGGGGTTGAATTCCCCTTTAAACATATTGAAAACCTGATTGTTTCTGGTCGAGGTTTTTGGGCAAAGACTAAAAAAACTAATTTTATGAGATTTATTATACCCTAAAGCTGCTAAAAGTCTGAAAATCCACCATCTCAAACCTGCCAAGGCATGTGGAAGTCAATGGCAGATTTTGTGATCTGCTCTGGGTTTCATCTGCTAATCTAAAAAATTCTGGGTTTTCATGCGATTTGGGCATTAAATGTTTCGTACAATTCCAGTTATTTTATTAATAAATAAGAAAAAAATTGTGGATGGGAGTTTGGTCAAGCTTGGTTTAATAAAAAAATATGAGATAAATTTTAGCAAATCACCCCTTAAGTGTATCACCACCTACACGGACCCTACAGGTGCATGCGCAATTGGAGCAAGTCAGGAATCTGCTTAAACCGCGAATGTGTCTTAAGGATTTTGTCACTGAAGAGACCTGAAGAGTATTCAAATAGACAGAAGATGGCACCTGGGAACTCCACTGTGCTGCTCTGCATTTTTAGTTCAGCAGGGGCACTTTTTTATGTAATAGACTGTGGTTGAAGGGAGAGATGAAGGGGGGGCCGATAGAAGGCAGAAAGGGTTTAGTTCTCCTTTAAGCACTAAAATGGGACTTAAAGCTTGTGAGTTAATGTAGCAAAAAAAAAAAGGTAAAAATCAAAACATTTTGAGTTTTTTGAGCCCACAAATTTCAGGTATTCATGTTTTCTTTCCACGATTGTATCTAATCGAGTTCTTCATATTCAGATTTTATCAATAAATAAGCCATTTGAGTTTTTTTTTTTAATTGTGAATTTATTCAAAATAGAGAATACCCCTAAAATCTCACAAATAAAACTTTTGATAAATAAGCTCAGACATGTTTAACATTACCATGATCGCCTTTTTGCTTTGTCCATCCTTAATTATGCTGTCTTCGCTAGAGAAATCATTCCTGCTGCCCCTTATTCCCTATTTCACCTTTTTACTTTTTTAATTCACACATATATGTATTGTATTCTGTACTAAAATCCTTGTGTATTTGCTTCCAATTACACTGTATATCCCCTGCAAAATATTCTCGTCTCATTTTCAAATTCACAGCCCCATCTTACAAGCCTGGCCTCACCAAATGCTATAAGCCTTATCATTGCCTTCTCTCTGCTCAAGAATACTTTCTATTCATCCCTTTCACAGCAAGAGCCCTCCCTAACCTGTCATGAAATAGCAAAACTGCCAACAACTAAGTTTTCAAAGACAATAAGGCTTGGCACAGTTAGTCTTAGAACTGCACACCGAATGATAACTTTGGGGAGCTCATTCTTCCAAAAAACAGAAGCCAAATTAAATTTCAATTAAAACTGAAAGCTTTATTTTTTTGGTCAAAATATGTCTATTGTGTGCCCTATAAAAAGAGTAGCTAAACAGAGTGTTTAAAAGTAGAAATCTGTTTTTGTTTTGGTCAGTTACTGTGTGATGATTTGTGGAAATCTCTATATAGAAATGCGCAACTAACATTTTCTGAGGTCACAGTGTCTTAAAATATAAATGCTATGAATAGGCAAAGAGAAGTATTCAGCAAACACACAAGCAACAAAGGGGAAATTAAGGCAAAGTGAGCAATAATGAAATGTTAGAAAAGAACAAAATTTAGAAAATGAAATAGGCAGCAATTCTTATTTTGAGAAGTATATGTCCTGTTAAATTAGCTTATAAAAGATAAATACAAGTGACATCAGTGCTTCCAAAACTCATCTAAGCCATATAAGCCATATTGATTGGGATGGTGCCACATGGTGAACACAGTCTACTTAATAGAGCCTTAGAAAATCTACAAAGAAACAAAAAATGGGCTATTTGCAATGCTCCATGTAGTGTGCAAAGTGCAAAAAAGGCCACATGTAGAATTTTTATGCAATTTGCATTATGGGAATAAACCCAGGTCTCTGCACTCCATTTTGGAGCACAAAGAACTATGGACTGCTGTTTATATGTAGTGAGACCTGTGTTAAGCTGTGCTAGATTCAAATTAAGAGGGCAGGGGGAGGCACATAGACATCCCCCCTGCCCACAACGTATATATTAATTGCACACACAAGATAGGAAGTTGAAGGAGGCACAGCAAAAAAATATGCAGTTTTCGATTTCCCTCTAGTAATGATAATAATAATAATAATAATATAAGGATGAAGAGGAGATGATGGGACAGAGGAGCTAGACACTATGGGACAGATGCAGTTTTTTTTTCCATTTTCAATTTATGCTCAAGTATTTTTGAAATTAGAAACAGTTTGATTTGTTATGAAAAAAAAACTTCTGACTTGTGACACCTGGTACATCAGATGTTCAAGGAAATGTTTACATTTCAAATCAGTTTTGTCCTGTATCCTCTTCCCAAACCTGCCTAATTCAGAGCAAATTTTGAGCAGATTTTGCTAGATGTAGTAGTTAGCTCCCAGGAATGAGTTTCTGGAGTGTTGCGGATAGTGATGGGCGAATCTCCCGCGATTCGCTTCGCCTAAAGATTCGCGAATTTCTAGAGAAATTTGCGAATCGGCGAAAAATTCGCAAAACGAGTCGCGGGACGCTTTTGACGCGCGTCGCGTCAACTTTGACTATAAATAATCATATAAATTACACTACGGATTACGTTTATTTAGCATTTCATTTAGGTAAAATCAAAAAGAATAAAGTTATTTTAGAAGATATTGCATTTATATGTAGCTAAAAATATATTTTTTATATCTGCAATGCCAGATGCAACTGGAATTTATTATTATTGGCTAATGCGATTGCTATTAGAATAAACACTTTCATCCACTGTATTGTAGAGAGATGAGCTTAGTTATGAGTTTCTAGTTTTATTGTATATAAAGCCTCCAAAGGGACCTCAGATACTTCTAAATTGCTTAAAGATTAGGAATTCATAATTATTGCAGAGGAGGCTATGCCAAGAAAGTTACATAATAATACGTACAAAATAAAATTATTAAACCATTTCATCTGCTTCATAGCAGTTATCAATGGAGTCAACTGAACAGGACTGAGAAATCCTAGTTGTATGAAGGTGTAGCGCTATAGTAAACTGGTGTGACTATAATCAGTTAAAGCTACCAAATGGTATTAAAACCACGAATGAAACTATTTCTCTCAGGGGTGAGCCCTCGCAGCGAGGTGGAGGAAGGATGTAGTTGAACTGTAACCATGTGCGATAAGCACAAATAAGTTGGGCGCCAGTAATTCTTTATAATGAACCAAAACAGCATTTATTCAACAGCAGAGCAATAGGAACAATCACCACAGTGGAGTATATTCAGTTACACAGCATGGATATAGAGCAAATAGCATGAGTAGAGATACATACACAGCATAAAGGAGCAAATACTCACAGCACCATACATGGGCTGGATCCCTTCAGGCAAGGGGTCATGTCAGCAGTAGTTGAGCTTTGAATGCGAATAGAAATACACCAGAATTCAGCAGCTGTACCAAGTGGAAACTGAGGGGAAACCCTATCCCTGAGGTCTGTACACTTAGTCCCTATTTCTGGGTTATGAGTACCCGAGGATCTTAATCCTTCTAAGTCTCCTGTCGGAGCGTGAGCTGCTCAACTAGCTACCTAGCTATCACTCCTAGAGTGATCTATGACAGAGTATGCTATACTTTACTAGGGCCTCTGCGCCTAGGGATCATGCCCATTCCCTTCCAGCCTGCAAGGTTGGGCTAAAGCAATGAACACTGACCGCATGGTTCCCATGACCGTTATACTTTACACAGTGCCACCTTGTGTACACTGTGAGAACTGCAGGGGTTGCATAAGCACAAAAGGTCCCCATTAGGACCCATTAGGCGTCCAAAATACTAGGGATGTGCCTGTCAGAAATATGTGTGAGGGTGTCTAATTTTCACATCCCTACAAAGGTAAATCTACATACTGTGAGCTTCCAGTAGGAAAATTCCAAGAAGATTTCAGCACAGAAACTGACACAGCCTTTTATGGTTAAATTGCAGCTTTGCTGGCTTTTATTTTCAAAATAACAAATAAAGCAAATCTTCAGCCCATTGGCTTCACATGGGGGAGTCACATAAGTGTTTAACAGAAACAGTCCCAATCCTAACACCCTCACTGGTGTTCACTTTACTCACGTTTGAGTTTGGCCCTCACTGGCTTTCAGCAGACCACAATTTACAGAATCCTCTCTGGTCACACTTGAGACACTTGTCTCCTGAGAGTGGTTTCTCTGTTCCTCTCCCAGACCTTTGGAGTCCTCTCCAACTCAGGGGAATAACCCACTGTTCCCTGGTGCTCACCAGCACTCCTTCCGTGGCCCTCACCCTTCTCCACTCTAGGGGAAAGTAGCAGCAGCAGCACTGAGATGTTGCTCCATGCCTCCTTTTAACTACCACATACCTGTAGTTAATTACCTCTAACTGCCTTTAGTATAAAACACATAATGGAGCAGGGAATGGAAGCCCACCCTGCTCTCTTCCATCTACTCCAAGGACCCTTAATCCAGCTTTTACTGAGCTGGTTCACAATTTAAGACAGCTTTACTAGCTGCAGCAGCACAGTTTTCCCTGGAGTTCAACATTTCACCAGCCTAATACTGGTGAAATACAAAGGATAGTGTGCTATTTAGACACCCATATCTTACAATACTTACAAGTTTCCAAAAATATATTTGTCCGAGAATGTGTCTGGCAACAGAAAATTCAAGATCAATGACCCATATTTGAAAGTCAACTGTTGCCAGAATAAGGGCGATTTGCCATGGAACCACACCACTGCTGTGCCCAAAGACACATTGTCTGGCAATGTATATAAGCCATTGTATATATCTTTGATGTTGCTGGAAGTTTTACAAAGAAGTAGAACAATTTCTTTGCAGCTTTCAAAATGGGGGTCACTGACACCATCTAAAAACAAATGCTCAGTAAGGCTACAAATGTATTGTTATTGCCACTTTTTATTACTTATCATTCTATTCAGTCCCTCTCCTATTCATATTCCAGGGTCTTATTCAAATCAATGCAAGGTTGCTAGGGTAATTTGTACCCTAGAAACCAAATTGCTGACACTGCAAATTATAGAGTTGCTGAATAATAATCTAAATAAATCAAAAACCACAAACAATAAAAAATGAAAACCAATTGCAAATTGTCTCAGAATATCACTCTCTACATCATACTAAAAGTTATCTCAAAGGTGAACAACTCCTTTAAGGTGAACCACCTCTTAAAGTTCAGCTTGCTGCAGGGAAAAGTGCAAGTTGCCCACTACACTTGTGGACATAAATAAGCCCTTATGAATTTGTACGTGTAGAATAGTGATAAGCGAATTTTTTCACCAGCCATGGACTCCGCATTTCACCATCTGTGATTTTTCTTATGAAACTGCAGTAAAAATGTACTGTGGAAAAGTTTTCCACAATAAAAAAAAGTCACTGAGACAAAAAAGTTGCCATAAAAAAACAACCATTGTCTTGATTGCACTTGGACAAAAAAGGTAAGTAAAAAGCCCATTGAATTTAATGCCTTTGGAGCAGGAAAAATTGTTGCACAAAAAAGGCCCATTTACTTTTATGCATTTCAACAGATTCGTTAATCACTAGTACAGAAGTAAACTCTATTACCAGAGCCCAAAACCATGACAAAATGGCATCATATAATAATTCTCCTTTATCAAACATTACAATACTATTATCCATTAAAGCAGATCCTCCTGGCATTTGTCAAACCCAGACTTGTCCATTAGATTACCAGATGGAGAAGACTCTGTTTCCATTGTTTAACACCACAACCAATGCTTGGCAATCTACAAGGTGAAATGGCTTGTGTGAGGTTGTTCACCACAAAAAATGCATGCATTTTACATATAGTGCCTCCAGTTTTGTTCATGAGAGGGCAGTAACCCCCAGCAACCAATCATTTGGAACTATGAAAACTAAAATTTGATTAATTGCCATGAATTACTAACCAGGTGCAAATGTGCAATGTGTTGATAAATGAGCCCCATTAACTGCTTAAAGGGAAACTATAAAATATGCTTCATCATAATGAAATAAGAAACCAAAAATAATCAATTAAAAATTCTGTACCATTTCTGAAATAATCACATTTATCTTCACTATCCCTCTTCAGCATCTGTTACTCTTCATTCTCTCTTCATGCAGAAGCTGGGTGTCCGATTCAAATCAAATATATATTTTAGGCAGGATTGCCTTTCCTAGCAGATACTGTACATTAGAGTTAACTCAAATATCTGATTCCAGTACAAACCAAATCAACAAAATAACTGCCTTCGGCACAAATCCTGCACATAGAAAAATGGGATTTCTGGTGATTGTGAAAGAGGGAGTTCTAACACATCTATATAAGACCTAACATTTTCAAGATAGCCCCCCCCCCCTTCAATCATGAATAGCATCAGAGCTGAACACAACAGATTAATATTAAAATCTTAAAACATAAGTTAATTAGCACTAGTGTAGTTTTGGGCTAAAGTGAAATGTATAACATAATCATCACCTTTTCTATGTGGTCTCTAAGTATAATTTTATTGAGTTTGCTATTTACAGGGCCATTGTAGCTTCTTTATAAGGTCAAGTACATTATGTTATCTATTTATAGAGTAATTCTTTTTCATCCAATAGCAGTTGCTCAAAGGAATAATAATAGCAGTGATGTTATCAGTGCATTGATAGCTTTTTATTTATGCATTCAAAGAGGTAGATTTTGAAGATGATTAATTCAGTGGGAACTTATCTCGTGATTTGATTCATAACAATTCAGTTTCATAGTATGGGGTAATTCCAAAGTTAATCTGGAGATAAAATTTTTCCTATTTAACTGAATTTGACTCTTTGGGCCAGATTTAATTAGATGACAAATACTATATCTTAATTTAATTCCAGATTTCACAGAGAGGCAGATGCAACCCAATAAGCAAAACTTTTTTCCTTGTTTATTGCACAAAACCTCTGCTGAAGTCTATGGGAAAAACTGGAACTGCATTAGGAGAAAAGTTTATTCTCCTTAAATTAATTCTCTCTCATATATTTTCTTGTGAAATATAAAATAACATTGTCTCATGGAACTAAATGTGCCCCTTTGTGTCTTATTAAATAAAAATGGAATTGCAATGATGAAATGCAAAACTAGTATATACTCCAAATAATATTATCATAAGCATGTAACAGGGCCACCCATGGCCGGTGGCACCCATTACTGTAAGATGCACTAGGTTGGCCTTTACTGTAATTAGTCAACATCTTGTGATGAGCCATGGCAAACTTTATTTAACAGCTACTTGCAGGGAGGCAGGCTTACTGACCAGGACACTGATTGTCATGAGGAGATATCAGTTATACAATGCACAATAATTCTACATGCTGCCTTTAGGTGGCCCATTTATTAATGGTCAATTTGAAAAAGTTGTGGTTTTTGGTAAAATCGAGTTTTCGAATTGATTCTCGATTTTGTCATGATGTCCTGTCTCTACAGTCAGAAAAATTACTGTAAAAGAGTTCAATTCATAAAAGGGAGTTAGGTTGACTGTTTTCAGACAAAAAAATTAGATGCATTTGAGTTTTAGGCAAGGTCTTGCCTTATATAGGGGTTGGCACCAGCTGCTGGCTAGACTACTACATTGACCAACTATTTACATTATGAACAATAAAAGTTATTTTTAATCTCCTTACAAGCAGTTGTGGTTGTAGTGGGATAGTACTCAAATTCAGTAGATATTTAGACAACTTGGCTACATGGCACCTGCTGCTGGTTGTTCCTCAATTATTTGAAAAACAGCAAACACCTTAAATTATCCATGTTATATGGGTGCTTCAGCAGATTAGGCCCATCTAGTTGCTAATTAGACCAGGAAAATATTTGGGCCATTTCTTGAGAAAGAGCAAGAGAAGGCCCGAACTGTACCCTGGCCTTTAAATAAACACCTTTTTAATTTTTTTGCAAATGGAAGTGCCACAACATGTTTTTTGATTTATGACATGCTGCAGGTTATTAACTTGGATCGGAAAAGCTTTCAAGCAACTCGATGGGACTATCAAGGAGTTTTAAAAAAATCTAATTATGAGAATATCACTGTAAGGATAAATACAAGAACCAAAACATGGCTGAATGAGTGATTAAAAATACAGCAGCACAGCTTCTGCATTGGCGTATCTGTTCCTATACCTGACTTTTCTGCTATAGCAAGTTTACTTTATCTAAGGACATAAAGTTTGGGAACTAGATACCGGATATTTGAAAAAACTTTTCACAGCTTGGTTACTCGACTCCATTACTAATGGCTGAATGAATCACATGACTGGGCAGTTAATATCAGCGGCTATACTTTGTTTCAGAGGGACAGAGGCAATAGAAAAGGAGGAGGGGTATGTCTGTTTATTAGGCAGGATTCAAAAGCTTATATAAAGGAGGAGTTCAATGAGGGGCATAAGTCTTATGGGTGGAGTTCACCAATTGTAAAGAGTCTAGCAAAATTAATAGTAAGGGTATGCTATAGACCCCCTAATGTAAGTGGGGAGGAGTAGGCTAAGCTCCTTATGCAAATAGAAAAGGCTCCTATTTTGGATAAAGTAATGACAATGGGGGATTTTAATTAGTCTGGAGCAGCAGTACTGCCAGATCAGTTAATGGGAACAAGTTTATAAACTTGTTGCATGGCCATTTTATGGCACAGGTTGTTGAGAAGCCAACAAGAAAAAAATGCCATTTTGGATCTAATAATCTGAAATGACCCAGAACTTATAGCAAATGTGCAAGTCACTGAACCCCTGGGTAATAGTGTTATATCATTTAATGTCTGGTGCAAAAAACAAATATATACTGGGGCAACAAAAAACATGAATTTTCAGAGTACTGATTGGGGCATTATGTTTTCAGCTAAAAACACAGAACAGAAATGGTTGTCATTTAAAATTATATTAAATCATTACTGTTCTGTTTATGTAGAAGCTCTAAGAAGCTCTAAGAATCATCCCATCTGGCTTAATACAGAAGTAAAAAGTTAATATCAAAGAAGAGAAAGGCATTTAAAAACTACAAATCTGTTGGGAAAGAAGCTGCCTTTAATGAATATAAACACTATTATAAATGTTGTAAATCAGCAATCCGGAAGGCAAAGAAAGGAAATGAAGAGTTAATTGCAGTGCAGGCAAAAACTAACCCTAAAAGTTTTTTTAAATATATTAATAGTAAAAAGATGCAGGTTAAGAGTGTTGCTCCATTCAATAATGGTACCAGTATAGTTATAGCAGATAGAGAAAAGGCAAATGTGCTAAATCAGTTCTTTTATTTAGTGTATAACAATACAACAGAGTTACCAGATTCACTTCATAGCTGCAGTGATGGCTCAACTCAATCTAGTCAGTGACTGACTCAGTATATGATTCATAAAGCTTTAATAAGAATTACTGTAAAAAAGGCTCCAGGGCCTGATGGCATACACCTCCCAGGTTCAAAGAGAGCTTAGTCCAGTTTTAGACTAGCCCCTGGGAGTTTCTTTAAATGAGAAAGGATCTTGGGGTTTTTATAGATAACAAGTTGTCTAATTCTGGGCAGTTTCATCCTGTAGCTACTAAAGCAAATAAAGTTCTGTCTTGCATAAAAAAGGGATGAAAATGTAATTATGCCTCTTTATAGATCCCTAGTAAGGCCTCTGGACTATGCAGTGCAGTTTTGGACTCCAGTCCTTAAGAGGGATATAAATGAGCTGGAGAAAGTGCAGAGACATGCAACTAAGCTGGTTAGAGGGATGGAAAACTTAAATTACGATGGTAGACTGTCCAGGTTGGGGATGTTTTCTCTGGAAAAAAGGCACTTGCAAGGGGGACATGATTACACTTTACAAATACATTAGAGGATATTATAGACTAACAGCAGGGGACCTTTTTACCCATAAAGAGGATCACCGCACCAGAGGCCAACGCTTTAGATTAGAAGAAAAGGACTTTCATTTGAAGCAGTGTAGGTGGTTCTTCACAGTGAGGACAGTGAGGTTGTGGAATGCACTGCCGGGTGATGTTGTGATGGCTGATTCTGTTAATGCTTTTAAGACAGGCTTAGATGATTTCTTGGACAGGCATAATACCAAAGGCTATTGTAATACTAAACTCTATAGTTAGTATATGGGCATATATATTTATGTGAAGGTATGGAGGGGTGTGTGTGCAGGGATGCTGGGTTTTCATATGGAGGGGTTAAACTTGATGGACTTTGTCTTTTTTCAAGCCAATTTAACTATGTAACTATTTCTAATTTTCTCAGATTTGCTTTCATCTGGTATGGTGCCTATGGATTGGAGAAAAGTTGATGTCATTGCAATATTTAAAAAGGGATTACGATCTTAGCCCGGCAATTATAGGCCAGTAAGTTTGACATCTGGGTGGGAAAATTATTTGAAGGCTTGTTAAGGGATCACATTCAAAACTTTGTCCTAGTGAATGGCATTATGAGCAGCAATCAGCATGGTTTTATGAAGGATAGGTCATGCCAGACAAATTTGATTACTTTTTATGATGAGGTAAGTAAGATGCTGGACTGTAGGGGAAGGGCAGTAGATGTGATCTATTTGGATTTTGCCAAAGTGTTTGATACCGTACCCCACAAACGACTGCTTTCTAAACTAAGGTCTTTGGCTTTTTAAATCGTTTGCACATGGATGGGAAACTGGCTACAGGATCAGGTACAGAGGGTGGCTGCTACTGGTACATTCTCTGATCTAAGGTCTTGATCTGTATTAAAGGTGCATAGAGTCACGGAAGGATGGGAATCATATAGTAATCACTCTAATGCTTTATTTACCAGTAGATCTTTCCAGCTGACATGAGGTCACCCATTCTGATTAGAAGAAAAGAGGTTTCACCTAAATATTTGGAAGGGTTTTTTTTTTACAGTGAGCTGTGAAGATGTGGAATTCTCTCCCTGAATCAGGCTGATACATTAGATAGCCTTAAGCAGGGGTTGGATGGTGTTTAGCAAGTGAGGGAATACAGGGTTATGGCAGATAGCTCATAGTACAAGTTGATCCAGGGACTAGTCTGATTGCCATTTTGGAGTCAGGAAGGATTTTCCCCCTCTGAGGAATATTGGAGAGACTTCAGATGGTGTTTTTGCCTTCCTTTGGATCAACTAGGCAGGTTTAAAAAAATGTTTTAAAAGGTTGAACCTGATGGAAATTTGCTGCCTTAGGCCTTTGCCTTTGTGGCCTTCATCAATTGCAGACCTGCCTCTTATAGACAATTATATATTTCACCAGGGTTATGGTGAAAAAAATTCTGCCATTACAAAAAAAGAAGTAGCTTATATTATAACAGGGAGATGGACAGTGCCTCTTTTAGAGGGCCCCACCATCGTTAGGATATATTATGGACATAAGATTGCCTGAGACTGCCTCAATTTAATTCATTGCATAATTCATCATCATAATTCTGATTATCTTAGAGCAGTGATCCCCAACCAGAAACATGTTGCTCTCCAACCCCTTCGATATGTCTCCCCTTCTATGCCTCACACCAACTTCTTATTACTGATTTGGAGACAAGTTTTTTTTGCATAAAAGCCATGTGTACTGCCTTGCGTAGGTTGACAGTAGGGGCTACCAAATGGCCAATCACAGCCCTTTTTTGGCACCCAAAGAATATTTTTCATGCTAGCGTTGCTCCCCAGCTCCTTTTACATCTGAATGTTGCTCACGCGGTTCAAAAGGTTGGTGATCCCTGTTTTAGAGCATCGGTAAACACAAATACAGAATTTTAATAATAACAAGATAATCCATCACTCCCAGTGTAGTTTACAATCTATGGTCCCTTTCACATTCACATATTATGGTCATTTTTTCAAAATCCAGTAAACCTGCTTCTATATTTTTGAAGTGTGAGAGGTAGGGATGCACCAAATCCACTATTTTAGGATTCAGACAAACTTCAAACCCTTTGTGAAAGATTTGCCCGAATAGCGAACCGAATGCACACCCTAGTTTGCATTTGCAAAGTAGGGAAAAAAAAGGGAAAAGCATGTGCAATAAAAAATTCTTTGACTTTTTTGGATTAGGATTGAGTTTGGCCAGGTACTGTACTGGATTTGGTGCATCCACAGTAAGAGGAAACCCACACAAACATGGGGAGAACATACTGTATCAGCTCTTTGCAGGGAGGTCCCTGGCTGGAATTGAATTTAGAACCCCAACTTGTAAGGCAGCACTACTAACCATTGCTCAACTGGACTTCCCTGTTGTTCTATATCCCTACTAGAGTTAACGCATGTGTTCTATATACAAAACAGTTAAAATGTTCTTATAATTGATCACATAATAGAAACAAAATACAGGATATTGAATTCCAGGTAAGGGCCCCAGGCTTGCACATCGTATCTTGTTAATTGATCATCAGTGCTAACATTCTATTAAATTATTGACTCTCTTCCTGGCAACAAAAGATAAAATCCTCCAACTCCACGGGCCTCTAAGAAGATTGTTAAAATTGCATACTCTGCCAAATACATTAATTCTCCCACATTAAAAAGGGATTTCTCTTTTCAGAGCCATGCACTGACGGATATATTGCCTCATATTCTTGCATCTACCATCTTGTGGCTTGTGTCAGATGTTTATCCCTGTTTATAAGCTGGATAAATTAAAGACCTTAGGATGCATGCATTATGTGAGAGCAGCCTGTGACATTTGGAAAATGTCATATATTGGATAGGCCTGTTTCTTATTTGGCCTTATCAGCAAAATGGACAAGCTAAGCTGGAATTCAGATATTGAATTTTGAAGGGAAATTAAAGGCATTAACATAATACAGTTTTAGCAAATAAGAGATTTTCTAAATTTTCTGACTTTCTTTGTAAATGGCAATGGTCACCTGAATGTACCAAGGTTCCCATGGTGTCTGAAATCTGCACAGGTACCACCGTAACTAGACACACTGGGGATCTCAAAGGCACACTGGGGTTCATTTATCAACACTGGGCAAATTTGCCCATGGACAGAAACCCATGGCAACCAATTAAATGGTTGCATTCATTCAGTAACGTCCCCCCCTCTGTACGCAATTATCTTTCCGGAAATCGCCGAAGCGCCAGGAAATCGGCGGTGCGCGAGCTGCCGGGGTGCAGGCCCTGGCCCAATTGCACCCCCTGTTCCCCTCGGTAGTTCCGCCATTGCATTCATTGTTTTCTTTATAACTGATTGGTTTCTATAGGTAACTGTCCGTGGGCAAATTTGCCCAATGTTAATAAATGAGCCCCACTACACAACTTTTGTGCAGATGTTGTCTGTATTAAAGGGCAAAAGACCATGAGAATCCAAATACAGGTATATGATCCATTATCTGGAAACCCTTTCTCCAGAAAGTTTCGAATTACAGAAAGGCCATCTCCATTGTAATGAAATCATTCACATTTTTAAAATGATTTGCTTTTTCTCTATAATAATAAAACAGTACCTTGTACTTGATCCCAACTAAGATATAATTAATCCTTATTGGAGGCAAAACCAACCGATTGGGTTTATTACACTGTATGTTCAAATGATTTTTTTAGTAGACAAAGTATGGAGATTCAAATTACGAAGAATTCTGGATAACAGGTCCAATACCTGTACTAGCATTTGCATCTTCAACACAGTCAGTCATACACATTTTTTAAAGGGATACTGTCATGGGAAACATGTTTTTTTCAAAAGGCATCACTTAATAGTGCTGCTCCATTCTGTACTGAAATCCATTTTTCAAAAGAGCAAACATATTTTTATATTTAATTTTGAAATCTGACATGGGACTAGGCATATTGTCAGTTTCTCAGCTGCCTCATGTCATGTGACTTGTGTTCTGATAAACTTCAGTCACTCTTTACTACTGTACTGCAAGTTGGAGTGATATCACCGCCCCCCCCAGCAGCCTAACAACAGAACAATGGGTTGGTAAGCAGATAGCCGCTCCCTAACAAAAGATAACAGCTGCCTGGTAGATCTAAGAACAGCACTCAATAGTAAAATACAGGTCCCACTGCAACACATTCATTTACATTGAGTTGGAGAAACAACAGCCTGCCAGAAAGTAGTTCCATCCTAAAGTGCAGGCACAAGTCACATGACTGGGGGCAGCTGGGAAACTGACAATATGTCTAGCCCCAGGTCAGATTCAAAATTGAATATAAAAAAAAGTGTTTGCTCTTTTGAGAATTGGATTTCAGTGCAGAAGTCTGCTGGAGTAGCACTATTAACTGATGTGTTTTGAAAAAAAAAAATTTCCCATGACAGTATCCCTTTAAGTAAGATCCAATCACTTCTGCACATGCTGTGTCTTACACATAACCTATGCCCCCAACAACTCCTTTACCAATACAGGTATGGAATCTGTTATCCAAAATGGTGGGGACCTGGCTTTTTCTGAATAAGGGGATTTTCTGTAATTTGGCTTTCTATTCTAATAAAATATAATGTAAACATTAATAAGCCAGATAGGGTTCTTTTAGTCCTATGACAATTACTTATATCTTAGTTACAAACAAGTACAAGTTGCTGTTTTATTATTACAGAAAAAAATGAAGGAGTCCTTACCGTTTTCTGAATAGTGTATTTCTGGATAAGGGATCCCATGCCTGCATTTTCAATACATACAAGAGAATCATTGCCAACTCCTTTAATAAAGATTCAGGCAATGTATGGAGAGTGGGTATTGGGTTTGGTTATGGTTTTGAGGGAGGATAATTGCCTAAATGGACAGTGAAAGAAGAAGAAGATGTGTTCATCATCTGGCGGGAGGAAGTGGGTGGAGAGGGATGATGATAGCATTTGCACTTAAATAAACTGTAATGCAGGGAATCCCAAACTTAGCACTAAAACCAAGAACCTGTCTCAGCTCACACTTCTGCCTATAGCGGCCACCTTTGGCTTCGGGAGGAGCACTCTGCTACTCAGATGCTGCCAGGTCTTAGTGTGAGAGGACCAAGGAGATAGTTCTGAGCAGGTTAGGGAACAGAACATGTAGTAGTAGACCAGGAAACAAGAATCATAGTCAATGACCAGGCCGGGTAAGAAACTGTCAGTGGTACAAAATCAGGAGACGAGAGAGTAGTTGGATATGCCATATCACGGTACGGAAACAGAATCCAGGAGAGTTGTCAGATAACAGGCAAAGGTCAGGACAGGCAGGGTCAAGAATGACTTAAACAGACTTGGAAAAATGAACCTAGGAACTGTAGAAATAGACTTTATGTTGGGCAAGGTGAAAAGGACACAGCGCCTTTAAATATTTGAATTTTATGGCAAACGTGATGACATCATGTGCAGTGATTGCGTCAAACCGGAAAGCAGCATGACTGCACGTCAATCAAGCTGGTTTGAAAGAGGTGTGAAAGAGGCGATTCATGTTAAGGTGGAGAAACCATCCCTGAGTCACGTCAATAAAGTTTTGGCATGCAACATGAGAGGAAGCTGAGAAAGTCCCAGCTGCAGGGGCACCAGATAATATTCTCACATGAACTTTTGAAGCATAATGACCACCAGGTAGGACATTTCTGGTAGTGGCATTATGTTAGGGAATGTATTTTTCTTCATTATCTTTCTTTTATACTTTTTTAAGAAAATCTCAGGCCTATTAAATGTGAGGCGGGCAATTTGCAGTTACAAACAAAGGATGTGGATACCCCCATGAAATGTGTTCCAGACAATAAAAGTAAAAAAAAAGAAAACGTTATAAGGACATAGGGAGCGTGATGCTTTTTGTGCCTGATGGGGCACTTACTCATCTATGGGCAATTCACCTGGAAATTGACAGAACAATGAAACGGATGGATTATTCCAAGTGGTTAAACAAGATCTTAAGCTACAAAGTGATTTTCAAAATTTATACCAAATGTAAATTAAAACTGAAAGTGCCAGCCACTGTTTGGACCTTGATTTTAAGTTCTGGCATATGGGTGTTTTCTGTTAAGCTATAAAAGTTTTTTTTTTTTTTTTTAAAGGGTGGTTTGCTTTAAAGTCAACATTTAGTATATTATAGAATGGAAAAGTTACTAAGCAACTTTTCAGTTGGTCTTCCTCATTTATTTTTGTATAGTTTTTTCATTATTTTCCTCCTTTAGACTCATGTCAGATTTCAAATGAGGGGGGGCGTCACTGACCCCATCTAAAAAAACAAATGCTCTGTAAAGCCAAATGTAATGTTATTGCTGCTTATTACTTATCTTTCTTTTCAGGCCTCGTCTATTCATATCGCAGTGTCTTATTCAAATCAATGCATGCTTGGTAGGGTAATTTGGACTCTAGCAACCAGATTGCTGAAATTATACACCATAGAACTGCTGAATAGGAAGCCAAATAACAAAAAACACAAATAATAAAATAAAAAAAAATCAAAGGAAAATTATCACCGAATATCACTCTCTATAGCATACTAAGATTAAGTTGAAACCCCCCTTTAATAAGTATGACATACAGTTGTGTTCATAAATTTACATACCCTGGCAAAATTTATGATTTCTTAACTATTTTTCAGGGATTATGAACTTTTCTTTCATGTTTAGCGGTTGGCTGAAGCCATTTATTGTCAAACAACCTTGTTTACTCTTTTTAAATCATAATCACTACACAAACTACCCAAATGACCCTGATCAAAAGTTTACATAGCCCAGTTGCTTAATACTGTGTATTCCCCTTTAACATCAATGACAGCTTGAAGTCTTTTCTGGTAGTTGTGGATGAGGCTCTTTATCTTCTCAGACAGTAAAGCTGCCCATTCTTCCTGGCAAACAGCCTCCAGTTCCTGTAAATTCATGGGCTGTCTTGTATGAGCTGCACATTTGAGGTCTTCCCAGAGTGGCTCAGGAGACTGAGCTGGAGACTGAGATGACCACTCCAGAACCTTCGCTTTATTTTGTTGTAGCCAATGACAGGTTGACTTGGCCTTGTGTTTAGGATCATTGTCATGTTGGAATGTCCAAGTACGTCCCATGCGCAGTTTCACGGCTGATGAGTGCAAATTTTCCTTCAGTATTTTTTGATAACTTACTGCATTTATTTTGCCATCAATTCTGACCAAATTTCCTGTGCCTTTGTAACTCACACATCCTCAAAATATCAGTGATCCACCACCATGTTTCACAGTAGGAATGGTGTACCTTTCATCATAGGCCTTGCTGACTCCTCTCCAAATGTAGTGTTTATTCTTGTGGCCAAAAAGTAAAATTTTAGTCTCATCACTCCAAATGACTTTGTGCCAAAAGTTTTGAGGCTTGTCTCTGTGCTGTTTGGCATATTGTAAGCGGGATGCTCGACCATACTGCCTATCTTTATTCTTCAGAGAGTCCTGTATTTCACCTGAAGTTATTTGTGGGTTTTCCTTGCATCGCAAACAATTTTTCTGGCAGTTGTGGCTGAAATTTTTGTTTTATTTGGTTTGGTTTCAACAGAACCCCTAATTTTCCACTTCTTTATTAGAATTTTACAATTATTTTACTTTCCCCATGACTTAGAATCCAAAAAAACATGAGTGCAGCACTGGATGAAAGATGCAAGGGTCTGTCAGGAGTCCAGAAAGTCATTGACCTTTTATACACACCCACTAATTACAAGCAAACAGATCACAGGTGAAGATGGTCACCTTTAATAGCCATTCTAACCCTTTTGTGTCAAGTTGTGTGCATGTTATCAGGCCAAATCACCAGGGTATGTAAACTTTTGATCAGGGTCATTTGGGTAGTTTGTGTAGTGATTATGATTTAAAAAAGAGTAAACACAGTTGTTTGACAATAAATGGCTTCAGCCAACCACTAACCATGAGTGAAAGAAAAGTTTCATTCATATTCTACTTTTTTTATATATTTAGTTTATATTTTGCTCACTGTGGAGTGGGGGTGCTCTCCATTTCCACCTTTTCTCCTATATCCATAGCCATGTTTGATTGGTACTAAGGAGTGAGGAGGGTTAATAGCCGCAGTACTGTGTATCAGAACAAACTAATTACAGCAGCTCGGGAGCTCTAGTGCTGTGCGAATGTTTTCCCGTTAATTGGGTAAATCAGTGTTACATTATCTGAAATAAATGTAGACTTTACACAAAGAAGATTTCTCTGTGTTTAATTTAACTGCAGCACTGCATCAATATCTGTAATACATCAGAAAGAGGTGCACTCTGCAATGATGAATGTGTTGTAAAATATATTATTCTCCTTCTAAACGTTTCATAGCAAAGTAATTATCCATGAGAATAATTCAGTATTCAATACTTTCATGAAAGTCACGTGAAAAAAAAAATTGGCAGGTAAACTGCCTAGACCTATTATTGATAACCACAAAGGCCTATACATAGTCAGTGTTTTTAGTACAGATCTGTGACTTGCATTACATATATTTTTGGAAGAATGCTTTACGAATCTATGATAAGGATACATCAGGGCTTGTCTGTCTGCAAGAAATACATTCATTATTGAAATCAGTAATGAAGAAATGTAACAAGGGTGAAGGCCATCTCCCGTAGACTCCATTTTATCCAAAAAAAATCTATTTTTTTAACTGTAATAATAAAAGAGTACCTTGTATAGGTATGGGATCATTTATTTGGAAACCCATTATCCAGAAAGCTCTGAATTATGGGAAGACCATATCTCATAGACTCCATTTGATCAAAACAATCCAATTCTAAATTATTTCATTTTTCTCTGTAATAATAAAACAGTAGCTTGTACTTGATCCCAACTAAGATATAATTAATCGTTATTGGAAGCAAAATTAGCCTATCAGATTTATTTAATTTTTAAATGATTTTCTAGTAGACAAAGGGCCCTTACACACGGGCGTTTTGGACCTGCGCTCCCCTGCGTTGCGTTTGGCTGCATTCAGCCGCAGGGGAGCGCAGGTATAGACGCACCTCATTCTTTTTAATGGGCCTGTACTCACGAGACGCGTGTAAGCGCCGAACGCAGGTTCAGACGCAACATGCTGCATTTTTCCTGCGTTTGGCGCCTACATGCGTTTGTGTGAGTACAGCCCCATTGAAAATAATTGAGTGCGTCTATACCTGCGCTCCCCTGCGGCTGAGCGCAGCCAAACGCAACGCAGGGGAGCGCAGGTAAAAACGCCCGTGTGTAAGGGCCCTTAAGGTATGAAGATCCAAATTATGGAAAGGTCCATTATCCAGGAAAACCCCCAGGTCCCAAAACATTCTGGATAACAGGTCTCATACCTATACTTGATCCAAACTAAGATATAATTAATCCTTTTTGGAAGCAAAACCAGCATTTTGGGTTTATTCAGTGTTTAAATGATTTTCTAGTAGACTTAAGGTATGAAGATCCAAATTATGGAAAGAGTCATTATCCGTAAAACCCTGAGCATTCTGGATAAAAGGTCCCATACCTGTATTTGTTTTCCTCTTCTTACTCTTTCCAGGGTTCAAATGGGGTTAATTGACCCAAAAGTATACCTCTGTGAAGCTGATACTTTTTATTACTTATGTTTCTATTTAGAACCTTCTCTGTTCATGTTCCTGCCTCTCTCTCATACAAGTGTTTGGTTAAATTGGACCCTAGCAACCAGATAGCTGTCAAAATTCCAAACTGGAGAGCTGTTGAACAAAAAGCTAAACAATTCAAAAGCCACAAATATTAAAAATGAAGATCACTTGCGAATCCTCTCACAATTTTAATTGAAACCCAAAAAGAAGGCATATGATTAAGTGCAGGGTAAGCATGAAATGCGTTAGGCTATCCATGTAGGGACTAAATAAATTTTAGAGTATTGAAATACATATGTTTTTCTTTTAACTACAAATGGTGCAATAACTTATATATATTTTCACAATTTAAAGGTGACCAACCCCTTTTAGAGAAAAATACATGCACTACAATTTTCCTTTGCATGTGTTGTCCACAGAACAGTATTATATTAAAACATTTATTCTTTCTTTCTCAATTTTAGAAAGACTTTTATTCCACACACCCAAAATTCCATTTAAAAGCTCATAGCGCAGGGCTACCTAATTAATAGGCACTTTACTAGAAATGTAGTTGAACTCCAGCAAGGCACTTGTAATGTAATTGGGAGGCACACCATCCTTCTAGGTTCATTACATTTTCTGTTTTGAAAAATCAGTGCTCCTTTAAACAGTGATATCTATGAATTCTGACCCACAATGAACTCTCACCCTAATTTGAAACATTTTCCTTTTCCAGATTTCCATTTGTCTCTAGAAAAGGAGAAAAATTACCATCTCTTCAGATTCTCAGGGGGTGTTTAGCTCAACCTTGTGGTTTGGAAACTCATTACTCATTACATTGACAACTAAGTGAAGGGCGCAATTTGACAGTTTTAACGAGAGGTAAAAAGGCAGCAAAGGCCATTCTCCAATTTATTAGCGGTAAAAGGAAGAAAATGAAAGGCACCACAGAGGAGACCAGGCTTTTTGTTTTCTTCCAATGAAGAATTAAACAGGAAAATCTATTATTCTATCAACTGCTTTCTGTTGTTGTTGCTCTTGGCAGTCTTCAGCAGATTCTGTAGATATATAAAACCTATGTATGGAATACATATTATTGTAAGATAAACACGACTTGGCTGGTTTGTTAAGGGAGGGGCAAGGAATAAATGGAGTGAAGCAGAAAGAAGTGGAAAATGTAAGTTAATGGCTTATCCACTTGACTGCATTCAAAATATGAAAGTCAATAAAACCAGAGAGCCTCTGGGATGAATTCTGAGATCATGGGGACATCTAAGAAGATGCTATGGGGGAACGTGTTGAACCGAACTTTAACATTCTGAATGTTATTTGTCAAAAAAAAAGAAACCTCCAAGCCTTTGCTTACATCTTACATTCTTTCAACATTTGGAATGGCATCAGAATGGAAAAACCAACTGAAGAATTCCATTCCCTTTATCCAATCCTCCCAGAAACTCAAAGCACTTTTGCCCATGAGGAACTAACGTGTTGGTTAAGTAAGATGTTCCTTTACACAAGCTTTGCAACTCAAAGGCTTCAGCTCTTCAAAAAAACCATGAAATGCTAATGCAGAAAGCTGCAATTATGTAGCTCTTTCAAAAATTACATACTGTAAGATTGGTGAGCGTGCAAAAATGCCATTAGTCTAGTGTTATCATTACAGATAAGTTGATTCCCATGAGGATTCATTACCTATGATTTATATCAAATGAAACACATGAAACAGAGGGACTTTGTGTTTCTATCAAAAAACCAGTGCATGACAATAAAGTATCAGTACCTGTTTGATTCCTAATTATCTTTGCAAGATCTGTTTAATCAGGATGACATTTGTATTAAATCGTGTGAGGAAGCTTTCTAAGAGAGAGGTGAAATATATAGCTTTCAGTTGCAGAGAAAGGAAACTAGAGATGAGACCATATGTTTATTCCTGATAATCATCAGAATTTGTGCTCCATGAAAATCAATGCAATTTTGTTGGCCGACTATTTATTTCGTATGTACACAAAATCAACCCATACGATTCAATATCATAGAATTTAGAACATTGCACTTTGCTTTTTTTCCATATCCGTTATACCATTATCCATTATCCGTAAAGCTCTGAATTATGAAAGGCAGTCTACTTTAGGCTCCATTGTATCCAAATAATCCAAAATATCAATAGTATAATGTTGACATAATAAAATAGTACCATGTACCTGATCCAAATTAAGATATAATTAATCCTTATTGGAAGCAAACTCGGCCTATTGGGTTTATTTACTGTTTACATGAGTTTCCAGTTTGCGATAAAAGCGCATGCACAGAAAGTCACGGAAATTGCCGAGGCACCAGAAGAAGACCTGAAGATTTCCAAAGAGAAGAAGATGGCTGCCATGAACTCCAATGCCCTGAATCTGCACCAAGGGGTAAGTAACATGTTAGGGGCATTTACCCGGGGTAGCAGCTAGGTTGGGAGTAAGGGTCTATGTAGGGTAGGGGGGGGTCACTTTTTAAATAAGGGTTTGAATTCTCCTTTAAGATTCGGGGATTCTTTCTAATTTGGAAAGATCCAGGTCCCACGTATTCTGGATAACAGGTCGTCTACCTTTATCCTTTATTCAGTTAGAATATCACAAATGACAAAGGGCAAACTTTTAACACTTTGCATCACACAGGTAACCGATGAATGTCATCCATATATCCATATATTTCACAGCATAGAACCCAGATTTCTGTTACATACTCCATTGTAGTTAATCCACCCAGGTAGCTTTTCCTGGGTCCCTTTTAGTACAAGGTTATCATCTAAAAGTATAAACGCACGAATAGAGGAGATGGCATGCAGCTACGCGCAGTGTTGCCTACATCAGGATGCCGGTGATTGTATGCCAGCAACGGAACGTTGGTGACATTACACCAGTGGCGTGACACCATGTTATGACGCACCCCCCACCATTTGGTGGTATTTAAAGGAAAAGTAAATGTTTTTCTTTCTGTAAATTTGCTCTAAACAGCCCCCCAGATTATTGTACCTTAGTCCCTGCTGCAAGTCTGCTCTGGTTTCTGTGTTATCAGCAGCTTGTTTCCCCTTCTTCCTGGTGCAGAGTGAAGCCCCGCCCCTTAGTTTACTGAGCTGTCCATTTGCTGCTGTTCCACAATAGAGAGGAAGAGGGAGCCAGTGTGTGCATAAGCTAGTTTCCCCAAGCAAAAGGTGCTACACACACTAGTCTCTGCCATGTCATAGTATGCAAATGATCTCCAGGACTAGTCACAGAGATAAGGTCAGCTCAGTAAGCTATGGGGCGGGGCTTCACTCTGCACCAGGAAGAAGAGGAAACAAGCTGCTGATAACACAGAAACCAGAGCAGACTTGCAGCAGGGACTAAGGTACATTAATCTGGGGGGCTGTTTAGAGCAAATTTACAGATAGAAAAAAAAAAAGGTTTACTTGTTCTTTAAGGTCACTGTAGGACTTGATTCATTGCCTGGTTATTGGGTTGTTTTCCTGAGACCCAGCTTGATTGAATCCTGTGATTTGCTTTTGTGACCCTTGCCTGCCTACTGACTTTGTGGACCTCTGCCCGCTCTGATCCATTAGCCTGCCTCAAAACTTTGCCATGTTGATCAAGCTTCTGCCTGACTCTTTGGTACCATGCTCCGGTTAGTCTCACAGGCTACTCTCCACTTCACAGCCCCCTGTCCTCAATTCAGGTGGGTTTGTGTTGTGTGAGGTGCTTGTGGGTCATCTGCTTCTGATATTACTGCTCCTTCCTCTCTGGATCCCACCGGTAAGCCTGACACAGGGTCTAGTTGTTTAAGTTTAGATTAGAATAGTTAGTGAAAGTCAAATTTGTTACAGTTGCTCTAGGAGCTATAGGAGGAATAGTGGAGTTAGGACCTCATGGTATGTTAACCACATCAGTGGGTGAATTGAGAACCAGGAAGGGTGCCAAGGGATCCCTGAGGATCCCTGTGTGAAGGTGCTTTGCTCTGAGAGAGGCATTGCTCAGAAGTGTAATTTATACAATGTTCACTCTACACCTGAGAGGTATTGCCTTTATTGCTTTTGAAATTCCTTCAAACAAAGCAACCAAATATATTTCCATCAACTTGTTGCCTGTTAATAAAAAAAGTTATTTTTGCAAAGAAGCCTCTCTGTGACTGAATCCTTTGAACATAAGGTACAGGATGTTGCTCAGGTAGGAGCAGGTCAGTAGCAATTAGGGTAGCCCTGTTATCACATCACCCTTCACAAAGTAAAAGTGCACTCAAGGGTGTGCTACACAACCTTATCCATTGTTCTGGTATGGAGGAGAATTCCACCTTTTATCCCTTCTGTTCATGGCTACCTACTGGGAAAAATAAACTGTTGCTTTAAAGGGAATGGAAAGACAAAAAGAAAATCAAATTTTTACTATCTTTAAAGGGAAATTAAAGTCAAATTAGAATAATGCTAGAAATGTTGTATTTTGTATACTTAGCATAAACGTGATCTTACTGCATCAGAAGTCTAACAAAGGATTTATGTTTTCAAAGTTGGCCACACGGGGACACCATCACCATCTTGTAACTTTGTTGAACATCTCTGCAAGACCAAGACCATGCACATGCTCAGTGTGTTCTAGGCTTCTGTTGAGAGGCTTAGGGATCATCATAAGTAAGTAAAACAGCACATGTCAAATAATATTTGCCAGAATCCGATTGGTTAATAATCAGAATATGCAGACTGCAATGGGTCCTGTGTTGTCATGTAATCTAATGTGGATTTTATAGTTTTTGTATTGTTTAATTCTCTCCAGAACCAGTGGCTGCAGCAAAATAATCTTCCAAATAGATTCCCAGTTTGTCTGTTTAAATATGGCTCCATGATCTTTGTCCCTGCAGCTGGCGTTGGAAACAGAGAATGTAAAGGCAAAATTAAAATCCCATTTTTACTTTATTAACTGAAAAGGAAACATATGCCCAAGAAAAAATCTGTGCCCAAGAAACCTGACTGTATGCAGTGAAATTCCCCCTTTATCTACTTACTCTGACTGCTGTGGATACAAATCATTACATGGCTGCCAGCTGCTCTACAGGGAAACAAACAAAGCTGCTTGAGTTCTGAGAATTAAGGTGTGGGGGCTCCCCCTGCTGTTTGAAAGTATGATCCTTTATCTGCAGAGCAGTTAGGGACCATTTGTTTCCTATCCGCAGCAATCAGAGAAAGTTTTCTTATAAAAATGGTAGACATTTTTTGTTAAAGTATATTGGAGAGGTTTGTTTTGCATTAAAGAAAGTAAAAATGGGATTATATTTTACCTTTACATTCCCTTTATAAAAACTGTACTTGTGCTGTTTTGATAATTTATGAGATCCCCAAGAAGCCCAGGTCACACTGAACATGTCTTGCAGAGATGTATGACAAAGTTAAAAGATAGTGACCCCCTGTGGCCAACTTTGAAAGCATAAATCATTTGTTTAATTAGGCTTCTGATGCAGTAAGATTATGTTTATGTTTAGTATGCAAAATACAGCATTTCTAGCATTATTCTATTTTAGACTTTAGTTTCCCTTTAAATAAACTACATAAAAGAACGGCCTAAACATGACATTGCATTTCAGTTGGTCAGCTTTCAGGGTATCTTTTCTTAAAATCTTCAAATCAGTTTTGTGCCTCAGTGGACTTATTGTGATGTTAATTCAAACAATGCTGGATACTGTTTGTTTATTTTAATGACTATGGATTCTGGCCCTGCCAGCACCTCATTAGCACATCATTTTCTAGTAATGAGCCAACCTTTTCAACCTTCTCATTCACCTTCCATGGCTCTATGTATAGAGCTTTGATTTATCCGTTTGCAGTGAAGTCTTGCTTTATGCTACATGCCCTGTCTTGTGTTGCTCTAATTGGTGCTCCAGGGCTACAAAGTCATGTTTCCATAACAGACGAAGTTTCACTACACTTGACTTTTTTCAAAGGTCAAGACCACATAGGCGAATCAGCTGTCCAGTGCAGCCCTATTTTATGTTTATAGCACTGATAAGGGGAAATATTGTATAAATATTGTATATGGTTGCAAAATTATGGTGCAAAGTTAAACATTATATTCACTATGGGGTGTTCATGATGTCTCACTGTGTTCCATTGACTTGAATAAAAAATTCAGAGAAGGACTGGTGTATGGTGCCTCAATAGAGCTGGGATGAAAATCCCTCATCATCAGTATGTGATCTAGTGCTGTCTTGTGATTAATGCTGACCTAATTGAGGTTGATGATGTCAGTACTGACAACCCTACGAATCTCACAGCTATTGGCTTCACCCAAAATCATATTTTGGTGCTTCTATCACTTACATTCAGAAAAAGGCTGGTGAGTGGTTCCTTAACAGAGCATTTCTGGGATGAAAATCCCTTGACCCTGATGAGGCAAGTGTTAACCCCAGGCATCTCACAGCTATTGGATTCACTCAAAAAGTATGCTGGTGCTTCTATCACTTACTTACCTGGCACTAACTTAGCTCAAGAAAGCTCAATGGTTACAGAAAAATGCTGCTGTATTGTAAACTCTGACTTCCAAGGGAAGGTCAAAGCAACAGCACCGTGAAGTATATCAATGTGCCCCACTCACTGCATAGTCTTGTGCAACATGGGTTCCAATGGAAAGGCTCACTCTTTGTGTTTCCCAGTAAGTTTCCCAGATGACTCCCACTGGTGTTGACGCAACCGGGCTGCAGTCATGGTGCTTAAATGGGGAAACAGTAGAGGTCACCTGACGAAGGGGACTGCCCCCGAAACGTTGTGCTGTTTGTATGACTGAATAAACATTTAGGGGATCACCCCCTACTGCAACGCATCGAGTGCCAGTACTTTATGTTCCAGGATTGACACAGTGGGATCGCCGTATCCCTAAAGAACTGGGCACCGAGCGCTAGTTAAAGGGAAGGCCAGGGAGTGCAAGCGTGTTTTCTAACAGTGAAACAGTAGAGGTCAGCATAATGGATAGCAAGTTACCATTTACTTCAGACATAGTTTGCTTTATAAATGAAGGCCATCTGTCACTACCAGTGTGCATTATACGCAGAAAGTTTGCCACAGTTTGCCATTCTATGGGAAGGTGGAAAATCAAGTTTGGGCATTCTACCTGAACACAGTGGAGCTCAAAGATAGATAGATAATGGATAGCTAGATGTTGGATAGATAGATGATATAGATAGATGATAGATAGATATATAATGGATAGTAAGATGATGGATAGATGAGATAGATCGATGGTGATGATAGATAGATAGCTAGATAGATAGATAGATAGATAGATAGATAGATAGATAGATAGATAGATAGATAGATTGATTGATTGATAGATGATAGACAGACAATGGCTAGATAGATGAGATAGATCACTGATAGATTAGATAGACAGACAGACAGACAGACAGACAGATAGCTAGATAGATAAATGATAGACAGACAATGGCTAGATAGATGAGATAGATAGATCACTGATAGATTAGATAGATAGATAGATAGATAGATTTGTGTGTTAAATGCGTCCTAACTCAGGATTAATTAAAGAAACCGTGTTATCTAAAGTTATCTTAACTCATTTAATGCATTTAACCTTTTCATTAGCATACCAAAGCACCATTGTTTACAATGGTGAACGCTTTATTTAGAAATGATGCTGTGACTCAATGTTCTGTGTTAATTGGGTTAAGTGAGATATCTGGGTTTAGTTATTATGTGTCAAACACACAAACCACAGTGGCTCTATCTGTAGATAGATAGAGAGATTGATTGATAGACAGATGAGATAGAAATTTGTGAGATAGTTAGATTAATGGATGGATGGATAAATAGATAAATAGATAGAGCAGGCAGTTTTCACATGCATTTTATCTGAATAATTCTGTTTTTAAGGCTTGAAAATGATTCAAAATTTTTTAGGCAAAAAACTGTTTTCAGTTCATTGCAATATATCTCTCATACCCTTATGTAGACCTTGTTACCTGATGCTGTATTACAGTTGAGTTTCCTTGGGCCTCAAGGCTAAGCAAGCCAGCTGGTCACAATTCGCTGAATGACTCAAGGTAATTGTTAGATAGCCCTTCTGTTACATAGCAGGCATCCTTAATTATTGTTGTACTCAGCATCATTTTGGGCTCTATGCCAAGCTTGCATTAATGTACCTCTATATATTTAAGAAATGTAAAACTTTTTGTAAAGACTAAGTCAGACTGCATTGATGCACTCTAGTTCTGCACAAAGTTTATACTGCCAATAGGGTCATGAACTGTCACAATTCTACTTCAGTTGAAGTAACAGCATTATTCTTGGATTTCCATCAAAGCATGTACCTTGGTGCTCATTTAATAAGCACTTGTGGCTTGGGTCCGGAGGTGTGCACCTTACTTCAAAAATAAACAGTAAGCCATAGGGCAGGTGGACAGTATCAGGCTCCTGCAAAAAATACTTTTTTGTGTTTATGAATGATGAAGAATCGGAAGAGGATGGCAGGGGTTTATGCCACATGCAACCTCCCCATGACTCTCATAAATATAGGGTTGCCAAACGCGGACAATGCTGTATTAATCAGGGAATGCATGTCTCTGTATTCCATTTTAGATTCTCAGGGTTCAGCAATTTTTTTGCAGGGCATGATGCAAAGTCCAGGAAACATGTCCCTTTTTACCCTGCACTAAATGACCCTTAGTAAGTAGATAGTAGGAGCTCTCTGTTCCCAAGGCTGTTTACCCTCCCAAACTATCATGGGGTGTAAAAAGAAGTATCAACTCATGGAAACCTGATAGAGAAGGGTTCCAACTTCCATTTTTAGGAATTATCATCAAAATGATACCTCAGTTAAAAAGTGTTTTATTTTTTAGAAAATGAATAAACATGCAGCAAACTGGAAACCAAGGGAACTATCTGGCCTACAAATGTATTCTCCCCAAGCCACATTAGGTGGTAGGGAGACAGATCAAAGCAAACTAGAGATTACTGATAAGAATAAAAGCAGACTTGGCTATGGGTTGAGGAGGGGCTCCATATGGAACACACAAACTAATTGTAGAAAGGGTATCCTAATTGATGTAGCTAACTACAATGGAAAGATATGTGATTAGTGCAACATACACACAATAATGTAAAATGTAGAAAAATATAGTTTATAATCATGTGATGGATTCTAATTAGCTATATGCACCCCATGCTAATCTTACTTCACGGACACAAGAGCTCATTTACAAACATTTTACTTTACATGAGTGCAGTTGACCATAGCAATCAGTGAGCAATTAGTTTGATGTCTACTAACAATTAGAAAATATAAGAGTTGATTGGTTGCAAATGTACCAGTGAGTGTAGTATCTTGGTATATAGTATATTTATATACAAATGCAAGATTGAGCTTAAAGCAAAATTGCTGTCAAAATTAAAAATATTTGCTTCTGGCTGATAATTAGTATTTTCGAAATTACTGTAGGTTTATCATACTATTTACTATACTGTCACTGGTACTTTTAGTTTTTGAGCTGACAATCCCATTTCATGGATTTTATTGCTTTAAAATGACTAAAAATATTTAATAAAACTCCAAAGCAGGTGTTACTGCTAAACCTTTGCTTAGCAGAAATGTGCAATGTAATATTCACCAGCAAGTCATGGTAATCATTTGCAAAGACTCCATTTTAAATAATGCCTGCTACATTCCCCTCTTAGTGTGTCATTTTTGATAAACTTGCCAGAAAATTTCACTCATCACTATATGTCATGTGATAAAACTTTTTTTTCATTGACTTGACTCTGGCCCGTTGTTGTAAAGCTTTTGACTTGATTTTGCTTTCAACTCCTCTCCTCTTGCCTTATCCATCTCTTCAAAAGAGTACAGTGATCTTGACAAAGGTAAGATTTTCACTGCTCACTCTCCAATAGTGATGGGCGAATCTATCCCAGTCGCAACACTTTTTTGACGCATGTTGCGTAGTTTTTGAAGCGTCGCGTCGGTTACGGCGCACGCCATGTAATTTTTGACGCGTTGCATTGTTTCCGACGCGCGCCGCGTCATTTTCGGCACGCAAATCATTTTTTCTTTTTACGCCACCAAATTTTCGCTGGCGTTTCGCGAATTGCTGGGATTCACCAAGAATTTGCACTTGGCGAATAAATTCGCCCATCACTACTCTCCAACAAATCACAAGGGATGATATAAATAAGTGGAGCTGCAACAATGTGTACCCAATATTAAGTTAAGGCTGCTATAAATTAGGTTTGTAGGTAAGATTTGGTGGAAATTAATCTGTCATATGCTCCATGAAAAATGAATGGACAGAAAAATACATTTTTGGAGATCAATAAGTCATTAACTAGTAAATATGGTTCTGTTTTTCAAGTTAACAATAATCTCAGACACTTGCATGTATGTACTTCCCATGTGCCATTGGTGGAGTATAATTCATATTGTGAATCTGATCATATAAAAACTGCAGGTAGTGATTGGCGAATATCACCCATTTCACTTTGCCAAATATTCACAAAATGGGAGTCTATGGGAGTCAAAACATTTTCACACACAACAAATTTTTTTTTCACTCATTGGAATCTATTTGCAGCAAAACTTGGTGAAAAAATTCTCTCATCACTACTGGCCAGCAAACCTTGGAAGCAATAAATAAAATCAAGTTATACACTAAATGATAGTGTGTTTGGGGCCTCTAGAATTGAAGAGGATTTAGGAATTTTTATGGATAACAATGTGTGCAACTATAGGCAGTGCTACACATGCTACTAATGCAATATACTGTACAGTACTGTCTTGCATAAAAAGGGGCAACTTAAAATGTCCCTGGTAATTCATGAAAATGATACACCAGATATCTCTCCAAACACTCTGTGGGAAACGCTTAAATGTGTCCTAAGAGGGAAACTGATTGCTCTGAGCAGTAACCTAAAAAAGAGAAAGAAACAGAAATAGTTAGGCTCACAAAGGGAAATAGCACAGCTTGAACAAATACACAAAGAAAACTTAGCTCAGAAAACATTAGAAGTACTTGAAGGGAAAAGATTACAACTTAGGGCTATATTAAACCAAAAGGTACAGAAAAGTTATATGAGGAGCAAACAGAAATTCTACGAACTAGGAGACAAGTGTAATAAATTTTTTGCGAGGACCATTAAAAGATTACAACCCCAGTCACATATCTCATCTATTAAAGACAAGGGTAACAACATACATTACGATACAAAGGGAATAGCCAAGGCTTTTCACGAATATTATCAAACTTTGTATAAGCTCAACAACGTTTCCCAGAAAGAAACCGCTTTGGGCAACCTTAGAGAATTTATCAAGGAAGCTAACATAAATAAATTAAACAAAGATAAAAGCCAGGAATTAGAAGCCCCAATCACTGCCAAAGAAATAGAAGTCTGTATAAATACCCTCCCTATCGGGAAAAGTCCTGGACCAGATGGTTATATAGCAGCATTCTATAAAGCTTTTAAAAAAGAAGTGATCCCTCAGCTATTGAAACACTTTAATAATATATCAAATAAACACAATTTTTACCCACAAGCCCAAGAAGCCCACATTACAGTTATCCCTAAGCAAAATAAGGACCCACAATTATGTTCTAGCTATAGACCGATCTCTTTAATCAATATAGACATGAAAATTTATGCGAAGATACTTAGTACTAGAATAAAGAAATACTTACCAGAACTCATCCACAAAGACCAAGCGGGTTTCATACCTAAAAGAGAAGGAAAAGACAATACCTTTAAGGTTATATCATTAATGAATTATACACAAAAGAAAAAGATACCAGCTGTTATTTTGACAACTGATGCCGAAAAGGCTTTTGATAGGGTGGACATTCTTAGAACAGGCGTTGCTGTGCTACGGGTTCGGGAATGTTATGATTCAAAAAATTATGGCGCTGTATGATAAACCTTCAGCGAGAGTTCGTATTAATGGAATACTTTCCCCTAAAATTCAAATACTGAATGGGACAAGACAAGGATGCCCTCTGTCACCCGTTCTATTTTTATTAGTGATAGAAATACTATTGTCTCACATTAGGGTTGACCCGGATATAACAGGATTAGTCATGGGAGATAAAGAATACAAATGTATAGCATTCGCAGAAGATCTCCTCCTATTTATCACCAAACCGAATATCGCTCTTCCAAAAGTAATAGCCCTTATTAAAAAATTTGGAGAGTTCTCCAATTTTAAGGTGAACTATTCCAAATCAGAAATTTTAAATCTTAATATTCCCGAAACTAAAGCTAGAGAATTGAAAACAAATTTCGCATTCAAATGGGCTGATCCAAGTATTACATACTTAGGAATTAAAATATCAGCAGAAGTGGGGAAATTATATCAGGATAACTTCTTACCACTTCTGGCAACATTACAGAAATTGGTGACTAACTGGGAGAAACTTCAGTTATCATGGTTTGGCAAGATACAAGCTATAAAGATGGTTTTCTTGCCTAAAATCTTGTACACTATTCAAGTACTGCCAATAAAAGTTCCCAACTCATTTTTCATATCCATTAAATCCATGATATCTAAGTTTGTTTGGGGGAAGAAAAACCCAAGATTAAAACATAAACTACTAATAGCATCGTCAGAAAAGGGAGGGGTGGGATTACCTGACCCTTATTTATACTATGTGGCAGCCCACTTAGCCCGAATATTAGACTGGGTATGGGGAAAAAAAGAATGGTGTGAAATGGAAAGAATCACTACAAAATACCCGATAATTAACTCTCTATGGGTTTCAAAAGATAAAATCCCACCAGAGGAATGGCAACACCCACTGGTTGGGACTACCTTAAGAGTCTGGCACAAGAACAAATTAAAATTAGGTTTATCTAAGGAGCCTTACATACTTCAGTCTCTAATGTATAACCCAGAATTTGTACCTAGCTTGGAGAGAGGTTCTTTTACTAGATGGGAAAGATTGGGAACTAGAGAGACCCAATTAAGAGATATAATAAAAAATGGTAGAATTATACCTTTGGCGGAAATTCAAAAAAGATGGGGATCTCACCCCAGAGACATTTGGGGTTATAACCAGCTCCATAAATATATACAAACAAAACTCTCGGAAGATTGGGATAGACCTGAAACAGAATGGGAATCATTACTTTCTTCTCCGATAGGAATCAGGAAACCTCTATCCAAGCTATATAAATTAATGGTCGCTACTGTAGCTACTAGTCCAGAACGTCAAAGGCATGAGTGGGCTACCGAACTCAACATAGGCATAGACGAAATTGTTTGGAAGGAAATTCTCAAAGCAACACATAAAACAGCCAAAGCAGCCAAAACAAGGGAAGCAATATACAAACTGGTGACAAGATGGCATTATACACCAATGACACTGAAAAAAATGTATCCTAACAGTTCAGGGCTATGTTGGAGATGTACTCAGAAAGAGGGTAACCACACGCATATCTGGATAACCTGCCCTGTTTTACACACCTATTGGGAAAAGGTGTTGAAGCATATAAAAGATGTAACAGGTATAGCCACGAATACAGATAAACCAGAATCTATCCTCTTTAATTTGGATTACAACTCTAATAGCGTCATAAAAAACAAACTTTATTTACACCTAATACAAACAGCTAAAGGGTTGATTCCAGGTAAATGAAAGTCAACTGATCCCCCTAACTTTAGGGAATGGTTATAAAAAGTCGAAGAGGTGAGGCAAATGGAAGAGATAACATATCTCACCCACAACAATAGTAATAAATTCTGGGAAATTTGGCTTCCTTGGGTGGAAAAACTTAAGTCACTATAAGGTTACTTAAAACACCAACTTAAGAATATACCACTAAACACCACGACATTTAAGGATAACTCTCAGAGTTCCGTAATTTAATTTAAGGTAATAAGAATAGAGACAAGAATGGGATCTTGAAAAAAAGGGAAAATGGTTTAACTGAAGATCATACAAGACAAAGAACGAGGGATAACTAGTTGCTTGTATCTTTATAATATGCACTGTGATAAAAAATGTGGATATACTTGACCCCTCCCCCTACCCCTCCTTTCTTTTTTCTGTACCCCCTCCTCCCGCTTTTTTTTTTGTTTTGTTCTCTCTGTTTCTTGAAAATGAAAAATAAAGAATTTATAAAAATGTCCCTGGTAAGGCCTTGCCTTGAGTTTCCAGTGCAGTTTTAGGCTCCAGTCAATACGGATATAATTATAACTAAAATGGAGAGAGTGCAGAGATGTGCAACCAAACTGGTAAAAGGAATGGAAGAATCAAATTAAGAGAAAAGACTAGCAAGGTTAGACAGATACTGGGGTATTTTTACCAGAAAGAACAAGATGCCACCCCATCACACTTGAGGAACTGTCCTTTCACTTTAAGCATTGCAAATGGTTCTTCATGGTGAGGGATTGTGGAGTGTCCTCATGGGTGATGCTGTGATGGCTGATTCTATTAATGTCTCTTGTCTTGGATTATTACTTGAATAAGCATAATAACCAAGGCTATCTGCAGTTAGTGCTATTGTTATATATAGTTTATATATGTGAGTGTATAGATAGGTTGATGAAATTGAACACCAATCATTCATTCTGCTGGTTTGAGATAGAAATCCTGAAGACTCATAAATGTTTATAAATATCAATATTGTTTCATTCTGTTGAGCCAGCATACTTAAATTATCAGCCAATTGCACATGTTCTGGTGATGACACCACTTCATCCAACCGGTGGGATATCTCCAAACATAGTGGGGGTCATTTGCTGATACCCTGAACACAATTACAAGAGCAATGAGAGGTGCAAAACAAAATCACACTATATAGTGCTCATTTGAAAAGCACTTTTATCGCCCCCTGCAGAGGATAGTGCCCACCAACACAATAGGGCAGACACCTCCGAAACTTTCTAACTTGGGTGTATGAATTTTGGGTGTAGGAGTAGGCTGCAAAATTTGTAAAACAGATTGGCAGATCGCATCAGGCACTGTATGTAGGTAATGACCAATAGTGCTGCCTACAACTTGGTTTATGTATAATAACCAAACATATAGAAAACAATGGGGTATTTATCCTTTGCCATTCTCAATGTTGTTTCTCCATGCACTTCATTCTGTGTTTTTTCCTTGAAGATGTTTCACCGGTCATCCAACTGGCTTTCTCAATTCTATGTAACTTGTACATAGGATTTTGCTTTGTTATATTTTAAGTTCCAATCTTGCTAATGCAATCAACAACTAACTTAATGACAACACCGTGGGTTATGATTATGCTGATTGGAGCAACATTCCAGAGGATATGTAGTGAAGCAAGATCCTACAGTATGTACAAGTTATTCTCAATTGAGAAATCCAAATTGGGCCTTTGTGAAAACCAGTAGAAAAAGAAGCAATAACACCAAGACTAACGGTGAGGGTGGAAAACAGGACATTAGAAAGAACTTGGCACTCCCATATGTAGCTGGGGTGTTAGAAGGAAGAAACTTAGAAGGATTTTTAATAAACACCATATCCCTATTTGCTTTAAACGAAGCAACACACTGAGGCAGCAACTAGTTCACCCAAAAGACCCAACCCCAAAGCACAAGAAGAGTAACATTGTGTATGCAGTGCGGTGCAGTGAAGAGTGCTCTGGTTACAGTTACACCAGAGTATGGCGCAGCACAGAAAGTCAGGACTCAGCCGTGTACCTACAGCCGAAAAAAAAGGACACACAGTTGAAGATTCTAGACCAGGAGAGCGACTGGTTCAGAATAGGTGTTAGAGAACCAAAAAAAACAAGTTTGAATTTAGGCTCCCAAATACAATGCTGTTTTGGCACCTCTCCCTGGTTTAATAACACAAAGTTTCAATCTTGCTAGTACAATCAACACCAAACTTAATGACATCATCATGGATTGGATGACTGGTGAATAGTGATGGGCGAATTTATTCGCCTGCGGCAAATTTGCTGCAAATTCCCGCGATTCACTGCAGGCGAATAAATTCTCGAAACGCCAGCGCCCATTGCCAATGTCTGTTTTTTCTATGCCGGCAATGGGCGCCGGCGTCCAAAAACGGACACGCACTTCCAAAACGAGGACGCCGCGGATTCACCAATCACCACTGGTGAAATGTCTTCAAGGAAAAAAACACGGCACGTCCAGTTGATTTGACTTATTTCTACAGATATTACAGTGTAGTGACTCACTTTTCTATGCAATTAACTATAGGGCACTGAAGAAATATTTATTATGTTATTACTTCTAGCTACATTGGCAATGCCTGATCTCTATGAATTGTTTTCAAGACAATAAGAAAGAGTTGTGTATTGCTGTATATTAAGCATGGGATATAACTCTCCTTGGGCAAATCTTGGGTTTGATATGAACTGGCATGCTGCCACTTTCCCAGTGGTACTATATATACTCTGCCTCCAACTGAATTAATAATGCCATGTTCTGGGTGTTTGAGTGCTGTGCTGTTTATAGCTGACTATTTCTTTTTCTTGTGTAATTAGCACAAAACTATGAATTATGTCACATAAAAATGCAATATTATTTATCTGCTCCATACCAGAAGCATCTCTAAGAGCCTGGCTAATCAATGCATTTAGATTACAGAAATCATGTTATGATTAAAAGTCTCCGGCCCGCTGCTGACACAATTGGCTGCTTTATGACTGAACATAAAACCGCCAGACAGTGGGTCCAGAATGGCCTCAGATAAAGTGACCTTGCAGATTCCTTCAGGGTCCTGCTAATAATTTGCTGCATCTCGTGTTTTTTTGTTTTTTTTATCTATATACTGTATTTATTGGAAGTGTCTGCTCTGATGCTTAGTTAACAGTCTCACTTTCAGGATATTATGCCGCTGTGCTAACCAAGCTGAGCATTATATTCCATTATGAATTATGGAATTATGCAAGCTCCCTGTTTGTGGTAGAAAACACTGTGAGCACTGCCTACCAAATATATATATATAGTGCAAGGAGCTGCATAGTTCTCAACAGTGAGAGACTGGGTTGTCCAGGGTCCACAAGGGCTGCTTCCATAGGGCCCCCTACCCCATCCATGAGGTTCATCAGCCATAGAATCCCTCTGTGCCCCTCTTACCAATGTCACTGCCACAGTTGGGGCAGGGGGGAAGT
This sequence comes from Xenopus borealis, assembly GCA_024363595.1. NCBI lineage: Eukaryota > Metazoa > Chordata > Amphibia > Anura > Pipidae > Xenopus > Xenopus borealis. Next base: position 120,553,908 of record CM044443.1, on the reverse strand, counting down.
CAGGGGACAGCACAGTGGGGAGCAGGTCTGGGGGACCACCAGGTTTTTACCAGTGTCCTGCTGGCCCAGCCAGGGCTGGATTTACATAGTGGGCACCTGTAGGCTTGCTGTACTTTGAAGTCCCCGCCCCTTCCACTTTTTTCATGCAGATTTTCAGAGCAATGGGGACTGGTGCACAGGAACTTTAAAAAAACTGTTGTATCTCCTGCGCATCCCCAATGTTTCTGAACCAATTTGGGTGTAATTGGGCAGCATACCACTCCCTAAAATCCTGCTGCCTTAGGCCAGGGCCTAGGTGGCCTTTCCATAAATCAAGGCCTGGGCCCACACATATTCTGCAAGACTGGTATTAACCCAAACACCTCAGATGCATGTGGCCAATATAACCTTTGGGTTTTTCTGGTTTAATCTCCAAAATGTAACAAATGACACATAATTCCTATACAGCCAATGGTATATTAAATGCAGTTAAGAGCCTCAGGTCAAAATAAATAAAGCTATTTTTCAGTAGGTGAAGGTTCATCAAGCTTAATAGATCAGAATTGACGAATAAGCACTTTAGTGCTGTCAATTCCTATTTTTAATCTTTCATACAGAGTGTGGGGGTCGGGCCCATAGGCCATCTGCTTCAGGAGCCCTCACAACCCACCCCTGCCCTGGCAAAAAACCCCTGTGGCACCTCTGCACATTGTGTAGCTTCTCTCCTTCTGGCCACTATTGGGGCTGGGGGCAGACAGGACTCAGGCTGGTAGAGAGTCTGGGTTGGTGGGGCCCACCATGTTTTTTCCTGACTTCCCGACAGCCCAGTCTGATCCTGTGTTGCTTGACTCTGAGCAAACAAGAAAATAAAAAAAAAAACTAGTCATGTCACATTGTCCTTCACTGTACAGAAAACTATTGCAAATAATGAAATGTAAATGGGTCTTTGAAACAATCCTTCCTAGTTTCCTCTCTGTTCAGACAGAGAATCCTTTACACTTAACAATATTCAGCTACCTCCATGAAAGCAAAAACTAAAACACAGCCAGATGATGTTTAACCTTCAAAATAAATCAGCATGAAATATGACTGTAACCTTGTTTAGCTTTGGCATTCAAAGTATCCACCATGAAGTGAGGTTTTACTAAACAATAAAAGAAGGGTTAGAAGTCATCGCCCATATGGGCATAAAAAGGGCTGTAAGTAAATTGATAATTAAGTTATAAAGGCTATGCCCAGCCAATGAGCTGATATACACATTCCTTACTATGTAGATCTACACCTTTTCAGAAGTGGTACATTTGAAGCAGAACATTGTATGCTATGTTAGGAATCTTTTAAAAAATGGGCACATTTAAACCAGAGCAGTTAGTCATTATTTTTGGTTTTATTGTTTTACTTGCAGAATTCTAAACCTAATACTAGGGAGCATCATATTTTAGACAACCTTTTAGAAAAACACCTCCAGATAGCCTACAGATAACATGGTCCCAAAAGTTAGACACCCTCCAGTGATTGTATTCACTTAACCGGAACCACCATGGAACGTTCTTCTTCTTTCTTCTCACAGATTAAAAAGCCAAACCTTTAACTATAACTTTAGGCATGGAACGTTATCACAAAGCAAATCCTTTTAGGTTTGATAGAAGTGTTGGTGTTGAGGTCTTTTAGAAATTCAGGTTATTTGACACAGCTGAAACTTTTATCAGGTACAAGTAGATCAATAAAGCATGCAAAAAAGCTATCAGACAAGCTTAAATAGAAATGGAAAAAGTTATTGCAGTGAGGAGTAAAATAAATCCAAAATTATTTATTCAATACGTAAATAGTAAATGGCAGTGTGTTGCGGGTTTCCTTAATTGAGAAGGATTTAGGGGTTATTGTAGATATAAGTGATGGAAATATAAGGACTCACCAGGAGTATGCAGTGCAATTTTGGACTATAGTCCTTAAGAGGAATATAAATAAGCTGGAGAAAGTGCAGAGGGGTGCAACTAAACTGGTTTGAGGGATGGAAAATTTAAAATGCTTGGGGCCTACTGTTCGCCAGATAAGGGTCCTTTCCATAATTTGGATCTCACAGTAACACCAAAAAAATTAAGTGTTTTAAATGAATGACAATAAAATGTACTGTTGCCATGCACTGGTACAATTGGCACTGGTAGAAACACTACTATGGTTATATAAAGAAGCTGGTGTGTAGCCATCGGGGCAGCCAGCGGCACAGGATACATGGTAGATAAGTACTGAAGAATCCCATTATATACTACAGAGCTTATCTGTTATCTGCTGTGTAACCTGTGCCTTTTCTCCTTTTTCAGCTTTGAATGGCTGACCCTATGTCTACACAGCAGCTTGTTTATATAAACTATAGAAGTGTTTCTAAAGCAAATACACAAGTTTTACCAGTGCAGCACAACAGTACATTATATTTGACATTTTCATTTTTTGGTGTTACTGTTCCTTTAAGTCTACTAAAATACTAAAAACAACTTTGAAATATTAAATAAATCCAATGGGATTGCTTTGCCTAAGGATTAATTATATCTGATGGAATTAAGGCTACTGTATTATTATTATTATTATTATTATTAATAATAATAATAATAATAAAAATAATAATAATAATAAGAAAAAGGAAACAATTTTTAAAAATCAGAATTATTTGCTTTTAATGGAGTCTCATAAATTTGAGCTTTCTGGATAACAGTTCCCATACCTCTATTTTTATACACATCTGAGAAAAAAAAAGAAATAAATTGACACAGATATAAATATGCCCTCTTGATAATACTTCAAGCTTTCATTACCCCCAGCACCAGTCACAACATTTGGAGGTCTGAGGAAATGAACGTTTTCTATTTTGGATAACAACCTCTTGCCTGCTGTCTCCCTGGAAAGCAAAGATGTAAACCTACAGCTTGTGTGTTACGGCATGTTTTAAGTTGCCTGTTTTACTCATTTAAATTCTGTCTAAAAGCTTTAATGCCATTTTAATATCTCAGATGTAGTGCCCCAAAATATCAGGACCAGAGAGATAACAGTCTTAAAATAACCATGGCTCAAAATAACAGGAAGGATTAAAATTGCTGCAAGGGGAATGCCATCAAAATCACAGGTAAAATGTCAATAACTCCTTCATGTGCTGGTACTTAGAGAAGAAAAAGAAATATCCTTGTGTCGTCTTTTGAGCTCTGCTCTTAATGGTTCATAAAGGAAGAAAGTTTGAAGTTATATTGTTTTCAAAAGACTATTAACCCTCTGAATACCAGGATGGACAGGGCAAATATTTGCCCCCCCCCCCAGAATTACTGAGGTCACTTGGTAAGAAAATGTAAAATTACACAGTTACATTGTTTAACTGTATGCAACATATTTCATTATACTGTATACATAAAGTGTGTTTAACTGGTAGCCCTTCCAGCAGCTGCTAAAATCCAAGGAGTTGTGGCATGCGTCAACTCCTGGATTTTGAAGAAAGAAGAAGTGGAAGAAGAGGATTGCTCCATGATTCACCTTGAGAAGAACTCTAGGATGGGGCAGTTTTCTGCTAATAGGATCATGGGCCTGGGGTATCGGGTAACTGATTACAATAGCTTCTGGAGCCTAACTTTCAAGAAGTTGTAGTTCATTAGCAGCTTGAGAGTCACAGATTGCATCTTCCGGAATTAAATTGCTCTCTTGCATTAATGCTGTCCTTTCTGCACTGTTTGGAGCCCATATCCCTAAAAAGCTAGGGCGTTTTCCCTGCTATGAAGAGCTGAAAAGCATTACCAGCCAGACTGGTACAACTGGAGATGTCTACCATTACATTCTTCTACTACTTCATGACTATTAGGCCTCTCCCCACCATAGCTAGTTGTCATAGGACTTTGAAAACAAGATAAACTCTGTGGAAGATGATAAAGAGCTGGTGGACAGCCTGCATCATACAATAGTTTCTAATGCCAGACTCAGGGCTGGATTTACCTAGCGGGCGCCCCTAGGCCTGCTGTCATTTGTCACCCCTGTCCCCTTCCTTTTATTTGCTCAAATTTTCATCATCAGGATGGAGCAATGGGAATTTGCACACAGGAAATTTACATTTCTGAACCAATGTGGGTGTGGTTAGGCAGCATGCCACTCCCTAAAATCCTGTCGCCTTAGGCCTGGGCCTGGGTGGCCTCTCCACAAATCCGGGCCTGGCCAGACTGGAACTATAGTAGGAAACAGTAGTACCATACCATTTGTAGAAATAAAGTTAAACCATGAAAATACCTCATCCCTGAGCTCTTTTTTCCCCCACAATTCCTGAAAAGATGTTCCTTTTGATTTTTTACAGGTGCAGTATTAATTCTATGCATCTCATCCAGTTCCCATAATTCCAGCAATTACTCAATTTCTAGCTATAGAGATCACAAGGACCAAAGTCTTGGAAGACTTGAATTAGGTCTTCACACCCATTAGTATCAGTAAGCATGTGTATCTCTTGGTGAGTTCTTTCAAATGATACAACTCTTTTTATATGTACACACATAACTTTTCAAAGGCCAACATTTTCTTCCATAACATCAAGTTATGTTGACTCTAGCTTGATTTATTGGTTATGCATTCACTTCTGTAGTCTTTCTCATTGCATTTTTGGAGTAGCCCCACCACCCTGCATCCATGTTACTTTCACTTACAATCTGATCTTTTAATTCATGTCATGACATTCGTTGTTCTAGAGAAAGTGTGTTTAGTTGTGGTTTCAAAAACCTCTAAAATATTGATGAATAGGCCTCTGGGTTTGCTAACATCAAGTACAAGCTGCAGAGAGAAACATCAAATCAGTGAAAAATAAAGAATTAATTTGTTTAAATTGTTTGAATTAAACAAACAAGAGGGGGACCTGGCATTTCAGTCATTTGTAGCTTTCTGCGGACAATGGATACCATGGAACAAATTCATTTTAGCTGCAAAGTAGCTAACACTAGCGTAATTCGCCAGTGTGACATCATTTCGCAACTTCACTGATTTACCAACACTGACTCTGGTGAATTTTCGTTAGCGAGATAGATCGACTAAAGCAACTTCGCACCCTTACGCCAGGCGAAATTGTGCACTGACGAAGGGTCATTACTACCCGAATTCACTAAGATGTCCATTTGACGTAGCACTGGTGAAACTACACCTCGTGAAGTGCGGCGAACGCTAGCGAAGCCAACGCATGCGCAGCTACACAGGTTAGTGAATTTGCCCCCATATCTGTATTGAAGCCTTCACCGACAACCCAAATTGTTAATCATTCTTACAGCTTAGAATAAATTGCTAATGTAAATATATAATTTCCATTCTATGCATTTATTTCCAAATTCCGGTGCTCGTCTTAAAGCTTATATATATCTCACCATACTCAGTCTCCGGTACAATGTATTTCTGTGCAAGCCTTTTGAGATCAGCTTCAGGTCATTTTAATCCAAATCTTGTCTTTTCATATCTCAAACCCTTCCAAAAAGCAATCAAACAAAACTCACAGTACAGTGCGATTAAGAGACAACACAGAGTTGTCGGAAACCCGCCTTAGTGCACATGCATTAAGCTGTCCGAGGACGTTTAATCCTTGGTGATAATAACAAAGCTGGATGGTAATGGCTTCATTTGGTATTAATGTAGATGTCACAAGTGCTTCGTCTATGTGCCTTTTTCACAGCCACTTCATTCGGCAATAACAGGAATTTGTCATTAGGCGAGTGTTGCCATATTATTGTGATAGAATTGTTAATCTCCTTCAAGTGCATAGGTTACATGTCCCAATTTGCTCTGCTCTTCCTACCTTCTGCTCCGATATAGAAACTTAATTTACAAGCTCAGTCTCAAGGTCCTATGTTGGCATGCCTGCAGGATATACAAATGCATAAGGTATTTAAATTCTTACACTGCTGTTCTGGCTGTCGCATCATTTAAAGGCAATCTCACATTTACATTTTTTTATGCAAAGGACATTTTTGTATTTTTGCATGATGGATGTTGTTTAATAGGTCCTATTAATACACAACCACTTTGGATAATTACCCTTTGCTTGTTGTCTGAAATTGAAAATGATTGCTATCCCACAAATACTTTTTCATATCTTTGGATATACAAAAATAAATCTTTGTAGGAACTGCCTGAATATAAAAAAAGGAATCTGTTATCTGGAAAGCCTTAATCAATTAAGCCCTGAATTAGAGGAAAGTCATCTGCCATAGACTCCATTTTAATCAAATAATTAAAACATTTTTTTTACAAATAATTATCTTTTTCTCTGTAATAACAAAACAGTAGCTTGTACTTGATCCCAGCTAAGATATAATTAATCCTTATTGGAGGTAAAAGAATCATATTAGATTGAATTTCTGTTTAAATGTTTTGTTCAGTAGACCAAAGGTTTGGAGATCCAAATTATGGAAAGATAATATTCTGGATGACTTGTCCCATATCTGTGCTACTGTAATATTAGTGGCTAGATAATTGCCAGTAAATTGTCTTTAAAATGATCAGACTACATTAAAGAGGAGGATAAAAAAATGCATAGTTCTATCATGTTTGACACCTTGCAGTCGCATTGTTAGCTATGGCCATCAAGCATATCCCATTATAAAATATGTATCCTCTTTTAAGTCAGGGGGCATTCCTTTTTTTAAGGTATTTTGAAGCCTGAATTTACACAGGGACTTACATATCTGACATTTCCTCATGCATATTGGTAATATTTCTTATGTAGGTAGGTATCAAGCCATGTGAGTATTTAAAGGGCAAGGAAAGGCAAATAAATAAAATCCAATTTTTACGTTCTTGAATGAAAAAGAAACCTATCTCCAATATACTTTAATTAAAAAATGTGTACCATTTTTATAAGAAACTTTACTGTATGCAGTGAAATTCTCCCTTCATTTACTGCTGTGGATATGAATTGTCAGATGGTCCCTTAATGCTGGACAGGGAAACAATCATACTTATGAACAGCAGGGGGAGCCTCCACCTTACTTCCCTGCGATGCAGAACTCAAGCAGCTTTGTTTGTTTCCCTGTTTTGATAATTTATGATGATCCCTAAGATTAGCCCAGACCACACTGAGCATGTGCACAGTCTTGGTCTTGCAAAGATGTTTAACAAAGTTTCTAAAGCCCCCTGTGGCCAACTTTGAAAGCATAAATCATTTGTTTGATTAGGCTTGTGGTGCAGTAAGTTCATGTTTAGGTTTGGTATACAAAATACAGCATTTCTAGCCTTATTCTATTTTACACTTTCCTTGTTCTTTAACAAAGAGATAAGAGAGTGAAATATAAATATCCTATGTGCATAGGATATGCATATGAAGTCTGAATTTACACAGGGGCTTACATATCTGGTATTTTATCATGTATATTGATAATATTTCATCTGCAGGTATGTAGCAAACCATGTGGGTTTTCAACAAAGAGATGGGAGAGTGAAATATAAATATACTATATGCATATCAAATGCTATACAGCTTGCTTTATGCAAACCTAGACATCCAGTCCATATACAGTGGATCATAAAAAACTAATGTAACCCTATCACCCTGTGTAGTATAGGATGTATACTTAATTAATTCTCTTCAATACAGAGCCTGAATCCCCTTTGCTATATGAAAGATACCAGGACCTTTTTTTAGCACAGTGCGTCCACCTAGTGGGCACTGAGGACTTACACTTCAGAAAAATTCTAATAGGCACAAATAAAACACACAAGTTAAGTCACAGTCCCTTTTCCCCTACAGCTCTTAAACTTTCTCCAGGTAAGTCTACCTGCCCCCAATACCATTTCTGTTGGAGGTAGCAACATCTCTTTTCTGCCTGAGTTCCAGACATCAGTCTGGTCAAGCTCCCACATGATTCTCAGGGTTCCCGGAGATCCCATATCTGGATATTTTGCCCAGGTCTTGAAAGACTTACCTAATACACAGGAGTCTAGGAAACCAACCATGTGTCCTGTGCTTTACTTTGAATTGACTCTAGGTGTAATCATTGTCATTTTGAATTGACTCTAAGGGGTAGATTCATCAAAGAGTGAAGTGAAGAGTGAAGTTCCGCCACTAGAGGGAAATTCCACAGCTCTCAGTTCATTTCTATGGGATGCAAAATCCCATAGAAATGAATTGAGAGCTGCGGAATTTCCCTCTAGTGGCGGAACTTCACTCTTTCATGAATCTACCCCTATGCCTTTGTTGTGTGTAATAAGTACAAGAATATTATGCGTTATCCAGAAACCCATTATCCAGAAAGCTCAGAATTAAGGGAAGGCAGTCTTTCCATAGACTCCATTATATCCAAATCATCAAATTTTGAAACAACTATTTCCTCTGTAATAATAAAACAGTATCTTGTACTTCACCCCAACTAATATATATAATTAATCCTTATTTGAATATAAAAAATAACCTTTTGGGTTTATTTCGGGGAACATTTACTAAGTTCGGGTGAAGGATTTGAATGCAAAAAATTTGATTTTCGAATTTTTTTTGGGCTACTTCGACTATTGAATTTCCAAAATTTGATGGAATTGAATGATTTGAATGAATAATTCGATAGAATCTAAAGATTCGAATTAATAATTCAATAGAATCGAATAATTCGAATAAATCGTACGATTCGAATAAGAAAATCGTTCAACCATTCGATGGTCGAAGTACTTGCCCTTTAAAATTTTATTCGCTTGCCTACTTCGCCAGATTAAACCTACCGAGTTTCTATATTTGCCTATGGGAAGTTCCCATAGGCTTTTTCTAACTTTTTCTTTATCGAATAAAAATCACCCCTTGAAATTCGACCCTTGATAAATCTGCCCCTTAATGTTTACATGGTTTTCTAGTAGACTTAAGGTGTGAAGATCCAATTTATGGAAAGATGCATTATCCAAAAAACCCCATGTGCTGAGCAGTGAGGATTACAGGTCCAATACCTGTATACTGAACTTTAGTGGGGTGATTATTTGTTTTCTTCCCAGGAATATTGCAAAATTCATACATTCCCAAACGTTTTCAACTTGAGTTATTTTAGATATTATTTCCCAGAGACATACAGGAGCACTCCTTAACCACAGCGGAGCAAAGAGTGGAAATAATGCAGTCGTTATTTATAAACGCAAGGAAAAACACAAAAGATGCTTGGCAGTTTTGATGGATTTAAAATATTCAAGGGCAGTTGACCTGTGTCTTCTTGTATTCTAGATTGTGTTTCATATAAGTGCAGACAATCATTTTGTAACACAAGCGCCTCTATATTTCTAACATTATTAAATGCCCTGTTGCTCTGATCTTGAGACCCATAGTTTCATTATAACCGTGCCTTCTGTTTCTTGCTTCAGTCTCCTGAACAGCCACCGTTACTAGGGAAAATATAATCTGTAATGTTCAAGGGCAGCAAATTGGCATTACGGACAGGCTTTTGGAGCAGGGAGCATTTGCAAATGATGTTATGATCCACGCATTATATTACTGCACATGAAGTCCACTTTCTCACTGCTGCCATCATTAACTATAAAGGAAGGAGGCACCTCACTGTGATATTCCATTTGATAAAATGACTTTTGTGATGGTTATTTGCAGTAGCTCCTGCAACAAGTGTACCTATGTAAACACGATAAAAGAGAAATGAGTACATAAAAAAAAGGATATAGTAAAATATGAAATAATGTTATTACCCAAGACTGGCTGCCACTGACTGGCACAGTAAAAATAATAAACTAAAAGGAACAAATGCCTTTGCTTTATCCAATTTTGGCTGATAATTATGGTTCTTGTGTTTGGCTTAATTGATGGGCGAATCTGGGGCGTTTCACTTCGCCGAATTTTTCACGAATTTCTAGAGAAATTTGCAAAATGACGAACAATTTGCAAAACGCCTCCATGTCTCGTTTTGGATGCAGGCATCCAATTTTGGATGTGGGTGCACATTGCTGGCGTCGAAAAAATGGACGCTGGCATCCAAAAACGGATGCCAGAGTCCAAAACTAGAAGCCCGGAGAATTTTTGCCAGGCAGAATTTTTGCCAAGAGGAATTTTGCTGGAGTTTCATGAATTTATTCACCTGCAGCGAATAGCGGGAATTCGCTGTCAATTCTAATGCAATTTGGTAGGTTCAATCTGTGAAGTAGGCCATCGAATAAAAATTTAAAGGGCAAGTTCTTTGACCGGTGAATAGTCGAGTGATCAAATATATTTTATTCGATCTATTCGATCTATTCGATGCGACCAAATATTTCATATTTGATGGTTGAAAATACTTAATTTGCATTTCGAATAGTCACACAATTGAAAATAGACTATTTGAGCGAATATTCAAATCCTTCACACTAATTTAGTATATCTGCCCCTATGTGTATTCTGTATATTACAATGCTGGACTTTATATGTTTTAAATTGCCTATATGTTGGCTCTTTGATGTTTTATAGACCTGTCTCATCCTGCAGTTTTCATTATTCCAAACTGGCATAAGAATCTTGAGTACATTGATTTTTCAATGTATATGTGAAATAAACTTTCGCCACCATTACATTGATATTATAAAGTTCCAAGAGAACAGATAGCAGCACTGTTTGTCCCTTTCTATCTCTGCCTTGATGGCTTAGACTGCATTATAGTCTTGTACTGAGGATGTAGTGATGGAAGTAGTAGTGTAGTAGGTATGTTGCAATGTGTGTTCCTGCTTCAAGCAGATCCTTAGAATGGGTTCCTCTAGCTTTACTTAGCCTAGGATCTCTGTTATAGAATGGTATCTATGATATATAACTGCTAGGCATTGTTGAGATAGTAAAATCATTGATAACTTCATGGTAATTACACCACTCAATACATTTATTGTAGCCTCAGGCACTTGTGTTTATTTGCACCAAGCGCCACTATGCTGCATAGATCTGTTGTGGGAAATAGGGAGCAAGGCACTAGGCACAGTACATTTCTGCAAGTTTAACTGCACACAAATGTAAGCTTTCCTGCATGCTGTTCCATATCTGCATCATTGTCACTGCAACAAGCACCTGATTTACCAAATGGGTGCAGAGTCAGGGCAGCTGAGCTCATGGACACAATCTTCGGGAGCTTCGGTATTCTTCGGGTCTTCTTCCTTCACTTCGGCAATTTCCTTTACTTTCAGTGCCAGCGCAGTTGTAACAAACCTGAATATTGCGTCAACTGTGCATGATCCAGTACTACACTGCATGTGAGGTCAGAATTTCTAGAGGGGACACAATTCAGGGGTAACACTGTGCAGGGAGGAGGCAGGAAGGGGGCCAGCAGAGGGGGGGGGCAGTGGGAACCTTTGCCTAAAAGGGGGTTTAGTTCTCCTTTAAGCATGGAATCAGGTCCAGAACTAGGGATAGGCATGTGCCTAGGGTACAGTTGAAGGGGTCCTAAGGCTCTGGACCTTGTTTATCCTCTGGTTGAAGGTTATTCTTTGCACTACCAAGCACCACTGGTTCATCAGCAAGAGATCTCAATTATGTGCACATGCATGGTGGACAGGTCAGTGGCGTACGTTGGGCAATCGTACATGCACATGTCTCACACGGGAGCTGGCATTCCAGCTTGCCCGCCTTTACATGGAATGCAGGGTAAAATATTTAATTGTAGGTGAAAAAAAGTTGATTATGTGCCAATATTTAGCTCTTTGCATGTGCTATTTTAGTAAATAAGAACTCGTATTCAGGCATGGGATCTGTTTTCATGAAACCCATTATTCAGAAAGTGCAGGAATGCCATCTCCCATAGATTCCATTTTAATAAAATAATCCACATTTTTAAAAATAATTTAGATTTTCCCTGTAATAATAAAACTTGATCCCAATTAAGATATAATTAATCCTTATTGGAAGCAAAACCAGCCTATTGGGTTTATTTAATGTATATATCATATTATAGTTGACATAAGGTATGTTGAGCCAAAGTATGGAAAGATCCCTTATCTGGAAAACCCCAGGTCCTGAGCATTCTGGATAACAGGTCCCATACCTGCATTCATATTTAAAGGGGTGGTTCACCTTCAAGTTAACTTTTAGTATATTGTAGAAGGGCCAATTCTAAGAAACTTTTCAATTGGTCTTCATTATTTATTTTTCATAGTTTTTTAATCATTTGCAGTTTTCTTCTGTTTCTTTGCAGCTTTCAAATGGGGGTCACTGACCCCATCTAAAACAAATGCTCTGTAAGGCTACAAATGTATTGTTATTGCTACTTTTTATTACTTATCATTCTATTCAGTCCATCCCCTATTCATATTCCAGCCTCTTATTCAAATCAATGCAGGGTTGCTAGGGTAGTTTGTACCATAGAAACCAAATTGCTGACGCTGCAAAATAAGGAGCTGCTGAATAAAAAGCTAAATAACTATAAAACTACAAACAATAAAAAATTAAAACCAATCGCAAATTGTCTCAGAATATCACTCTCTACATCATACTAAAAGTTAACGCAAAGGTGAACAACCCCTTTAAGTTCTCTTTCTTTTCCTGTTCTCAATCACCATTGTGCATTTTTTTTACTATAAATGTATTAGTTCAGCTCTCTTTCTATTTCATTTGTAGCTCATTTATTTCCATAAAATAGATTAATCTTCACGCTCCAAACTATACAAAATGTGATGGAAGGTAGGATTTTTCTGCACCTCAATAAAGCAATATTCCAGTAAATTCGATGAAATTACCTAGCAAAGCAACTGCTATTTCAAACACCAAAAAGCTAAAAAAAAAAAAAAAAAACATAGGTTGTACTGCTCAGTCATTCAATCAGCCACTAGAAAATATATGAGATCAAGGCATCTCTCATATCTGACACAGAAACAATGTGACCTTTTGTACAAAACATTATGGTGGCTGCACTCCAGATTTTATTCAATATAAAAAGCCTTACTATCTATTTACTGCTATATAGGTTTCTATCATGAGTCCCATGGATCTCTAGCAGTGGTCAACTTAATATATAGTGAATAAAGTACCCCCTCTTGTAAATTATAAGGATATTATAAGTTTCCAAGTTGTTTCATGACCATATAAAAACACGAGGCTGTGTTTTTATACAGGTCATGGACAAGGCAGGAACTAGGGGTAGGCAGAGGAGGCACATGCTTAGGGCGCAAAGATGCGGGAGTGCCAAGCACGTACCTCTTGCTTTTCCTACCCCTTATACGGACCCTTGTTCGGTGCCAGCACGACTCTGTGCTCGCTCTGCTCTCCCCACCTCCATGAGCTATTATATTGGGCACGAATGCACAAACTCACAGAAGCGCATGCGCAAACTTGCATACGCACGCATATCCAAATTCGCAGACGTGCGCATGCGCATACTTGCAGTCAATGGGTTGCCTTAGGCGCCCGGCTGGCTTGGCCCGGGCCTGGGCATGGAACTCCAAGGTAACTTCTAATATCCTCATATAAAGAAACAGGAGGTACTTTATTAGAATATACAGGTTTTAGTGAGTCATGTGACAAAAATGACATCACTGTTTATACTCACCATTTATAAGGATATAAATTACAAGATGTTCATGGCTTTCGTGTATTAAAGTACTTTATAGTATTCATAAAAAATTCTGGGGTAAAAAAGGCAAAATTTTTCTTAGTAAAATTTGACTTCAGCACAATGCTCAGAAATTAATTGTGGCCAAGTTTATACATCTTAAAATAGGAGCCAAGCATAGGCAACCAAGACACACTGTCTCTATCAGTTATCAAGATGTTTCCATTGCACCAGTGCAGATCTGGTGGTCATTTCTGTCGGCTGGTATAATTTTTGAAAAACTAGGTTTGTATGTAGTTATTTTTTCATAAAAGAAATACATGGCTGACATTAGTATTTTTAAAGGAGAAGGAAAGCCATTTTCCAATTGGGGTTGCCAAAAGTTAGGCACCCCTAAGTGATTGCATTTATTTACCTGACACCCTAGGCAAGTGCTCCTATCAGCAGAAAACTGCACCGGCCTGGAGTTCTTCCAGTGAGCACCATAGAGCAATAGGCTTCCTGCTTCTTCGCTCTTCAAATTTCCCGGGGCAGACGCATGCGCAGTAGAATGAAATAGTGGCTTTTACATTAAAGTACTGCTTTTCACTCTACTGCTTAGGTGCAGCCACAAGAAGAAAGATAAACAAGGAAGACGATTGTTCAGTAGGACTCGCTGGAAGAATCCTCCTGGGCCGGTGCAGTTTTCTGCTGAAAGGTTAGGTAATGTCGCTTCAAATTGTCTTTTTAATGAAAATTCGTTAGTAAATGTGCACCGTATGACCGGTTTACCTTGACATGTTATGGTGGCTACCCAATTTTATGATTATAACTTTGTAACTAAAAAGCCAAGTTTTTCAATAAACATGCACTTGCATTGATATTAGATCACTAATGAAACAGGGGAGCAGAGAATGTTCATTGATTGACCCCCTCTTTTTTTGTCTGCTTGTAGCTAATTTGGCCAAATCATTCGCACTTCCATTGTATTTATATGTTTTTGCTTAGCCTTGGAGAGCTCCCACAACCCCCTTTTTGTATTTTTCCACCAGAGGCAGATTAACTTCATGTAGGGTATGGGCTGACCACTAGCACCACTCCTTACTGGTCTATGCTCTGCCCTTAACCCACCCAAGACCAGCTCTACACAGGCCCCACCACTTTGCATATAACGGGCCTACTTTTCACAATGGGAGAAGGAGTCTGCCCTTATCAGACCTTTGAAGATACACCACTGGCTGACATTTGAAATGAAAACATTTTGCAGTTTGCATGCCCCTGAACCTTAAATTAATATATATTCATATTCAGCCCAAGAGTTGTGGTGTGGAGGTGTTTACAGAAAATATGTAAAATATCATAAAACCTGTGTTAGTTGGGAACAGACAATTTAACTAATTAATTAATTGCAGTGGGTGCACCTGGTCTAAAGGTGGCCATACACAGGCTGCACCTGCAGACAGACAAAGCCAGCAGCTTATCGGCCTGTGTTTGGGGCCTTCCAAGTGCCTACTAAATGAATATCTGGTCATAAATTGTTCCAGTATTGATAGGGCAGGTTTGAAAATCCCATCTGGGTGAGGACAGCATTGGCTCATTGATATGGTCCTCGTTCCAACAGCCTGTATCCCCATTATAGTGATCCATCCACTTGGTCCCTGGGCCAAACAATTAGATCAACCCAATAACACCCACCTCAGGGTGGGCACATCACCCTGGATGTTTCAATGTTTGGCCACCTTAAGTAAATACAGAATAGGATGTTATTAAATCAGCCAGTGTTATTCCTTATTTGTTATGGATGTATGTTGATGCATTACTAAAGTGTAAAATGTATTGACAAATCAATCTTTCCAAAGACTGGAGTTTACAAGCATGTGCAGGATATTATTAACCTAGACCTGTCTGAGAATATCAGCAAACATATCAATCTTTGTCATGACGGAGACAGTTGGGAGATTTATTTTTCAGGCTGGACAGAATTCTTGGACAAAGGAAAGCTAGTGAACTATATAAATGATCCCTTTCCTAGATGGATTGATACAGATGCAGAGCTGATACTGAATACTGAGTTAATGATAAATATGCATTTCAGTTTAATTTTTTATGATAATTTTTTTCACAATTACAATAGTTTTTAACATTTTATGTGTGGGGTCTATTTTGTCTGCACCTAAAACATATATAAATATATATAAATATATATAAATATATATATTAGTCAAAAGTACAATGAAATGGGGACTGTCATTTCGTAATAAAACATTTACAAATTAGCCCAAATACATAGCTTAAATTAAAATGTACTATTACTGGAATATCCCCAACAATACAAAATTGCAATTTGGTGTTCAAAGCTACAGTCAGTAGGCTTATCGTTCTAATCTTTTATAATCTATGTCAAGATGAATCGTACATTAAGAATGCATGGCATATTATTTCTGTTTGGAAAGAGCTTTGGCAATGTGTGCCAGATGTCTTCAGAAAAGAAGTTGATTAAGCATTGCTTGATGACCCAATGGACTCCTCTGTCTTGTTGACTAGAACATAAGGCAAGGTTGGCAGAATGGAAGACCTCCATCATGTGCCAAAAGCGGGGGCTCTCTGTAGGAGACTACCTGAAAGTATCTAATATACTGTATATACAAATAATTGAACAGGGCACTCCAAATACAACTAAAAAAAATAACACATATTACAAAGAATTCCAACACATTTCAACCCCAAATATTGATGTCTTCATCTTCAGGCTAGAACATTCAAGTACTCTATGTTGATCTGGTTCTATGTGTGCCAGTTGCTTCCAAAAAGTCTGCTATTGTATATAAACAGTCATGGGACCTGTTATCCAGAATGCTCAGGACCTGGGGTTTTCTGGAAAGTTACATAGTTACATAGTTAAATTGGGTTGAAAAAAGACAGTCCATCAAGTTCAACCCCTCCAAATTAAAAACCCAGCATACACACACATCTCCACTCTTTCACACAAACCATATATGCCCATATCTATACTAACTGTAGAGTTTAGTATCAAAATAGCCTTTGATATTATGTCTGTCCAAGAAATCATCCAAGTCCCTCTTAAAAGCATCAACAGAATGAGCATCACAACATCACCCGGCAGTGCATTCCATAACCTCACTGTCCTCACTGTGAAGAACCACCTACACTGCTTCAAATGAAAGTCATTTTCTTCTAGTCTGAAGGGGTGGCCTCTGGTGATCCTCTTTATGGGTAAAAAGCTCCCCTGATATTTGTCTATAATGTCCTCTAATGTATTTGTAATGTGTAATCATGTCCCCTCGCAAGCTCCTTTTTTCCAGAGAAAACAACCGATCTTTCCGTAATTAGGATAGCCATACCTTAAATCTACTAGAAAATCAAGTAAACGTTAAATAAACCCAGTAGGCTGGTTTTGCTTCCAATAAGGATTAATTATATTTTAGCTTAGAACAAGTACAAGCTACTGTTTTATTATTACAGAGAAAAGGGAAATCTTTTTAAAAAATCTGGATTATTTGGATAACATGGGGTCTATGTGAGACTGCCTTTCTGTAATTTGGAGCTTTCTGGTTAATGGGTTTCCAGATAATGGCTTCTACACCTGTATTAAAAATTGACTGTTGAGAGACCCAATGGAGCTCTCCTCTAACTGATTGACTAGAACACACCTCCACAGTTTTTAGTTGATTTTACAGGGCATTTTCAACAATATCAACACTGTCCACTCCTTTGGAACTCGGCTCAAATGCTTCTAAGGTGGGATGTGTTTACTGAACACTGGTTGCCTCAAAAATGTGTTTTGTACTCAAGCAGTGTAACCTTCCACTGACATAGGTAATTTTTGTATTTCTGTGAAAGCAGTGACATGGGAACTCGCATTTCACATATGAAGTTATATGTAAGGACAGGATTACCAACTAACATTGTTATAATATCATACTGTAGTATTTACCACTGTGAAGTTATTTCTTCAAAACTTTGTGTATTCTCCTCTTTTTTGATGCTGAGGGGAATCTTCATTTTTGGTGAAATGAATCCAAATTTTCACTTTCACCCTTTCACCCCTATGTATTCTAAACCAAGGATTAGAGGCTCATTTACATGCAAATTTTCACTTTGAAAGGCCCCGACATACTTTGTGCAGCTACTTTAGATGTTATTTAGTGAGGAATATGCATATTTATAAAAAGGCTTATTTTCATCTCGGCAAGAGAATGCTGGCGTACTTTGTCAGCACAAAAGTTTCTTAGCGAATATTCTCTAGTGTAATTTTGTTTACATACTTTCAATTTATTAGTGATATTGGTGCCTTTGTAATAATATTTATTATTGTAATAAGTGGCCACTTATTATTATTAAAAATATACAAGGAAGCAAAAAAAAAACAATAGATATCCTCTATTGTCCTAGACATGAACTCTCTTGAAAACAAATTTGGCATGATCTTCAAATGGTGAAAAAAGTTTAAATAACATATGTTTAACAGTAAACATTATCCCTCATTAATATATGAAAAAACGCCAGTGTTTTGTCTTTTTTGGCGTACAGGATATGTCGAGGATTTAGCTTCATCTTATCCATTTGCCAGGTACCTGGCTTAACAGACTTTGGTGAAAATATCAATGAATAGAAACATTCACACTTTTTATTTGCCAATTAAAGATCATTCGCAGGGGCATTCCACGGGCTGCTGCAGCCCCCCCACTCTGCACTTCTAATTTTTATCCTCAGAGTGGGTGGAGGAGAGGCCGCATAGCTAGTGCAGTGAGCACTATTACGCACGCTGCATTAGAAGACCCGAATTTCCATTTTAAAAAAACAGAAATTCGGCTCTTAAAGTTGCCAGAGGCGGCAGTTTCTCAAACTTTCCAACAAAATAGGACAGATTCGCTCATCACTAGTCCTATGCTCTAAGGTAGGGCGGTCCAACCGTGTGTGGCCCCCTCCTTCCTGCTGTGTTTGCTTACCATGTGTTAGCTTTAAATGGTATCACTTCAGAGATAACTGCTCCCTGCATTGTTTAAACCTCAAATTCAGACTGTTTTGGTCATACCTGTGATCCCCCTGCACAGTTAAAACCTGTGACACCTCTATTGCTCGCACCCCTAAAGCCCTATATCAGTGATCCCCAGCCAGTAGCTCACGAGCAACATGTTGCTCTCCAACCCCTTGGATGTTGCTCCCAGTGGCCTCAAAGCAGCTGCTTATTTTTTAATTTGAGGCTAGGAAACACGTTTTAATTGCATAAAAACTAAGTACAGTATAGTGCCAAGCAGAGACTCCTGTAGGCTGCTAGTCCATATAGAGGCTAACAAATAGCCCATGACAGCCTTTATATGGCACCCCAAGGGACTTTTTCATGGTTGCTCCCCAACTCTTTATACATTTGAATGTGGCTCATGGGAAAAAAAGGTTGGGGACCCCTGCCCTATACTGTTCACACCTGAGACCGATCTCAGCCTGTGTGTGATCTACTCAGTCTTTATGTGACATACTCTGCCTGTGTGTGCCCTACCCTGCCTGTGTGTGACATACTCTGCCTGTGTGTGCCCTACTCTGCCTGTGTGTGACATACTCTGCCTGTGTATGCCCTACTCTGCCTGTGTGTGCCCTACTCTGTCTGTGTGTGACATACTCTGCCTGTGTGTGCCCTACTCTGCCTGTGTGTGACATACTCTGCCTGTATGTGCCCTACTCTGCCTGTGTGTGCCCTACTCTGCCTGTGTGTGCCCTACTCTGCCTGTGTGTGCCCTACTCTGCCTGTGTGTGACATACTCTGCCTGTGTGTGCCATACTTTGCCTGTATGTGCCCTGATCTGCATGTGTGTGTTATAATCTGCCTGTTTGTGCCTTGCTCTGCCTGTGTGTGAGATACTCTGATTATGTGTGTGACATACTCTGCCTATGTGTGACATATTCTGGCTCTGTGTGCGATACTCTGCCTGTGTGTGCCCTACTCTGCCTGTGTGTGACATACTCTGCCTGTGTGTGACATATTCTGCCTGTGTGTGCCCTGCTAGTGGCGTAACTTCTCACTGGTGGACCCTGGTGCAGGATTGGCACCTGGGCCCCCCTATCAGACTCTCCCCCTATGAATTACACATTGGAGTTCTCATAGCCTCTCCAGCAGGCCCCAAAGGGGAGAGGGCCCTGGTGCAATTGCACCCCCTGCTCCCCTGGTAGTTATGCCACTGTGCCCTGCTCTGCCTGTGTGTGCCATACTCTGCTTGTGGAACATATAAGCCTGGTATTTGTTCTGGGGGGTTGTTAGCATTGGAAAATAAATTAATGTTAGAGGCCCTTAAGGTGTTAAATCATGTGCTGTGGGTGTTGTGTTATCCACAGGGGAAGAGGGGGCATATAGATTTAAGGTTATGTCTTAATATGACAACGTTTTTCACATATGAGTGACAAGTGATATCCCTGCAGTGAGCACCAACCATTTGATGTTTTTGGTGTGCTACCATAATTAATGTGGACATGGTATAAAAACACGGAGTGATCAACACTGGTTTCCATTATCGGCCCTCAACTATGTAGGCAAGAAAAATTTCGGTCCTAGGTACCGCAGAAGTTGGACAGCGCTGTTCTAAGGTGCATGCCATGCATGCAAGTACTTTTTAACGGCTAAGACATTTATTTGAAAGAAAGATGTGGCATATATATATTTTTTTCATAGTTATAGTATTTTATTAACTGGAAAGCCAATGTATTTCTTAGTTGCCACTGTGTGCAGTTCAGTTCCCAGCATTTACACGTGTCCCTCTTCAGTGCATTAAATACATATTTTCACAGTAACATATTCTGTACTCTTCACAGGAATAATATGTAGCCTTATTGGATATGGATGAAGAGTTATTAAAACCCTGTAGAAAAACAATTTGAGATGGGGAATGCATCTTTAGTTAGAAGAATAAAATAATGGCCTCGGGGATGCAGAAATAATAATGGATTGCAGAATTAATGAATTCCAGCTTCCCAAGAGTGTCACAATACATTAGATTTGTTTATGGAGGATAGTTAAACTTGTTATTAGCATGTACTCTTATTTCATCATAACAACAAGCTGAATAGCAGGATGGGCTTCATCCATGGATTCCTGTTTTTATTGCAGCCTAGGGAGTTCGCTGGCTTAACTCCACAACCTCAGTGAAATAATAAATGAATATTGAAATAACAAGGCATAGCCAACGGGGTCATTTATAAGAAGATTGATTTGTGTTAAAATGTGTTAAAGTCTAATGTAAAACTACTTGGTGGGTAGTTGAAAATCCCTAAGACAATTCTCTAGGCATTTGGCAATGGTTTCCATAGCCTCTATCGTAGTGCAGTGAATCCTATGACATGTCCCCAAAGAATTTCTTGTTGATGTTATAAGGACTGGCAAATTATAATGGTGGGGGAGGGTATTCTACACCCTGTGCAGTAAAACATTGTCTTCCTTCTAATCAACAATGGTATCATCATTCTGTACATCTGCTTTCTCCCTTATAATAGAAGGAAATAGAAGGCCTACTCCAAAGACCTCCCTTTCTATTTTCCAAACTGCACCATCACAAGTGCACCTAAATCTGTACCTCGTTGGCAAGCACCATCTTGCACCTCTTCGGGTTGCAGTATCCTTTAAAGGGATGGTTCACCTTTCAGTTAAATTTTAGTATGTTATAGAATAGGCCACTTTTCAAGTGCTCTTCATTTTTTATTTTTCATAATTTTTCAATTATTTACCTCCTTCTTCTAACTTTTTTCCTGCTTTCAAATGGGAGTCATTGACACCCATCTAAAAACAAATGCTCTGTAAGGCTACAAATGTATTGTTATTGCTACTTTTTATTACTCCTCTTTCTATTCAGGCCCTCCCCTATTCATATTCCAGTCTCTTGTTCAAATCAATGCATGGTTGCTAGGGTAATTTTGACCACAGAAACCATATTGCTGAAATTGCAAACTGGAGAGCTGCTGAATAAAATTCCAAATAGCTCAAAACCCAAACATAATAAGAAATTAAAACCAATTGAAAATTGTCTCAGAATACCCCTCTACTGCTCCATTTTTATAATTTTCCATTTTGGCAAGACAGCTTTGATGTAGTCATACCAGAAGTTGCAGTCATGCACTTACATATACAAAAAGCTGTGCATGTATGATGTTAGGCCTATGCTATTTTAAAAACATGTCCATAAACATTGGCAATATAAATCATACACAACTGAGCTAGCCAATCAAAATGTAATTTCTTACAAAACCCCAGTTTTATGGGGTAATTTAATACACCTCACTAATTTGCACTAGCTCTTGTAAACCATAGAAACCAATCGATTGTTATACTCTTAAACAAGTGATCAATAAATGGCTAAAAGTTCCCATGCTCTTGACATTATACCATAAGCCTGTCTGCCTCCCAATGCTATGGCTAAAGAGTGACTACCCACTATTTATTAAAGGGGTTGTTTACCTTTGAGTTAACTTTTAGTATGATGTAGAGAGTGATATTCTGAGACAATTTGTAATTAGTTTTAATTTTTTCATTATTTGTGGTTTTTGAGTTATTTTTTAATGGATTATTTGGATAACATGGAGTCTATGAGAGACAGCCTTTTCTTAATTCAGAGCTTTCTGGATAATGGGTTTCCTGATAATGGATCCCATACCTGTATCAGATACTTTTGATTATATGTAAAGAACTAAATTTGGTTATCTATGTATATCTGTTTACTACCATAGATATGAGGGGTTGTTTATTAATACTGAAAACTGAGCACTATATTTACTTTTAGATGCAAATATTTGCACCAATTGATACATGAACATGGTGCCTTGCATTCAGTACCAGTTCATCTATATTCAAATACACCATAGTTCTGCCACATATTCTAGGACAGTGATCCCCAACCAGTAGCTTGTGAGCAACTTGTTACTCTCCAACCCCTTGGATGTTGCTCTCAGTGGCCTCAAATCAGGTGCTTATTTTTGAATTCCTGTCTTGGAGGCAAGTTTTGGTTGCAAAAAAACAGGTGCACTGCCAAACAGAGCCTCAATGCAGGTTGACAATCCACATAGGGGCTACCAAATGGCCAATCATAGCACTTATTTGGCACCCCAAGTACATTTTTCATGCTTATGATGCTCCTCAACTCCTTTTACTTCCCTGTTTTAGGATTACACAGGTATCTCTTACAGCAGTGGCTTCTAGTCAATTTTTTGGTTCAAGGATCCCTTTGTACGCCAAGCTTTGGTGAGTACCTATATTTAAAACAAATTTAAAGGAATATGAGCATAGAAATAAGGAATATAGTTGAAATATTTCAGAATTAACAATCTAGAATCAAATATCCTCAGGAAGCCTTTTATTGCAGAAGAAGACGGTTTGTACTTAAAGGAAAAGTAAATGTTTTTTTTTTCTTTCTGTAAATTTGCTCTAAACAGCCCCCCAGATTAATGTACCCTAGTCCCTGCTTCAAGTCTGCTCTGGTTTCTGTGTTATCAGCAGCTTGTTTCCCCTTCTTCCTGGTGCAGAGTGAAGCCCCACCCCTTAGCTTACTGAGCTGTCCATTTGCTGCTATTCCACAATAGAGAGGAAGAGGGAGCCAGTGTGTGCATTAGTAAGCTAGTTTCCCCAAGCAAAAGCTGCTAAACACACTGGTCTCTGCTCTGTCACATTATGCAAATGATCTCCTGGACTAGTCCAAGAGATAAGGTCAGCTCAGTAAGCTATGGGGCGGGGCTTCACTCTGCACCAGGAAGAAGAGGAAACAAGCTGCTGATAACACAGAAACCAGAGCAGACTTGCAGCAGGGACTAAGGTACATTAATCTGGGGGGCTGTTTAGAGCAAATTTACAGATAGAAAAAAAAAAGGTTTACTTGTTCTTTAAGATTAGTTCTGGGAAGCCATGCTAATTCTATCTATAAAAAAAATCAGGAGCGAGAAATCCATTCAGAAATGAAGAAATAAAAAGGTCTAACATGGCATACAAATAGTAGGGCAGGGTGTGCATGTCATAGGAATGAAATTCCTCATGAAGCAGAGCTTGAGTAGGAATAGTTTTTGACACAACTTACAAGAAGGCTTACAAGGACTTTCTTAGTGATGTGTTGGTTGACCCAAAACCTGTGGTGACCCATGAGTTGACCACTCTTGGGTGGGTTCAGTTTTAAATTTGACCATACATTGTGGGTTAGGGTTGGGCAGGTTAGACTGGGGAATGAGAAATCCATGATTTTCTAAAACTGGAGGCTCTAATTTAAATAAAAGTTTGATTATTTCTTCCCCTTTCTCCAGTAGCAGTCAGTAGATGTTTAAAATGACATTTTAGTTTTTATCTAGTGTGCCCATGCTCAATATGTTCATGTGTCCATTGCAAGTGAAAGGGTTAGGTTAATGCAGCAGCATGCAGGTAATGACATTTCCAATCAGAAATCAATCTGTTAATATATGCAATTGCATTGCTTTATGTGAAATAAAGTGCAAATACAATCCCTACATATTTCCTTGAAACCAGAAGAATGATAGCTTTTCAATTTGTAAAAATTACTAGCAAACAAAACTTTTTCTCTTGTTCAGTATCTGTGTTATGTCTAACTGGCTCAAAGAATTCAGGGGTTCCTATTCTTGTTTGAATTTACTACTGGTATCTGGTTTCTCTGTAAAATATTCCTTTGTGGTATGTAACTGCTATCTGCAGCTTCCAGCAGGGAGTTCTAAATTAACATTCCCCACGATGCATCCCCTATCAACTGTACTAAACTAAATTGTTCTCTGCAAAATTTTTCCTTGTATAGCTGTAGTACAGGGAAACAGTTACATATTCTTTACTTTCCCAGGAGGAAATATATCAACCCATAAAGCCTCACTCTTTAAATGCCAAAAGGAATGATACCAGGAAACTGTATATATACAGTATGCACTGGGTTTCATCCAATAATCTGGGTTTCCAGGCGATAACCCAAAAAGTCAAATCTGAAAAATTTGTATAATTCGTTTTTTCTCTTGGTTTTATCAAGTCTTTTCCAGACCTGACTGAATGTAAGTACCTCAAGTTTTTCCTTTCTCAACTATTCAGATACGACGAATTAGAGTTTTCTGTATAAAGCTTCCTCCTCGGTCTCTACACCAGTCTGCTAGAGTTCCTAGGCAGGTTCTTATAGAAATTGTATTTGAATAATAACATTTAAATTATTATACTTTGGACTTTTAGGTTGAGGTTTTTGTAAGTGCAAGCCCAATAGATCTCCTTCATCCAAGCTTATTTGGTCACCCCCCCATTATAGTTGCACCCTAGTTGTGTGCCTTTGTAGCCTACCCCTAGTTCCAGTCCTGAGTTCAAGGATAAATGCTGATGCTTGAAAATTCTAGAATTGCTTTTATCAGGTGTCTAAGATGTCCATATAGACAGCAAAAGATTAAAAGAGATGGAAGTAAAATGTTAAAAGTTAAAGGGGCTGTTATTCTTGAAATTAACTTTTAGTATGATATAGAGAGTTATTTAGCTTTTTATTTAGCAGCTCTCCAGTTTCCAATAAAAAGTAGCAATCACAATACATTTGTAGCCTTACAGAACATTTGTTTTTAGATGGAGTCAGTGACCACAATTTGAAAGCTAGAAAGATGGCAAATAATTAAAAAACTATAAAAAAATAATGAAAACCAAATGACATTGGCCATTCTGTAACATGATAAAACTTACCACCCCTTTAAAAGCAAGTTACGAAACAAAGAACCTATTTATAAATATTGTGAATGCCAAGCATGGCCGAGGTACTAGAATGCTTGAAGAAATGCACGCCACTAACCTAAGCAGTTAGGGTTTGAACTGATCCAGAAAATCAAATATTCTTATGGGGTTATGTAGTAAAAGGCACTATGTTTGCACAGGGGTAGTAACCCAGAGCAACCAATCATCATGTAGAGGTTTCCTGATAATCTCAATATCTCAATAAAACACATTGGATTTAGCACATATGCTATTGTGAGTGCCATCTGACTTTTTTTGTTTTATGCAGAGTTTACTAGTCACCTGTTTAAATGCAAGCCTCTTATTGGTTGCCATGGTTTACTGCACCTGGGCAAACTTAGTGCCTTATATTACATATGGGAGTTCATTTACTTGGCCAGTTTTTTTGGAATAATGTCAATGCCTAGAAGCTCTAGTGGGTTGGAGTTAGGACCAAGGAGAAGTTGTATACAAAAAGTCCAGTATCCAAAGGATTAAGAAAGTTTGCAATGTATCCAGGCAAAAGATCATGGCACACAGCAAGAAGAAAAGTCAGAATCAAGGCAGGAGGTCAAGAAATGAACTGAAGAAGCCACAATATATAAAATGCACAATGGATGTTATGCTTGTGATGTCCTGTTGATGATCTACTACAATTCCCTTGTGATGATGCCGCTCAGTGTCGGACTCGCCCACCGTGATACCTGGAAAACTCCTGGTGGGCCCTGGTGTCAGTAGGCCTCTTGCTTCTAACCATTTTGCCTATTTCATGGTCATTCCCTATTTCCTTATGGGAACAAATATGCTTGATAATGGAAGAATACAGTATAGTATGTAGAGAAAAGAGACTAGGAGAATTAAGAGGTTGAGTGAGGACAGGAGGAACAATAGTTTGTAAAGTGGGCCCTCAGCCTAAGGTTTTCTGAAGGGCCCCTTGCATCCCAGTCCAACACTGATGCCGCTTACACAATAAAATTTGCAAGTTAGCATGGCATAAGATGGCCATAGATGTAAGGATTTTTAAAAGATCTTTTTGTTATCGTAAGACCAAGCTTATCTTGAAACTATCATTTAAATGTACGATTTGTCCATCAATTAAAAAGACCATTTCAAGCAATATTGTCTAGTTGAAACCAGGAAAACTGTGAAGATCTGCCTGCTTGGCCCTGCAAACAATTGGACAATAGATAGATTTCACTGTGACCAATGAAAATTTTCTAACCTGGCCGATCAATTTTTTGACCAATGTCAGACGAAAAAATGTGAGATGCTTGATCATTTGATTCCCACTAACTTCACGATAATTTGACGGATTCGTTGGATTACAGTGAAATTGGTTGTTCAGCATTGAAAAACATTTGCATCTATGGGGCCCTATAGGTGGACTGTATGAAGGAGATATATTGGGCTGGCACTTACAAAAACCTCAACCTACAGGCCAAAGTATAAAAATTTAAATGTTATTATTCAAATGACATTTCTATAAGAACCTGCTAGGGCCTAGCAACTCAATCAGATTGGTGTAGAGACCAAGGAGGAAGCTGTATACAGAAAAGACCAATACATGGTATCCGAATAGTTGAGAATGTTCACAGTTGTATTCAGGCAAAAGATCAGGGCAGGCAGCAAGTAGGAAGTCAGAATCAAGGCAGGAGGTCCGGAACTGAATAATCAAGGCTAAAGAAAGACCTATAATCAGGCATTGAACCCGAGTCTCTGGTGTCCTTTTATTTTGAATTTTCGATCCGTAACGAGGTGCGATTATGTCACTATGCAGCCACAACAAACAAAAAATTTGAGGTACTTACATTTTTTAGCATCAAAAGATTTAAAGGAAAGTCTTAAATAGAATAAGGCTAGAAATGCTGTATTTTGTATACTAAACATAAACATGAACTTACTGCACCACAAGCCTAATAAAACAAATGATTTACGCTTTCAAAGTTGGCCACAGGGGGCTGTCATCTTGTAACTTTGTTATACATCTTTGTAAGACCAACACTGTGCACATGCTCAGTGTGATCTGGGCTAAGCTTAGGGATCGTCATAAATGATCAAAACAGGGAAACAAACAAAGCTACTTGAGTTCTGCATGGCTGGGTAGTAAGGTGGGGACTCCCCCTGCTGTTTATAAGTATGATTAATTAAGTATATCAGAGATAGGTTTCTTTTTCATTAAAGAAAGTAAAAATGGGATCCTATTTTTTTGTCTTTCCTTGTCCTTTAAACCTGCCCAAGCACAGAAAGCTGCTTATGGGAGCAAATATGAGAGTGAAGCACTGGTGCCACAATCATTTTTGGTTCACCTTCCTTATTATAGCTCACCCTAAACCAGTAATTTGTAGAGCAAGCACTCAAAAGAAGACAATCTCCCACCAGAAAATAAACTGGGTTAAAATATTTATTATGTCAAATAAGTATAGCCTTACGTGTTTCAGCTTACACACACACACATAGTCATTTTCCTATGACTATGGGCAGATTTACTAAATTCACCCAAAAAATATTCGTTTTTCCTTGATATTCCATTAGAATTCGATTTTCGAATGCTAATCGAATAGTTTTAGGCTACCCTTTTCTTCGATATTCGATCATTCGATGATCGAATAACGACTTCGATTGTACGAATCCTATTCGAAAAGGACTTAGCCTCAGAAGCCTATGGGGAGCTTCCCATAGGCTTCTATTACAATTCGGTAGGTTCAATCTGGCGAAGTAGGCAGTTGAATAATTTTTAAATTTGAAATCCTTCGATGATCGAATGATCGAATATTCGAATCTATTCGATCATTCGATCGTTCGATATTCGACGATCGAATAAGCCTAATTTGCATATTCGACCAAACGAATAAATCCTACGATCGTTATTCGATCAAATTCAATCGAACTTCGATCTATTCAGGTGAATTTAGTAAATCGGCCCCTTAGTGTGTGTAACACGAAATGCATAAGGCTATACTTATTTGAATAAATAGTTTTTCCTCTTTTATTGCCTGGTGAAAGATTGCCTGCTCTCCAAGACCGCCCTCCCTTACTGAAGGCTCAGGGTGGTGCACTTAGGCCTCTTTTATAACTTGGTATTTGATGTTGGACTATCATTCTTTATCTACATAGTTGCATCATAGACATGTGCGTCTGTTGCCTATCCCTAGCTCCAGCGCTGAGTTCAGAGATGAAAGGAGATTTTTTTTTATTGAAAACAAATACTGTTTGTGGGCAAACAAAGGCAACATTTTGCTGTCTCTAAACTCAGTTTCTACTAAGACTTAATTTTACTTGGCACCGGATCAACATGCCAATGAGGACTACTTAGTTACTTATTATTAGTGGAATGAGCTTGGACCACAACCTTCAAGATAAAAGTTGCTAATATGACCATGACTGAGCAGTTCACACAATTTATATTCTTGTCATTTAGACACAAACATTGAATGATATCAATCCAATAAATTATAATTTAAATTGGGCTTCAAAACTGGTCAAAAACCATTGAACAAAAGTAAACACCTTTCCTACAGAAACAACTTTTTATTTGTAATAGGCCGTTTAGCTTTGTCAAATGCAATATTATTTGTTCCATCAAGCAGAGAGACCACAATAACCATCTATTATTCAGTTTTTTCTGTCACTAAATCTCTTGTCACTAGTTTACCCATAATGCATCGGTTCGAAGCATTCTGCAAGCCCTAGACACAAATTTGTTTCAACAGTGGTTGTTGACTACTATTCCCGATAGCCCAACTCCTTGTTGATACTTCCAATAATGAATAAAATAGGCTTGTCTTCGTTCCACACCACCCATCAAATGAACTATTCATTAAATGGAAGAATTTCCACTGAGCAAACACATTACAAAAATAACAAGGTATGAAGACAAACCTCTTAAAGGCAAGAAAGGAAAAAAAAATCCTTTTAGGTTTGATAGTCCCTGCATCATTATGTGCACTATGATTTATTAAATAGACTTCTGCAGGTGACAAGTAAACACAAAGCAAAACCCCAATAAAAATGTTATTTGCAGTGTAGGGAAGTAGAAATGTGGCACAGAAAAAAATTAATTCAGTAGCTATGTATTGGAAGGAAGGAAATATTACGTTCCTTATACTATATACTTTTTCCATTATCCTTCATACAAAGGAGAAGTTTTAAAATGCTGCTAAAAGACACTTTCATAGAGAGATAGATAGACAGATAGATTGTAAAAAATTTAAATATTTTTAATTCCATTTTTGCTAATTGTGTCTAATTTTATGGTGGTCATTTACATAGCCCTTGAGCAGATGTGCAAGAACATATGTCCCTTAGGGGAAAATTTACTAAAATTCCCCAAAAATCCTACGAATCTATTCGAAATTCGATAAGCATTCGACTATCGAATGCTTATCGAATAGTTTTAGGCTATCATTGCTCGATATTCAATCATATTGGATACCGATCGTTCAATTTCAAGAAAAAATCATACTTTTTCCTTCAAGCCTCCGAAAAATTAGTACGATTCGAACGATTGAAGCGTCCGATTGAACGAATGTTATTCGAGCGGGACTTAGCAAAAGAAGCCTATGGGGGGGTTCCCATAGGCTTCTATTGGTATTCGGTAGGTTCAATCTGGCAAAGTGGGCATTTGAAGGATTTTAACATTTTAAATCCTTCGATCATCGAATGATCGAATGATCGAATATCCGATCATTCGATATATTTCATAATTCGTTAATTCAGTATTCGATGATCGAAGAGGCCAAATTTGCATATTCGAATATCTGAAAAAATGGTACGATCGGTATTCGATCTCATTCGATCGAACTTCGAATCCTTCACTTGAATTTTGTAAATTTGCACCTAAGTATGTACACAGCACTTCTACCAAGGTACTGGCTTCATTCTGCACCCTACATGCCCCTGTGCATATACAGTAGTATAATTCATGGGAACACCACCAGCCTCTGTGCTTAACCTTTACAAATAAGACTGCTATTACTTCTTCACTGATGAGAAGTCTGTTGCTGATGGGCACATCATTATATAGATATATAGTTAAATTGGATTGAAAAAAGACAAAGTCCATTAAGTTCAACCCCTCCAAATGAAAACCCAGCATCCATATACACACCCCACCATACTTTCTCTTAAATTATATATATGCCTATATCTATACTAACTGTAGAGTTTAGTATAACAATAGTCTTTGATATTATGCCTGTCCAAGAAATTATCCAAGCCACTCTTAAAAGCATTAGCAGAATCAGCCATCACAACATCACCCGGCAGTGCATTCCACAACCTCACTGTCCTCACTGTGAAGAACCACCTACACTGCATCAAATGAAAGTCTTCTAGTTTGAAGGGATGGCCTCTGGTGTCCTAATCCTCTTTATGGGTAAAAAGGTCCCCTGATATTTGTCTATAATGTCCTTTAATGTACTTGTAAAGTGTAATCATGTCCCCTCGCAAGCACCTTTATTCAAGAAAAAACAACTCCAACCTGGACAGTCTCCCCTCATAATTTAAGTCTTCCATCCCTCAAACCAGCTTAGTTGCACTTAGTCTCTGCACTCTCTCCAACTCATTTATATCCTTCTTAAGGACTGGAGTCCAAAACTGCACCTCATTTTCCAGATGAGACCTTGATAGGGATCTATAAAGAGGCATAATTATGTTTTCATCCCTTGAATTTATGACCTTTTTTATGCAAGACCGAACTGCATTTGCTTTATTAGCTATAGAATGACACTGCCCAGAATTAGACAACTTGTTATCTATAAAAACCCCAAAATCCTTCTCACTTAAGGAAACTCCCAACACACTGCCATTTAGTGTATAACTTGCATTTATATTATTTTTTGCCAAAGTGCATAACCTGCATTTATCAACATTGAACCTCATTTTCCAGTTTGCTGCCCAGTTTCCCAACTTAGACAAATCACTGTGCAAAGTGGCAGCATCCAGCAAGGAACCTATAGTTCTGCACAATTTAGTATCATCTGTAAAAATAAAATAGTACTTTCAATGCCTGCCTCCAGGTCATTAATAAACAAGTTGAAAAGCAAGTGATCCAGTACAGAGCCCTGTGGTACCTCTGTCCAATTAGAAAATGTTCCATTTACCACCACTCTTTGTAGTCTATCTTTTAGATAGTTTTCTATCCAGTTACAAATACTAGGGGGCAAATTTACTATTATTCCCAGGAATCAGCTCGACCAAATTCACAATTCGATAAGTATTCAACCACTGAATGCTTATCGAATTGTTTTAGGCTATCATTTTGCTCAATAGCCGATTTCTCAATTAATTCATACGATCGGATACCGATCATACGATTTCGCGAAAAAATCGTGAAATTTCCTTTGAGAGTCCGAATAATTTGTACGATTCGAATGATCGAACACTCCGATCGTACGAATGGTATTCGAGCAGGACTTAGCCTCAGAAGCCTATGGGCAGCTTCCCATAGGCTTCTATTACAATTCGGTAGGTTCAATCTGGTAAAGTAGGCAGTCGAATAACTTTAAACTTTTTATTTCTTTGATCATCGAATGATCAAATTATCGAATATCCGTTCAATTCGATATTCGATGATCACAGAGGCCAAATTTGCATATCCAAGTTCACAAAAAATTCATACGATCGGTATTCGATCATTTCAAATGATTTTTGTAAATCGGCCCCTATATGTGTGCTTCAGAAACTCTAAAATAGTTTATATGAACAAGCTGCTCCCTTCCTTTTCCCTCCTCTCTCCTCCTGTTGCTGCTATATTCTGAGACTAGAGATATAAGCAAGGCTCAGGCAGGAAGTAATGTCACTCCAAGCTAATATGGTAGCCACTATCCT
Source organism: Xenopus borealis (assembly GCA_024363595.1). Lineage (NCBI taxonomy): Eukaryota > Metazoa > Chordata > Amphibia > Anura > Pipidae > Xenopus > Xenopus borealis. Next base: position 120,521,931 of record CM044443.1, on the reverse strand, counting down.
AAACAAAGAGAGAATTGGTAAAATGATATAGCTTGTCCTATTGTTGCTAATGTATTGTCTCGGTAGCTTTCCTTCTCCTTTAAGCTAAAGGACACAGGGGTCAGTTGCATTACCAGAGCTGACTTTAGAATATCCAAGTCAGGGGGACTGCTCAAGGTTTGTAGTATTTTAAAGTGCAGCAGTTGCAGGTAGGAAGAGTGACAAGAGTGACATACAACAAATATAGTAGTGGAACTTGACAACGGGGAAATATTGTTTCAGTGCTGCTGGGGGACTGGAAGTTCTTTTTCAACATGCATAGGTTGGATGGGAGTGATGAGCAAATTGGTCCAGTTTTGTTTTGCTGAAAAATTAACAAAACTGCAAAAAAATTTGCGAAATACATTGAAGTCAAGATGACAAAAAAATTTTTCCCGCTCTGCAATCTTTTCTCTAGTTAACAATTTTTCTTGCTGGAAATGCATGAAAGTCAGCAGCCATTTTTTCTTGTGGCGTCTTTTTTTGTCTCATCGAGATAATAAGTCTTCCCCAGAGGAAATAATTGGGACTAGTGATGGGCGAATTTATTCGCCAGGGGCAAATTCGTGGCAAATTCTGTGATTCGCTGCGGGGGAATAAATTCGTGAAACGCCAGTGAAAATTCGGTTGGCGAAAATTCGCTTAAAAACAACGCAACGTGTCAAAAACGTGCCGTGACTCGTTTCGCCAATTTCACCAATTTTTCGGCGAAGCGAAACTGGGTAGATTCTAATTCACTAATTGGGACCTATTATTTTATTTCCTGTAGGTAATGCCTTTAATTTCTTGCTTTTCATTGTGTATTTGCTTCATTGGAAATCCTTAGCGTAGTGTCTAGCAATACATTCCCTCATGCCTGAAAGACCACTCATGTGCGGTAGATCTGTAATGACAGACACTGCAAATACATAAATCTCTGGAGCAGGGATGACATCTATGTCTTGTCAAAAGCTGTACACCTTGTAGGTGAGACATTTGGCCAGAAAAAGTTCTACATACTGTATAAACACACACAGCTTAGTCTTATATTTTGATTTAAAAGTAAACATCGTATTGGTTACTATAATTTCTTGCACCTGGGCAGGGTGCAAAGTCTTAAAAAGAGGCAAATTCAGCCATGTTTTTGCACTTTATCCTGTTCTCTGTGCTGCAAAAGTAGTGTAGAAATCTGCATTTGCCCCATGAATGCAGCAGTGTCTGCTTTCCATGGTGCTATATTCATGAGGACCAGGCAAGGGGAGGAACATAGGACACAAATGACCCCTTACTAAACCTTATAGTGATTTAAAGTTCAGTAAGCCTGTAATGTATCTATACAAAGGTTAACCTTTTTTAACCCGTGAGCCTCTTTTGAATTTAAATAGATTTTGATAGCAACACCAGCATGTACAAAGTTCCTGAGGGTGCCAAATAAGGCCTGTGATTGGCTATTGACAGCCTCTATGTTGACTGGCAGCCTACAGGATGCTCTGTTTGGCCATATACATGTTTTTTTATGCAATAAAAGCTTGCCTCCAAGCCAGTATATTGGTGAGCAACATGTTGCTCATGAGCCACTTGGTCCATAACAGTGATCTCCTGCCAGTGGCTCATGAGCCCCTTGAAGTTCCTGAGGGTGCCAAATAAGGGTTGTGATTGGCTATTGGCAGCCTCTATGTTGACTGGCAGCCTACATGATGCTCTGTTTGGCCATATACATGTTTTTTTATGCAATAAAAGCTTGCCTCCAAGCCAGTATATTGGTGAGCAACATGTTGCTCATGAGCCACTTGGTCCATAACAGTGATCTCCTGCCAGTGGCTCATGAGCCCCTTGAATGTTGGACTCAAAGCAGGTGTTTATTTTTGAATTAATGGCTTGAAGGCAAGTTTTGTTTGCAATAGAAATAAGTGTACTGTCAAACAGAGGCTCATGTAGACTGCCAGTCCACATAGAGTCTACCAGTCACAGCCCTTATTTGGCACCCTGGGAACATTTCTCATGCTTGAGTTGCTCTCTGACTCCTTTGACATCTGAATGCTGCTCACAGGTAAAACAGGTTGGGAACCCCTGGTCTATAGAAAAGTAAATATTCCCAGTAGTAGTATAGTCCTACAGCTTACATGGTATGTAAATGGAAACTATTTGCATCTAAAGGGCAAAGATACTGTTAGCAAACCTACTAAAATGTGGACATTGCTGGTTTGGACTAATGGTATCAATCACAGCAGAATAATTGCTTTACTACATTCAAGTGCAACCTCACATCTCTTGAAGTCCTCCCCACTTGAAACGTAACTTTCAGCTTGAGAATTGTGAATCCCCTTTTCATATTTATATTATTGGACTATTGCAGTAGTTTTGCTGTTGGCTCCATACTCGACATTCATGGATATGAAGCCATTCTACAATGATAAATTTAAAACTATGTCTGTCAAACGCTAGAAAGCCCCAGAGACTACTGGATACTCCTGGTTTTCGGTGAATCAAAAATATAGCAACAGAGCCATTGCCCAGGTCACAGCCAGTTTGTGTTTAAAACTCTTTCTTCTGCATTTTCCATGTAGAAAATAGGGAGAAAATTGATGTAACATTAGATCTGTAAGCTGCATTTCTTTTTCCAAGGGCGGATTTCTTTTTCTCCTACACCAGCCTAAATGAGCAAATTTGTTTTTCTAGGAGTTATTTTTTTTTTTTTACCTTGAAAAAAATAGGGTCATTTTTATTAGTTATACTGTGCAGACAGATTGTATGATTTATTAAACAAGCTGCAGCAGTGACAATGGAAGAAAAAAAAAACCTACTCGAATCTTTATTTCTGAGAGGCTTTATGAAGTTAGGGAGAAAGCTAAAATTAGGGGGAAAAAAGTGCAGAATTTAATGATTTTGCCACTATTATCACAAAATAGTAAACATTATTGATCAGAAAAAGAGCTGAGTACCGGTAGCTAGGGAAATAAATGTTTAAGCATGATTAAAGGGGTGGTTCACCTTCTAGTTAACTTTTAGTATATTGTAGAATATACACTTTAGTGCAGCAGTGGTACTTGTTACAGGCAGCATTAGACTTGGTGGTTTAAGGCCCACCAGACTGCTGCCTTAGGGGCCCCCACAACCCCGTCAACCCCCCTCTCCCCCAATGCATACCTTAGGGCAGTGATCCCCAACCAGTAGCTCATGAACAACATGTTGCTCTCCAACCCCTTAGATGTTGCTCCTAGCGGCCTCAAAGCAGGACCTTATTTTTGAATTCCAGGCTTGGAGGAAGGTTTTGGTTGTATAAGAACCAGGTGTACTGCTAAACAGAGCCTCAATACAGGTTGCCAATCCACATAGGGGCTACCAAATGGCCAATCACAGCACTTATTTGGCACCCCAAGAACAATTTTCATGCTAGCGTTGCTCCCAAACTCCTTTTTCTTCTGAATGTTGCTCACGGCCTCAAAAGGTTGGGGATCCCTGCCTTAGGGTATAACTACATGGGCGAGCGATCCAACACGACGAAACGCAGGCATCAAGTCGAATGCGCCGAAGATAAGGTAAGAAATAGAAATGTCAGATGCACTTGCAGCATGCATTGGACATAACACAATGCAGACGCTGAGACAGTCATGTTGTGTTGGATACACGATGCATCGACATCCCACATTCCTACAACTTAGCTTATCTTCGGTGCATCTGACTTGACGCCAGCATTTTGCTGAGTCACGCCTGAAATCACCCATGTAGTTCTACCCTAAGTCTTTCTTTTTGGTGTGGGGGGAGTTCATACAGCAGCATCCAGGGCTTCAGCAAGAGCAGGTATGGGTCATGGGGGCCCACAAGAGCCAGGGCCAACTGGTGTCCTACCAGTCAGTCTAACCCTGGTTACAGTCCATCCATGTGTGTTCAGCTTGTTTTGAAATTTAGGTAATGAAATCACAAAATTACAAATAACTGTACATTTTCCAATGGCGTTAAGATGCAAAGTTGGTGATGTTCTTCCTTACAAGATTTTAAGATTTGCTGTGCTAATCTCAGCCAATATAACCCAGCTGAGGCATGAAATAAATAGCCTCTCAATTTACTGAAAAGGGAGCATATGGTCTTCTTTATTAAATGTAGCATCAGCTGCTACAGTTGGAATATTGGTGTTTAGGCAGCATGCTTTCATTCTCTGTAAACATAAATTAATATTATATAAATATATATATATATTCCAGCTTATATATATATATATATATACTATAGCCATGCTCTCTTGGTAAGGACTCTTAAACACAGGCATTTTTTGCTGCACTCCCCTGCATTGTGCTTTCGTTCATTCAGCTGCAGGGGAGCACAGGAGTAGACGCACACAATTATTGTCAATGGGGCTGTACTCCCACCGACGCATGTAAGTGCCAAACGCAGGTGGGACGCAGCATGTTGCATTCCACCTGCGTTCGGCACTTACATGCAGCTTTGACTGAATGGAAGAAAGCACAACGCAGGGGAGAGCAGCAAAACGCTTGTGTGTAAGAGTTCTAAGAGAGAGGGGGGTGGAATAAATTGGTAGATGGGCAGTGTGCAGAAATAAGGACTGGGGAGCTGTGTTTCATATGTACACCAGTGACCTTGAGAGTACCAGTATACTGAATTCTATGTCAGTTTGGAGACTGTGAACAGCCTTGAAATCTGTAGCCGCTCGTCTGACTGTACTCGTGCTGCTTCTGCATCCGGCACCATGAGATCATATTAAATACCCAGAAAACATTTCTATTCTGCCCTCTGTGAATTAAATCTACTGCTTCTTCCTTGAGCTTTTTACTGAGTGATATAAGAATTGCTTTGCTTTCAACAGTGGTCCCTATCTCTTCCCAGCATTTCATCTCAGTGTATCAGTTAAAGGGAAAATAAACGTGCCTTTCTCAGTAGCTTATCGCGGCACAGAACATTCTATCGCTGCACATTGGTATTTACGATATAGCACAGTAGGGAGGCCACCTAATCTCTTTCAGCCCAGCAAATTTAAATTCACACGCTGGGTTGCTGATTAATAATCAGTCCGATTGCACGGCTGCCTAGAAACAACTGGATTCTGCAGTAAACATCTGAACAAATTACTAATCATCTTAAGCAAACAATCTTTCTTCTTCTGTTTGTCCAGATTGAAAGGAATATACAAGGAAGGATGCTAGTGTTGAAATAACACACAATGTGCCACCATATAACTGTGCTACTGATAATATATTTTTAATATAGGTATGGGATCTGTTATCCAGGAACCTGTTATCTAGAAAGCTCTGAATTACAGAAAGGTCATCTCCCATTGACTAAGTTGTATCCAAATAATCCACATGTTTTAAAATAATGCCTTTTTCACTGTAATAATTAAACAGTCGCTTGTACTTGATCCCAACTAAAAAATATCCCATCAGATTACCCTACAACCTCTCATTGTTGGCAAAGAGAATCACATCAAAGACAACAGAACAGTAGATTTTGGCATAATTCTTACCTAAAAAACTGACTAAAAAGCAGGACTGTGTATTTGGATGTTATTCATGTTGGAAGGGAGTAGGGGGCAACAGGCCTGGACTGGAAATCTGTGGGTTCTGGCAAATGCCATAGGGGCTGCTATAAGGTGCCATACAAAGTCAGTAGTTAGTGGGCTACTGGGGGCCTCTGTGTGAGCTGATTGGGCCTCTGTGTACCTGAAATGCCAGGGCCTATTTTAATTTTCAGTCTGGACACGGGGGGGCAATTTTGAAATGGTGAAGTGTTTTGGTAGAAAATGCAAAACAAATCCTTCTAAAAACAAGAGTGGTCCCATGGTATACACATAGGGGCCAATTTACGAAATTCACGTGAATAGATCAAAGTTCGATCAAATTCGATCAAATAACAATCGTACGAATTTTTCGTGAAATTGTAATGTAAAATTTGGCCTATTCGATGATTCGATCATTCAATGATCGAAGGAATAAAAATTTTAAAGTTATTCGACTGCCTACTTCGGCAGATTGAACCTACTGAATTGCAATAGAAGCCTATGGGAAGCTCCCCATAGGCTTCAGAGACTAAGGGGCAGATTTACTAAATTCACATAAATTCACATGAGGGATTCGAATATTCAATCAAATTTTCAAAAAGATTCGAATTTCGAATATGCAAATTAGGCAAATTTGACCAAATTCGACCATCGAATGATTTGAATATTCGAATTTAATTTTATTCGAATATTCGAAAATTCGATGGTCGAATACTTCCCCTTTAAATTTATATTCGATCACTACTTCGCCAGAATAAACCTACCAAAATGGGGATTCCCTAAGATCGAATAAAAAAAATTAGATCGATAGCTTAAAAATCATTTGAATATTTGATTTGAATATTCGATCAATTGATCGAATTTTCCTATTCGATCGTTCGATCAAATTGAGCTAAAAAAATTAGAATTAAAATTTTTTTAATTCCCCGCTATTCCCTGGTCGAATTTCAAATTTTTTTTCATTTGAAATTCAACCAATAATAAATCTGCCCCATGTCCTGCTCGAATACCGTTCGTACGATCAGAGCGTTCGAACCGTACAAATTTTTCGGACGCTCGAATGAAATTTCACGATTATTTCGTGAAATCAAATGATCGGTATCCGTGAAATGATAGCCTAAAACAATTCGATAAGCATTCGATGGTCGAATGCTTGTCGAATTTCGAATTTGGTCGAATAAATTTTGGGGAATAATAGTAAATTTGCCCCATAGCCTCAAACCCACAAATGAGAGTATTTAACTCTCACATAAGGAATTCTGGTACATGTTATTTCCAGTAATTCTTTCCGGATAACCAATAATTCTGTAATTTGGATCTTCATATTTGGATCTTCAATCTACTAGAAAATCATGTAAACATTAAATAAACCCAATAGGCGGGTTTTGCTTCCAATAAGGATTAATAATCTTATATTGGATCCAGTACAGGTACAGTTTATTGTTTTGTTATTACAGGGAAAAAGAAATACATTTTTAATAATGATAATTTGATAATTTGGAGCTTTCTGGATGATGGGTTTCTGGGTAATAGATTGAATACCTGCACAACTGGTACCGCATGCATAGTTGCTCAGAGGGACATTAAGGGGCAGATTTATCAAGAGTTGAAGTGAAAAATAGAATTTTCGAGTTTTTTTTATGGCCAAAACTGTCAAATTCGACTAGGGAATTGTTAAAATTTGATCCCCATTTTATTAAAATTAGATTTTTAAAATTAATCATACACTGGTCCTTTCAGAATTCGAATATTCTCCAACTTAAACCTGACAAATTGCTGTTTTAGCCTATGGGAGATGTCCTGGGATCAATTTGGAGTTGTTTGCAGCCTTCCTGACAGAGTTTTTTAGGGGGAAAAAACTTGAATTGAGTTTTAAAACATGAATTAAATTTGATTCCCATTTATAGGTCAGTCCTATTTACGCCGAGTTTAAAAAATTCAAATTTAAAAATACATTTCCAAAAATACTCCCATGAACTCTTAATAAATCTACCCTTAAGAAGTGTTTTGCATGTCTTTTATTTTATTTTAAAGGAGTTGTTCACCTTTGAATTAATTTTAATATGATATAGAGAGTGATATTCTGAGCCAATTTGCATTTGGATTTTATTTTTTATTATTTGTGGTTTTTGAGTCATTTAGCTTTTTATTCAGCAGCTCTCCAGTTTGCAGTTGCTGGGGACCAAATTACCCTAGAAACCATGCATTGATTTGAATAAGAGACTGAAATATGAATAGCAGAGGGCCTGAATAGAAAGATACACAAATAAGATAATAAAGATAATAAAATTATTTTAAAAAGTAGCAATAACAATAAGGGGCAAATTTACTATTATTCCCCAAAAATAATTTGTTTCTATTCGATATTCGATTAGCATTCGATTTTCGAATGTTAATCGAGTAGTTCTAGGCTACCTTTTATTAGATATTCGATCATTTGACGATCGAATACAAATTTATTTGATCAGTCGAATAAATCATTCGAATGAACGAAGAAATCATTCGATCATTCGAATGATTCATACGATTCGAATGATCGAATGCTTCGATTGTAGGAATCCTATTCGATCAGGACTTAGTCTCAAAAGCCTATGGGAGTGCTCCCATAGGCTTCTATTGCAATTCGGTAGGTCCAATCTGCCGAAGTGTGTGTGTGTGTGTATGCTGGGTTTTTAATTTGGAGGGGTTGAACTTGATGGACTCTGCCTTTTTTTAACCCAATTTAACTATGTAACTATGAAGTAGGCAATCGAATAAACTTAAAAATTAAAATCCTTCGCTGGTCGAATGATCAAATATTCGTCCATTCGACTCTATTCGAATGTGTTCGATCGTTCCACCTTTCCCTATTCGATGATCGAATATGCCAAAATTCACATATTCAACCAAACGAATAAATCCTACGTTCGAAATTCACGTGAATATAGTAAATCGGCCCCTAAATGTGTAGCCTTACAGAACATTTGTTTTTTTATATGGGGTCAGCAGCCCCCATTTGCAAGCTGGAAAGAGGCAGAAGAAGAATGCAAATCATATACAGACTAAAAAAAAGAAAGAATGAATGCTAATTGAAATGTTGCTTATAACTGGCCATTGTATAGCATACTAAAAGTTAATTAAAGGTGAACCACCCCTTTAAAGTAGAAGGAAAGCTATGGAGGCTAGTGATGGGCAAATTTATTCGCCAGGGGTGAATTCCTGCGATTCGCGAAAATTCGCCAAAAAAACGAGTCGCGCGTCGTTTTTGACCTGACGAAAACTACGCGACTCATGGTGAAAACAACACGACGCATCAAAGTTGACGCAACGCGAATCAAAAAACGTGCCGTGACTCGTTTTGCAAATTTTTTCGCCAAATCGTGAATTTCGCTGGAAATTCGCAAATTTTTCGGCAAAGCGAAACTGGGTACATTCGCCCATCACTAATGGAGGCCAATAGATTAGCTGCAATAGTGCAAGCTAGAATGCGATATTTATTCTGCAAAATTCTTTTCCATACCTGAGTAAAAAGCTCTAGAAGCTCTCTGTTTGTTTGGGATAGCAGCTGCAGTATTAGCTTGGTATGACATCACTTCCTGCCTGAGTCTCTCCCTGCTCCCTTATAGCTCTGGGCTCAGATTACAGAGGGGAGGAGGAGCAAACTGAGCATGCTCACGCCTGGGGCAAGAAGGTTTTAGCTGAAGGCAGGAAGTCTGATACAGAAGCCCATGTGTACACAATAAAAGGAAAAAAAGGCAGTGCTTCTTTTGACAGAGGACTCAGAGAAGCACTATTTTGAGGGTTTACTGGTATATTTAGATGGACCTTTATGATAAGGCTTACTTAGTTTTAAACTTTCCTTCTCCTTTAAGCTCTTCTTACCCAAACCTGGTTGATTTCTCTATAGCTAATGAACAAATCAACAGTAGTTTGGTCATATTCCAGCTTTGTGATTTTACCAAACATGACAGCAGTTTTTCATTTTTTTTATTATTAGCTTCAGTCGGTCAGACAGAGAACTAGTTTTTTGAGTATTGAATAGCAATGGAAATGTTCATTTCACTGAAGATTGGATTCAGCATTAATGGAACTATTTCACATCGGAACTGAATACTTCTCTGTTACCTGGTGATACCAGAATGTATTTGTAGACCTGTTGCTAGCCATTACATTTATATTATAGGCCCTTCTCTGAGCATTAATCCAATGAAATACAAAAAACTAATACACAAACTTTAAATATGGCAGTAAAATCTGTTTTCTGAGATCCAACATTCTGCAATACTGGCTTTTTAACTTCTGTAATAACAAGACAGTACCTTGTACTTGAGGGCACCTAAGCTGCATAATTCTATGCTGATGGCAAACAATCCTTAAGACTAATATCAACCCAAGTGGATTCTACATCGGCAGAGGAAGCATCTGAAGGCAATTTCTCTGCTGTGATATTTCCAGGAATCCAACTAGTGTTACAGTTCCAGGAGAAACTACTTTGTGTTACATTAAATTATGGAGCTCCACATTGCAGAAAACATTCCTTTACATCAAACTCAACTTCATGAGCAATTCAGAAGAAACCCCCATATTGTTCTAATTTAAAACACATCTACAGTTTATACTGTATGATTTGCAGCAAAAGGTACAGAAACAAAAGACAATTTTGGTTTACTATTTATCCAGCTTTATCAATCTTCAGAGCAATTGGGGAAAGAAATGTAAGTAATCCGATCTTCTTATTGGTTAAACACACTATATAGGGGTTTATTTATTAAAGTCCAAATGCAAAAAACTCGAAAATCCAAGGTTTATTTTTACTATAAAATGCGAATTTTTTGTGAAAAAAAACCTCGAGATTTATTATACCCAGAGAATCCAAAAATCCAGCATCTCCGACCTCTTGTCTCCCACATATCATTAGGTACTAAGATGTAGGATTCTAAATATGCCAGGGGTGTTTTTGACAGTTTTGTTCTAAAGTATGTGGCATGTGGAGGCCAAAAAAAATTTGGTGGATAGTCATGGCATTAATTTCAGTTAAAGCAAAAATCGACACATTGCATGCAATTTATGTAGTAAATGCCACAAGAAGTTTTGCAAATATTTTCTCCGCCATCAAAGTTGTGACGTAATTCAAGTGTGTGCATAAAAATTCACAATTTTTTTATTTTTGCCATATTTAAAAAGATCTTTTAGACATTTGCAATGTGAAAAAAAAATGAAATGAAAAATTCGCAATTCGCAAATCTCTTTGCACACTCTTATTCAGCTTTATAAATGTAACCAGGGTAGGGCAAATATATTCCCTTTGCGAACCAATCTGCCTTGCAAGAAGATTATAAATGAGCCCAAGTATGTCATTCTCACAACAAACCATGGAAATTATGCCAACCACCAAATTATGTTCAATTCAAGTCAAGTGTCAAACAATTGTGCACATTTTGATGCTCTAGCAACAAATGCATATTTCAACTGAATTTATGCTGGAATTATGGAGAAAACACTGGGGGTCATTTAGAAAGTTCGCGCAGCACATATTTATTTGCAGATTGGTGTATTGCCAATGTTTTTTCTGAATGCTAGAATATTGCACTGCTCTGCCTGTTGTTTCCATTTTCTTTTTTTGCATGGTGAATACATTTTTGCAATGGCTCTCAAATGAGATTGGTGTTTGCATAAGTACATGACAATAGCATTGACAGTAATTTAAATTTGCAATTTGCAAAACTGTTTTGTGAATATTTTCTCTATCATCAAAGTTGTGGTGTAACTCAAGTGCAGAGTATTCACAATTTGTGTTTTTTTTCCATATTTAAAAAGCTCTTATTGACATTCACAGTGAGAAAATAAATTTGCAATTCTGTTTGCACATATAGGGGCAAATTTACAAAATTAATGTGAAATGATCGTAATTCTATTGAATTCTATCGAATTCTATCGAATACCGATCATACAAATTTTTCGTATATTCGGAAATCCTAATTTGGCCTCTTCGATCATACCGAATTATTGAATAGATCAAATGATCGGATATTCGATAATTTGATTGTTCAATGATCGAAGGAATCAAAATTTAAAAATTGTTCGACTACCTACTTCACCAGATTGAACCTACCGAATTGTAATAGAAGACTATGGGAAACCCCCCATACGCTTCTGAGACCTGCTTGAATACCATTCGTAAGATCGAAGCGTTCGATCGTTCGAATCGTACAAATTTTTCGGATGCTCTCGAGTAGAATCGAGCTAATTTTGGGGAATAATAGTAAATTTGCCCCTAAGTAAACCACTCTTATCCTGCTTTATAAATTTAAAATGCTCAGGGCACATAGTTTCACTGTTTGAATCATTCTGCCCTGCGCAAAGTTTACAAATGAGCACCATTGTGGATAAAAAATTGTCCTTTGCACACTGCATAAAATAAAGTAGCCCTTATGTCTTTCTACTCAAAACAACACACTGCAAAGCATTACTAAAATCAGCAATCCCTAGTTTCATCCTTGATGTGTATCATGAGTAATAGGAGTGGTGGTAGCGAGTTGTAGGGCATAGGGTAAGAAGTTGCAGTGTATGGAGTTGAAGCAACATCTAGCTCACCAGACTTGCATTTGTGGGGAATATTATTAATATACATCCTTATTTGTATATTGATTCCTGCCTTTGCAGCATTTGAAGTGAAAGGTTACTGCTATGTTTAAAGTACAGTTTGCCATCTTGACATTGCCCTTGTCAAATTGTTTTGAGCGTTTGAATCCCAGATACTACATAATCTCACTTCTTTAAATGTTTTACAAATATCTTAATGATGTGTGGAAGAATGTTGCAGTAATAGATTGATTTGACTGATAGTCCCTCTTGAGACCAACACTGACACCCCAGAATCCATATCAATATGACTGATAAAAATTTGAGATTTTTGTTAAAAAGAAGCCAAGACTATTTTATCTCCTACTGATAAGTTCAAGCAATCTACTAGACTGATTTCCCATGAGGATCATCACAGAAATTTTTGTTATCAGTAAATTCTGTTTCAGACATATTTGATCTATGACTGTTGATGGCTGGAGATGTGGGACAACCATAAAAAGAAAACTATGTATATTTATAAAGCATGTCCAATTTTAAAGGTGTTTTTATATGACTCATGGAAAAAGCAAATGTTTGGCATTGTAAGAATGAAAATGAAAAATAATGCTAGTAGGGATTTGATAACCTTTTTTTCTTTTAACGAAAAATAATGCTAGTAAATATAACAGTAAGATAGTTGGAAAATAGATATATCCATCATGTTCAACCTATTTGTATAAATGAACTTGAGTCTCTTATAACTAAATGATTTCCATTTTTATGAAGCCACACACTCAGCCCACAAATTTTTACAAATAATATACAGTACTGAAACAAAATGTTGGGATTAGTGTCACGTCTTCACTGGTGAGACTTCATGGAGCATCAGGAAGTTGGGAGCCTTAAGACTGGGTAACCCGGGATGTAACCATACACAGCAGTATAGAGGTCAGAATCCATGATAATGGTGAAAGAATACTTTAATAAACTCAAGGAAGTGATTACAAAAATAACGATTTAACAATTAATATACATCAGTCTTGGAAGCGGCAGGCAGAGACACAAACTAGTATCAGGCCAAAGAGTCGAGGCAAGCGGCAGACAAGAGAAGTCAAGGGACAGGCTAGGAGTCAGAATCAGGGCATGGATGGACACAGGAGTACTGGAACAAGGCAGGAACTGGAACAGGACTAGGAATCAGGAACAAGGAACACAGTGGGCCATGAGAACTTTCAATAGGATCAGAAAAAAAAATACAGGAACTAGAGGCAAGGTCACAGCAACAGCTGAATGACCAATCACTGGACAGAGGTCAGGGGCAGGCTTATAATATATCAGGATTGGATAATGAGACACCGATGGGGATAACGAGATGGGTGGGGAGATAACGTAGAAGATAGGAGTATACCAGGAACAACAAGAATAAAGAACACAACAAGACTAAGGACCTCCAGTGGCACAACAGATAAGTGCACAGGTAAGTCAGCACGGAGTTTCATTCTTTTGAAACCCAGTAAGTCCTGATTTTTGATTGTGATACAATCGGTTTCCATTCCATAATTTTCTATTTTTGTCTCTTGATGTTTTACAAGACTATGGGGTATATTTATTATTAGTTGAAGATCAGGTTCAAATCCCAATTGTGTTTTTATAAAAACTAAAAAATCTTACACCTAAAATCTGGTTTAGTTTTTGAAAATAAATAGTTTTTGGTATTTCAAAGTACATATGCATCTGTTGACTAAACTTGAGCAATTTTGCCTGGACAAAATGTGCAGGAGCCCTCCCAAACTACAAAGCTTGTGTATACTTACCTCAAAATGCTTTAAGCTAATAAGGTTGAAAAATATCTAAATCTAAATGTATCTAATTTTTTAAATAAAAAACCATGACCAAACTCCCATACCCAATGTTACCTTATTTATTACTAAAAAACTTTGATGTAATTGATTTGGGTGAAAATTTGATAAAATCGAACAAAAACCCAAATCATACGTTGTACAAGTTTTTTCAGGTTTTTTCCAGGAAAGCTCAAAATGTTAGAATTTTTGCCTGAAAAGCCAGCAATTATCGGATTTCCTGGATAATTCTAGTGCAGAATACAGAAATTTCAAAATAGGCTAGGGACATCCGCCATTGACTTATCCATAACCTCAACAGGTCTGAGATGGCTGATTTCGGATTCAGGCTTTTTGCTCCATTGGGCTTTAATAAATCTTGTCAAAATCGAGTTTAAAAAAAACAAAAAAAATTATAGTTTTTCAAAAAAAATCCCCCCAAAGTTGAGTTTCAGTATATGTATTTTGTACCGTGCTGGTAGAATGTTCGGTTCTGGTATGGGTGATTGTTCTGAGATGAACGTCGTCATGATGATGATCATTGTCACAATGTAAAATCACAAAGGCCAAGTGAAACATATTTTACTATTGTTATTCAAGTGGCCCTGAATGGTTCAAGGGCAGAATAGAACTGCCCTTTAATCTAGGTAAAAAAATAAATAGTTTTTGTGAAGAATATATAAGGCTCCTATTTATATATATTGCACATCTGTTTGTGTAGATGGACAGTACAGTGATACAAAAAAAGCTGTTCTGACACTCTCTTTGTCTCGTCATTTGCTCCTGCCCATAATTGTCCATGTGTTTCCATTGTTTCCCACAACCAAAACAAACAATTCAGTAACTTCCACTGCCACACATTAGAGTATAATATCCACTAGCACACAAATAAATAAGAAAATCCTTTATTCATGTTCTTTCAACAAATAGCAGCGCGCCGTGCATTCTCCTAGGCCTTGGTTTGTCTGGGCTAATACAGATATTCAAACTCTTTCAAAACTTTTTCAGATGTTAATAGATTGCTCCATTTATACCTTTCAGCAACATTTTGCTCTTACTGATAAACATGGAAAGTCTTTTGGGATGACAGTTTGGTTTGCAAATGTGTGTGTGAAATTGTTTCCATTTTATATGGACTTGAAGGTCACATTTGCTAAGTGTTCGGGCCAGTGAATTGGCACCTTCTTTCCAGTAAAGTAACTAGTCTGATGAGGAGGTTTGATCTGATAATGTTTTAAGGTCATCACAAAAGTTTTTGGTCAGATAATGCTGGTCTGTGGATGTCTTTGTTAAGACATTTTATACTATTGCAAAAAGTGAGAAAATTCTATGTTACCATACGGTGGGGCAAATTTTTCAAGCACATCAAGGAAATCTTTACAAATCCTACAATTCTCCTCTGGCAAATAGCAGCAAACTTTCTGTTCAACCTTTTCGATAAATATACAGCTTTATTCCTATAACTGGCTGAAGACAGACCTCTGGAGTATTCCACCCACTAGAGCAGCAAGTTAAGACAGATATAACACATGAACCAAACTTGAAAACTTATTTTTACATGCTAGGGTGCTGCACCAGTGAGGCAGCAGTGACAAACAAGTTACCATGGGTGGTTTTTAATCCAGAAATTTGGCTTTTATAGAGCAGAGGGAGCAACAGCATTGTGGCCCCCTGACTCTCTTTCTGGACCAGGAAAGGAAAGCACTGGGGGGCGAGAGGGGTGGCACAACTTTCAGGATTTCACCTAACCCCCCCCCCTAAATTTGCTTAGGTGCTGTAACCTAAAACCAACCAATGACATAGTTGATATTACATAAGTTATCACTATATACTTGCTCATTGATTGCTGTAGGCAACTAGAACAGTAGTTTTCATATAGCCCCCCCCCCCAAAAAAAAAAAATCCAATTTAGAAATACAATATACGTGACTTATAGTGGCTTGGATGCAAGTGGTAGAGCAAGGGGAGCAGGATTGCATCACTTAAGGTGGCCACACAAGGGCCAATAAAAGCAGCTGACAGTCGGCAACTTATTGGCTTCTGTATGGGGCCCTCTGATGGGCTTCCCTGATTGGTATCTGTCTGAGCGTCGGACAGATATCGATTGGGCAGGGTAAAAATTCCGTCAGATCCTGGAGCGTATCTGGCCTTTCATTATGATCTTAGGGCACAACCTCAAGGTTGGCATATCGGGGAGACATCCGCACATTTGGTGACATTGCTAGATGAGTGGATCTCTCTTTGTATGGCCACCTTTAGTGCTCATTCAGTATGCACAGCTTCCAGGGCCTTGCTTGCGGTGGATTAAAAATATAAAGGAGGTGCAGAAAGCAAATATGGCAGTTACAAGGAAGACCTGATTGGATGTCATAGGGCAGGTGGTATGGACAGGCTAACTTTGCTCCCTATGTCTGCCAGCATAGGGTGCACAATGATGCACATTAAAGTGACGGATGGTGGGAGGGTTCCTATGTGCCTCCACCCTGACTGCCCCTCGTGAATACAAAACTGCTGAACAGCGGCAGCACTGCATTCATACAGAAAGTGGTCAAAATGCAGAAGACATGTCGGCTTGCATCTGTTTTTTTGCACTTGTGCTCGGTTAAAGTAAATGAACCCTTCTGTGTTTTCTACTGACTAAACAGTGGAGAAGCCCAGGGTTATTTATATGAGGTACTTAAGATTGTTACAGGAGTTAGTTATTGTCTCTAATCCATTGGATTTCTGTACATATATTATCCCCTCTAATGATCTTTAATCTCATAAATGAAGCAAATGTGAAATTTTGCAGAGAGATGCAAATCAGTCTTCGGAAGCCACCCTAAGAATAAAAATGAGGCACAATTAATGTTTGAAAACCTGACACTTAAGGGATATGTTCTATGTATGAGCCATTCAGTGTGAATTAATCAATGCATTTAAACCTTTTACCTGCCGGGGTATGAAGCATATGGATGCCGTCACGATGATTAGGGCATGGTGCGCTGGAATCTGATTAGAATTTATGGAAGCAGCTGTGGGTGCTGTGCTGTTTTGGATGTACATTCACTGATCTTCATTGTTTTTTCCAGTTTTTAAATTATTTGCTTTCTTCTTCTGTCTCTTTCTACCTTACAATGTAAAATACTATCTAGTCGTTGGAGGGGGGGGGGGCTCACTGACCCTGGTAACTAAAATACTCTTACAGTGTCAAGCTACTTCTATCGCTAATGTTTCTTGTTTTTCTAAGCTTCTCTACTACTCACCTTCAGACCCATCAGTCAAACCTGTCTGATTGCTAGGGTACACCTGACCCCAGCAACCAAATAACTGCTGAAATTCTATGCTGGATAACTGCTGAATAAAAATTTGAATATTCAAAAACCACACAACATATAAAAATGAAGACCAACTGCAAATGATCTCAGAAGCGTGTCAGCTGTCACATTGTTGTTCTATTAAACAATTGCAACAATGTCTCTGAAAAGTGTGATTCACCTTTAATTTAACTTTTAGGTGGAAATATAATAAAACTTGAAATAAAAATTCTCATGTGGTATTTTAATATTCTTCATTAGGCTTTTATTGCATTGCAAATATCTGTTGCGCATTGCAAACCTGTAACACATGCTTTAGGGCTCTGACAGACAACCTCTTGAAGCTGCACTCCCCTGTGTTCTGGATTTATGCGTTCAGCCGCAGGGAAGCGATGCAGTAGACGCCTTCCATTTTTTTCAATGGGGCTGTACTCACACAGGCGCATATAGGCACCGAACGCAGGTTGAGACACAATATTCTGCATTTTTCCTGGGTTTGGCGCCTACATATGCCTGTGTGAGTACAGCCCCTTTGAAAAAATTGAAGGCATCTACTGCTGCGCTCCCCTGCGGCTGAACGCATAAAACCGGAACTCAGGGGAGCACAGCTCCAGACGCTCATCTGTAAGAGCCTTAAAGGAGGCATAGACTTTTGGAGCAAACATAACTTTTTCAGGACAAGGAAAGTGTAAAATAGAATAAGATTAGAAATGCTGTATTTTGTATACTAAACATAAACATGAACTTACTGCAGCACAAAATCTAATCAAACAAATGATTTATGCTTTCAAAGTTGGCCACAGGGGGTGTCATCTTGTAACTTTGTTATACATCTTTGCAAGACCAAGACTGTGCACATGCTCAGTGTGATCTGGGCTAAGCTTAGGGATCGTCATAAATTATCAAAACAGGGAAACAAACAATGCTGATTGAGTTCTGCATGGCTGGGAAGTAAGGTGGGGCTTCTCTTCTGAGCATTAAGGGGCCGTCTGACAATTCCTATCCACAGCAGTAAATGAAGGGAGAATTTAACTTCATACAGTCAGGTTTCTTAAAAAACAACACACTATTTTTTTAATTAAAGTATATTGGAGATAGGTTTCTTTTTATTTTTTTGCCTTTCCTTGTCCTATAACAAGCTTAATTACATACACTACACACTGGTGCAAACTATAAAATTCATTATCACTATCCTACTGTCACATGAGGGTGTTGCACAAAGTGTTCACAAATTGAGAATTTGAGAATGATTACCAACCAATATTACACTGCCTCATTAGTATGTTATAGAATGACTTATTCTAAGTAACGCTATTTTTTCTTTTTTTATGGTTTCCAACTTTCAAACGGGGATCACCAGCCCAATCTAAAAGTAAATGCTCTGTAAGGCTATACATTTGGGGGGTTATTTAGTTAAACTCACAATTTTCTGGTTGGGCTGTTTAGCGGTAAAACTCCAATTTTTTTTTACTTTTTTTTTAGATTTATTATACACCAATGTTGCAAAAAGTCCAAATCTGAAAATCCTCCATCTCAAATGAGGTCATGTATAAGTCAATCGCCCTAGCCCAGTTTGAAGATATCAAAGTCTGCACTGGGTTTAGCCCAATAATCCGAAAATTTTAGGATTTCCAGACAATAACCCCTGGAGGGAAGTCTGAAAAATGTGAATGATTTTTGCTCGATTTTATCAAGTTTTTTTCCCAACCCGACTTTTTCAAGTTATTTTAATGATAAACAAGAATAATATTGTGGATGGGAGTTTGATCAAGCTTTGTTTAATAAAAAAAATGAGATAAATTCAGATTTTAGCAAATAACTCCCTTAGAGTTTTAATCATTCATTTTTCTATTCAGGCCTCTCCTATTCATATTCTCGTTGTCTCCTTTGCCGTGCCGGTGGTACAATCTCAGCACACACACACACAGGTTAGCTGCAGGCATAAACATTTGCATTCTGTGCAAAACTGCGGGGCAACAAATGGATTCACTTTCAGCAATTCTGAAAATACAAATACAGATTTAATTGAATTACACAGCTGTCTGCACAGGAATGTCAAGGAAAAACAGATTTCATTTTATCCCTAATTATAATACAGATGATATTCAATAAATGATATGGAAATAAGCACAGGCAGTTTAAAGGAATTAGCCAGAATCACAGCAAATACATTTTCCACTTTCCAATATTTTCTACACAGCACTGTAGGCTGTTTTTTTATACTCAAACATTATTATTTTGTATTTTGCCTCTCAACAACATAGAAATGCAGTAGGTCTCTGTCCAATTGCTAATTTTGCTTGAGTAAGGACAGAGTAACTAGCTAATAGCACCCTAACATATTTGCTGAAAGGTTCCGTAATTTTAGTCAGTAAGGTGAAAGTAAGGCCTGAAAACTGTGGAATTGGTACTTATTCTTCTGTGTAGCATGTGACAGCAGTGATAAACATGGCATCCCCAAATTGGAGAGTCAAAGCCAGCAGGATGGCGAGAACAAATTGCCCCTGTAGTAGGTACAGTAGTTGTAGTTGTAGAGTAGTAAAATTGGACACTGTGTAAAATATATTGCAGGTATATATAAAATAAAATATTGCAAATATATAAAAAGAACAGAATTTGCAAAATATATTGCAGGTAGTACAATGTCAGCATATCCAATGTTTAACTGAAAAATATTTGCTCATTTTGAATTTGATGCCACAAAAAGCTATGTTTTCCCACTGTATGGGGCACATTTACTAAAGTATGACATTTCTCTTCATCTAACATCACCAAAGTTTGCCTCACTTCGCCAGGTGTAACTTCACAACACATCTCAATATCTAATAAATATTGTAATAAATACTGTAAGTTCACTTGTTCAAGTGGAATGTGGTGAATTTTCTCCTGGCGGAAATTCTCTGAGAAAATTCACCAGTATATTTCCCCATAAATAGTTGTGGGGAAAATTCTCTAGAAAACTTTGCCAGAGACTTTTCACCATGGAGAAAAGTAGCATGGAAAGAGCAATGAAGATTGTTATTTCAAAGTGGCTGCCCTATCTTTAAAATGGAAGTTAGCCAGCCTGAACCTGGCAAAGTACACTTTGGTGAAAAAGCTACAGTTCAAACTTTTATAAATTACCGGATTTTCTCTAGACAATTTACGCTGGCGAGACTTTGCTAAAGAATTATTAAACTTGTTTGAAACTTCTGTATTGCTGAGCTTTTTTCACTAGGGAATTGTCCTCTTCAGCACTTAGTAAATTGTCAATTTTGCTGGTAATTGTAATTTTGGTGCATTTTCGCTAAAAAAAAATGTAATTCGCCTTTTTAGAAAATGTGCCCCTTGGAGTGGAGGAGACCGGTTGCTGTAGTTTTTGTCCCATTCTTGCCTGATATAGGATTTCAACTGCTCAGCAGTTTTGGGGATACCTTTGTTGTATTTTTCATCCAAAAAGGAACCAAAGATAGCAAGGTCCAAATCTTGGATAAAGAAGACCGCTGGTTTGAAAGAGGCGTGAAAGAAGCGATTCATGTCAAGGTAGAAAAACCATCCCTGAATAGAGGTGGGGGCCTTCAGCATCCCTTGAATTAATTTCAGCAGTGGTCAACTGCATATTTAATTAATCACAAAGACACCTTATTTGTAATGAATGTTATTGTCAGCAATTATCTATGAAATTTTAGCAGTGTTTCACTTCACTGTTATTTTTTACAGACACTTTATATATAGATTTTTTACAATTTAAGGTATTTCAATTAATTTACTCCTTGATTAATTGGTCTTTATTAATTTATTTATTAGTGGATATTTGGTTCACTTTTTGTAATACCGATAGTACCTTTGAATCTAAATAACATTAAGGTAGTTGTGGGGGTTTTGTTACTTCTTTTCTCTTTTGAATTTCAATTTGCTCAAGAGAGATACCTCCACCTTCCACTAGTGTGGTTTTTTAAAACAAGTTAGGCTTTAAGTTTTCCTTACTTTGAACATTAGTAATCCCATCACAGTAACTACACAGAATCAAATTCAGATGTCACCTCTTTGAAGAGTTACAATGTGCCATTGTGATTGGATTAGTGGAAGAGTTTATATGCCGAGAAGTTCCCATACCAATCAGTTGAACTGAAGAAGCTGCTCGGATGAGTAGTGAAATGTCTTCAATAATCACTCAGCAAGTCCAGTTGTTTTAGAATTACTTATATCAGATATACCGTGACCTGGATGAATGAAAATCTTCATAGTCTTTTGATGGTTGGATTTCAAATTTTTTTAATTAGAAATTGACCCTTAGTAAATCTGCCCCTTAATCATTATTGGAGGCAAAATCAGCCTATTGGGTTTATGTAAAGGAACGGTAACATTGAAAATTAAAGAACTGTGAATATACTGTAGTGTTGCCCAGCACTACTATTGCTTATATAAATAAGCTGCTGTGTAGCAATGGGGGCAGCCATTCAAAGTAGAAAAGGATCAGGTTAAACAGCAGATAGCAAAAAAGCTCTGTAGAATATAATAGAATTATCTGTTATCCACTGCTTAACCTATGCCATATAGCCTTTTTTCAATTTACACCATTGCTACATAGCAGCTTGTGTATATGAACTACAGTAGTGTTTCTGAAGCAAACACATCAGGTTTACCAGTGCAGGGCAACAAAACATGATATTTTCATTACTTTGAAACACTCAAATTTTCTGGTGTTACTGTTCCTTAAATGTTTAATTGTTTTTTTTAGTAGACTTATGGAATGGAGATTCAAATTATGGTAAGACCCTTATCCGGCAACACCCCAGGTTCCGCACATACCTGTAGTGAGGGGGGGGAAATGGTCACTGGAGATAAAGATCTTTTTAGGAATATAATGTATGAGGCCCTGCAAATGATCAACTTTCTATTGCATGTATTTTCACTGCAATATAAACACATCTGTTAATAATGCTACCCCAGCAGATGTTTGCATTTAAATCCATTTCATAAAAGAGTAAACAGATTTTTTTTTATTTCAATTTTTAATTCTGACATGGGACTAGACATTTTGTCAATTTCCCAGCTGTCCCCAGTCATGTGACTTGTGCCTGCATTTTAGGAGGTAACTGCTTTCTGGCAGGCTGTTGTTTTTCCTTCTCAATGTAACTGA
>CM044443.1:120438847-120499523 GCA_024363595.1 Xenopus borealis | reverse complement strand
GTGGAGTGTGTGGATCAGAGGGCCACGTGGGTCGGTGTGACGGAAAAGGAGGGTTACACTTGCAGTACAATAATAAAGAGTGACGAAAATCAGAGCAAAAGTCACATGACTTGGGGCAGCCAGGAAAATGATAATATGTCTAGCCCCATGTCATATTTCCCAGGTGGGAAAAAAAAGAAAACTCATGCATAATCACGGGTTGCTCTAAGTTAACATTATTCACAGCAGATTTTAGAACATTGGAACCCAACTGGGAGGCTTCTGCTGAAAATACATTCACTTTGTAGTGAGATGCCGCCCTGCAAATCACCTCCAAAGACGTGCCAGCTTCAGCCGCCTGTAATGTTGATTGCCCCCTGGTACAGTGCGCATTCACTTTGGGGGCGTTTGAAGACCTTGTGATGCATATGCCGTCATGATGGTCTTTCTAATCCAGCTCGCAATTGAAGATGACAAAGCTGATCTGCCTTTGTTCTTTCCTGCCGGGATAATAAATAAGTGATCCGACTTCCTAAATGAATCTGTGGCTCTGCAGTACGCCTTCACCCCTGCAGCCACATCCAAGGATCGCAGAAGCTGATCTTGCTCATCCTCCGGAAACGCTGGTAAGGATAACTCATCCTTAATGGGGAGCACCTTAGGGTTAAAGGTGTCAGCGTATCTCAGGACTACTGTTCCTTGTCCTGAAAGAAAACTGGGCTGGTAGCGTCATACTTGAGAGCCTGAAGCTCCCCTACCCTTTTGGCCAATGTAATGGCTACGAGGAACACTACTTTCAAGGTCAAATGCCAGAGTGAGCATGCCACCATTGGATGAAAAAGACTGCTTGAAAAGGAGAGAGCTAAATGAGAAGAAAAAAAAGACACCGGCTGAGGGTTCGGGGCCGGCTTTATTGATTTTGAATGGGAGGGTTCTTCTGACGGGGCAAAAATGGGAGGAGCTATCCCGCTAAGTACTGACATGGAGAGGGCAAGGGAATAGTTTCTTGGAGCTTGTTTGGAATTCATTCCCAGGATTCCTTTTGTTTAGTTAAATCTGTATGAGGCCGTCTCCTCAACCTTAATGACTTGTTTGCAAAACCACACGGTGACTCTATCTAAGCTGATCAGACAACCCTGCACTACACTAATGAGCCTCAAGAAAGGCGAAATGTGGGAACTGGTCTGTAGTTGGGAATCTGATCAGCTATTATTCTGGCTTCTGCTTTAAAAACTCCGTGGGTGAGCTTTAGACTATAGGATAAACCAATGTAAATGGAATTTTCTTGGAGCTTGTTTGGAATTCATTCCAGTGGCTACCAGGAATTTTTTTTAATGCATTTTTGGTATCTTGGTCACTATGTTTTTGAGAAACCTAAGCTTGTACCTTTTATGGACTGCCTCACAACTATAAGATGAGAAACATTTTTAAAGGGTGGGTCACCTTTAACTTAACTTTTTGTATGTTGTAGAATTCTAAGCAACTTTTTATTGGTCTTAATATTTTCTTTTAAAGTTTTTAAATTATTTTCCTTCTGACTTTTTCCGGCTTTCAAATAGGAGTCACTGACTCCAGCTAAAAACAAATGCTCTGTAAGGCTACCAATGTATTTTTATTACTACTTTGTATTTCTCATTTTTCTATTCAGGCATCTCCTAGTCATATCCCTGTCTCTTATTCAAATCAATACATGGTTGCTAGGGTAATTTGGATCAAATGAAATTACAAAATGGTAGAGCTGCTGAATAAAAAGCTAAAACACCACAAATAATATAAAAAAGAAAACCATTCACAAATTCTCTCTCTCTCTACGTCATACTAAAAGTTCTTTCAACTTTTAACTTTTTGATAGATGGTAGCAGTGATCAACTTTAACTGAAAATGTTGGTCCAGCAATTGTAAGTTTCACAAGTTTTTATTACATTTTATGAGTTGCATTTCTTTTAAACACACCAGTTTCATGGATTTTATTGCAGCTGACCGCTTGAATATAGCTGTTTAAGTGTTATTTTGTAAGTTAAACCTTTGAGCTGATGATTTCACAAGCAAGGTAAGCTTATAATCCATTCTAGATTCAAAAGAAAATTGCAAACCTGGTTTAAGTTAAACCCAATTATGTATTTACTACATTTTTTGATACGTACATTTACTGATCCCTCCCCCCAGCAGCACAAGGCGAACAGACAAAATCTTTTAAAGCTTATATATGACACCTATATATGACAGCAGAATAATCATTCCAGTACTTTCTTGCTTTTATAAGCAGTTTCCAAGCATCATATCCTTGCCATATTGACATTTATAGAAACAAAATGATTAAACTCATGTCTGTGGCCAAGGCAAAAACAATTTGCTGACAGTGAACATAAGAAACTTTTTGAATAAATTTACAGTACAGTATACTTGTCTTCTTAAAGGAATAGGAAGAACTGCATTACCATTAGCATTCTACAAATGGTCACAGTCAGTATATCAGTATAATACACAAAAGCTGTGAATATCTTGTAAATTATATCCTTATAAACTGTGAGTTCTGATGTCATCAGTTATAAACGGTGAGTTCTGATGTCATTTCTGTCACATGACTCCCTGAAACTTGTGTATTATAATAAATAAAGTACCCCCAGTTGCAAAATATGAGGATATTAGAAGTTACCTTGGAGTTCCACGACCTGTATAAAAACACTCGGCCTTCGGCCTCATGTTTTTATATGGTCATGAAACTCCTCGGTAACTTATAATATCCTTATATTTTACAAGAGGGGGTACTTTATTCACTATATATCTGGCAATACCAACCATATATAACAGCACCATAGGCTTGAGAAAAGGCATCTACGAGATACAGATATGGGACCTGCTATCCAGAATGCTTGGCACCTGGGGTTTTCCAAATAAGGGTCTTTCTGTAATTTGGATCTTCATACTTTAAAGGGGTGGTTAACTTTTTCGTATGTTATTGAATGGCCAATACTAAGCAACTTTTCAGTCAACCTTATTTATTTTTCATACTACAGGCATCGAACCTGTTATCCAGAATGCTTGGGACCTGGGGTTTTCCAGATAATGGATCTTTCCGTAATTTGGATTTTCATACCTTAAATTTATCAGAAAATCATAATTTGATCTTCATACAGTAAGTCTACCAGCAAATCATTTAAGCATTAAATAACCCCAATAGGCTGGTTTTGTTTCCAATAAGGATTAATTATATCTTAGTTGGGATCAAGTACAAGCTACTGTTTTTTATTACAGAGAAAAGGGAAATCTTTTTTAAAAATCTGGATTATTTGATCATGATGGAGTCTATGGAAGATGGCCATTCCGTAATTTGCAGCTTTCTGGATAATGGGTTTCTGGATAATGGATCTCATACCTGTATTTGAATTTGCCTTCTTCTTCTGATTTTTTCAAACTTTCAAACAGGGGCCACTGCTCTGCAAAGGCTACAAATTATTGCTTCTTTTTATAACTAGTGATGGGCGAATTTATTTGTCTGGGGCGAATTCGCAGCAAATTTGTGGCAAACTCTCGCTATTCGCTGACGGCGAATAAATTTGCAAAACACCAGTAAAAATTCACCACGTCTTGTTTTGGACACTGGTGTCCATTTTTTGGCAATGTGCACGGGCATCCAAAAATGGACGCCTGCGTCTAAAACGAGGCGCTGGCAGCGTTTCACAAATTTTTCACCTTGCCTCATCTTTCTATTTAGTCTTATATTCTATCAATGCATGGTTTCTAGAGCAATTTGAACCCTAGTGAAAGCTAAATAACTAAAAATAATAAAAAAATTAAAAACCAATTCAAAATTGTCTCAGAATATCACCCTTTGCATCATACTAGGGGGCCAGAATTTCATTATCTCTCTTTAAAAAAGGCTCTAAAAATGTGAGATTTATTAAGTGTAAAAACCACGAAAAACTTTTAATACCAAACTTTGCCAATTAAAATTTGTCAAGGTCCTATAGAAGTCAATGGGATGCACTGATCCTTTTGGACCTTTTTTAATCAATTTGGTTTTCGGGGTTTTCTTCTCTAGGAATTGTCTGAAAAACTCAGATTTTTAGAGGTTTTGGATGTATTCACATCATTCAGTGTAATTTTCCACTCTCTACATACAGATGCAGTCACTGGGATTGGTGAGTTAAATGCGTCGTAACTCAGGGCTAATTGAAGAAACTGTGTTATCTAAAGTTATCTTAACTCATTTAATGCATTTAACCTTTTCATTAGCATACCAAAGCACCATTGTTTTCAATGGTGAACTCTTTAATTGGATGGGATGCTGTGACAATATTCTGTGCTAAGTGGGATAAATGAAAATGAATTTTTGAGCAACAGATAGTTTATATCTAGTGATGGGCGAAACGGCCGCGTTTCGCTTCGCCGAAAAATTCGCGAATTTCCAGAGAAATTCGCGAATTTTTCGCCATTTGGCGAAACGAGTCGCGCGTCGTTTTTGACGCGCGTTGCGTCGAGTTTGACGCGCGTCGCGTCGTTTTTGACGCGCGTCACGGCGATTCCGACGCGTCGCGTCGTTTTCGGCGCGTCGCGTCAAAAACGACGCGCGACTCGTTTTAGCGCGGCGAATTTTTGGCGGCGAATTTTTGTGGTCGTTTCGCGAATTTATTCGCCAGTGGCGA
Organism: Xenopus borealis; assembly: GCA_024363595.1. Taxonomy (NCBI): domain Eukaryota; kingdom Metazoa; phylum Chordata; class Amphibia; order Anura; family Pipidae; genus Xenopus; species Xenopus borealis. Next base: position 120,494,898 of record CM044443.1, on the reverse strand, counting down.
ATCGCGGGAATTCGCCGCGAATTCGCCCCTGGCGAATAAATTCGCCCATCACCATTTATATCAAATCAAGTGACATATTAAATAATCTTATCTACCTGGTATGTATATTTAAGTAAATATTGCCGTTTTACAGCTCTTGCCTTGAACCACCATTTCATGATGGTCTGTGTGCTGCCTCAGAGATCACCTGACCAGAAATATTTCAACTCTAACTGTAACAGGAAGAAGTGTGGAAGCAAAAGACACAACTCTGTCTGTTAATTGGCTCATGTGACCTAACTTTATAGTTTGTTTGGTATGTTTGTGTGCACCGTTGGATCCTAGGATCCCAGGAGGTGGCCCTTATTTTTTAAAATGGCTATTTTCTATTTATGATTACCCAATGACACATGCTACTAAAAAAGTGTATTATTATGAAAATGGTTTATTTACATGAAGCAGGGTTTTACATATGAGTAGTTTTATGTAGTATCTGTTTATAAAGACCTACATTGTTCGGGGGGTATAGTTTTCCTTTAAGTTTTTCTGTGTCAAATGTACAATCCAAAGTGGCTTCATCTGTAGGTGTTCATTGCTTATTTGTTTATAATTTTTTAATTATTCACCTTCTTATTCTGACACTGCCCAGCTTTCAAATGGGGGTCACTGACCCCAGCAGCCAAAATGATATTGCTCTTTGAGTCTACACTTTTAGGGACAGTTTATGGGCAAAAAAGTGATACTGTAAGAAGTCAATAGATCACAGATGTTAGTTTGGAATAAAATGGAATAGGCTTGCACTGCACAAGGCTATTGGATCAGTTATCTGGAAACCTGTTATTTGAAAAACTCAGAATTCATTTCAACAAAATAATTAAAAAATTTCTTAATTATTTTCTCTGTAATAATAAACAGTACTTGATCCCACATAAGATAGAATGAATCCTTATTGGAAGCAAAAACAGCCTGTTGGGTTTATTTAGGGGATTTATTTATCAAAGGATCCAATTTAGAGTTATCTGGGCTTTTTTAAACCTCAAATTAACTCACAACTCCAATTTGAGAAAAACCTTGAATGGAAAAAACTCAAATGAAACCTGAATTGAACAAGTTTTCAGTGAAAAAAAACTTGAATTGCTTGTGTTTTCTTGCAAAACCCTCCGAAAAAAATATCATAAATGCAATTAACATCTTCAAATGGTTCAAGGAACCTCTGCCACTGACTACATTCTACACAACCTCAACAGGTTTTAGATGGTGTATTTTTGGATTCAAGCTATTTCCAAAAAAATCCAAAAAATCAGTTTTTGACTCAGAAATTGTTGCAATAAATACCACTATTTTATCCAGAGTGCCGCCTGATCTGATTGCTGATTTGACTCAAAAATAACCTTGAAAACTCAATTTTTTGAGGAAAACAACTAAACCCTTAATAAATCTACCCCTTAATGTTTAAACAATTTTCTAGTAGAGTTAAGCTATGGCAATCCAAATTACAGAAAGATCTATTACCCAGAAAACCCCAGGTCTCAAGCATTCTGGAAAACAGGTCCCATACCTGTATCTCTAAGCTATTTTGAAACTACCTGTCATTTCAAAATACGTTTTTAATTATATTCACAAATTAATATAAATCTGATAATCAGGAGAGGGCTCATTATACTGAAGAAAACTCTAAATACATTTGAGTACAAGCCTTGAGAATTGCATTTATTCATGATCTCTGTTACCTTGAAAGTTTATAATTAAATTGTTAGTTCTAACATTCATTTCTACTTTATATAAGGTCTGAACAAGAGGGATCACCCAAACAGCAATGGAGATGATGAAATAGTTCTGTATAGAAAATATCAGGAGTAGGCATAACATGCACATAGAATAAATAAATTCATCCTATTAACATATGATACTTGCCTAAATTATGCATGATCATTTCCAGTAAAAATAATTAGCATTACTATAGCTTGAAAAAAACCAGCTGAACTCACTGTGCAGCTAATGATGCTGAATTGGTGATCAGGCCTCCATTATATATAAGTATGAATATTTAGTGGAACGGTTGGCTACATGATTCATAAATCAATGTAATATGGACAGTGCACCATAAATGAATTATTTGCCTTTGTATATTGCCTTTCACATTTTAAGTGTAAGGATTGACCGATAGGATACAAGAAGGCAGCAAAATCAAGTCTGGCTTCAGGCCAAAGGTCAAGGGCAGGCAGCAGACAAACATATCAGGGACAGGCCAAAGGTTATGACAGGCAGAGTACATGCAGAGTACATGCAGAGTCCATAAAAGGCAGAGTACATGCAGAGTCGATAAACAAGCCAAGGTCAAAACCTGGAGGAACAGAGCAGGACAAAATTACAAAACAGGTCCAGGAACAGTTGCAGAAGCAGGAGCACAATCAGGAACAAAGTCAGGAGCAATGTCAGGAACGATATGACTCAAAGCATGGATTCCTGGAAGATGGAGGTAGTGTCATAGAAGAAATTATATTTCAGGCTGTAGCTACACTGCCTCCTGTGGCTCAAGCAGGAAGAACAGTGCCTGGAATGCAACAGGTCCCTGGCTCGAAACCACTGAGTTCCTAAAATTAAGGCTGAAAACAAAGATATCAAGCCCATCCCATTCACCCATTAAAATATCATCTGTAGGTTTATCAAGGGAAAGGCAAATAAAATCCATCAGTGGGTGTTCTGCCAATGTAACCACTCAGGATTAGAATGCTCCCTAAATCAATTCCCAAACAATTATTTGCTAATTTTAACTTGTTATAAATGTAAAAGGCCATTTTGTACCATGTCCATGAATGACTCATTCAATATGTATTTTTTGTTTTCTTCTATAAACTTGAATGCCCTTAAAAATCATTCATTATACACAGAGTTCCATTTGTATAATATTTTTTCTGGTCCAGGTTTTTAGAGGGAAAACTCAAATTTTTCGATTTTTTTTTTTTTTTTATAGATTTATCATACCCCAAATATGCTAAAAATTCAAATTGGAAAATATGCCATCTTAAACCTGTAGAGGTCATGTAAAAGTCAATGCCAGATGTCCCTGAAGTTGGTTCTTAACATTGTGATCTGGGATTTTGCAGCAAAAGCTCAATTAAACTTTTTGGAGCATCAATCATGCAATACAAATTGACGCTTTGTTGTGATGTTTTGTCACTCCAGTTTTTTCAAGAACAATTATTGATTACTGAGTTAAAATTATTTTTCCAAGATTGTTTGGTTCTGTTTTTATTAAAAAAATTAGATTCATTTGAATGTAATAAATGTGCCCCTTAGCGTTTGGGAGTTTAGTCGTAAAAAAAAACTCTAATATCCAGCATTTGATAAACAGGTCTCCATTACTATTTTCCTATTTTTTCCTCTTTTAAATTATATCAGTTCTGAATTAATGAAGAGCCGAATATTATTTGGTAATGTTGGATGAACTACTTTAAATTGTATATATATTTATATGAAAGCAGCAAGTAATTTGCAGGTAAAACTTAGTCCCTTTGTATAAACAATAGAAGTGTTTCTGAAGCAAATACAGCAGTTTTAGGGTAAGGCTACACGGGAAGATTTCGGGGAGATTTGTCACCTGGCGACTAATCGCAGCGACTAATCTCCCCAAATGGCTTGGTAGTATCTTGCACCCGAAAGCGCTAATGTCACTGGCGCCTATTCACACGCGGCGATGCATTTTTTAAAGTCGCTCGATATTCTCTCGTGAGGCAATTATGAGCAACTTTGAAAATCGCGTCGCCGCGTGTGAATAGGCGCAGGCGACTTTAGTGCAAGAGACTACCAAGCCATTCGGGGAGATTAGTCGCCAGGTGCCGAAATCTTCCCATGTGGCCTTACCCTTACAAGTGCAGGGCAACACTGCATTATATATTTATTACTTTAAAATTATTTCATTTTTTGATGTTACTGGTCCTTTAATGAATCAGATGCAATTTGAGAGTAGGACTGGCCAGATATGGGATGACTTTGACATAGTTGGCCAGCTTAAATATATTGCAATATATGGACAAACTATCCCTGTTTTGTTTAAAGGGTAAGGCATTTTTTAGTAGCTGTATGCACAAAATGTTTCAATGTCAATTTTAAATATATTGATAATGGGTTGAGTGCAGAGGACCTCTTGTATTTGTCTATATGTAGTTTGTGGTCACAGCCTCATTGCACCCCCGCCGTATAGTTTTAAAAATTAGTGGTGAGCACAACTTTCCCTTGTTTGTTGTAGTTTTACTGGAGCAGTGACCAGCTCTCTGTTGTAGCTCCCACCCCTTCCCAGCTATAGTCAGGTGATCCCACTGGTGTCTAATAAAAGGTCAACCAAGTTTGGGGGTTTTACTGTGAAAACAGCAAGTAAGTTGCAGGTAAAACTTAGTTCTTTTGTAAAATGTATAATGAAGTAATAGAATTCTTAATTAATCAGATGCAATTTGAGTGTAGGACTGGCCAGATATGGGATGACTTTGTCATAGTTGGCCAGCTTAAATATATTGCAATATATGGACAAACTATCCCTGTTTTGCTTAAAGGGTAAAAGGGTTACTATTTTTTAGTAGCTGTATGCACAAAATGTCTCAATGTATGCCAATGTATGCTCAGTGTAAATGTCAATGTAAATGTATGCCAATAGATCCCATTCCACTACCCCCGAGGGGGGGAGATGTGGACCGTTTGTTGCTCCAAAGAGAGACATTATGGACTTATCCACAATTGGATTCCGTGGCCCCCAGAGGACTAAACACTTACATACAATTTAGTAGCTTTTTACTTTTAAGATAAGAAAACATGACTCATGAGGGGGGCATTTACTAAACTGCAACTTTTTCAGGTGTGGCTTTTTGTCGCCAAAACCCCCCGAAAATTTAGCAAGTTTTCCAGGATTTATTATGTGACAATTCTGAATCTGAAAATACTCCAACTAAAACCTGTCAAAATCATGTAGACGTCAAAGGCAGCTGTCCCTTTTACAAGGATAAGATCTTTCTTTGCTTTGTGGTTTTTGAGATTTGTGATGCTGGCTTTTGTGAGACAATTTGGAAAAAGTCACGGTTATCATGCGATAAGTTGAAAGTTGCCATTTCTGCAACTATATGACAACTTTTTCCCATTTGTGCTTTATCAGTTCAGATAAATGACTGACATTCGTGGAAACGAGTTTAGTCGTGGTTTCTTAAAAATAAAAATGAGGAAAAGTCCAGTTTTAGTAAATTATCCCCTTAATACTGGCACCAAGGTTTTCCTGCAAATGATGTGTTATAATTTGATGCTCAAGCATGAATAAGGACTTAGCATGTTAAATATACCTCTAAAATTGCAATAAAATAAGTATTATACATTCAGCAACAGAATGCAACATACAGTAGCGGGAGTGTATCATGTACTCATTCAGTGATGATCAAGTTACTAGTAAAGCATGAGTGACAAAGCTGCCAGCAAAGAAGAGAATTCAGAGAATCTCGTCTATACACAGGGGTCCCTGACTCTGTCCTCCTCTCTGTTCTAAGGCTGTGCTGTACATTTCTCCATCACACAGGGAAGGTAGTGTGAAACTCATGTAGGCTGCATAGCCAACATAAACAGACTATAGCAGCAGGAGATGCAGTCTAATGACAGATTGAGGACCACATTTTAGGTAACCTTTTCTTCCCAAACTTTTGAGTGCAGCTCTCTTTCATTCCTTCCCTACAAAACTGACAAAGACCCCTATGTATTTGCATAATTATCACCTCCATTATCAGTTGTCTTGTGTCTTTATCTGATCTGCATTGCCCTGGAGTCAAAGGGGTACAGACAGAGTTCTATAAATGCTATAAATATCATCTTTAGGTATTTTTCCCTAAATGTGCACTGGCGGACATATTTGTCCCAAGTTAGAATCCTGCAGCGGGTCAGGGAACCTGCGGGTTGTGGGTAGTTTCCGGTTGTGCATAAGGTACTAGCGGGTCAGGTAATGGTCCAAGTGGGTAAGAACCCTGGTGTACATACAGTAGGTTGGGTTTATAAAATTGGTTCCGTGCAGGATTCTATCTCAAAGTACTGCCATTATTACTGATACTAGCCATTTACCTAACTGTCATTAGCAGTCACCCAAAATTGTTCAAGCACAGTGAGCATTATAGTAAATGACTTGAAGAATAGAAAACCACAACAACAAACATATCTTAATCATAACCTTTAGTGAAAAAATACCCTGCCTTGTGTTGGAAAAGTCCACAAGTCCCTAAAACATATATATAGGTAAGGGATCTATTATCCAGAAACCCATTATTCAGAATGCTCTGAGTTATGGGAAATCCAGTCTCCCATATACTCCATTTTATAAAAAAAGTTTTAAAAATGCTTTCCCATTTCTCTGTAATAATAAAACAGTACCTTGTACTTGATCCCAAATAAGTTTATGTAGGGGGTTATTTACTAAAATCTGAATTTATCTCATATTTTGTTAAAAAAATACCACAACCAAACTCCCATGCACGATTTTACCATATTTATTAGTGAAAAAAAATAGATTTTAATGCCGATAAAATTTAAGTGAAAACCCAAATCACTCAAAATTTTCTGACTTTTATGCGATTGCTTTATTTTTTCTGACTTTATTTCTGAATTGCTCCGACACAGCATAGACTATTACAACTTCAAATTGAGATAGGTGCCTCTCCCATTTACTTATACTGGCCTTCAACAGGTCTGAGTGATGGATTCTCAGATTCTTTTTGCAGCATCAGGGTATAATAGATCTCAAAACATTTTTACTTATTTTGAAAAATTCGAGTTTTTGCCCCAAAGTTTTGCATTCAAATATTTCATGGTTTTTACACTTCTTAAATCTCAATTTTTTATAGTTTCAAAGAAATGTAAAAAATTTGATTTATGAAAAAATAGAAATAGGCCCTTATGTGTAAAATAGTAATGTCCTTATAAGCATTATATATGTAATTCCTCTTGTTCTTTCTTCTCCTTGGTCAAATATTCTGTTTTGTTATAGATTTTTGCCACTGTAAATCAGTGTCTTGCTGGGGCTGGCAGAAGTCAGTTGCATGAAAAGAAAAGTTTGTTATGCAGAGGTAATACAATTTAATGTACCAAACCAGGGAACAGTCTGTTCAGGCTTTTGTCTCCAGAATATCAGGGAGATAAAAAAAAAATATCTGACAGCTTGCAGGGAAGTGAGGATTAAGTCATATGTGACTAAAATTTCACATACATTCATTCTGTTACTATTTGCAGTTTTTTCATGGTGGTACAGGCATGCTTTATTATTTCAATTTTATTTTGAGAATCGATTTACAAATAGAATAAGTAGATGTTGCTAGCTCCCGTAGAAAATTAACTTTATGGCCGTAAAGCATCAGAATAATTACCCATATATATGTATATATACGCTGCTAACTGGACTTTCTGCACTCATACTCCAGAATTTAGGTTCTTCTATAGTCCCTGTCCCTGGTTCCTGTATCACAACAACACTCTGCCCCTTTGACAAAAAATATATATTTGCTGACATAAAATTCCTGAAAGAAGCTTTTTGCAGCCACTGAACCTGGTTAATGAAAAATGTTCTGGAAAGTTGCATAGAGTTGCATTGCTTTATATTGCTGTATAAATGCAGGGGATATTTTGTTTTGTTTGTTCGATTTTGGCAGTAAGCCCCCTCAATGCACCTGATTTTAAATTTAGTGCTGACCACAACTCGTGGACACTGCAACTTTTTCGGGTTGGGCTTTTTGAAGCCAAACATAAGAAAAAGCTGTGGGGAAAAAATGCAACTTTTTTAGGATTTATTATATGACAAAACTGCAAAAAATTAGAATCAAAAAATACTCCAGCTAAAACCTGTTGAAATCATGTAAAAGTCAATGGCGGAAGTCTCTCTTAATACCAGAAAATGTTTCTTTGATTCATGGTTTTAGAGGTTTTAAGGTATTTTTTGACACTGGTTTTTGAGCAACAATACCAAAAAGTCACAACTTTTCCCATTCGTACGTTTTAGAAAAAGTGAGTTTAGTCATTGTTTCAAAAACCTCTAAAACTACTAAAATTTTACATATAATAATTAGGCCTCCACAACTCAAATTTTGGTTTTAGAGGTTTTTGAACCACAAATAAACTAATTTCCACGAATACTAAAGATCTTCCAGTTGTAAAAGAAACACCTGCCATTGACTTCCACACAATTTTGAAAGGTTTCAGCTGGAGTATTTTCAACTCGGAATTGCTGCAGTTTTGTTACATAATAAATCTCGGGAAAAAACATTATTTTCCCTGCAATTTTTTTCTGTTTTTTTTTGGCAAAAAAAAGCCCATCCAAAACAATTGTTGGTTAGCAAGTTGGCCCCTTACTGTTATTAGGGGCAGACTTATCAAATGTCAAATTTTCAAGTAATGGGAGTTTTTTTAACCCCAAAAAATTAGATTTTTAAAAGTCCCCCAAATGACTCCAAATAGGGTCTAGGAGGTCCACCATAGACTAAAACAGCAATTCGGCAGGTTTTAGATTGTGAATGGTTGACGTTGAATTTTTAAAGAGATGGTACACAAGAAATTTAGAATTTTCGATTTTTTGGCAAATTCAAATCGAATCTGGACTATTCCCTAGTCGAAGTACACAAAAATTGCCCAAAATTCAATTTTTTTTACTTCAAATTTTCAATTCGACCCTTGATAAATCTGCCCCTAATTGTATACATGTATAACTTTATTTATAAAGCGCTACTAGGATAACAGAGCAGTATATTTTTGCAATGTAGAAAAGTATGCACAGTATTCCCCAGCAGGGGAACACAAAAAAGTAGACCAATGCTCCAAACTATTTCTGGTTCGGTCCTCATTCACTCATTTATTCTCTTAACCACTTCTTCTTAAATATTCTCATCTATACTTTCCTCCATCTTGTCTCTTTGTTCTCATATAAAAATTGGTAATGGCATTGAGGACAAATGATTGGGTGAGCAGTAGGATCCACTGACCTGGGCCTACCAGGAGTTTTCCTTAGTTTTTTTCAGGTCTTTTTAGTACTATCTTATATTTTGGGGTCAACCATCATTTTATCATTTAAAAATGTTTGCAATGCTGAACACAATCATTTCTGTTATAAACCCACTGTTAGATGGACTGTGCCATACACTCACATATGGGATGCAGGCAGTTGCTCTTATGGACATTAAGTGGCACATTTATTAAGGGTCAAAGTGAAAATTTGAATTAAAAAAATAGGAATTTCTAAGTAATTTTTTGCTACTTTGACTATCGAATAGCCCAAAATTAAAAAAAAATAATTTTGAAGTAGTCTCTTTAAATAAATTTGACACTTTGCCACCTTAAAGCTGCTGAATTGCCATTTTAGCCTATTGGGGACTTCCTGGAACCTCTACAGTGATTTTCTCTAAGTTTTGAAAATTCTAAGAAATTTGTTCAAAATAGTTTGAATAGTTTGAATTGTTTGAATCGAATAATTTGAATGATTTCTATTCAATCAAAAATGTACCTAGTCGGTCCATTTTTGATCAAAAATGCACTTTAAAAAAATTTGATGGTTGAATTTAAAAAATATTTAACTTCAATCCTTAGTAAATCTGCCCCTAAGAGGCCCATTTATCAACATTCTTATTTTACGGGCTTTATAAGTTTTTGAAACCATGAATAAACTAAGTTTAATGAAGTGAATTATAAAAGGAAAAATAGTTGAGCATGCACTAGAAAAATAAAAAAAAACTTAACAAATTTGAGAATTTCAGACAATTACTAGTGGAAAAATTACTGAGAGGCTAAAAAAGGTCCAATAGGATCAGCACAGCTCCCATTAATTTCTAAAGGACCTCAACTGCTTTTACTTGGTAAAGTTTTGTATAGTTTTTGTAGAGTTTTTCTAGTTATACACTTAGGCATGTCTGGACTGAGAATTAAAATAGGCCCTGGTATTTCAGGTACACAGAGACCCACACACAGCTCCCACCAGCCCATAAATACTGACTTTCTATGACACCTTATAGTAGCCCCTCTGGCATTTAGCAGAACCCACAGATTGCCAGTCCAGGCCTGCAACTAGGGGATTATTTACTGTATCAAAGGTAGTGTGTGTGAGCTTTGTTCTACCTCAAATAAACAACTTGAATGTTTGCTTATGTATGAAAAAAAAATCTAAATACTCGGGTTATCAGCTGAAAACATTTGAATAGCGCAAACCACAGACAAAACCCTGAAAATCATGAAGGCTAAAAACAAAAATGGTTCAAGGGACCTCTGCCATTGACATCTAGGTGACCTGAAAATGTATTATCAAATTCAAGCTTTTTGCAGCTTTAGGGCATAAAAGATCTCAAAAAAATTTAGTTTTTTGTTTTTGAAAGATTAAAATTTTTACTGAAACTACCCTCAAAAACTTGAATTTTTCGGGAAAAACTATTCTCCTAAAATGCTGTCGGTGGTAATGAAATGGTGGTATATACAGTATTTAGTAAATCCTTGAATGGTGGTGTTTACACCGTACAGTGCTGCACAACCCCTTGGATATTGCTCCCAGTGGCCTTAAAGTAGGAACTTAATTTCTCGTTCTTGACTTGGAGGCAAATTTTGGCTGCATAAAAACCATGTGTACTGCCAGAGTCTCCTGTAGGCTGCCAGTCCACATAGAGACTACCAAATAACCATTCACAGCCCTTATTTGCCTCCTCCAGGACCTTTTTACATGCTTGTTTAGCACCCCAACTTTTTTTTACAATTGAATGTGGCTCATGGGTAAAAGTTGGGGACCCCTGCTCTATTGCATCCAAGATTGCATGTCTACATGACACACAATGTCATCAAGAGCCGTCACCACTGCATAAACAAACCAGCACAATCCTATATTCTGTTTTGTAAGTCCAAAGAGTTGCCAAATGGACACAAAATCATAGAGGAAGGTGCAAAAATGGGCACCTTGTCCTACCATCATGGATTAGGCAGAATATCTACTTTTCTGGAGAGGAAAGAACATAAATTCTATCAACCTAATATTCAAGGAGCTCAAGAACATTACTGAGGATCAGAAGATATTTTTAAATGAAACAAATTGCAAAATAGTGTTTTTGGACAACTAAGCAAATGTAATTGGCCAAGCAACTATTTACACAAGCATACAGTGCTAAGAAATATGTTGGAGCTGTAGAAATACATGTTATTATTATTATTATTAATAATAATAATAATAATAATAATAAATGTTGGAAGAGAACAGGAATAAATGGCACTAGTGATGGGCGAATCTATCCCGTTTCACTTCGCCGAAAAATTAGCAAATTTCCAGCGAAATTCGCAAATTGGCAAAAAATTTGCGCAACGAGTCGCGGCACTTTTTTAACTCGAGTCGTTTTCGCGTGTCTGGCGAATTTTCGCTGGAGTTCGCCGCAAATTAGCGTCTGGCGAATAAATTCGCCCATCACTTAATAGCACCAGTGAACTCTCTAGAATCCTCTGTTTCTGATGGTTTTCAGTATTGGATAGAAGGAATTTAGGGTTAGTTATCGGTGACTCTATCAAAGAGTTTAGATATTATGAAGTAAAAAGTAATGATTGTTGACTACCTTTTTCAAAAAAGCAGCAGGCAATTATATACAGAGCATTACCTTCACAATTAAAACTACAGTTGACTCAGAGGTTCCTTTAAGGAGGCCATAACAAATTGAAGGGAGAGTGAGTGACTCAGCTTCTTCTGACCTTCATCAAGACACTTCATTATCTTTAAAGGCCCGAAGCATCAAAATTTGATTATAACTATAAGCTCAATTGGGATGGAGGAATGCTACATGACTGTATTGCCAACAAACTGATTAAAATGAATATTTCAATAAAGTAATACATTTTAAGGGAATAGGAAAGGAAAAAAGAAAGATACTGTTTGCATAAAAATGCACATTTTATAGTTAAATATCCTTTACACCTAATTGATACTTTGATGTTATTTTTTAACTTTTAATTGTTAAAAAACGATTTCAAATGGTAGAGGTCGAATGACTTGAAGTTCACAAATTAAAAATGGGTAAAGGATATTACATGGAAAGATACTGAAATAATGAACATAACCAAAACCATAGTGCAGCATTGGATGCACCAGTCATATGCTAACTACTCTACGAGGTTGATTTACTAACATTCTTATTTCAATTTTTTTCACAATCCTATTTTTTGTGTCTGCTTTTTTAAATTCCTCAAAAAAGCATGTTAACTAGTTTATAGGTTTAGGCATATGTCATTGTTCTTTTAACAAAAAGTCTGCTTCACTCCAAGAATGACACTTATTAATGTTCTGCATCAGATCTGAAGACACTGCTTTTTAGGTTTACTCCAAAGCATAATATTATACAATTTATTATATATTGATAAGGGGGTCTTTGCATAATTTGTATCATCAGACCTTATGGGGCCGATTTACTAACATTCTAATATCTATTTTTTTTTCACAAATAATTTTTTCTCAAAAAAAACACTACAAATTTGAGATTTGTGAAGTATGAAAACAACGAAAAACTCCAATACAAAGCTGTGGCAAGTAAAAACAGTCAAAGTCCTATAGAAGTCAATGGGAGTTGCGCAGATCCTTTTGGACCTTTTTTTTTTGCCAATCAGACTTTTAGGGAAGTGGCCGACGGGGAGATTTGAAGGTAACTCCAAATCTCTAACATCCCTAAAATTCATTCTTTAATAAATTGGCCTCTATCTCCCATTATGTAATGCAATTAAAGATTTTTAACCTATGGACCCATAATCCCCTTGAATCTTGTAAACTTTCTTTCGGCAATAAAAGGTTTCAAATAATTTTTAATAACATCATCCATTTGTAAAAAGGGCATTTAATGTTTCATGTAATATTACGAATGGTGAAAGATGTGTGTGACCGTGATTTTTAGGTTTATTTGTTCAACGTGTGTACATTGTCTAAAGACATTTAATGACCTTTAATGCACTGTCAGTACCGACTCTCACACCAAGAGAGTAATTCTAATTAATTTCTACAAAAAATGCATTAACATATTGATCCCTGGGTTAAGCATTAAGAAGCATAGAACAGTGCATAGAAAAGGTAACATAAATATTACAAAAGAGATTTAGAAAGCACAATGCAACATGTTGAAATTTCTCTGGTTGAGTAACCTTGACTCAACAGAATATTCACCTGAGTTGCTTTGGCATGTATGTAAAGGGCACAAGCTGTACTGCTGAATTATATATTCTAGGTAATCTATATAGGGTATATGAGGAATTGTTTCCTATGTAGAATATTTTTAAAGTGGACCCGTCACCGAGACACAAAAATCTGTATAATAAAAGTCCTTTTCAAATTAAACATGAAATCCAATTTCAAATTTTTATTAAAGCATTTATTAAAGCTGTTTTAAGCTCAGTTAAAAATCTCAGCTGTCAATCAAATATTGTCTGCCACTCCTCCATGCCTTAGGCATAGAGGCGGGGCAGACAATTACTTTCACTTTCCATTCAGCACTTCCTAGATGCCACTGCTCCCCACACATTCCCCCAGTTCCCTTAACCATTTAATTGTGTAGCCAGTGCATGGGGATAGACATCGGGTCCCCCATTCTGGTGCACAAACAAGATTCTGAGATGATGCAAGGCTTGTCTTAATAACAGTGTCCACAAAATGGCTCCTGCCTGCTTGCTATAATTATGAATTCCCAGACTGAAGAAAACAAGATTAAAATAATTTATATAGTGTAATTAATGTTCATTTTGCTTGACTAATGTGATAAAATAGGATTTTGAATATTTTTTTGGGGTGACGGGTCCACTTTAAAATACTGACATGTTTTATGTAACTATGCCCATTCTATCATTGACAACTTTCGAAGCTTTCAGGATAACGGTTTTCCAGTTTACGGATCCCATTCCTGTATAAATAAAGGGTTAATTGTGAGACAAATTTTGGTGAATGACTCTGGACACCTATAAGCTATACAGGTTAAAAGGAATACAAACTCTTTTGAAAGAGTTTAACAGTTTGCAGTGCTAATTTGATACATTATGAGGCATATCATTGCTTGATATTGTATATTGGTATTGCACCCTGCTTATGTAGTGGGGTGCATCGCCATAAAGGCCCATTACAAGTTTGGGGGACAGAATAAGACTAAAAAAAGTTTTTTGGGAGAATTTAAAGGGATACTGTCATGGGAAAAAAATTTTTTTTTTTCAAAATGCATCAGTTAATAGTTCCGCATTGAAATCCATTTCTCAAAAGAGCAAAACAGATTTTTTTACATTTGATTTTTAAATCTGACATGGGGCTAGACCTATTTTCAATTTCCCAGCTGCCCAAAGTCATGTGACTTGTGCTCTGATAAACTTTGATCACTCTTTACTGCTGTACTGCAAGTGGGAGTGATATCACCCCCTCCCTTTTTCCCCCCCAGCAGCCTAACAACAGAACAATGGGAAGGTAAGCAGATAACACCCCCTTGTCCCACTGCGTTCCATTCAGTTATTTTGAGAAGGAAAAACAACAGTCTGCCAGAAAGCAGTCCCCCCTAAAGTGCTGGCACAAGTTACATGTCCAGGGGCAGCTGGGAAAGTGACAAAATGTCTAGCCCTATGTCAGATTTCAAGTCTACTGGAGCAGTTTGAAAAAACATGTTTTCCCACGACAGTATCCATTTAAACATCTAGTTGTGGCAAGATCCAAGGGGATCATTTATAAGAAGTGCAAATGCCAAATACTCCTTGGGACCTGAGGTTTTCCAGATAACAGATCTTTCCATAATGTGGATCTTCATTCCTTAAAGGGCAAGGAAAGGCATAGAAATAAAATCCCATTTTTACTTTCTTTAATGAAAAAGAAATCTATCTCCAATATACTTTAATTAAAAAATGTGTACCGTTTTTATAAGAAACCTGACTGCATGCAGTGAAATTCTCCCTTCATTTAGCGCTGTGGATAGGCATTGTCAAACTTTCCCTAACTTCTGGCAGGGAAACAGTCATACTTATGAACAGCAGGGGGAGCCCCTGACTTACTTACCAGCCATGCAGAACTCAAGCAACTTTGTTTATTGATCATTTATAATGATCCCTAAGAAGCCCAGACCACACTGAGCAGGTGTATGTAGTCTAGTCTTGCAAAGATATATAACAAAGTTACAAGATGACAGCCCCCTGTGGCCAACTTTGAAAGCATAAATCATTTGTTTGATTAGGCTTGTGGTGCAGTAAGTTCATGTTTATGTTTAGTATACAAAATACAGCATTTCTAGCCTTATTCTATTTTAGACTTTCCTTGTCCTTTAAGAAAATAATGTAAACATTAAATAAACCACTGCAATGAACTGTTTTATTATTACAGAGAAAAAGGAAATTGTTTTTAAAAATTTGGATTTTTTGGAGTCTATAAGAGACAACCATTTCATAATTTTCAGCTTTCTGGATAGCGAGTTTATGTATAAGGAATCTGAATTTTTTAGTGGAAAAAAAACTAAAATTTTTCAAGATTTATTATACCCCAAGGATGCAAAAATTCATAATCAGAAAATACTCCATTTTCAACCTGTCAAGGTTGTGTAGAAGTCACTGGCAGAGGTCCTATTTGAAATGTGAAGATATTGATATCTCCACTGGTTTCGTATGATAATCTGAACATTTTGGACTTTTCCTCCAATTTCACAAAAAATTCTCACTTTCCGGGCTATAAATCTGAAAAATTCAGCAGGAGTGCTATATATGATAAATAAGGACTGTACAAAACAGGACTCGAGAGCTATACCGGACCCTGGAGGTAGACATCTGATTTTAGAAGGCACTCTAGGAGGTAAACCACTGACAATTATGAGTGTGTATGCCCCAAATAAAAAACAACTAAAATTCATACGCACCAGACTTACTAAAGCCAGAGGTGATTGTCAAACAACCATTATTGTGGGTGATGATTTTCATTTAGTGATGAGCACTCAAAAAACCTCAGACAACTGGTGTATAAACTAGATATCAGGGATATTTGGAGGATACACCACTCAAATGATACATTCCTATCAGCTAGACATAACCGTCATACCAGGTTGGACTATTTCTTGGTATCTAGAGACTTGCTTGCATATCCAGCTACTTCCTCTATTCTCCCAACTTCATGGATGGACCACTCTGCAGTAATGCAAGAGATTGACCTCACAGGTCAACCTGCGAGATCAATTGAACTCATTGGAATTTGAATGAGGCAGTCCTAAACAATCCCAAAGTTAACATGAAGGTCCAGGAGGCATTAGCTGAATATTTTGCGGCCAATAGAGAATCTATTGATAATGTAGCTATATTATGGGAAGCACATAAGGCGGTCCTTAGAGGACATTTTATCTCAATTGCATCCAGTAGAAAGAAAATAAGAACCCATTGCATATCCCAGTTGGAACACAACCTAACACAATGGGAGAACTTATACCATCGCTCTCCCACAACATGGCTTAGAAAACAAATTGACCAGGCCAAGAGATACCTTAAAAAGCTTCTCCTGGCAGATACTGAAAAAGCACTTAGATGGCTTAAGCTATATTTCTACGAAAATGGAGACAACCCACATATCCTACTGGCCAGGAAGCTAAGGGAACAGACAGCCCAAACTGCCCTTTATTCCATAGACACAGGTAACAGCCAGCTTGTATATGCTCCTGAGTAAATTGCAGAAACATTCAGAGGCTACTCTTCCTCGCTGTACAATTTAAACACTCAGACACAAACTCAACAGGAAACAGCACAACTCAATGAGAATGTTAAGTTCAACCTTACTTACTTAGAACTAGAGAGTTTGAAACTCCGATAATAGAGGAGGAAATTGCTACAACAATAAAATCCTTCCCCACATTGAAAGCCCCAGGCCCAGATGGTTTCCCTTACTCCTACTATAAGTCATTCTCCACTATGCTGACTCCATACTTAACTGCATTGTTTAACTCTTTCCTTACTGGCTCACCTATTCCCTCTACTATGCTGGCATCATATATTACCTTAATCCATACAGTGGGAAAAGACCCCAACCAATGCTGTAGCTATCGACCAATAGCTCTATTGAATTCAGACCTCAAATTATTTACAAAAATATTAGCAAATAGATTAGCCCCTATAATGCCCCGACTTGTACATCTAGATCAAGTTGGATTTATCCATGGCTGACAGGCAGGGGACAATACTCGCAGAGCTATTAACTTGATTGATCCTTTAAAAAGATCCCAGACCCCTACAGTCTTATTGAGCTTGGATGCTGAAAAAACATGTGATCGCTTAAATTGTCTCTTTATGTTCGACTTATTACATACCATGGGATTCAGTGGCCCTTTTTTCACTGCTATAAAAGCCCTATATACCACCCTGACAGCCACCCTCAAATTACCAGGAGCCTCTAGCTTACCCATTAAAATCTCAAATAGTACTAGGCAAGGGTGCCTGCTCTCCCCACTTTTATATGCCCTTAGCATAAAACCTTTGGCAACGGCACTGAGGGAACATAAGGATATAACGGGACCTAAACTGAACAACCAAGAATTCATTGTCCCCCTGTTCGCAGATGATGTAAGCTTGTTCATCACTAACCCGATTCTGAACCTCCATAGGTTGCTCACCCACTACAGTAGCTTTTCTGGGTATAAGTTGAATGTCCACTGGCCCTAAACATATCCTCCAACACAAGAGAACTTTTAAAATCAAATTTAAAATTTAAGTGGAAAGAGGCGTCTATAAAATATCTAGGGCTTCTTCTCACCAAGTCGTATTCTCAATGATATAAATACAATTACACTCCATTAATTGGGTCCATCTTCAAACTGCTAGATAAATGGTCCGCATTCACTATATCATGGTTAGGTAAAAAAACAGCACTGAAAATTGTGATCCTCCCAAAACTGCTTTACTTATTCGAAACCGTGCCAGTAAGAGTGGTGCCAGTAAGAGTGCCAAACACCATCTTAAAAGACATCCAAGCAAAATCTTTCAAGTTCATATGGGCCAAGTCCATACACAGGGTGTCCAAGGCAGTTATGATGTCAAACAGGTCTCAAGGAGGTCTAGCAGTACCCAATATCTTTAGATACTATAAAGCAGCACATATACGCCAAGCCCTGGGCTGGACCACCTACACACTGTCATCCATATGGGCATGCATTGAATTACTTACCACAGCCCCAATAAACCTAAATTTCTTCCTTTAGAGAACTCAAAAGTCTATTAGACTACCAACAAATACCCTACAAGCCACCAGATTTACTCTGGAGATATGGGAGAGATGTTGCAAGAGATCACCTTTGATAGGACCTACAGCCAGTCCTGGCCAACCCAGAATTTACACCTGGCCTTTCCCTAATTTTTCAGAGACAACGGGGGTCCAAAAATCTTTTTAGGATCTACGATTTCATTAACCCCCTAAACAAGACTATATACACTTTTGCAGAACTTCAAACTAAGTTTCAAATCCCTCAGAGATGCCATTATGAGTTTACCCAGATCTTGCACTTTATTCAAAACACCTATAGAGGTATACCTATCCCTACCTGCCTGACACCATTTTAACGGTTAAGTATTACTGGACTACCTCAAAAAGCCCTGATATCTAACATGTATTCATTGCTCAATACAATTATGGTAGAACCATTCCCCAATCACAAATATTTGCTACGCTGGGAAACTGAGCTGTCCACCACCCTCCCTCTAGAACAATGGGAAGCCAACTGGGAAAATGCCAGGAGAAGTGTCATATTCATAAGACATAAAGAGAGTATTTACAAAACGATACTCTATTGGTACTCCACACCAGAGAAACTTAACAAAAATATACCCAGATACATCACCACTTTGTTGGAGGATGTGTGGTCAAACAGGTTCCCTCTCACATATAATGTGGTCCTGCCCAAGGTTAAATGAGTTCTGGAAAAACATCAAAACTATGATTGCCAAGATCTTCTTCCGAGAACTTCAAATATACATTACCAATGCCCTCCTAGGCCTCCCCCACATTTACACATCACCCTCCGAACAAAAGCTCCCAAACTACATTTATACGGCCACAAGGCTGTCTGTTACCTATAACTGGAAGGCTCTACCCCCTGTTGTAGGTGGGGTTATCCCTTGTTTACAGGAGATTAAATCAATGGAAGAGATGACTGCGAGGCTCTCAGGGTCCATACCCCAACATGATAAAATATGGTCTAAATGGGATTATTTTATATCCCAAACCAAGTCTTCCTCATAACAGACAGACCTCCCCCAGGGCCTGAAAATACTGAAAATGTGAAACAACAATGGGCCTAACAGGGTATAGTTCTCTCTATGTTTGTTCCTTTTTTCATTTTTCTTTTTGTCACCACATATATCTATATGATGTACATTTACTTGCTTTATTACAACCAGAGATAACGATATACTACAATTGTATTGTATAAAACTTTGCTAAAACCAAATGAAACATAAGTTACAAAAAATAAAAATGGATTCTAGTTTGGTCAGACTTTTTTTATTTAAAACATCAGAAAAATTTGGATTTTGATAAATAACTCCCCCCCCCCCCAAATGTACAGGTTTTGTTTGTTGTAATGGATTTGGGAGAAATGCAAAGAACCGAATAAAAAGGGTCTCAGGGTCACCATGGACAAAATCCCAATGCCTTTGACAGACCCAGTAAAGAAAGGAATATATGTGCACATATTAACTTTAAACTGACACAAATAGCATCTAGCATCCGGCAAACTTCGTATGGTTCTTTGCTGCTGAGATGAACACAGAGTGATTAGGAAGTAATGCTGGATAATGTGAAGGAGACAACAGGAGAGGTGGAACACAGAAAGCTTCCCCGTAAAGAAACCAATTTGCACTTTGGGCACTGTGTCTTGTTACTGCAGTATCTGGATGATAAGTTCTTGATTTCTTGTAACAAGATTGGGAGATGTGTTAAATAATGCAGAGCCTGAGATAAATCTGTCACTCAAGACACAGTGATTTAAATAATGGTGTAGTGCTGACCTTTTCTAAAAGAAACCATATTTATAGTTACATTGTTCTCTTACCTTTATCCTGTTACTTCATATATTGTTGTAATTGTGAACCAATTGAGTAATTGTAGTGACTGTAGTGAGGACACACATGTCAGGGGGCCTATTGGCTCCCAGCGGGAGAAGTCAGGACCAAGAAGAAAGCTTTTAGGGGTTAAAGTCCAAGTTCGTGGTACAAACAGGAACAGGCAAAATCGTAATCAAAGTCCAGGCAAAAGTCTAAAAGACAGGCAGAAAATATCAAAGTCGAGGTTCAGAAAGGGTCAAAAGTACAGGAATGAATACAGGAAGGAATGTTCAAAACAAAACCTACAATCGGTCATTGAACCCGTGACCTGGAAACATTTAAGTATTCAAATTTTGCACCAGGCGGTGACATCATTGCTGGCGTTGGCCCACATGGGTCATGGGCACTGCCATCTTGGACACATCGCTGAAGAGGAGCGCCATCGGGTGCTCCTGACAACACGATCCTTAAAGTGCAAGGTTGAATATTAAAGTCCCCTGTTGATTATTTGGTCTTAAAGATGACACCTACTGTATATGGTGAAGCCCAGTCTAGCCCACAAGACTGCCGGTGTTTTTGTATATCTTGGATATACATGGCAGTTGTTTTTTCTTGATTTATAAACTTACCTGGGTTTTTCATGGACGTTACAAGGGAAACCCCCCGAATGGAAGGAAAGGCAGAACCTGTAAAAGCCTTGTGCATTACTGTAAAGCTAACTACAGGTATAGGATCCGTTATCTTGCAGAATAGCCATCTCCCATAGATTTCATTATAATGAAATAATCCAAAATTCTAAAATGTATTTCTTTTTTCTCTGTAATAATAAAACAGTAGCTTGTACTTGATCGAGACTGAGATATAATGAATCCTTATTGGAAGCAAAACCAGTTTATTGGGTTTATTTAATGTTTACATGATTTTCTAGTAGACTTAAGGTATGAAGATACAAATTATGGAAAGATTCGTTATCTGGAAAACCCCAGGTCATGTGCATTCTGGATAACAGGTCCCATGCCTGTACAACATTCAAATTCTTTATACATGTATGGGACCTGTTTTCCAGAATGCTCAGGAATTGGGGTTTTCTGGATAATGGATCTCTCCATAATTTAATCTACTAGAAAAATCATACCAACATTAAGGGGGTTATTTATTAAAGTCAGAATGCCAAAAACGTGAAAATGTTGAGGGTTTTTTACTACAAAACCTGAATTTTTTGTAGAATTTTTTTTTAATTTTTTCAAGATTTATTATACCTTGAGGCTGCAAAAAAGTCTGAATCCTAAAATCTGCCATCTCAGACCTGCTGAGGTTGTATATAAGTCAGTGGTCGAGGTCCCTATCCTATTTGGAAGTTACTGTGGTCTGTGCTGGAATTACCCTGAAAATATGACTATTTTGGGGTTTTTGGGCAAAAATCCAATAATAACTTACCAGGAAAAATTCAGGAAAAAAAATAACCGAAAAATGTGTATTTTTATAAATAACCCCCTAAATAAACTGGGTTGGTTTTGCTTCCATAAGGATTAATTATACAAGGTACAGTTTTATTATTACAGAGAAAAGGCCAATAATTTATAAACATTTAGATTATTTGGATAAAATCGAGTCTATGGCTGATGGCCTTTCTGTAATTCTGAGCTTTCTGGATAATGGGTTTCCAGATCCCACACCTGTACTGTTTAAATATACAGTATGCATTTTTTTCTTTTCAGATCCAACCTCCTACTCTCTGTTGTTCTGAAAGGTGCCGGTGGGTTGGGATCAAATGCCTAATAATCTAAATCAAATTAAATGTAGACATCGGTTTACAGGTCTGCTGTCAGCTTCTCTGTATCATGCGTGTACAGGAGCCTGTATTTCTAGTCAGATGTGTAATACAGGCTTCAAACTATGATGAATGAGGATGAAAAGGACACTCTCATCTCCTTGAAAGGCTGCCACAGACTCATAAATTACTGAATGTGCCATTTCATGTGACTTTACGATAATCCCTTTTCACCTGCCCAGTTTTTGAAAAGTAAATATGTTATTCTGGTCCGGCTTATTTTATTTCCTGTAAGCAGAATGTTATGTACTCAGATCTTAAAATACAAATCAGTGATGGTTACAGTTAAGGGTTCTCTGAATAGATGTCCATAACAATCCCCTTTCCTTAAAGTGATAATGACACTAAAAATTTTGTTTTCAAAATATTAAACTACATTAAGACTTACCTATAGGTCACATTGGCCGTTTTTTGCTGTCACAAGTTTCTTCTACCCCTACAGATTCGTCAGGCTGCTGAGATTATTCAAATCTCATCTTTTCTCGACTACAGGGCTGCAGGAAACTTCATGGATGCTACCTTTGCCAAGCAAGCTGTATTCCATGTCTACTCCCCTGTGGCTTTGCAATCGATGATAGACCCTTAACGTCTGAGATTATCTCCATGACAATGGGGATTTTGCAATCTGAAAGACTGCCATTTCTAATAATTTCCTGTCCCGCCCCTCCTGTGGTGTTAGGATTACCGTGGTTATGTCTGCACAATCTCTCCATAGATTGGTCCTCCAATCAAATCTCTCTTTGGAATCCATTTTGTCAAGAACATTGTTTACCTGCTACTCCAACTTTTCGGCAGATCTTCATTCCATGCCGACAGTCTAAAGGGAATTCACCAATGTATTTTGTAAAATGTCTGCGGAATTCCTCCATCCGCATCTTCACTATGATTGTCCCATCGATCTTCTTCCCGGAACCATGCCTCCTAGAGGTTGCACTTATATCTTGTCTCCTGTGGAAACCTCTGCTATGAAGGACTATATCCAGGAGATTCTCCAGTGGGGATTTATTCATCCCTCTACCTCTCTGGCAGGGGCTGGCTTCTTCTTCATGGAGAAGAAGGATAGTGGTCTGTGTCCCTGCATTGGCTACCAGGGACTTAACAAAATTATGGTTAAGAACAGATACCCCTTGCCTCTTATCACTGAACTGTTTTACCAACTGAAAGGGGCTTACATTTTTACCAAGCTGGATCTATGTGGGGCGTATAACTTCATCTGCATACATGAAGGAGACAAATGGCATTCAACACCCGAGATGGGCATTACAAATACCTCTGCCATTCCACCACAATCTTCAAGGAGTTTGTGAATATTTTCCGAGATCAACTGGGAAAATCAGTGGTCGTATACCTAGACAACATCCTAAAGGCCTGAAAGGCAAGAACCAGTTATTCCTCCTGCCAGAGATTTTGCCTCCCTTTTTCACCAGTTTGCAAATCCTGTCTGGTCAGTGTTCTGCTCCTTCTGATCCACCTATCAGGATGGCCTTTGTACCCTCTGAGCTTCTGCTGTCCATTTTGCAGCAGACCCATTGTTCTAACCAGGCTGGATACCCTCGGTCCTGAAAAGACTCTGGAGCTTCTACAATGCTTAGTCTGGTGGCCGACTAGCCGTGAAGATGTCAAAGACATTGTCACTGCTTGTTTGAGCCACTTCCAAGGCTAGCCATACTGATCCCAGTTGTCTATTACAACCTCTACCCACTCCCTCTCATCCTTGGACTCACCTAGCTAGACTTTATTG
This sequence comes from Xenopus borealis, assembly GCA_024363595.1. Classification (NCBI taxonomy): domain Eukaryota; kingdom Metazoa; phylum Chordata; class Amphibia; order Anura; family Pipidae; genus Xenopus; species Xenopus borealis. Next base: position 120,471,316 of record CM044443.1, on the reverse strand, counting down.
TAGGGTTTCCACCCTCAAAAGAGAACACTGGGTAGTTATAGATCACTTCAGTAACATGGCACACTTCATTTATCTGTGAAAACTGCCTTCAGTGGTAGAACTGTCCCAGCTGTTCATCCAATAAATTTGTGGCTGCATCGCTTCCCGGCGGAAATAGTCTCTTACAGGGGATCTCAGTTCACATCTAGGTTCTGGTGCTCTTTCTGTAAAGATCTGGGTATCACTCTTCAGTTCTCTTCTGCCTACCATCCCCAAAACAATGGGGCAGTTGAGCTGGGTGAATCAAGCATTAGAACAATTCCTGAGGAATCATATTTCCCTTTGTGAGGACAATTGGTCCGATCTCCTCCCGTGGGTGAAATTCATGTCACACTTCCACTAGGAGGTCTCCTTTCAACATCCTCAAGCTTTCCCACAAGACTTCTTCTTGTCTGATGTCCCCACCGCAGATGATCACGCAGCCCAAATGTGTGCTATTCGGGCTGTGACCAAAGCAAATTTGTAGAATAGTACTCTGGTGCATGAGACTTTGGCTGATCACAGACGAAGATCCCCTCCTCCATACAAGGTTGGTGACAAGGTGTGGTTGTCCACTAGGAACATTCATTGAAAGTTTCCTTCTCCGAAATTGGGTTCAAGATTTGTCGGTCCCTTCTCCATTTCAGAGATACTTAATCCTGAGGCAGTCCGACTACTACTTCCCTCAGAGATGCAACTTCCTAAAGTGTTTCATGTCTCCCTGGTAAAAACAGTAATTTCCAATCACTTCTCTTCAGATCTCCTCCTTCATCTCTCGGTCAACAGGAGTACGAAGTGGAAAGGATCTTGGATTCCAGACTCTCCAGGGAGTCTCTACAGTTCCACATTAAGTGAAAGGGCTCTGGTCCTGAAGAATGCTATGGGAGAAACACTCCTATGTACATGCTCCTCACTTGGTAAGGGAATTCTACAGTCAATTTCCCCAGAAGCCTATGCTTGGTGGTCCAGTGGCCCCTGTGGGGGAGGGGGTACTATCAGGAGCGCCCATCGGCGAGGCTTACCGGTCCGGTGCTTCGTTCAAGATGGAGGTCCCCATCGCTACCACATGGGTAGCGCTGTTTTATAATCTTTACACCACACTCTGCAAGTCCATTATTCTGCGGAAATCTTGGGCTTGAAGTCACATGCTTAAATCCAAAATCTTCTGTGACTCTTACAAAGTCTTTTCCTAAAACTGAGAACCATTATCTGTTCTTACTTCTCTTGGTATTCCATATCTGTAGAATTGTGTTTTAAGTATTTTTCATGCCTCAAATGATGTGCTATTTTTTTATTTTTGAACGTCTCGATAATTGGAGTATTCGTTTAAAACTGTCAAATGCTCCTTTCCATTCAACATGAATCTATCAACTCCTTTTGAATCTCGGGGACCACATGATATTCTCTCTGTATTAGGGACTCCCTTGGAAGTGCTGGAGAAAAGATTTGGCAAGTTGTGCAGCTTGTTGTCATTTAATAGAAATATCTTCGTTTACTATATAGGGCCCAAATAAGGATTATTTTGCCCGTCTTTTGCATTTTTTAATTCCAAGATGTGCTTCATGTATTATGGCTAGCATGTCCTTTCGCAGAGATGATGGCACAACAATTTCAGATCCTTTGAGCAAAACATCATCCCATGTAGAAAGTTCATCAGAAATATTGACAATTTTGATATTTTTTAGGATTGTTTGAATATAATGCAGTTATCACTTCTTGTAGATAATCATCAGAGGCAGTGCTTGTTTTAAATTTCTTCCACATTTCTTCTGATACTGCTTTTCTAGCCATAACACTATTAATAAAGTATGTATTTCCACACTTGATTCCTTTTCACTGTCTGATGCAACAGTGTCCTCATTCTATGTCCTTGATAATCTGCAGCTATATTCTACTGTAGTCATATTTCTGCAATTTCAATAACAAACGTTGAATCCGTGGAGGGGGTTTCCATAGTTACATGGCAACATAGTCAGTTAGGTTTGAAAAAAGATACACGTCCATCAAGTTCAACCTTTAAACTTTTTTTTTAACCTGCCTAACTGCTAGTATATTCAAGGCAAAAAAAACTCCATCTGAAGCCTCTCCAATTTGCCTCACAGGGGGAAATGTCCTTCCTGACTAGTCCCTGGATCAACTTGCACTATGAGCTATAGTTCTTTCTGTGTGATGGTAAGTAGTGGCTTGTGATCTGTTTCAACTATAAATTTTGTCCCATACACAAAGTTGTGGAATGCTTCACATCCAAAAGCAATACCAAGAGTCTCTTTTTCTATATTTCACTCTCTGTGTGTGTGAATGGGCGTGATGTATATGTAATTAGCTTCCATCCCTTACCATATTGTTGTAGTAGAACTAAACCTATATGATATTTTCGAAGGCCAATGTATGTCAAAATATTGCAGTCTGTGCACAACAAAGAATGTCTTTTAGTGATTTGAACTCAATTTCCTGCTTTTCTGTCCAGTTCCACTCAGCATGCTTTAGCAACAAGTTCCTCATATGGGGCGTCATGTCTGCCAGAAAGTACTTGCCAAGGTAGTTTAACATGAATCCCTGCAGTTCTTTTTTATTACTGGGACTGGCCGTTATTTTAATTGCTAGAGCTTTTGCAGGATCCTGGTTTCACTCCACTGTGAGAAATTATTAAACCAAGATTTACAGTAAACTTTGCAGTAACTTTCTAATTCATTGCCCATAAACCCCTTTTTTCAGTGTTCTATTGGTATATATAATGTGCCTGTTCAACTTTAATTTGTATTTTGCCTGACGAAGGGGCCTGTGTGCTCAGAAAGCTTGCAATTGTTACTTATTCAGTTAGCCAATAAACTAAACTTTACATTTTCTGCATTTTTTCAAATGGCTAACACGGTACCATGTCTAGAGACCATATTTTTTCACTTCCATTCCTTTTACTGAGAGCACTCACACAGATTTCCTCCTGACTCGCCTCACTGCTGATGTGTATCACTGCATTTAGTTTGCTTTTACTATAACACTGCTTGACAAAGTGATTATATTTGCCACATACCGTGTATTGTTTACGAAAAGTCAGGCAGTTTTTAAATGAATGGGTATTGCCACAATTATTACAAACTTTGTATTTGGTAAATCTTGCATCAATTTTTCCTTTGCCTTTCTTAAAACCAGATTTACTGTGAGCCCTTGGTGTGACTGAGGATGTGGCCACTCTACTGACTTGAGAAACCTTATCTACACTTCTTATTCCTGTTAGCACTTTGAGCTGCTGTTTTGTGAGTTCAGTTGCTTGACTAATTCTAATAGCATTTTCTAAAGTAAGATTACCTTTGAAATGTATATAATATAATGTATAAAATGTATAATGAAGCAAGAGAATTCTTAATGAATCAGATGCAATTTGAGAGTAGGACTGGCCAGATATGGGATGACTTTGACGTAACAATCCCTGTTTTGTTTAACGGGTAAGGCAGTTTTAGTAGCTGTATGCACAAAATGTCTCAATGTCTTAAATATATTGATAATGGGTTGAGTGCAGACAACCTCTTGTGTTTGTCTATATGTATTTTGTAGTCACAGCCTCATTGCACCCCCGCCTAATGTTTTTAAAATTTAGTGGTGAGTACAACTTTCCCTTGTTTGTTATAGTTCATATAGGAGCAGTGACCAGTTCCCTGTTGTAGTTCCCACCCCTTCCCAGCTATAGGCCGGTGATTCCACTGATGTCTAATAAAAGGGCAACCACGTTTGGGAGTTTTACTTTGAAAGCAGCAAATAAGTAGCAGCTAAAACATAGTCCCTTTGTAAAATGTATAATGAAGCAATAGAAATCTTAACCAGATGCAATTTGAGCGTAGGACTGGCCAGATATGGGATGACTTTGATGTAGTTGGCCAGCTTAAATATATTGCAATATATGGACAAACAATCCCTGTTTTGTTTAAAGGGTAAGGCATTTTTTAGTAGCTGTATGCACAAAATGTTTTAATGTCTTAAATATATTGATAATGGGTTGAGTGCAGAGGACCTCTTGTATTTACCCTTTAACATCCATTGACTTAAGGTTCCCCAGGATCAACATGTAAAAACACATTATTTGTGAAGGCTAGATTTTTATTACATGTATTATTATTTTTTAATAATGTGTCCCTCTCCCATTCACCTTAGTGTCCATTTTTCAAACCCCAGGACAGCTGCTAAGGTCAATAGGACAATAAAGTGGACATGTTCTACTTTTCATTCTTGTAAGTGAATTATCTCCAATATTAAAAAAAAAAAAAAAAAAAGCAAAGGGGTCAGTAACTATTTGTCCATCAATAAACCACTCTGATTAAAGCTTACTTTACTGTAATTTCAAAGTGGCCTTCCACTTAAGTTTTTTAAAGATACCTGGGGCTGAGCAGACATCCACACAGCTAATTCAAACAGCTATTTAACAGTGGTTTTTGGTAGCCCTGAAGCAGTGCGTATAGCTTTTGTCTCCACTTATAATAACTATTTATGATAATGTAAGATGACAGCTACTTATTGCTTGGAAAGTGCATTTAACCAAGTTAAGAGCTGATATATTAGTTAATATTCTCAGCTGGTATTAGCAATGTAAGTTACAGCCATTCAGTCAATTGTTCAAATATAGTAAAGAAAATCAACAGGTCTTCATCATTTAGTTCAGTTTCATTTATAATACTGACTGGTGTAAATCATGGGGGAACCTGAGGTTTAATCTGTATTGGACAGGGGCCCCAGTCCCCCAGACGCAAACCCCCAGGCACCCCAGCAACACCCCAGTGGTCAATGAAGACACTTTTTGTAGCAATTTGCCTGTAAATTTTTGGTATTTGTTCCCAACTTTACTGTGTTTGCTTTGGATGAGAGCAAAGGAAAAAGATACCTAAGTATTTTCTTAAAGGGCTTGCATACTGTACCAGCATATATCTTTTTGTGGGTATATCACTACTTTTTTTTTACTCTAGAGAACAACTATTCCACCAGGTAGCTTCTATCCCATTCCCCAATGGGAAACTATCACAGGGAAGCACATACAACAGTCTTATAGAATTGGAAGTCACATACTGTACATGAAAGACTTTCCATTTTCCATTAAACACTATATTTTCACAGTTGGACTGGACCGGCAGGACATCGGCTAAAATCTCAGTTGGCACAGCCAACCAGAACCCGCACCCATCTACAGCCCAAGTTGCCCCATGCTTGGCTCAAGACAAAACATTCAGTAGATTCAAGCATGGCTTGCTTGAGTAAAGTTAGTCTCTAAAAAATCTATGGTACTCTTCTACAATCTTCAAAATACTTTCCAATACTGCTCCATGAACCTGAAATAAAATGTTATTTCAAAGTCACATAATGAGAGTGCATCTAGGGCCACAACTGAAATGGGGCATCAATTATGTTGTTGTTTGGCTCATAGCAGACTTATCCTCAATGCATATCATCTTACTGTATCAATATTTTGTCAGTTAAGATATATGCCTTGCAGAAAGATTTCCAGCAAATGACATGTAAACAAGCCAAGTTGCCTTTCTAGCTAAAGTTTCTGCAGAATCCTCTCAAAGGCAATCTAATTAGACACTTGTATTTCTCCAAACTGCAAAAAAAAAAAAAAAAATCCCTGCCAGGCACTATTAACAACTGGAGTGCACCAGCCGTTTATAGTGTTGAGTTGAGAATTGGCTCAGCATCTTCATTAAGCTCCACAGAGGCCAAGCTCACCTGTTTCTAACAGCTTAAGAAAAATCTTTGTTTTCCTGGTCCTTTAGTGACCTTACAGGCACCCCGTGGCAAAATAAACTCAGGTGGTGAAGATGAGTCGGCTGTCACAAAATTAACCCTCTCCTTTAATGTGACATTTTCGGACAGGGCTTTTGCAGTCAACTCTGTGAATATTAAGCGGGTAATTACTTGTTAATTAAGAGCCTAACAAGCAGAGCAGATGGTTTTGAAGAATCCATCACAATCACATTCTCAGGGGAACTGGGAAAATGATGCTTGGAATGTTAGGAAAGAGGAGAGAGAGCGAACAGGTGTAAGAAGTAAAACAAGGGCAAAAACTTGGGTTTAAGAGAAATGCAGCATGTTGTAGAGTGGAACATGACTGCGCTTGGGGGTACAACCTGGGAAAATATGTAAATATTAGATAAACTCAATAAGCTGGTTGTACTTAAAGGGGTTGTTCACCTTTGAGTTAACTTTTAGTATAATGTAGAGAGGGATATTCTGAGACAATTTGCTATTGGTTTTCATTTTTTATTGTTTGTGGTTTTATGGTTATTTAGATTTTTATTCAGCAGCTCTCTAGTTTGCAGTGTCAGCAATTTGGTTTCTAGGGTACAAATTACCCTAGCAACCCTGCATGGATTTGAATAAGAAACTGGAACATGAATAGGAGAGGGATTGAATAGAATGATAAGTAATAAAAAGTGGTAATAACAATAAATTTGTAGCCTTACAGAGCATTTGTTTTAAGATGGTGTCAGTGACCCCCATTTGAAAGCTGCAAAGAAACAGAAGAAAAGTGCAAATCATTAAAAAACTATGAAAAATAAATAATGAAGACCAATTGAAAAGTTTCTTAGAATTGGTCCTTCTACAATATACTAAAAGTTAACTTGAAGGTGAACCACCTCTTTAATAAGGATTAATTGTATCTTAGTTGGGATCAAGCTCCTGTTTTATTATTACAGAGAAAAAAGAAAAAGAAAAAAAAATTAAAAAAAATTTGGAATACTTGGATGAAATGGAATTCATGAAAATTGGCCTTTCCATAATGTGGTGCTTTCTGGATAACAGATTTCCTGATAACAGATCCCATACCTGTAATGCATTTGCGATTTTAAAATAAGATGGACACTTATACCCTTAATCGGACTAAGGCAAATCCATGATTAAGAGGGACCTGAGGGTACCTGTGAACCATAAACTGTAGCTGTAGCAAGCAATGCCAGTAAGCAGCAGGAATGGCCAGCAGGGCATAGTCCTGTAAAAAATATATATAATGAATAAAGTAAGGATAAGGATATTATAAGTTACTGAGGCGTTCCATGACCTTATAAAATGTTTTTATACAGGTTGTGGAACTCTGGGATGACTTCTCATATCCTAATATTTTGCAACAGGGGGTACTTAATTTATTATACTACACAAATTTCAATGAGTCATGTGATAAAAGTGACATCACTAAACTCTGATTATAACCAATGACATCACTACTCACTATTTACAAGGATATAATTTACAGGATATTCATGGATATTCATGGCTCTTGTGTGTATTATGGTTACAAACTCACACAATGAAAAGGTTATATTTTAGAAAGTGCTGGTAAGACACCAAATATGAAGTGCAGTTTTGGTCTCCAGATCTCAAAATGGAAATCATTGAAATACAGTCCAAAGAAGAGTGAACAAGTTGGTAAAGAGTAAGAAAGGTAAGACAGTTAAAAAGAAGGGTTGACCAAGATGGAATTGTTTACACCACTAGGAGGGATATGTCAGGGTCTGAAATAGGGGTAGGCAGTACATAAGCATACTACCTCTGTTGCTTTCTCTAATTTTGGCCACGCCCATACAGAAAACAAGTGAGCAGCCGACTGGGATTGGTGGTAGGTGGGGATAGGTGGCAATTGGGGCTGCATGGTTTAGGTGATAAGTGAGAGTGGGGGTGTGTGAGAACCAGAACTTTGCCTTGGGCAACAATAGCTTTTTGCCTGGCTCTGGGATATGATCACTATGTACAGATTTATAAGAGTCCCATATAATACATTGTCTGATATTTGATGGTAGGTTATTAGTATATTCTACACAAGGGAGTCTCTTGGAATCAGAAGAAACGAGATTTCATTGGAAGGTGGGAAAGAGAATTTTTACAGTTAGCTGTAAAAGCTGTGAAAATCTCTTCCTGTTGTTCTGAAAGCTATATTAGAAAGCTTGTAAGTATTGGATCCCTTTTCAGCATCTGTTTTAGTTAAATAGTGAAGCCCAAGAGCAAGTACAGTTGTTGGATCATTGTGGAGCGTCGGGTTGGGTCTCTTTCGACTACTTCAAGAAGAATACTAAGGGGTATGTTTACTAAGATTGGAGATACATATCAGCAATTAGATTTAAACAGCCACCTATAAGTTAGCAAAGATCTATGGGCAACATCTCCAAAAATTTCTCCAGATATTTATCTCCAATCTTAGTAAACATGCCCCTAAGGCTGTAATAGTAGTCCAGTGGTTCCCCCAAACATTTTCAACAGAGGCACTTTGCACAGTTTAGAGATTGGTTGGAGGGAAAGTGTATTTCAAAAGATGAGAAAAATAGCTGAGCAATAAAAAGAGTGCTTTGAGTTTTTATGGAGTGTCTCTTTAAACAGAGATAGCCTAGGTAAAAGTGGCAATATTTATCAATATGTATTTATAGTTGCACATCAGCAGTTTTATGGTCTAGAAACAGTTGCATTTGGGGCTATTGCATATCCAGTATGTACCATAATTCTGAATAAACAGTTCTTTTGTTTATAGTTGTGGTTTATATTCATTTGTTCTCATATAGAACTTGACTTGACATGCATAGATTTAATAGATTTTGTTTCTTCATTTTATACATTGTTAACGTGTGGTAGAAGCCGTTCGACAAATGAAAAAAATGAGACCATGAGTCAGACTGATGGCTTCTGTCAAGTAAATTCACAGATGAGAGTTTGGTAAATTTTCTCTTTGCAAATGTATGTGCTTTCAATATTATCCTAATTGCATGTATATTAGAAAACAAAAATGTTCTATTGAATGAAAAAATGAAGAGCGGGAACAATATAAATGTTTTAGTGAGTGCTGAGACTATTCATCACAACCCACAAAAATAGCTCTTAAAACTGCCTGCTATATAAATGGATTCCAAAGGATTTAACAATTTTTAGGAAATAACATTCAGAAGAGAGTAGGATATCTGAAAATGATGGAAATGCCGATTCAGCAATGGCGAGAACATTGATGTAAGACCTGTTGTTTATAAATTACAGCTTGATGAAAAAAGGTTTGAAAGCTAATCATTTCAGGCATTAAGTTCTTTGTAGTATTTTGGCACTTTTGCAGAGAGATTTGACTAGAGAACTGGAAGCAAATTGGAAACTAAGGTTCAAGTGCAAGGTTATGTATTTTCAGCTATATACTGAAAAGTAAATGGTAGTATGTTGGGTGCCTCCTTTATTGAGAAGACAGTTATTGAAATGTTATTGAAAGTGTATTTCCTGGTGCTGGACTTTGAATTTTGAAGATATTGAAAGGCATTATTGAATCCAACAGTTGAGTGGAGTGAAGATTCTGCAATTCTATTAGATAAGTGATAATTAAGGTTCACTAACCAGAAGGCACCAGGGATGGTTATACTAATAAGGAGGTTCAGTGTTAAGTAAAGAACTTTTAGTTATTATAAGATCATGCATCCAAACATAGCTCAGTCTAGGATGGTAGGGATCGGACAAGGAATTATTCCATAATTTTGATCTCCATACCTTACGTCTGGTAAAATAATTTAAGCATTAAATAAACCCGACAGGATTGTTTTACCATCAATATGGATCCATGTGACTTAGTTACCATCAAGTGCAAGGTACTGTTTTATTATTAAAAAGAAAAGAAATCATTTTTAAAAATTAGAATTATTTTCTTAAAAAGGACTATATAGGGAATGGCCTTCTAGTGATTCAGAGCTTTCTGTATAAAGGATTTGAAGATATTTTGATATTTTGTACCTTACTCTTTGGATTCAAAACAACCTTTCAAATCTGATGTGGAGTGGTGGTGTTTAAAGCATCACAGCTTATCAAACCTGAGGTTAATAAGAAGTGTTAACTTTTTCATCCATACGCGTTTCCTCTTTATGTGCTTTCTGTTTTAGTGAACCTCATTAAATTGTACAAAGACTAGTGTATTTCAATGACACACACATCATACTTTCTAGCGAATGCATCCCAAATGCACATCCAGGACCGCTTTACAACTATTTTTATATATAATCATTTTAGAAAGTATCAATGTCCTTGGCATTCAGTAAGTATTGGACAGATTGCTCCTTGTTTATAATGTTTATTTAAAGTACATTCTTGCATCTCTTCCTTGACATTTAACTTACCATGCTGGGTATACGTTTGGCAGTGCTTGCAATTCCCTTAGCATCACTATTGCTTCCTGTGTGCCTGTTAAATATGTTTGAAAGATCATTAACTACTCAGTAATTTGCCCTCCTTCCATCTTATTTTCTGCAGTGACAGTTAGAGTATAATTTCAAATAAAAAGCATCGTTTTTGTGGATACAAATACAAGGTTTACAGCACTGCAAACTGTCTTAAGTTATCCAGGTTCAGAATTTTGCTCAAATAAGTTCTGAAATTTTAGTTCTTAGTAATTGAGTTTTTGCAGAATTCATGTTAATTACAACATCAAAACTCTATAGCACCGGTTCCTAAGGGGGCTGGGTTGCAAAAGCTATGGACAGGAGATTCGTGGACTGCATAGGGTTGTATGATGATTTGTTTATCTGAATACTCATGACACTATAGGGATTATATACATCTGAAAGTCCCTTGAGTAAAGTGTAATTTTGGACACAATTCACCATTTTGTCAATAGGCACACACGCTTCATTAATCAGACTAGATGGGTGCGAATACAAAGAGTGTGTTAAAGTGCAAGTACTTTTAATTGCATTAATATGTGTAAGGATTTGTTTTTGCAAGACTGCAATGGTGACTTCCATCATAAATGAGCCATATAGTAGGAGCTACTTATAGTTAGGCTACAGCCCCTGTCTGTGTTTCAAATGAGTGCCGCCAGCTCCTCTGCACAGCATGTGAAAGGACGCAACAGGATTTAGAACAGATGGGTGGGACTAGTAGGATTTTTACAGAAATATTCAATAAATCAGCCTGAACACTACTTTTTTAAGCACAATCCTTTTATATTTAGTGGTACATTTCACACAAAATGTCTCAGTTAACAGCAGTTTTGTGTATCTGTATCTCATGTATTTCATGAGCTAATGGTGACCTTGACCATATGCCAGACATTTTCAATCTTAAAAATCTGGAAGCATCTGCTCTAGATTCTTCAGCCTCCAGTAGCATGCAGGAAGATGTGAGCATCACGAGTGATGAGACGTCATTGTGTTTTATGTATAGTTCATCTACACTGGAACCCTGTGCCATTTCATTATGAAAGAGACACTTTGTTGTAACCCTGTCTTCCTTGCTGTAACTCTGCCTCATCCCAACCTTATATCCCCAAGCCTTGGCATGCCCAAGCATTCCTGAATATGTTTCTCTTGTCCAGACTGTGTCACTGCTCAACCCTGGTGCCTCACTTAATTAGACCTCATGAAACTTCTCTGTTCTGCCAACTTAATGTCCCAAGTTGGGTAAGCATGGTTGTGTGAGTTATCTTGCAGGCTGTTATTTATGCTGGATCAAGAAGTCCATCTTGACAGCACCATAGAGAGCAACTAGAAATCGTCACATTCAACAACTAGCATTACCAGGTTTCCTGTATGGCCAAGTTTTAATATTTTCTTAATTTTTAAAGTGGCAAATTATATGACTGCTTGAAGACAACTATAAACCTAGATGAGGTAAAGGAGAAAATTTTGAAACCCTGTTATTATTTATGAAAAAGTAAAAGCTATAAGAAACTTCATTTGAAATTAACACACTGCAGGCCATGTAAAGACACATCTGCCACAATTCATTGATGAGCTATCACTGTCATACCAACCGCTGACCCCAGGCCGAAAATGCATTATGATTTGTGTGTAGGGCTGTCACATAAGCAGGTAGCATCTGCAAAACATAAACAGGGCCAGAAATGTTTCTGTAATCGTGATGAAAGACAAGAATATACATTTTTAAATTTTAAGCCTTCTTTGCCTTGAAATAAATAGTGTAACCATACACCTACATGTCTATTTTTTTTTAAGTGGGAACACAATATTGTTTCTCTCTGCATGTGAAACTAGTTATTAAAATAATATTATATTATCTTCTCCAAATCGTGTCATGGTTCCAACTGTTCTGAAAGCCCTGAGATGATCTATAGAGATGACATTCAATGGTATAAAAGAGACTGGCAACGGGGATAGGAATGATTACTCCAGGCAGCCAGAATGTGTCTTAGTCCTACTTGTAGCCTGAAAGGGTTGATTGCATGTTGGCATTCAGATAAAATATGTGTAGGTAGCAGTACAAACGGGATGGAACAGCATACAAAATCTATTGACTGAATTCAAATCTCAAATGTGCCTGAGAGCACAGATCCTTGCAGTGTTTGTATGCCGGAACGCTGTACACCTGGAATTGTATTTTTTTTCCTTTTCCAATATTTGTTTGTTCAATGATCCATTGCTTTCCATTAATGACTGTAAAATGCTCGGTTTTCTCTGCTTCCTAACAAGATAGAAGTTTATTTACTGAATAAAGTTCTTCCTAAATATAGAAGAAGAGCTACTAGTGTAGTTATCAGTTGCAGCCAGATCAATGGTAGCTTGCACTTGCTCAGTTTAGCACATTGGTGTAGTACAGTAACTTAAAGCAACCAATCAGCTACTTATTTTCAAAAAGATGAACAGTGGCATGGAAATGAATTTACCATAAACCACTTGAGGCTAAAGACAAAGTTTATTTGACACAAGCTCCGTGGACAGTCAGAACCCTGAACAAAAGAATGACAGAGTTTTTATTGACTTATACATGAGAACGTATGACAAGTATGAATACGTGAGTGAAGGGGAGTTGCCAGTGGGAGAGCATACAAATATTGCTTCAAAGCAAAGAAAAACAAAGAACTGCTCTTATAGCCAAAAAGATGGCTCTGCAGGGCGCTAGTGACAAAGGATAGTTTGATAACAGCATCCATGCAAATTGGAAAGGCTCCCAGGGGAATCTGTATACACAGAATTTTCTCTCTCACCGGTAAAGGCTCAGTGTTTGCAGAAAAATAAATATAGTGTTTTTCTAGGGGCAAAATGTAGACCACTATGTGACCAAAAGTTGTCCTTTTACTCTGTCCTAAGTATATGGGAGTGAGTGACCTAAAAGTGTTAAGTGCAGGAGGGTTCTTTTGTAAAATATGGTTTAGTTATACTTCCTGCCTCATCTATAGGTATCAAGTATTACTATATATTAATGGCACATAACCACTTACCTCCACAACTTATCTAAATAATAATAATCCTATCACAGGCGTGGTTCCATTTGTTTCCAACAGTTCCATGTAGTCACGAACTTTTTACTCAGTGCGCTTAAAATTTAATGAAAATAATAACATACATGGTTTTATCAACCATCTGTGAAAGTCATAATCTGACCTTTTAAGTACAAGCTGATACTGTACTTTGCGCGCTTTGAGTGTGACAGTAATGCAAGACAGTGATTAATAAGGCAATGGCAGAATAACACTAATGGAAAACCTCCACCCTTACTATTATAAAGAAAAAGATGAATATCAGGTGTGATGCATGAGTGCTACAGTATGATTCAGAATGGGTGATGGGACTGAGCTTGTGGTTTGATCTATGTCATGTCTGACCTTGACAGGAAGAGTGATAAAAGGGAAAAGATAATCAAAATCACCAGGGAACCCCTGGCATCCGACCACCTTTATAGTGTGATCTAGTGCGCAAGCAAAAATGGCTCTCAACTCTTCCCCAAGGCCAAATGTCTCATTACAGGCAATACTTGGAACACATATCACTCCTATAATTATAATTTATTATAATTTATAGTTTGAACTGTAGTTGTCTGTAGACATTACTGTGTGACTCAACACTACCATATAATTATATTCAGGTGGGTTAAATAACAGGGTAATGGATATTACTTATTTGGGCCTTGTCAATATGACTTCCTATTATATGAATTTGAAATATGGTTCTATTATATAACATCACGCCTCTGAATGTTATTAATCTCAAAAAGATAAAACAGAAGGTAGTTAGAAGCTGAAATAAGGACCTTGTAAAGGTCCAGTCATGGTAACCAGCTGTTAGGGTTGGAACTATATACCCTGTTCAACCCTATTTTCTACACTACTTAGTCTCAGTGATTTCAACTCATACATACCAAAATAACTATTCTCCTGAGATCCTTATACAGGTAAGAGTCCTGTTTTCCAGAATGCTTGGGGCCTGGGGTTTTCCATATAATGGATCTTTCTGTAATTTGGATCTTGATAACGTAATGATTGACACTTTCTACAGCTCCCCAGATGACCAAATACTTTTTGCAAGCTCACATGTTCAGCACAATGAGCAAACAACAATCATTGCTGAATGTTGGGAGAAAGACCCAATGATGACACAGCAGGAGACTCCATGACTGCCAACACAAATAGAGCTGTGAAGAATACATTCTATGTAACATTGATACATGCCTTTTTGTTTGTGTATGTGTGCATGTGCATGCAACCACAGATGTGGTTATTTTGAATGCATATGTGTTTGATTCCAGGCTCATGACCTTGCCCTTGAGTGACTTATTATATTGATTGTTAACCCAATCAGCCTGATTGTTAACCCAATCAGCCTGAGTGGGAACATCCAAAGCATTTTATTTTACCAACAGGGTTTGACCAGCTTCTCCCATATTTGAGTGAATGGTAATTAAATGCGCCAAAATAGCTTAAAGCTATATATTTTTCTAAACAAATTCCTTATGTCCTCTTAACATGGGGAAGCATAATTAATAAAAATTAAATTTTTGTATTTCAAGTTTTTTTTTAAAAATCAAACTTGAAAACTACCATTTAGGGTAGGGACAGACAGGGAGATTCGGGGAGATTCTGTCGCCTGGCGTTTTTAGCAGGCGACAATCTCCCCGAATTTCCTTCTCCCTGTCTGCCGCTAGTATAAGTGATAAAGCGCCAGCGCCTGTGCACACGCTGCGCGGCGATTTCCGGAATCGCCCGAAGATACTTCGTGAGGAAACTTCGGGCAATTCCGGAAATCGCCGCGCAGCGTGTGCTTAGGCGCTGGCGCTTTATGACTTATACTAGCGGCAGACAGGGTGAAGGAAATTCGGGGAGATTGTCGCCTGCTAAAAACGCCAGGCGACAGAATCTCCCCGAATCTCCCTGTCTGTCCCTACCCTTACACTTCTATATTAAAAACTGTAATCTAGAAAAACATTGGAAACCCCACTTGATTGCAGCTAAATTAAAGAGAAGTCTGAAAACCTGAATTGAATAAAAGTTTGCCTAGGACAACTACCATTGTCTTCTACATGAACTCAAAAGCTTTTATATGCCAAATTTTTACATGCGAGTTATGGAAACTCGAATTTGCTAATTTTACTGGGAAAAAAACCCTTAAATCACAGTAAATACTCTTATGCAAACCTTGATTAAAAAAAAAAAAACTTTGGGAAACAACACTTGAACGCAACAAAATAATTTTCTACTCATCAGTTTCAATGTGTCTACCAACTTTCAAAAAAATCCAAAAACTCAAATAGACAAAATAAATCGAATTTTGCCTAGGACAACGCAAACTGACTTCTCCATGAACTCATGCCAATTTTCTACATTAATTTTTTTGTTCTTAATAAATCTTGAACATTCAAATTTTGGAAACTTTAATTAGAGCTTCCAAAACACTAATTAGATTTTCTACTAATCAGTTTCAATGTGTCTACCAACTTTCAAAAGAATCTGAAAACTAAAATTGACAAAATCAATTGAATTTTGCCTAACACGATTCCAACTGACTTCTCCATGAACTCATGCCAGATGTTTTCACTGAGTTTTGGAAACCCTAATTAGAGTTTGTGAGTTTTATATCCAAAAAAAACTAGAATCAAAGTAAATACTCAAATACAAATCTTGATAAATCCACCACTTACTTTACCTATGTAGAGCATGCTTCTAGACTATAACTTAAAGACAAACAAATTTTACTGAAAACAGAAGGAAAATGCAAACACTGCAAATTAAGGTTCTGCCTGAACCAATTACATAAACCACAGAAGGTAGAAAAAGCAGGAATTATTTGACTGAAACAAGGGCAATTGTAGGAAAATTGTTTCCCCCACCAGAAGCTAATACAGCCTGCACTCCGGATGGTAGAAACAATTATATTTAGTCCAAAAGATGTGGGTGGCCAAATTTGGACTCCAAACATGCATATAATATATTATATATAAGCGTATGATGTCACATATATTGCGCATTCTGAACAAGTCAGGAGACTCAATTATGAACATGTGTATCATCAAATATGACTGCTTGCACCAGGAGACCTCACCCTGTGTGAGCAGAATAAGGCTTACTAAGAGTATTTTTTGAGCAAAATAGTTTGTTTCTCCCAACCAGAGTATGAGCAAAATAATGATAGGTGCCTTTTAAGGGAATTATTAAAGCAGCAGTTCAACTTTAAAGTGGACCTGTCACCCCAAAAAAATATTCAAAATCCTATTTTGTCACATTATTCAAGCAAAATGAACATTAATTACACAATATAAATTATTTTAATCTTGTTTTCTTCATTCTGGGAATTCTTAATTATAGCAAGCAGGCAGGAGCCATTTTGTGGACACTTATTATGGCAAGCCTTGTATCATCTCAGAATCTTGTTTGTGCACCAGAATGGGGGACCCGATGTCTATCCCCATGTCCTGGCTACACAATTAAATGGTTAAGAGAACTGGGGGAATGTGTGGGGAGCAGTGACATCTAGGAAGTGCTGAATGGAAAGTGAAAGTAATTATCTGCCCCGCCTCTATGCCTAAGGCATAGAGGAGTGGCAGACAATATTTGGTTGACAGCCGAGATTTTTAAATGAGCTTAAAACAGCTATGAATGGTTTAATAAAAATTTGAAATTGGATTTTAAATTTAATTTGGAAAGGACTTTTATTATACAGATTTTTGTGTCTGGGTGACGGGTCCACTTTAGCAAAATTTTAGTAGAAGATAGACAAAGTTTATATTTAGAGACAATTTACAACTGGTCTTAATTTTTTGTTTTGGGTGTTTTTTCAAAAACTGATTTTTTTTGTATTTGTTTATTTTTAAAGTTTTTTTGTTCAGCATCTCTCAAGTTTGGAATATTTGCAGCTATCTAGTTGTTAGCATCTAGTTTACCCTACAACCAGACAGTGAATTGGGAAACTGACATATGAATAGGAGAGTCTGAAAAGTAGAAAGGCAATAAAAGTAATAAACAATAACAATAAAATTGCACTCTCACATAGAGATGGTTATTTTGGCTGCCAGGTTCAATCACTCTCTTCTAAAAAAGGAAGGAGGCAGAAGAAGGAAGCATTTCTACCTTTTGTATAAAACATTCAGCTAAAAATAACCTAATTGCTTTAAAAGGCGTAGCATGCATTTTGTTAAGAGAAAATGCAGCCCATTATATCTTATATTCATATATTTCCTCTTAACATTTGTTTAGATATTCAGTGGCCAATGCCCCCACCAACTACAAGAAGTCATTTATAAAGTGCAGTACACTAACACAGTGTGCAAACTGTATGCCTTTAGGCACTGCAGAGAACAGTCAACTCTGGATGCAAAGGCTCTTTAAATGAGAACTTAGGGACACACACATAGATATATATGTGTGTGTATGTATGTATGTAATTAGTGCCACTGATTCCATATAATTTCTTATTGCCAATGATCAGTGATCATGGACGAAGACGTGAAATTTCATTTCAAGAAAAAGTCAAGTAATTAGAGGCAAGGATAATAGATGAAAGGCACAGGGGAAATGATTAATGGCTGAATAAAAAGACAAGATGTTTGTCAGGAATGGAAATGATTGATGGACAGGCTCATTGCACAGATGGATGGACATCTGTAGTGACAACCAGAAAAGGAACGTTGGTATAGGAGGAAAGGTGGACCAGCAATGAATAGAGTTTGACAAGAAGCAGCTGCTACCTGACAGCAAAGGGAAATGAATGTATATTGACTTAATAGCACTTAATATCAAGTACAGGCCATATATACAGGTGAAATGATTTGGAGGGATACAGATCAGAAGGGTCTTTAACAACAGGCAGGCAGCTAACGATTGGAGCTGAGGTTTGAGAACACTTGGGAGTTTCCTTCAAGCCGCCATGACAGCACTACCCATAAGCTAATGATATCAATCTCTGTTTTTCCAAGAATCCAGTCACTCGCCATCTGGCTGGAAGATGGACCTGCTCCAAAGATTAATAACACCGCTGGCTTTAAAAGTAAATAGACTGCATACAGCAAAACAGAAAATAATTTCACTAGAACCAGTTAAAGTGAGATAGTATTTAATCTTCTAGTCTGCTTCTCTCCAAAGTAAAGCATGTACTGCTACTGGGCTGCTAAGGTCAGTCATAGGGAGCCTATATTTTCATTTGTAATACAGGAATGGGATCCATTATTAGCAAACCTGTTTCCTGAAGGCTCTGAATTACAGAAGGGATGTCTCCCATAGACTCCATTTTATCTAAATAATCCAAATTTCTAAAAATGATTTAGTTTTTCTCTGTAATAATAAAACAGTATCTTGTACTTGATTCAAAGTTATAATTAATTCTTACTGGAAGCAAAACCAGCCTATTTGGTTTATTTAATGTTTACATGATTTTCTAGTAGGTGGCATGTTATTGGGCAGTGTATGGGGCCCTCAGTCGGGCTTCTGCAATCAAACGATCGGGCAGGGTTAAAATTCCCATTGGATCGAGGACTGCATCAGTTCATTGATGTGGTCCTTGATCTGACCACCCATATGCTCATTGTTGTGATTCAATTGTTGGGCTCTAGGGCCCATGATCATAACAGTCCAATATCATCCACTTAAGGTGGGCATATCAGGGAGAGATCCAATTGTATGCCAACCACTCTAAATAAACAGATCTTTGTATGTATGGCCAGCTAAAAGATCCAAATTACAAAAAGATTATCTGGAAAACCCCCTGTCCCAAGTATTCTGTATAACAGGTGCTACGTATATCTGTATTGTTTTGCAATGCTTATCTTTCTATCCAGACCTTTCCCAATTCATTTGACAAGCAGTGAAATATTACTAGGGCTAGCAAACATATAGAAGAGCAGTGCCAAAATGGAAAGCAGGAGAACATGGTGGTGGCAATATCATGTTCATCTTTTTCAGGCCAGAAAAACACATATATGTGTTCTGTTTTTTTCTATTTTATAGAAATAACGTTATAGAAACGGATTTCAAAATAACCACACACAAGCTGCAGCCAAGACCTACCTCAATCACTTATTCCTGGAAGGGTGGGTCTGGTGAATAGGAAGAATTCTCCAGCATGGTGTTCATTTCCTGGTCTCTAATCTGTATGTCCAGGGCTCTAAAGTACTGACGCAACATATCATACCCTTAGCATAGGCTGGTATTGAGCCGTAATGCAATGTTGGAATTTTTTGAATATTTTCCATGCACTCTGCAAGTTTCCATGGACAGAAAGCTAAATGCATTTCCAGAGGAAAATCAGATGTGATTATGGCATTATGGCAAAGAAGAACTAAATGTTATATTTTGGCCTACTCCCATACCCGATTTGACCTTATTTATTATTTAAAAAGCTCAAATTAATCAGTTTGGGCAAAAACCTTAAAAAATAGTACTGCACAATTTTTTGGGGTCTTTGCTCAGAAAAGTCCAAAAATTATCATATTTTTAGGCTAATCCCAGTGCAGACCATGATAACTTCCAGTTAGGAGAGGGACCTCTGCCATTGACAACCTCGGCAGGTCTTAGATGGTGGATTTTTGGATTCGGCCTTATTGCTGGATCTGCTTTGATAAAAGTTTTAGTTCTCCTTTCATTCTATTTTATTAAAACCTCATCTACCTCTTTCATTTTCCAACAGTAAACATTAAGGAGACTGTGAGTCCTAATGCAGCTGTTTTTCAAGGCTTGAAAGGATTCCTCTAATATATTATAGATTCAAAGGGGAAGTAAATGTGCCCTATAGTTTTCTTACCAACAGCCTCTCTGCTGTATTAATCTAACTACAAACAACTGACTTTTTTCTCAATTCTGCAGAATGGTCAGTGCTCCAGTCAGCTCACAGAACTCTTTAGCTTCCATTGTGTATGCTCCTGCTTGGTGATTAATGGGACTGGATATGATTTAGGCAAATTTGGTGACCTCCAAACCCATTTTTTGGACAGAAAAACATGTGCAGGGGGGCGACTGTTTATAAAGTCATGCAGGGTAGGTTCATTGTTTATTGCATTTTAAAAGCTGCTGATCTGGTACAACATGATGGTATAGTCTTTAGTTGTTTTAGTTTAGGATCTCCAGATGAAGCAGATTTTGATGACCCATCTACTGTACACAGTTAAATACCTCATGTGGGTTGGGTAGCAGGTCTAGGTAGAGAGCACAGATTATGGTCAAGCTGTGGATCAGCAGATTCAGGCCAGGTGCTTTCCTACCCAACTAAACTCAAGCATCTCTTGAGCATAATCACATTTGTGCAACATAGAAAAAATATTTTTTATATTATGTATTATAATTAATTGCATATCGCTATATTGTATTTATTTAGTCATTCTCATTACATTTTCCTGTGTCACAGTGCAAGATAAAAAGGAGACAGCAAGCACAAACAATAAGAGCAACAGGCACTCAACGAATCCAAATCTCCAAGGGCCCTACAGGGGGAAAGGAAGATAAGCTTGAGAAAGGAAGTGGATGTTAGCATTTGTACCAGCTAAGTACACAGAGAATATTATTTCTGCTTGAGTCCGTTTACAGAAGGGGCTTTTTCATAAGCAAAGCAAAGTTTAACTTCCCTTCGTGCGTGTGTGTATCTTTTCCTAAACGTGGAACTGTGTGCAATTACTGTAGAGGATCACTGCAAGTTTATATATTGATAAAGATCTGAGAATGAGGCATATTACGTACATAAAACACCACAAAGGTCAAATTCTTTCTAATTAAATTTTATAAAAAATAAAAATCTTTCTCTTGAAGCCATGACAGTCTGATGCCTTGTGCTCGCTTTTGGTGAGACAATCTAGGGAGTTAAGGAAAGAATAGCCCTGTGCTTGACTAGGGAAATCATTTCACATGAGCAGTAAGTCATAAATCTCATTAAGGATCATTTACTTAGACCATGGACAGAAGTGGAGGAGCACAAAATGGCCCAAAAATACACATGATGCAAAGTGCAGCATTGGGATGTAATAAAGGAACTTGTTGCACCCTGCACCCTCAAGTGCTCTGTAATTTGCAATTGGGACAGGTATGGAGCAGAATATAGGACTGTTATGTACAGGATATATTTGTCTCCTCCAGCCCATCCATCAAGGGCGCATAGGTTTCTGTGGATTGTACCTTTTTTTTGCACTTTACACCCTCCCCTGCACAAAATAGATAACCCATTTTTTAACATTTTTGTCCATTAATTTGCTGAAAACAGCTAAAACCTTGTCTCAACCTTGTCATGCCTTGAAAGAGACCCTTTTTCAGACTAAATCCGCAGCTTATTCACTACACATAAGGCCTCCCAACAGCCTGCCCAATCAACATCTCCCTGGTGCTGTAGCTCCAGGTCTGCTTAATTATTAACTAAAGGTGGGCATACACTTTCCAATAAAACCTTCTGACTTGCTCCCTCAGGACTAAGGGGCAAATTCACTGAATAGAGCAATTTCGCCAGTGACAGCTTCGCAGCCATCACAACACTTCGCCAGTTGAAAATTCCCTCAGACAATGCTAATTCACTAAAGTGCGAAAATTGTGTCCAGGGTGCCGAACGCTGACAAATGTTCTCTAGCGTTACTTCGGCAGAGTGAGCAAATAAAAACGAAGCTTCGCTAGTGTTCAATTCTGTCTAGTGCAACTTTGCTAGAGATCTTGTGCTCAGGCTAATTTGCATACAGCAGGAAATTTAAAGTGGAATAGAGCTATTTATGTTACATGGTGCATCTAATACATTACATTTACACTTAATATGCCAAGGGAACCTTAATAAAGTCAATAGAGTTATTTGAATGCCCTACACATACAGTACGCCCACAGTTAATGTGCCATATGGTAGAAAATGTATGGGGAAAACTGGGTCCCCAAAAAAAATTTTAATGCCTTTTGCAGCCTAACACTTTTTCAAAAGATGTCAGTGTTTTTTGTACTTAGAAAATATTACACAGAAAAATTATGATGTAAATAACTGAAGATTGAGGATGTTCTATGCACTCCAATGCACTTCGCCAGGTCAGAGCTGGTGAAGGCAAGTCTGGCGAAAGAGGTAATGTTCAGTAAAATCTGCATTGGTGAATTTGCAGAGTTACGGCCATTCGCCAGAGTGAAAATTCACCTGGCGTTAGAATGCGAAGCAACACTAATGTACATCTCCTTCGCTAGCGAAGGGGCGCCTGCACTCTTTAGTAAATTGGCAAAGTAACAAAATTACATCACTCTGGTGAATTTCCTCTAGCGTTAGTCACTTCGCCCTTTAGTGAATCTGCCCCAAAGTCAGCTGCTTATAGGCCCATGTATAGACTTTCCCAACCTCCTGCACTACAAATATCTGAAAAACAAACCAAAAACCAGCCAGATATTTGCACAGGTTTGAAAATCTTTATGTGCTCCCATTATCTGATCATAGGTTTCATGGCTGGATCATCCCTGTTTGGCCCAGTATGTTGGTGGCCAGACTGGATAAATCCACTTGTTTGGTGAGTTCCTTTAGGGTATGCCTAAAAAGAAAAATAGAAGGTTGGTATTCCAACCTGGTTACCCAGATGTCTATATAATCTGTTGAGGCTATCTAGAAAAACCTATCTAGAAACCAATATGTAATATTATTCATCATTCTTGACTCTTCATAAACCTCCATCCTAGCAAGTACTGACATCCACCATTAAAAGTATACTACATGGGAAAATGTGCAATATAATTCAGCATTTTTTTGTGCCAGAACTGCTTCCAGAGGTTCAGAGTAAAAGTTTTCCTGTTCTGTTAATACTAAGATTTAATAGGTTGTATGTCCTGTATCAGCCTTTGTGCTAGTAAGCACTTTCTACATAACAAAGATGGAGCAGCACTGTTAATTCTGAGACAGAAAATAAAGCAGCAGCTTCTCTTGGATAGCTTAGTAGTTCCATCCAGAGAATGGCTGTAAAGCTAAAATATTGTAATTGTCAGACAGGATTACATCTTCATGCATCACGATCCTCCGATACATGGCCAGTGCATCATGACAAATTAACAAAAAGCAGAAGATTTAAGGTCACATCTAATGTAATATACGCTTCAGCTCACCACTACTGAATATATTTAAATAACTTAAAGGAAGATTAGGAAAAAAAGTTTGTATTTCACATTTTTATCTTGATTTATCTTTTTTCCAAATATGGGGGCTAGACATTTCAAAGTAATTGTAAAGGAGAAGGAAATGGTTAATTGGGTAATAACTTACCTTAGGCCCACTGCTGGCACACCTCATTGTTGAAAATCATGCTAGCCCATGGAACTATACTAGAAAACATTTAATAAGGTCTCTGATATGCAATAGGCCAGTGATCCCCAACCAGTATCTCGCAAGCAACGTGTTGCTCTCTAACCCCTTGGATGTTGCTCTCAGTGTCCTCAAGGCAGGTGCTTATTTTTGAATTCCAGGCTTGGAAGCAAGTTTTAATTGCATAAAAACAAAGTATCGTGCTAAGCAGAGCCTCCTGTAGGCTGCCAGTCTACATAGATGATACCAAATGACCAATTACAGCTCTTATTTGGCACCCCAAGGGATTTATTTCATGCTTGTGTTGCTCCCCTACTCTATTTATATTTGAATGTGGCTCACTGGTAAAAAAAGGCTGGGGACCCCTGCAATAGGATATCCACTCCTGTGAGAAGGCCTTTCTTTCTCCTTTAAGGGAGAAGGAGCTCCCTGCCATTCTAGTCATTGAAAACCTCTTTGTATCTTTATTATTCTCGAATATCTGCTCATCTCAAACTGTGCAGCGACTTGAAGAGTTGATGGTCACCAAAAAAACTGTTAAAACTGAATTTGGGCAGCAGCTACAGCAGCAGTCTTTATTTATTATAGGTAGCCACAATATTTAGAATTTAGGCTTTATATTGATGCTGTACATGGGCAAATATAGACCTTGCCGAGGACAGAACCCACTCCACTGTTAAACTTTCTATTATTGCCAGTCATGATAATTTACAATAACCTTCTATAAACCTACAAAGCTTTTCACTCCATTGCACCTCCCTGCATCTAATCCTGGTGATCTCCTACTGTATGTGCTTCTCATAGCCAATGCTATCTCCAACATTAACTTAGTCCAGCTCTATATGATCTGGTGGTCTCCTCTGTTCTCCTCATAGCTAATGTCATCTCCAGCATTAACCTAATCAAGCTCTATATGATCCTGGTGGTCTTTTCTGTTCTTCTCAAAGAAACTGCCATCTCCAGCATTACCTAATCCAGCTCTATATGACCCTGGCCATCTCTTCTGCTCTTCTCAAAGTGAATGCCATCTGCAGCTTTAACCTAATCCAGCTCTATATGATCCTGGTGGTCTACTCTGTTCTTCTCATAGCCAATTCCATTTCCAGCATTAACCTAATTAAGCTCTATTTGATCCTGATGCTCTCCTGTGTTTTCATAGTGACAGCTATCTCCAACATTAACCTACTCCAGTTATATGATTGGATGGTCTTCTCTGTTGTTCTCATAGCCAATGTGATCTCCAACATTCACTTAATAGAGCTTTATACAATCTGATAATCATTTCTGTCTTTGTCTCCAGCACTGAACAACTGAATGCTCTTGGTGCTCCTTACCTCTGGAACTTGATCCCTGAACTTCCCCTTAACATCTTCAAAACTAAGTTCAAATTATATATTTTTTTAAGCATTAGAGCAGTAACTAGACCTTATAGGCCAATGTTTCAGTCATTGTGAATGGCTAGGCTTTTTACCCTTCTTTTTTCCCACTTGTTTAGATTCAAGGACCTCCTTCTGCTTGTGTACTTCCTTCTGTTTGTGTCTCTCAACATGTGGCACTTAGGCTTTGTTACTATACTATACTATAATATATATATATATCCGCACATAGCATATATACAAAATCCAAATCTGTTGCACACCTTATTCAAAAAAATTAAGCCTTAAATTTAAAATGTAGCATTTATTTGCTCCTTTAAAAGTTCCAAAAAATTATGGCAGATTTATATGGATCGCTTAATGAGCAACTTATCTGTATGAGTCCAAATCCTATCGCAGCATTGTAGCACTCATGCGACATTTTGGGAATACTCCTTTCCCTTTCTCAAGCGTATCAAGCGTGCACAAGCGTTTAGGACTCCATGTTCCAGCTTGCCTCTCCGTAGGGCAGAAGTGACGTGTTACAATGCTGCAATATGATTTGGATACAGATAAGTTGCTCATTAAGCGATCCATTTAAATCTGCCATCATCTATAGTATTTATATGCTGTAAAATGTTTCAAATAGTGCTATATTAATACGCATTTACATACAAATATTACAGAGCTATGCAATGCCACAAGCACCAATGCAATATTCAATATTTCAAAGTTCTACTTAGTGGATTTGTTATTGCCTAAGGGAAAATATTGTGATAGGCTGTGTTAAAGTTTCTGATGCCCCACATTCCTTCAGAGTGTGTATGTGTGCATGTATATGTGTGTTCTTGTGTGTGGAGAGAGAGAGAGCAGGTGTGTGTTTTTCTTGGTGGGAGATCTCAATTACTTTCTTGCCTCCTGGTTTAAAGGATATTATTACAGCCTGCTGTGTCACAAGCAGAGTCATAAATCATCAAGCGTGAACAAAATCATCATATATTCTGATCAATTACAGGCTTGTCAGCAGCTGGTGGGGGGCAGCACACTTTACCCATTTTTTTCTCATTAGAATCATCACTAATACTCAAAGCTGTGACTGATTCCACAGCAGGGAAAGAGATTGCCCTTATTCCTAATGCTTTTCTTGTTTTCTTCCTTAAATAACTTGGGTCTCCTGACTCAATGTGCTGCCAGTTCATAACTGCTGCTTTCTTTAACTTTTTTAATGCTACGCAAGATTGAATCTACAGCATTCTATGTTTCAAAAGGCAATTTGATTTATGCTCATATCATAAGGTTGGCTAACAACATTGAAGGGCTAAAGGGCCTTAATTTCCTCAGTCTTTTTCCCTGCAGATTAGTCTAATGGAAATAGTAATAGCTGTACGTATATTTATTTTCACTTTGCTTCCCCCCCTTTAACTTTTAGTATGACGTAGAGAGTGATATTCAAAGACAATTTGCAGTTGGTTTTAATTTTTTATTTGTGGTTTTTTAGTTATTTAGCATTTCAGCAATCTGGCTGATAGCATCTTTGAAAAAGAGTTTGGAATATGAACAGGAGAGGACTGAATAGAAAGATGAGTAATAAAAAGTAGCAATAACAATACATTTGTAGCCTTACAGAGCATTTGTTTTTTGGGTGGGATCAGTGACCCCCATTTGAAACTGGAAAGAGTCAGAAGACAAATAAAAAAAATATACAACTAACCCATTCACTTTTCTTTGCCCCTTCTTCTGCCCCCTCCATTGCAAAGTTTTTCTTTTTCTGTCTCTTTAATCTTTTTTATGTAAATCCAACAAGCTCTACTATCTTTCTTAGCTTTTCTCTTCCCTTTTGCCTTACCAGCATCTACTGCAGCTCCATCATAGATCATATTTATGTGAACAGTTAGTTTGCCATAATACACTAGAGAAGAACGCTTCTTCTGGCATCTCATTTTTTTACCTTTACCCATTTCTCTGTATCTTTTCCCTGGCACCTCCTTTGGTCGTTTACCTTATTCTTTCCCCTCTCCTGCATCCTTTTATCTATTATCTCTCTTGTCATGCCATCTCTCTTTATCATTTATTTTTATTGATTTTTTTACTTCAGCTAAAACAAATACAATTCAGTGGTCTACAAGATCAAATTATTTACAAAAATACATTATCTAGTTAGAAACTAAGCTTGTCTATTTCTAGTCATGTTACAATATTTAACATAATCATGCCTCTTCTTTGATTAAATGTAAGGGAGGGAGTAGAAAAAAGAAGACATTATCTGGGTTGCTATTGGACCTAGCTGTTCTACTTCAAGTCCTGACATCTTAGTAGTTAATTAACAGGTGGAGGGATAAAAGTTGGATGTGCAGTGGCATGTAACCCATAAACAGTATGGTGTATGATATTTTGAATCCTGGTATGGACAGGACATCCCCCCATAGGCCTTGTATCTTTGTAATCAATGGGCAAAGGCAGTTCACTTTCTGAGTTGGCCAGTTGGCAATTTATTCTTCTCTCATTGAGGTCTTTTAATGAAGCTGCAGAAAATCAGTTATTCATTGAAATTGATTTCATAGTATTTCATCATATTTCCAAGGGACTGAATTCAGCAATTTATCGGACAATTCCAAAGCAAGCTTAATTAACCTAAAGCATCCCATTCCTATGCAAAGCCCACTAGAATGTAGTATAATGTACATTACAGTGGACTTAATTAGCATCATTAAGGCAATGTGCATAAAAATATATGTCTCCAATTCTGTAAGATCTTGTTTTGTGGTGAATCTTTTAGCACAACCCTATCAATCTAATTACTGTTCCACAGGGAAAAAAAATCTGCAATCATGTATAACCTATTTATAGCATAAAACGTTATACTTGAAGGCAAAATCTATGGCAGTCCATTTAACAGAGACATTACTAGAGGTGACAGGTACCCATAGGACATAATTGTGTTTTTTTGGTCGAGTAATTCGAATTCAATAGGTTGTTACCTAATACCTGCCGAGTTTATGTAATCAATGTTTATAGGATATGGAGTGCTCAACCCTTCAAATAAACCCTGTGCAGAGTATCAGGTTCTTGGAACTGGATGACTCTTTCCTGCCCAACAGGTCTGGCATACAATGTAGAAACAAACCAATAGCACACTGATTATGGTGAAATAATTGGTCACTTGTTTTATTTTAGCCCATATACATACAAGGTGAGCCCTCACCTTGTATGTATGTAGAAGTCAAGGGCAAAGTTCCACTGACCTACTGTATGTGAAGAAGTTGATAGCCTTCCTGACATTCAAGTTTTTTTTTGGAGAAAAACTCAATTCGAATTCTGTTCAAATTCAATTAAATTCGAGTTTTCTGGTTGGTAACATTTGTTTGAACTTTAGATGTTTGAATTTTTTTCTTAAAAAAAAGATACCAATCGAGGTCATTCGAGGTAAAAAAAAACTCTAACATTTGACTTTTAATAATTAGCCTGTTAATAAACATTGTTGGAAGAGCCTTTGAACTTTGAAAATTGGTCCCATTTGTACCAATGGTTTCTGGGGTAAATGTAATACATTGTGACATTGTTACAAAACCTTTTTGTATTAGTTGACCATATAATTTAAATATTGCGACAAAATAATTGAAATTTATTTTACTTCTCTTTATTTTAGTTGTTCTGTTTGCCATGTTATAGCACCATAACATTTCCCAACCTCTTGTTTACATACAAATTCTTAAATCTTTCTTACACCCTAGGGAGAAACCACATCAACCCTAATTCCAAACCAGAGCAGGCTTAACAATGCCAAATTTCTCCTAATTAACCTTTTTATTTTGAGCCAGTAAAAAGAAGCAAATGTTCAACTTAAAGAACATGTTTTCCATTGGATCTTCCATATCTTACCAAAATAGATTAATTAGAGCATTATGTGTGATTGAATGCTCCTGTTGTATCTCTTGACCTCCTCTAAAGCATAGGTCTGTATTGATTTAATGAAAGATCTCAGGAACCAGAAGACAGTAATGAACCATTTTTAACCTTTGGTCTCTTACCCATAAATTGAAAGTATTTTTTGGAGTGCTGTTCAGTACCTCAAGCCATTCTTCATCAGGAAACAGCCATCACGACAATGCATCAAAAGCATTGGAGTATGGCAGCTGCAATTCATTGTATTGTACACAACCCATCGACCTGACCTCTTCTGACAATCAGAGAACTAAAGAGTCAAAGTGCATGGCCATATATATATTCTTTCTTTAATCAAATAATGCATCACAATGACGTTTAGGTTCAATGTTCTAATGCTTTGCAGTTCTCCATCACAACATCAGAATGGAATCTGGATATTTGGGTACAAGTAAAATCTGGTCTGACATTATCCTAGGAACAGGATATTTGCTATATTCATTTTTTAGCAATGCATACCTTGCATAAAAGCTCCCAGCATTCTTGTTGCTTTTATTCATTTATTTACTTGTAATTGGGAAGAGGTCAACCATTACCTTTTGGTCTTCCTCAAGTATATTGCTCTATACTGACACTTTTACTCTTTCAGTATTTAATAGGCAACATTCTTGAACTCTCTAAATATTATCAAGTGGCCTGATACATCTAAGGGGCAGATTTACTGTTGGTTGAATTTGAGGGTTAATTATCCCTTGAATTTGACCAGTCGAATTTTGGTCAAATTTTAACCCTTCAAATTCGAATATCGAATTTGAAGGGTTTTAGTGAAATTCAATTGATCGAATAGGAAAAATTTGATCGAACGATAAAATACGATTCAAATGATTTTAACCATTCAATCAAATTTTTTTTATTCAATCTGAAAATGCTGAAATAACCATATGGGAGCTTCCCTTAGGGTTATACAGCAATTCGGTAGGTTTAATCTGGCGAACTAGGGATTCAAATTTTTTTTTAAAGGGCAAGTACTTCGACCATCGAATATTCAAATGATCGAATAGATTTTTATTTGATCTATTTGAATAATTCAATTCGATTGCATTTTTTAAATTTCGATGGTCAAAGTGGCCACAAAAATTATTCGAAAATTCTAATTCTAATCTTTTTGAAAATTGGATCGAATTTCGAATAATTCACACAAATTTAGTAAATCTACCCCTAAGGGGCAAATTTACTAAAACTCCCTCGAATCTATTTGAAATTCGATAAGCATTCGACTATCGAATGCTTATGGAATAGTTCTAGTTTCATCTGATTTCTCGATGAAATCATATGATCGAATACCGATCGTTCGATTTCACAAAATAATTGTACTTTTTCCTTCGAGCCATAGAAAAATTTGTCATCAAGGTGTTCGATCGTACGAATGGTATTCGAGCAAGTCTTTGCAAAAGAAGCCTATGGGGGGTTCCCATAGGCTTCTATTGGTATTTGGTAGGTTCAATCTGGCGAAGTAGACATTCTAATACATATTAAATTTAAAATTCTTCAATCATCGAATAGTCAAATGATTGAATATTCTATCATTTGATCTATTCGATAATTTGAATATTTGGTATTCGATCATCGAAGTGGCCAAATTTGCATATTCGAATATCCAAAGAAATTGTAAGATCGGTATTTGATTGGATTCGATCGAACTTCGATCTCTTCACACACATTTTGTAAATTTGCCCTTAAAGGGCAAGGAAAGTGTAAAATAGAATAAGGCTAGAAATGCTGTATTTTGTATACTAAACATAAACATGAACTTACTGCACCACAAGTCTAATCAAACAAATGATTTATGCTTTCAAAGTTGGCCATAGGGGGCTGTCATCTTGTAACTTTGTTATACATCTTTGTCTGACACTGGCACTGCACATGCTCAGTATGGTCTGTGCTGCTTAGGGATCGTCATAAATTATCAAAAAACAAATGTGCTTGAGTTCTGCATGGCTGGTAAGTAAGGCAGGGGCTCCCCCTGCTGTTCATAAGTGATTGTTTCCCTGCCAGAAGCACTAAATGAAGGGAGAATTTCACTGCATACAGTCAGGTTTCTTATAAAAAGGTAAACATTTTAAAATTAAAGTATATTGGAGATAGATTTCTTTTTCATTAAAGAAAGTAAAAATGGGATTTTATTTCTTTGCCTTTCCTTGCCCTTTAAGTGTCAGCTTCATTGCTAACATTAAGTTATCAGCAAACATGGAGATCTTATTTGGCAAGCTTACTGTGCTAACTTTCATTTCTAATATTGTTCTACCTTTCAGTGTTTAACAGAAACTCAACAGAAAGATCGAAATAGGGAAGAGATGAATGCCTCCTCCAGTCATTCAAACATAACAGTTGGCCTCATTTTAGCATTGATATTAATACAGTTATAGATGTTCTTTCCCTTTGAGACTTCCTTTCTAGTATCATGAATTCAAACGCTCATCAGATGTTATTGGAAAAATAGGCATTATTGCTATTTTCGGTTGAACCGAACAGAAAAATCACCTGTCAAGAGTGCCTCGTCTCTAGGCTTTACTCATTAAACCTGTTGTTTCTGTCATTCTAAATTCTTCAGAATTCAAAATACATAGTCATCCTTCATAGGAGCTCAGTTCAGGATGTTGATGTAGTGGTAAGAAGAGTTGAATGCTGCTGAAAAGGCACAATTTTTTACTTAGGGATGATTTTAGAAGTAATTATTAACAGGATGGTTATCATCACATATAGACAGTTTTCTGTGCTCTTTTAAATTGTATATACTTATTTCAGGTCAAAGTCAATTCAAATTAATCAAGTTATACTGGTCTGCATCAAGTCAGGTTCAGAATGAAATCAGCTAATCGATATGCATCAGCATCAAACCTACAAACAAATCTACCACAACTCCAGCAGCCTAACCTCCCATCTTGCAAGATAGCTAGAATATTTCAGATGTACTGGAGTTCATTGGAGGCTTCCTAGAAGGGAGAACATTCATTATAGTGAGGTTAAAAGGGAACATTTTCCATACCCTGGTCAATGGAAAGGAGAATTAGACTGAGATGACCCTAGGGGTGTTTATTTATTAAGCACAAAAAAACTTGAAAAAATCAAATGTAGAACCTAGGCATCTAAAAGCTTTTAAGTTCATGCAGAAGTCAATGAGAGTTGACCTAGGTAAAATTCAAACAATTCATTAATTCAAGATTTTAGAGTTTTTTTGAGCTCACAAATTCGAGTTCTTTAGAATTCATAAGAATGAGAAATTGGATGTATTGGATTTTTCCACGATCATATTCAATAGAGTTTTTATATCCATTGTTAAAGAACTAAACCCTCCATACCAAAAATCCCCCCTTAACTGCCTGTCCTTACCCTCCTCACTCCCCCACCCTCCCTGCACTGTGCATTAGTAAAATTACTAAAATGCAGAGCAGCACAGCGGAGCTCCAGGGCACCATCTTCCACTGCGAAAGTCCTGAAGGAATACAAAACAGTGGAAGATAGTGCCCTGGAGCACCGCTGCACTGCTCTGAATTTTAGGTTCAGATTTTTTTTTTTAACTAATGCATAATGCATAATGCGTACAGGGAGAGGTAGGGACAATGCCAGGTTGTTATTGGGAGGCTTTTTTGGCACTGGGGTTTAGTTTTCCTTGTAAGCAAATGTTCCCATTTTTATATGATGTAGTTAAAACCTCCAATACCCAAATTTGATAAATAAGCCCACTAGTGTCAAACAAAAGCTCACCCCCCCCCCCC
>CM044443.1:120411641-120422288 GCA_024363595.1 Xenopus borealis | reverse complement strand
ATAGAAATGATTATATAGAATGGTTGCTATGGCTCTATATAGTTTAACATTATTTGATTTCATAAAAAAGTGATCGTTTTTGGTGCCAAGGCCATTAACTAATAAACTAGAAATGTGACCCAAGCTCATAAACCTGATACACAACACTGTTCCCTTTTGTTAGTTTGTGAATGATTCATTGGACATGTATAACACACAAAGTAAGTGTGATTGTGTTAAATTGGAATGAGTTAAAAAGGAAAGGGTTGAAAGGGAATGTTTCCATATGAGAGAAAAACATTTTGCGTCCCATGATTCCAAGGACACATAATCACAAAGCTATTATTTGTTGTTCTAATTGTATTTTATGGAATTGTTTGCATTCCATCCCCAAACACAAGCTAAATAAACCTTTCTTTATGGACTTGGTTATTGGGAAGTCAGTGAAAGGTCAAGGAGAATTCCAACAGAACCTGTATTGTGAATATATATATTTGCTCTTGAAATTTACCATCTGTTTAGTATAGCTATTCCCCTACTACTATGACGCTTATTTATGAAAGGGAATCACAGTGGAAACCGTACAAAGATGGATTCAGTCTTGCACAAATTTGCATCATTCACTGTACAAGTGTGGGGCCTATTATCCATAATGCACGGGACCTAGTGTTTTCGAGATAATGCATCTTTCCGTAATTTGGATTGACTTTGTCTACTAGAAAATTATATAAACATAAAATAAACCCAATATGCTGTCTTTGCTTCCAATATTGATAAATGTTATCTTAATTGTGAACAAATACAAACTACTGCTTTATTATTACAGAGAAAAAATTAAATCATTTTTAAAAATTTCAATTATTTGGATAAAATGGAGCCTGGAAAGCTTTTCATGTGAAGGCGATTGGATTTCTGAATGTTTTATGATATGAGCCAATGCAATATGTAGTAGGCTTATTTAAATCATGGCAGAACTTTTTGTTTCAGTATATTAATGGATTAGAACAAAGGAAACTAACATTATTTAAGTGTATTATAATGAAAAGCTATGTATATTTCACCTTAAAATGCTAAAGTTAATTAATAGGGACATTGGATGTAGATGGGTGTTCTAATACAGTCGGTACTAAGTCTATTTCTATTATTCTAATTCTTGAACATTTAACACTTTTTGCTGTCTCTCTCTGTCTTTCTCTAGCTTGGGGATATCCAGTAGAGTACTGGAGATATGGGACCCCTTCCTCTCTCTGATATAGTCATCCCCCAACCAGTTGCTCTCAAGCAACATGTTTCTCACCAAGCCATTGGATGTTGCTGCCAGTGGCTTCATTCACTGGGGTCACTGCTTATTTTTCAATTCCAAGCTTGGAGGGATTTTTTGGTTGCATTAAAATCAGGTGTACTGCCAAACACAGTCTCCTGTAGCTGCCAGTCCACATAGGGGCTACCAAATAGCCACAGCGCTTATTTTGAACCATCCAGGAACATTTTCATGCTTCCGCTGCTCCCCAACTTTTTTTACATCGAAATGTGGATTCACTCTAATATCGAGATGTTGTTTTCATACAGTACCCTTATAATAGTGCCAGGGGTTAATCCTTGTTAAAAAAAAAGGGCCATTGATGAGCAAAAACAATAAGGACTCTACCATCAGTATAATGAAGCCTAGACAAGTCAAATGGTCAAGGAGCACAATGTTAACAAATGGCAAGATGACATTGTTCTGCAGCTGCATATTGCCAGCATATATAATAGATGACTTTGATAGGATACGAAACATAGTTAACACATTAGCAAATTAGGGCATGAATTAGGATTTGGAATCATCACTGGTCTCTCTCAAGATTGGGTTATGACATCTCTCGCTCTCTTTCTCTCTCTCTTAGCAGAGCACAAGGACTTCCTAATCAAATTATCCGCAGCAAACATGCACCTGCATAGTACAAGTATGGGATCCGTTATCCAGAAACTCATTATCCAGAAAGCTCTGAATTACATAAAGGTGTTCTCCCATTTATCCAATAACCCAAAAATATTTAAAATGATTTCCTTTTTCTCTGTAATAATAAAACAGTACCTTGTATTTGATCCAAACTGAGATATAAGTAATCCTAATTAGAAGCAAACCATTGGGTTTATTTCAATGATTCTCTAGTAGACTTAAGGTATGAAGATCCAAATTATAGAAAGACCGGTTAACCTGAAAACCACAGGTTCTGAGCATTCTGGATAACAGGCCCCATATAGGGATGAGAGATTTATTTTGCCAAGTTTCTCCATGGAAATGATGCCCATAGTCGCCAATGGGAGAAAAAATGTTGTGCGTCAAAAAAAATTGTAGCTCATAGACTTTAAAGCATTTCGGAAATTTTTTGTCCGCGGATACATATTTGCCAAAGCGAAACAGGACAAATTTGTGCATCCCTAGTCCCATACCTATATGTATTCAAACCTTTACCTACCACTCATGTAGTATCAGCTCCAAATTCCCTTCCATCATCACAAACTGTTCCAACAAGTGATCTCTAGTGATGAGCAAAAATATTGGACACAAATAGATTTGTGGTGAAATCTCTGCATTCCGCCATTGCCAAATATTCTGGGGAAATGTTGCACCTATACACCCCAATTTATTTTGCGCCAAAAACACCCAATGCATTCTGCATTGAGAAAGTCACTGAGAAAATAAGTCTCAGTACAAAAACACCCATAGACTTCAAAGTTTTTGGATTTGCAAAAAAAGGCCCAATGCATTTGAAAATTGCTTCAGCTTTTCAATAGCAGCAATGATCCAATGATCTTGGAAAGTGTCTGTGACACTCACATGTTTAGTGGGCTCTGAGCAGCTGTTGAGAAGCTAAGCTTAGGGGTCGTCACTAATTATCCAGCAGCAGAAAATGAGGTTGGTCTGTAATATAAGCTGATGCTACAGAGCTGATTATTAAATTCTGATGCTAATTGCACTGGTTTCTAGTGATGGGCGAATTTATTCGCCAGGGTCGAATTCGCAGCGAATTCCCGCGATTCGCCGTTGGCGAATAAATTTGCGAATCACCAGCGAAATTTCGCCGAAGAAACGAGTCGCGCGTCGATTTTGACGCGACGCGCCGAAAACGACGCAACGTGCGCCGAAAGCGACGCGTGACGAAAACGACGCGACGCGCCATGTAGTAATGTATTATTGACTAATCAGCCTTATATTGTGACTATATTTGTATTATGATTCAAATTCACATGAAGGATTCGAAGTTCGATCAAATTTTGAAAAAGATTCGAATTCGAATTTTCGAATGTTTTTGAAGACCACTTCGACCAGTGAATTTTGAAAATTCAATTGAATCAAATGATTTGAATAATTCGAATAAAAATCTATTTGAATATTCAACAGTCGAATTACTTAAAACTTTTCTTCGATTGCCTAGTTCGCCAGATCAAAGCTGTTAAAATCGTTCGAATTGATCGATTCGAATAACTTTATCGAACGATCGAATATTTTCTATTCTGTTTGACCAATCGAATTGTGGTAAAATCCTTTGAATTTTGAATAACATACACATTATTGGGTGGGAGGAGGGAAGCCTATGTCCTCAAATATGATACTTTCATCATTTTCTATTGTTAATACTCAGGTTATATAGTTATTTCATAGAAATGTTGCTTCTTATCATCGGGAGCTTTTTTTTTCCCTGCAATGTATTTACAGATGGCCTAGGTTCATATTTTATTCAATTTCTTGTCTGTTCATCTTCTTTCTTTATTAGACGTCGCTGCATAACGTGCTGGTACTTCATAAAAAAAGGATAGCACAAAATAATGACATTTATTTAATGCGGGAGAAGTTATCCACCTTGGAGGGATGAAGTGCACGAACTGAGCCCTTATTGACAATAAATACAGCCTTACGTATTTCATGGGAAGGTTTAGATGCAAAGGGAAACTATACAACTATGGTGCAAGAGATAAGAAAATGTCATCTGAGCTCATGGGGCAGTCAGAGACCTCATCTGTTGTCACTTCTATCTTCATGTGGCTCAATGACAAATTAGGGGACAAGGCTCAAAGTACTTTGCTTCTCGCCCCCACCCCTGTAATTTGCCCCCAGCTCCAATAGACAAAAATCTTTGGACTCTCAGAATTGAGTACAAAGGGGAAAATTCAGCTTTTTCATTTACTGCGCATGCGTTAGTTCGTGGAAATCGAAGACAGAAGAAAACAAAAGTAGATGACTCCCTTAGTTATATTACACCTAGAATTATTCTTATGATTACAGATATTAAGTACAGGTATAGGACCTGTTATCCAGGACCTGGCTCAGGACCTAAAGTTTTCTGGATAATGGATGCTTCTTTAATTTGGATCGTCATACTAGAAAACCATGTAAACATTAAATAAACCTAACAAGCTGGTTTTGTTTTCAATAAAGATTAATTATAACTTAGTTGGGATCAATTGCAAGTTTTATTATTGCAGTGAAAAAGGAAATAATTTTCAATTTTTTTCAAGTATTTGGATAAAAAGGAGTCTATGGGAGGTGGCCTTTCCGTAATTAAGAGCTTTATGGCTAACGGATCCCATACCTATACCCGCAAACCAGTGACAAGCACAGATCCTAGTAACCAATAAGATGTTTGCTTTCAACTGCACTTGATCCCTTATGCGGGATGTAAACAGTGGGTAGTGCCAGGCAATATTATTTAGAGTAGAGGTGGTTCCCCTTTACGTTAATCTTTAGTATGTTATAGAATGACCATTTCTAAGCAACGTTTCAATAGGTTTTCATTATTTATTTTTATTGGGTTTTTTTTTATATTTGCCTTTTTGTTCTGACCCTTTCCTACTTTCAAATGGGGGTCACTGACCCAATCAAATGCTCTGTAAGGCTACAAACGTATTGCTATTGCTACTTTTTATTACTCATCTGTCTATTCAGGCCTCTGCTATTCATATTCCAGTCTAGTATTCATATCAATGTATGGTTTAAAGGGTTATTTGAACCCTAGCAACCAGATTGCGGAAACTGCAAACTGGAGAGTTGCTGACTAAAAAGCTAAATAAGGCAAAAACCTCAAATAATAAAAAATGAAAGCCAATTGCAAATTGTCTCAGAATGTCACTCTCTACATCTTCCTAAAAGTTATCTCAAAGGTGAACAACCCCTTTAAGTCTAATGGGAGCTGGGGGAAGGAATTGGCGTTACTGGGTGTCAAGGAATTAGTATGAAAATGGCACACAGCAGCCACCCCATGCAGACAAATACAGTACAATGAGCCATACTCTATATACAGTTTAAATCTCTACTCTCTTACATAAGAATATGAGTGACAACCCCAACTGCAAATTGGATAAGGCTTTAACCAATTACAACTGAATGTTCATTAACAACCACGGCCAGTGAACGCTCTGCTCTTTATATCATAGATACAGCTCTTTGCTACTTTTATTGTTATTTTTCCTTTCCAGTCCTATATTTTTGGATGTTGCTCTTCTACCCATCACATCTTTTTTTTGTCTCATATCTCACAATGCTACAGAAATTCAGATTTTTTTAAGAAAAAGTGATGATTACAGATTACATGATTGTTTGAAGGCAGAACTAGGTATAAACTAGGCATATAACAGAAGACTAGTTTTATTGCTGTATGCTTTATTAGAAATGCAGCACTAGCTCTCCCCCTACTGGTTTTCAGCCGCTATGCTGCTGGATGAATATTAATGCAGAAACAAAATCCAGTTTTTATCCAATACTTCCTTGGATTCCATATATTACATAAACCTATTAGGCTAGATAAGCCTCCAGTAAGAATTAATTATATCTTAGTTTGGAAAAGGTCCACTGTACTGTTTTATTATTACAGAGAAAAAAATGGAAATAATTTAAAAAAAATTGTATTATTCGGATAAAATGGAGACTATGTGGCAAATTCACTAAGCGGCGTAAATGCGCTAGCGATGGCTTCGCCACAATTCGCCGCACTTCACCAGGCGAATTTTCACCAGCACGCCACTAATTCCCTAAAAATGTGAACTCACTCACGCTCAGGGAGGCGAACAGTAGCGAAGTTGCACTACCGTTACTTCACCAGGAAAAGCGCATTTACGCTAGCAATGCCTAATTTGCATACGGCGCAAATTTCAAAGTATAATAGAAGTATATGTTACAGCCACTACATTACACTACACAAGCCCAGGAAACCTTTAATAAATAAAATAAAGTTGTCCTATTGCCCTAAACATGTGCCCCCTGTATAGTTGTGTTGCCATATGTTAGGAAATGTAGGGGGGGAAGGAGGGTAACCCCCAAAAAATTACGCTATTTTTCAGACTATCTCCCTAAAAAAAGTAAAATACTCCACCGTATCTATTGTATTGAACTTCACCAGGTCTGACCTGATGAAGTAAAGTCTAGCGCAAGAGGTAACGTTCAGTAAAATGGTCATCTTAG
Source organism: Xenopus borealis (assembly GCA_024363595.1). Classification (NCBI taxonomy): domain Eukaryota; kingdom Metazoa; phylum Chordata; class Amphibia; order Anura; family Pipidae; genus Xenopus; species Xenopus borealis. The sequence goes on along the minus strand of CM044443.1, from coordinate 120,415,867 downwards.
TGAATTAGCATAGTTACGTCCCTTCGTCAGTGCGCAACTTCGCCTGGCGTAAGGGTGCGAAGTTGCGCTAGTCTATCTACTTCGCTAGCGAATTTTCACCAGGGACACTTGTAGAGAATTGGTGAAGTTGCGAACTGACGTCATTAAGCGCTAGCGTTAGACGTTTCGCAATTTAGTGAATTTGCCCCTATGGGAGATAGATGAAAGGCTTTCAGGTAACAAATCCCATAACTACAGTACTTGAAGCGCACACACACACAAATCAGGGTTTAAATAAAAAGACATTCCTTAGGGTAATCTTCACTACTCTGGACGAAATGATCTCCCCGAAATGCCTTGCAGTCGGCAAGAAAGTGAATCGCCGGTGGGATGGCATACGCGTCATTTCGGATTTCCTAAGTTGCCCAAAGTTGCCTCACAAGGAAACTTCGGAAAACCAAAGTGATGCGTATGCCCAGCAATTCACATTTCGGAGAGATTAGTCGTCCCACAGTAGCGAAGGTCGACTAATATCCCCATGTTCCACCACCCTTACAAAAAAGAAACTATTCTCATGTTGATATCTCCTCCATTAAGTCCAGGGGGGCAGCTGTAATTTTAAGAGATGGAGGCTCAGCAGAATTGGAGCTGATTAAATCAGAGGCTTTAAATAGATAAGTTGTGCATAAGTTTATTTTCCTTGAGACTACATTACTAAATTGATTTGTGATAACCTCAAAAACCATACCCGTATGCCCTAATACTCAAAAAACTCAAATGGATTAAGATTGTCCATAGGTAGACTAAGCTCACCAATTTTTTGAGACACCTTTTAGGGGTCATTTATCAACGCTGGGCAAAATTGCTTGTGGGTAGTTACCCATGGCAACCAATCAAATTGTTCAATGTTCTACCGGCAGCTGCCTGAAACAAAGCCAAGCACCGGTTGCTATGGGTTACTGCCCATGGGCAAATTTTTCCAGTGTTCATAAATGAACATTCCCCCCTTAAGGTATGAAGATCCAAATTATGGAAGAGCATTTAACCCAAAAAAAATCCAGGTCCTGAGCATTCTGGATAACAGGTCCCATACCTGTATATTTATATATATATATATATATATATATGTTATTCCTTGAGAAAGAGCACAGTTGGATTTTTTAGTAAATTTTGATTTTATTCCCGTTGAGAGTGGTACTGCGTTACTTTATATATATATATATATATATATATATATATATATACATATATACAAATATATACTATATATATTCCCCTGATCTCCCCAGGGACCTGGGGTTTTCCAGGTAAGGGGTCTTTCTGTTATTTGGATCTCCATACCTTATGGGGCCAAATTTTATTTTTCCATTTTGATAAACCAGCCTCTATATCTTACATGTAGGAGTTTCTGTATCTGGGAATCAGCATAGCAGCCTATGGATTATTACAGATATTTTGCAGGTCATGTTGTGCTGTAATTCATTAGTACACTCAGAATATAATAAATAAGGTTCTGCTTTAAAGTTCATAGCCTCCAATACTCAAAGTTGCCAGCCTGCCCCCAGAACACACATTTGTAGCACAAACATCCTGACTGAATACAGATAATATACTAATATATTAATTTCATCCAGAGTGACAGAGATTTTACAGAGAGGAATTGACAGTGCACCATTATTTCTTAAACTACAGCACAGTTCTTGCTATTAAACCCAAAGTTTATATTACATTTATATTTTCCATTAGTGTAGACGTTATTCAGATGAAGCGAAGTCTTAACTTGCAATCAGGTCTCCTGCTTGTACAACACTCGGCACAATAGAAGCGATAGAAAAACTCAATAATATTGTTGCGCAGGATATATGCAGTAGCTGCAACAACAATTAACAAAAAAAAGAGGGTTGAGGATTGTTTTGGAAACTATTTAGTAACATCAGTGCTTGGTTGCCCTTGTGCAGTTTCCCTTTGTAAACAATTGATCTTGGCATTTATTTTTGAACTTAGCAAACTAGGTGTTGATTGGTTGATATGGGTAAGTTGGGTCCACAAACTTTCTTACCCATGAGCCCCATTCAAATGTAAAAACTGAAGAGGAGCAACACAAGCATCTAAAAAGTTCCTGGGGTGCCAAATAAGGGATGTGATTGGCTATTTTGGTAGCCCCTATGTGGACTGGCAAAAAGGTTTCCTCTGCAGTTTCAGTCTCAGAAGGTGAAAGGGAGGAGGAAATACAGGACCGATCTACCCAAGCTAATTCTGAGGCTTTGTTGGAAGGAGAAAGAAAGGGAAGGTGAGGATAAGGAGGAGTGGGAGTCATTTGGTGAGGAGGAGATTTCATTTCAAATGGATGAAGGCTGTTTGTCAGGTTTGGGGAAGTTTCAGTATAAGAGGAGTGAGGAGAAAGGGGCAAATTCACTAAGCTGCGAAAATGCGCTAGCAATGGCTTCGGCACAATTCGCCGCACTCCGCAAGGCAAATTTTCGCCAGCCTGCCGCTAATTCACTAAAATGCTAAAAAGTTGCACTAAGGGAGGCGAACGGTAGTTGTGCTACCATTACTTATCCAGGCAAAGGGCATTTACGCTAGCGATGCCTAATTTGCATACAGTGCAAAGTTAAACGTATAATAGAAGTATATGTTACAGCCACTACATTCCACTACACAAGCCCAGGAAACCTTTAATACATAAAATAAAGTTGTCCTATTGCCCTACATGTGCCCCCTGTATAGTTGTGTTGCCATATGTTAGGAAATGTAGGGGGAAGGAGGGTAACCCCCCTAAAAAATTATGCTATTTTTCAGACTATTTTTCAGACTATCACCCTAAAAAAGTTTTTTCAAACTCCTATCAATTGTATTGAACTTCACCAGGTCTGACCTGGCGAAGTAAAGTCTAGAACGTTCAGTAAAATGGTCATCTTAGTGAGTTAGCGTAGTTACGTCCCTTCGTCAGTGCGCAATTTCGCCTGAAGTAAGCATGCTAAGTTGCGCTAGTATCTACTTCGCTAGCGAATGTTTGCCAGGGACACTGTTAGTAAATTGGCGTAGTTGTGAAATGACGTCACTCTAGTGAATTTGTCCCAAAGTGTTAGGGAAACAGCCTAATTCCCCAAGATGCCAAAGCAGTCACTGAGCTTCTGAGCAATGGGTATAACAGCAAGAACAAGCATTCCAAGGCCGTATCATCAATGTTATATCTGAATTTGTAAAATAAGCAAATGCAATTATGTTTTGATGGTTGTTTATTGATTGTATGTTCTTTCTTGTTATTGATTTTATTATTACTAAACATTCCTATGTGGACTGGCAGCCTACAAGAGGTCCTGTTTAGCAGTACACCTGGTTTTTATACAACCAAAACTTGCCTCCAAGCCTGGAATTCAAAAATAAGCATCTGCTTTGAGACCAATATAAAATGCAGAGTAAGTGTATTTTCCTAAATACAATGCATTATTAGTATCATTATTTCCCATGACATATGTAACATACACATAGGAGTTCAACCTTTGACCATAATGTTTTTTAGGAAAAATGGTTTCATATTTTATATTTCACAAATTATTTACCCCCAATTGCAAGAAAAGTATCTAAAAGTGGAGCATAATAATATATATATATATAAATTATATCCTTATAACCGTTTATAACAGGGGTCCCTTAATGTATTTTTGATCGAAAATGGACCTTTTTGATCGAATAAAAATCGTTGGAATGCATCATTTGATTCGAACGATTTTGACCAAAATCCTTCGAATTTCACAAATTTCCAAAAACACTTCTTAAAGGTTCCAGGAGGTCCCCAATAGGCTAAATTGGCAATTTGGCAGGTTTAAGGTGGCGATTTGTCAAATTCGAAAGACAGTACTTTAATTTTGGATTGGTCGAATTTTGGCCAAATTTTTTTCAATTCAAATTGACTATTCAGTAGTCGAAGTAGCCAAAAATTACTTCGAATTTTTTATATTAGAATTTTCACTTTGACCCTTAGTAAATCTGCCCCTAAAAGTTAATTTATTAAAGGTGAACCACCCCTTTAACAGCAATGAATAAAGACATTCAGCACTGACACAACACAACAGATTTCCTACAAAAAAAAGAGCTGTGGGATTATATTGGACCAATTTAAAATGTAACAAGCGACTGCAAAACATTGGGAGCCCCAGGTGGAAAAGAATATCCACAAGTACCATGACTTATGTATGATGCAATAACGTCAATTAACCCCTTAAACCCCTTCCCCCCAATAA
>CM044443.1:120349992-120399080 GCA_024363595.1 Xenopus borealis | reverse complement strand
CTCCAAAGTCATGCCTTACTCCGCTCCACCTGTTCCAGGGTCCCTCCATAGGCTTCTGGATATTCTTGGTCTGGTTCAAATACTCAGTCGTGTATTGATTTAATTTTCAATTTCTTGGGGTTTTTTTTTATCCTAAACAAACAACAGTAAAAATGTTTTTCTCAGATCACAAGAGTTCCTGTGTATCCTAACCTTCGCTGTATATAGATCTAAAGGCAAAGCTCTATAGCAACTAAATGCCTCACTAATAGCACAGTGTGTTCTGAAGGAGGCTCATAAGCTGCAACAAAGCAAGTCCTATTCTTTATAGCAATGAAAAAAAGAAAGCTGAACATCTTTATTGTAAACAAGGAGGCAGAAGTATAAAAGGATTCCCAAATTTGGCATCGTTTTATGAGTTAGGAATGGTAAAAAAGCCATTTTTATCTCAAAATTACCATTAAAGGTTGTTTTGCCTTTTTACTCATTGATCAGGGGCTTATCTATAAGAGGTTGAAGGGAAATGTTCTGTGCTTTTTCAGAGTCACTGAACACATATACAGGTATGAGATCCATTATCTGGAATCCAGAATGCTCCAAATTACAGAAACCTCTTGTAACCTCTATTTTATCCAAATAATCTGAATTTATAATCTGAATTTATAAATTTTTTTTTCCTTTTTCTCTGTAATAATAAAACAGTAGCGTGTACTTGATTGGTGGAGGGTGAGATTCTGAGACAATTTGCAATTTGGTTTTCATTATTTGAGGTTTTTCAGATGTTTAGCTTTTATATTCAACAGCTCTCCATGTTGTAATTTCAGCAATCTGGCTGCTACATTTTTTATTCTTCATCTTATTTAGTTAAGGAGTCCTTCACATGCCTAGGGGTCAAAATAACCCTAGCAACCATGCATTGCTTTGAATAAGAGACTGGAATATAAATAGGACAGGTCCGAATAAAAGATGAGTAATCTTCCCTTACAGGGAATTTGATTTTTAGGTGGGGGCAGTGACCTCCATTTGAAAGCTGGGAACAGTCAGAAGAATAATAATTAAAACAACTATTAATAATGAAAAGTTGCTTCGATTTGGCCATTTTATTACATCCTAAAAGTTAACCTAAAGGAGAACCACCCTTTAAGTCTCCTAAAAATAATTTAAGCATAATGAATCTAATGAGAAAATGTTGCCACCAATATGAATTTCTACAGCTTCGTTCCCATCAAGTGCAAGCTACTGTTTTATTTTTGAGAACATTTTTTAAAATTAGATTTGCTTCAAATTGAGTCTACAGGAGATGGCCTTGCCATAATCTGGAGCTTTATGGATAAAGGACTTCTGGATAAGGGAGCTCGTACCTGTGCAAATATAGTCCAATGCAGATGATGAAGAGGATCTTGCTGATGAAGGCTTGCACTCCAGAAAGTGCACCATCTATACCCTTGAAATCTAACTGAGATTCTCTATATTAAGAAAGAACATCTCTTATCTCATTCCTCCTCCTGGACTTTCCATTCTCGACTTCATTCGCCAGAATTCCTTTTAATTCCAGCTGAGTCAATGTGTGTTTTGTATGCTGGAAAATAACTGAATGGACAGTGATGGATGAATCTGGCTCCTGCTAAATTTCAACATCCCTGAGTCCCCTTTTAGTAATCCCAACCTCTCGTAAATGTCATTTTAGCATTAAATAAATAAATAAATGAATGAACAGCTCTGTCTGCTCCCTGATAAATGGATTTGGCTCTCCAGATTAATTTGACTCCAGGAAAGATACACTGTATTGAATATAGAGTGTGCACTGCTTAGATACATTTCTGAAAACCCATCATCTTGCCGTCTCTTATTTTTCCCCTCTTATACTCACCTCCCCATTACATAATGATTAAATTAAAACTTGCATTGATTGTGGATGTATTTATGCATGCAGTTCCTTGATGAATCAGAGCACCACATTTTCTGCTGTTCTGTTCTGCATATCAACACCGGAGAAAAAGAGAGAGAGAGAGAGAGAGGAAAAAACATCCATTAAAAGTGCAATGTCTTCTCCCAAAAACTTTTTCTTTCTGAAGCTGAGCAACTTACTCTTAAATTATTTACAGACTTTACAAATCCTTTCATGTCACCCCCAATGTTGTTTATCTGCCCAGCATATTAAAGAGTTGTGTGTACCTTTTGCAGTGTAGTTATGTGGAATGTAGTACAGGTATGGGAAATGTTATCCAAAATGCTTGGGACCAGGGATCTTTCCATAATTTGGATCTTCATACCTTAAGTCTACTAGAAAATCATGTAAAAATTAAATAAACCCAATAGGCTGGCTTTGCTTCCAATAAGAATGAATTATATCTTAGTTGGGATCAAGTACAAGGTATTGCTTTATTATTACAGAGCAAAAGGAGATCATAAATAGAATCTTTGGGAGATGGCCTTTCAGTAATTCAAGCTCTCTGGATAATGGCTTTCTGAATAATGGACTACATACAGTATCTGAAATGTCTATTTAAAATAATAAACTGTTCCTGTACATCCTTAAGTTTTGCCAATATGTTTCCTGTCTAAATTATTTTGCAGCTAACATTGCTGCTGAGGTCAATTTTGTGTCTGCTATGAGGTGAGGTGAGCTTATTGCCTATTATGGGCCTTTCAAGGAGCAGCAAACAGTCACTTCTTGAATGTGACCTACACAAACTTAAATGAGGTGTTTGTAATTTATGGAACCTCAGTTCTGTTTACTGAAAGAGACGTATAACAGCAGGGGGCTGAAGAGGTCCATGAGAATGTGCCAGGTAGAGGGTTGTTTCCAACTGTCAATTAGGAGCTAGTTGCATAAATAGAGTTTTGATGCATGGAACACTTGTAAGCAAGGGGATGACATTGGAGGCTTATAATTAGTCAGCAGGGGGCAGGTGGTGCACAAGCTGGCTGTATTAGTAGATAAGTGGCTGAACATTTTATATTGGGGGCAGGTCCTGTGAAACCTTGAAGATGTCAAGTATTGTTTTAGCTTCTGCAGAGAGGGTGCTTTCCACCAATGAAATTCTTCAGTGGATCCAAGGTGGAAAGGAGGCTATAGCATAAAGGTGCCCATACACGCACAGATATTATCATACAAAACAAAGTTTATGACTATATTCAGTGTGTTTATGGTGGGAGACCAAGCAACCGTTATCAGAAAAAGAATTGTATATCAGTTGTCTCGTCGATTGGCCAAGACAGAACATTTTGATTGCCCGCTGAAAGGGAAACTGCAGAATTCTAGTGTTTCTACTTGTACATATGATGATTCAGCTCCAAACATTTATAATGATTAATATAGAAAGGAGATGTAACAAAATCTCACCCTGGTGGTCTAGTGGTGGTGCGGCGGGGACGCTCGCCGCGCCATCGGCGGGGACGCCCGCCACACCAATCCTCTTCCTAAGTGCCGGCTTCCTATAGTGTGCGAGCGGCGCGCACTTTCACTATTTAAAGGCGCATGCGCGCTGGCGTCATTACGTGAGCGCGCAATGGCGCAAAATTCAAATATTTAAAGGGACAATTGTGTAATTTTCATTGCCCGTGATAGGATTTTCTCCTGGTGCCTTTAATCTGTGCTATAAAGCTTCTGATCTGATTTACTACCTGTGTTTGACCCTGCCTGGCTTTTGACTACCCTGTTCTCTGTATCCTGACCCGTGCCTGATATTCGACTACCGATTCTGCCTCATCCTATCTGATTGATCACCCGGTTTGACCCTTTGCCTGCCTGACGACTCGTGACCTTCGGCCTTTAAAGACTTTTACTACAGTCGTGCCCCATTGCTGGCCAGAACTCCTGCTCTGCACCTCTCGTTTAAGTCCAGGTGGCATCTGAGTAGCTGAGGGCTCCTCCCGAAGCCAAAGGCAGTCACACTACTGGTGAAGCACGAGCCGAGACCAGGGTGCTTGGCACTTGTTCTGGTATTTGGGTGCCGACCGTGACAGGAGAACAGTGGGAGCACAACTTGGGTTGCATTGTGTCCCAAAGCAGTTCCACCCTGAAGTGCTGACTCCTACAGCTAAAATAAATACATTTATTGGCTCAAGAATAACATTTTAAATGGCAGAGTGAACTTGTTATTGTCAGGCTCTGCTGGGATTTGAGCCAGGGACCTTTGGGTTTCTGGCTCAATGCTCTCTCCATTAGGCCAGGAGAGCAGCCTGTAGGGCTGCTCACTATAGATTTCCTGGCCTCTGCAGCTCCAGCCCAGCAGCAGCCTGATTGGTTGCAGTCAGCCAATGAGGGCTGACTCAATCCAATTAAGGCCAGCCCTCGGTGCACACCTTGCCGGAGCATTTTCAGGCCTATAGTACTGTGGCATTGTCCCTGACTATTGCCCTTAGCCCTTGCCTTGCCTTGCCCTTCCTTTCATCCTTGTTCTGCCCTGCCTTGTCTTGCCTTAACCTTGTACTGACCTTGCCTTGCCTGTTCCTGATTCTTGCTTCCTGACTCTGCTCCTTGTATCCCCTCATCTTGCTCTGCCTCCTGCCCTGCTATCCAGTCCTCCTGCTCTCGCTCCTTGCTATCCACTCCTCCTGCTCTCGCTCCTTGCTATCCAGTCCTCCTGCTCTCGCTCCTTGCTATCCAGTCCTCCTGCTCTCGCTCCTTGCTATCCACTCCTCCTGCTCTCGCTCCTTGCTATCCACTCCTCCTGCTCTCGCTCCTTGCTATCCACTCCAGATCTATGCCCGCACCGTCCTATCCCATCAGTCTGTCTACGCCCTCATCTCCCTGTTCCAGCCTAATCCTTACCAGATTCCTGGGCACAAGACACCCTTGCCTTAAGGACTCGCACCTCCCCCTTCAGACTCTACAGCGCCCCCTACCCAATCATTGACAGTTATATAAACAGTGTCATTTATTAATAAAAAGTAAAAAGAAATAAAAAGTAAATACCTTTAATTTTTTCAACATTGGGGAACATTAGTTTGACATGGTAGGTTAAAGAGGACCTCGATTTGGAACCAGTTTCTGGACATTTTTAATGTTGAAACCTGTGTTCAAAAGTAATTGGGTGAGAATAAACCAATATAGTTGTTCATATAAACAATGGTATCAGTATGGTTAGAGACATTTTATGGTGAACATTAATGTACCAGTGAATGACCAAAGAAACAATAAAGTCAACATGAAACTAAAAACCTTGGCCTTCTTGAGATATCACCCAACTGTCTGGAAGTATACTATGAGAGTGTCTTCTTTTAGAAATCATCTGCAAAGTCTAGGTCTGTAATAATGCAGAGGCAGATTTTTTAATTGTTTTAAGTGCTCTCCAAAATAATACATGGATCAAAGCCAAGCAGTTTCCACGTCATTAAAAATTGTTGGGTGAAGTCTTTTCCATTTTGAAGGAGCCTCTTGTGTACATCTGATGCCACTTAGGTTATTTATGGGAACTAATCTGATGGCAATCTTAAATATTCTCAGCAATGCACTGTCACAGATAAATTGGGGCTGATAGTTACATAGTAAAATTGGTTTGAAAAAAGACCAAAGTCCATCAAGTATCTTTACAAGTATCTTTGTCTATAATGTCCTCTAATGTATTTGTAAAGTGTAATCATGTCCCCTCGCAAGCACCTTTTTTCCAGAGAAAACAACCCCATCCTTGACAGTCTACCCTCATAATTTGAGTGAATTAACCCTCGAATTCGTCCAATTGAATTGGGGTCGAATTTTAGCTCTTCTAGCAATTCGAACGATTGAATAAAAAAGAATTTGATCAAACGATTAAACCATTCTTAGAAAAACCCTATGGGAGCTTCCCATAGGGTTTTATAGCAATTTGGTAGGTTTAATCTGGCAAACTAGGCAGCTGAATTCAAATTTAAAGGGCAAGAAATTTGACACGGATATTCGAATAGAATTTTATTTGAATTATTCAATTATTTTCAAAATTCGATGGTTGAAGTGGCCACAAAAAATATTCAAAATTCTAATTCCATTTTTTTGAAAATTCAATCGAATTTCGAATCATTCATGTGAATTTAGTAAATCTGCCCCATAGTGTCAATTTACCAGCTGCCCAAGTCATGTGTCTTGTGCTCTGATAAACTTCATACACTCTTTACTGCTGTACTGCAAATTGGAGTGATTTCACCCCCTCCCTTTCCCCCCCAGCAGCCTAACAACAGAACAATAAGAAGGTAACCAGATAACAGTTCCCTAACACAAGATAACAGCTGACTGGTAGATCTAACAACAACACTCAATAGTAAAATCCAGGTCCCACTGAGACACATTCAGTTACATTTAGTAGGAGAAACAACAGCCTGCCAGAAAGCAGATCCATCCAAGTGCTGGCTCTTTCTGAAAGCACATGACCAGACAAAATTACCTGAGATAGTTGCCTACACACCAACACAATTAAAATAAATACACTTGCTGGTTCAGGAATGAAATTGTATATTATAGAGTGAATTAGTTGTAGTGTAAACAGTGTAATTTAGAAATAGAAACTACATCATAAAATCATGACAGAACCCCTTTAATGTTTACAGGATTTTCTGGTAGACTTGAGGTATGAAGATCCAAATCATGGAAAGATCCGTTATCCGGAAACCCATAGGTCCCATGCATTCTGGATAACAGGTTCCATACCTGTACAATGAACAGCTCACTGAGTCAATAAAAGGCCAGACTAATTATCTGATGGCTCTGCTTGACTTTGCAAGGTCTTTTTACATTGCACTAGTTATATAAAGCTTACTGAGAAGCCACCAGCAGACACCGGTACTTGTATATTTATCACAGGCAAATGACTGGTGAAACACAGCTTGGAGGTAAAGCAAATTGTGGGTTTAACTTGTCAGACGGCTATGGCCTAATTTATATTTTTCTTGTTTTCTTGGCAGGACGACAGGCAGAGGATTTTGAGACAGACCTTGTGCATCTGCACTCGGTACGCAGCGAAGAGCTGAAGTGCCCTCAGCAGTTACCCAGTGACAGTATAATGGAGATGCTGGATAAAGTGATATCCACAAGAATACGCTCCCAGAACTTCTATGCTTCGTTTATTTTTTTTGCAGGGGCCAGCTAGATGTCTGGCTGCAGCTCTAACACAGCAAAGGTGAAGGAAGAATTAGAATGTTCTCAGTTATACACAGACTTCAACTGCTCACGTGGGTGGAATTCAGGACATAGGAGATTATTTACTAAAACTTGAATTTATTTCATGTTTTTATTAAAACAAACCCGTCCAAACTCCCATCCACAATTTTATCTTATTGATCAATAAAATAACTTGAAAAGGTCGGATCAGAAAGAACTTGAAAAAAATCAAGTTTAAACTGGAATAATACTAATTTTGCAGCTTTGACAGCTGAATGACTTGATCTTATCAGGTATTCACCAAATCTTTCGGATCACTATGGGACTAAGGGTTGAAGTGAAAATTTGTATAAAAAAATTCGAATTTCTAAGTAATTTTTGGCTTTTGACTATCAAATAGCCCAAAATTCGATTGGAATTTAAAAAAATAGAACATTTTTATTTTCTAAGTACTGTCTTTTTTAAAAAATTAGAATTGGACACCGCCACCTTTAACCTGCTGAATTGTTATTTATTCAATTCATTTTCGATCGAAATGGCCTTTAAAAAAATTTGATGGTCAAATTTCGATTTTTTTTTTTTAATTCGAAATTTGACCCTTAGTTAATCTGCCCCTTTGTCTTCAAATTGTAAAAGGGACATCTCCCATTGACTTGACAGGTTCAATATTTTTTGGATTTGGACTTTTTGCAAGGAATGGATTTTTCCTTTTTGCAAGGAAAGTCTAAAATAGAATAAAGATAGAAATGCTGTATTTTGTATACTAAACATAAACATGAAAATACTGCACCACAAGCCTAATCAAACAAATGACAGGGGGCTGTCATCTTGTAATTTTGTTATACATCTTTGCAAGACCAAGACTGTGCACATGCTCAGTGTGATCTTGGCTGCTTATGGATCGTCATAAATTATCAAAATAGGGAAACAAACAAAGCTGCTTGAGTTCTGCATCGCAGAGCAGCAGGGGCTCCCCCTGCTGTTCATAAGTATGATTGTTTCCCTGACCAGCATTAAATAGATAATGACACCTGAAATTAAATTATTTTTTACATCTTTTTTTTTTTGGCATCTATATATACAGATTTGGCATCTAACTTAAAGTTATGATGCTTTTACATTACCTGTCTGATCCCCCATGTTCCTGTATGAGGGGGCTACCATATTTGTGCAGCAGGAGTCCGTTAGCATTAGAAACTGTAACTAACAGGCTGAGATGGGACAGTCAGGTTGGCAAAGTCAGAGAGTCAGGCTTAGGAACTGCAACTAACAATTATATACAAAAACAAACCTCTCAGCAAAAAATGATCAACATGACCTATAGGTAACATTTAGGGGCAGATTTACTAAATTCACATGAAGAATTTGAAGTTCGATCGAATTTCAAAAGGATTTGAATTTTCAATATTCGACCGATTCAAATATTCAAATTTAATTGTATTCGAATATTCAAATTTATTTGTATTCGAATATTTGATAGGCCAGTTCGCCAGATTGAACCTACCAAATTGCTTTAAAACCCTATTTATCGAATAGGAAAAATTCGATCGATGGTTTAAAATAATTTGAATCGTTCGATTTGAATGTATTAATCATTCATTCGAATATTTAATTGAACAATCAAATTTTTCCTATTCGATCGTTCGAATATTCAAATAGCGGTAAAATCATTTGAATTCAATATTCGAATTCAAATGATTTTACTTCCCTCACTATTCACATGGTCGAATTTTGATTTTTTATTCAATTCAAATTCAACCAATAGTAAATCTGCCCCTTAATGTACATTCATATGTTGAAATTCATCTTTTAGTGTCAGTATCACTTTAAGGGACTGTCTGATAATTCCTACCAACAGTAGTAAATGAAGGGAGAATTTCACTGCATACAGTTAGGTTTCTTATAAAAATGGTACACATTTGCCTTGTTCTTCTGACTGTTTCCAGCTTTCAAAGGGGAGGGGGGTCACTGACCCCATCTAAAAAACAAATACTCTGTAAGGCTAAAAATGTATTGTTATTGCTACTTTTTAATACTCATCTTTCTAGTCAGCCCTCTCCAATTCATATTCCAGTCTTTTATTCAAGTCTGTGCATGGTTGCTAGGGTAATATGGACTTCAAGCAACCAGATAGATGAAATTTCAAACTGGCGAGCTGCTGAATAAAAAGCTAAATAACTAAAAAACTACAAATAATAAAACACAAAAACAATTGCAAATAATATCAGAATATCACTCTCTACATACAGCATAGTAATAGTTAACGCAAAGATGAACAATACTACCAAAGCAGTAAACAGCTCTAGAAGCTCTCTCTGTTTGTTTAGCTCAGCAGCTGCCATCTTATTGGTGTGACATCACTTCCTGCCTCAGTGAAGGGAGGAGGGAGGGGAAGAGGAGCAAACTGAGCATGCTCAAGCCCTAGCCCTGGAGGTTTAAGCTGAAAACAGGAAGTATGATACAGAAGCCCATGTGTACACAATAGAAGGAAAGAAATGTCGTTTGTCTTTTGACAGAGGACTCAGAGCAGCATTACTTTGAGGGTTCACTGGTATATTTATATAGACCTTTCTGATAAAGCTTACTTAATTTTAGCCTTTCCTTCTCCTTTAATGACTAGTAAATGGCGTGTGAGTATAGTAGAAAATACTGGGTACAGCATAAGTAACAGTAATAAGTGCAATGGGTGCTTGGATATTAAATAATTATAGTACAAGTATTTGATCAATTATCTGGAATGCTTGAGACCTGGGATTATCTGGTTAAGGGTGTAAGATATGGGTGTCTAAAGGACACAATATCATTTGTATTTCACCAGTATTAGGCTGGTGAAATGTTAAACTCCAGGGAAAACTTTGTTACTGAAGCAAGTAATGCTGCTTGATTCTGAACTGCTCAGTAAAAGCTGGATTAAGGGTCCCTGGAGTGGATGGAAGAGAGCAGGGTGGGCTTCCATCCCTTGCTCCATGTAAGGGTTTGCAGCTGCCTAAACTAGGTAGCTAATTAAGGATAGTTAAAAGGTGGTGTGGAGCAACACCTCATGGCTGGCTGTGGCTGCTGCTGTTTTCCTCTAGAGACCTGGAGTGGAGGAGAGTGAGGGCCACTGAAGGAGTGCTGGTGAGTACCAGGGAACCAGAGAGTGATCCCCTGAGTTGGAGGGAGATTCAAAGGTCTGGGAGAGGACCAGAGAAACTACTCCCAGAGAAACTACTCCCAGGAGATCAGAGTGTCTCAAGTGTGTCCAGAGAGGATTCTGGGATTTGTGGTCCAAGTGAAAAGCCAGTGAGGGCCAAACTCAAATGTGAGTAAAGTGAACACCAAGTGAGGGTGTTAGGATCGGGACTGTTTATGTTAAAAACTTATGTGATTCCCATGTGAAGCCAGTGGGCTGAAGAATTGTGTTTAGTTGCAAATAAATGCCAGCAAAGCTGCAATTTAATCATAAAATGCTGTGTCAGTGTCCATTTGTGTGCTGAAATCTGTGCCGGGGCCTTGGGTTTCGCTACCGGAAGCTCACAAGGGATTTCTGTAATTTGGATCCTTATAAAATATCTTGAGTCTATAAGTCATTTAAACATAACTGAAACTGTTTTGCCACCAATATATATTCATATGCCTTAGTTACCATCAAGTACAAGGTACTGTTTATTATTACAGAAAAATATAAAATCTTTATGGCTCTATGCAAGATAGTCTTCCTTTTCTGGATAAAGGATCCAATACCCATAGTAATTGTTTATTTTTAATTATCCCATTCTTTTGGCAGAAGAGTCATTGAATAGAATTAGCACAAGGCAATTGTGTACACAGCACGTCAATACTGCAACCTGATGTATTACTTGTAGCATTTGGGTGTTACTGGAACATTGGGAATCAATGATTAATTTTAAGGAATAATCTAGAGCATGCTTTGGGGGACGTCCATCCAGAGATTGATTTTGTCACTATGTTTTTCCATGTGTGTTCAAGCCAAATATTAACCTTTATATCATTGCTTCTGTAGCGCTCAGTAATAATTTTATCACGGGCAAACAGTATGGTACATTAATTCTCTGGTTTAATTTCAGACAGCTGCTCCAGTTGTTTGATTGTTCAAATATACAAGGACTGACTCACGATTTTTTATATGCAGTGAAAATAATAGGGCTTGTTTATTGAATTCAGTGTTTCTTTCTCCCATGAGATCTCTCTCACACCTCCTTTAGAATGCTACTAGGCGGTTTGATACAACACATGAAATAAAAATTAAGAAAAAAAACACATTTTTTTTCACTAAGGAGGTTATATACAAAAATCCAAATTTTTTGATTAATAAAAAAGAAATCAGACCAAACTAGAATCAATGATTTACCTTAAATTATCATTAGAAAAACCTGAAAAAATTGGATCGACAAAAACAGCAACTTTTTTTGGAATGTCGCGTGAAAAATCCACATTTTTTTTGGATCTGCTGCCCGAAAACAATTTTTCATGAAATCGGTGGAAAAGCCTGAAATTTTCTAATTATAATATGAAACCCAACACAGACAATAATATCTTCAAATTGCAAATAGGACCTTTGCCATTGACTTCTATTGTCCTTCGACAGGTTGAAGATGGAGTATTTTTGCAGCCTCACGGTACAATAAATCTCAAAAAATTAAAAAAAAAATTCCCACTAAAAATTTGGACAGTAATAAATAACCCCCATAAATGTAAGGTAAATGCAAAGAAGTCATTCCTTAACTATCTGAATGCTAATTTATCTGATTTGTATTGGGGACCACTCGACGTAATGCTGAAGGTTCCCAGTGTCCCAGTGTTTTATTACTGTTCATTATATGGATTATAGATTTGGGGATTTAGGATTCTAAGATGGTTGGTGGGTCATAAAATGGTGGTCATGGGCTTCTTTTTAAACCATGGAAACTCCAGCTGGATAACAAATGTAGATAACCCACCACAAAATCTCTCAACATTTAACACTCAAATTTTCTGTTTTGCAGTTTACTTGCTCATGCCCCACATCATGTAAAAATCATGCAAAAGAAAAATTTGGGAAGAATTGCAACAAATTAGGGATGGTTTGCAGCTATATGATCCATAGTTTTAGAACTACTGTACCGCTTTTTTTAAACTGAAAAATGTATTCCTGACCAAATACCCCAACTCAATCCTTAATAAAACTGCTTCGGAGTGTAACCACCACAAAAAAACACTAATACAAAACATTGGCAGGTAGAAGTTTTCAAGGTCCTACATAAACCAATAGAAGCTGCTTTGATCCTATTGGACCCATTTTTTTTTTTTTGTGTGAAGAATTGCCTGAAAAACTTGTATTTTTAGAGGTTTAGGGGTACTCATTTTTTTTTCAGATCAATCAGTTTAATAGACACTAGGGATGACACAATATACAGTCTGTGTAAATATTTCTCTTAGTCTTGAGTCCTCTTGTCCTCTGTAGTCAACTGTCAAATCATATCAAAAGTTTATATAGAGGTACAGTCAGATCATCAACTCAGTCTAACAAACTCTGCCTGCACCCCCCACACTTTTTATAATCTGGAGAATATATATGGAATGAATCTCACTGCAGCCAAAATATATCCTTACACCTATCTAAGGTACACTAGTCTACTATTCTCCTGCCAAGGCCACCATAGTTCTTAAACATGTCTGTAGCAATGCAATGGGTAGTTACAATTCACTCACTTCACCTAGTTCAGTATAATGTGCAAATATTATATGAACACCCTACTTTCTAGATGCTTCTATGATGAACAGTTTGAAAAACCATTCATACAGTACCATCCCCTGTGAAATTCTGCCTATAGAGGGGAAAATGTACACCCCATTGGAAAAGGAACATTGTATAAGGATATCAGAAATCAGCAAAGAGTTCAATGAACATATAAAGGCACAAGCCCAAAGGCTGGGCTTATTAAACCTCAAATTTTTCTGGTCAAGCTTTTAAAGGTGAAAACTCGAATTTGTAGAGGGAAAAAAACCTTGATTTTTTTAGAGATTAATTATACCCCAAAACTGCTAAAATCCAAATTAAAAAATACTACAGCTAAAACCTGTCAAGGTCATGTAGAAGTCAATGTCCCTGAAGATGTTTCTTGACATTGTGATCTGAGATGGTTTTCGTTTGATAATATAATAAATTAGTGGTGTTGTGGCAACGATTTGATAAAGTTGAGTTTTATGAGAGTCAATTCCAAAAAGTTGTTCAGTTAGAATTGACACATGCTTTTGTGGCAATGTTTTTTTTTCACCGACTTTTTCGAGAAGAATTATTGATAAAAAGTTGAATTTTAGTAAATACCTTTTTTTTGCTCATATTTGCAATAGGATATCCTTAATCCATATATAAAAAGAAAAACACATAGGTTAGTACTCACCAAATAGCTTTCCAAACTGTTCCTTCTAGAAAGTCTAGAAAGTAGGGTGTTCAAAATGGGGGTATATACTGTAAACACAGTAAAAGGCACCAATTCTAGGAATATATTTTACAGCTGATTCATGTCTCTTGAGTAGTTCTACTTAATGAAAATGTTGAGTGCAGGCAGAACAATCACATTCCCACTTATTTTGAGAACCCTGCTATGGCAACCTGTTCGTAGCCCTTCTCTGCTACTGTCTTAATTCTACAGGATTTTTCTGGTTTTGTCACTGGTGTTGTTTATAAATCTTCATTAACAGCTGCCTTTTACCCAACACTTTCTGTTTAATTATAAACAGTTACTATTATAACGGTATGAGCTGGTGGATAACACTATAAGGGAGAGAGGAAAACAAAGATGCCATACATAAAATAACCGTAGAAAAGAAGGAAGCAAAACCTATAATATATAAGATAACTAAGTTCTATTCCAGCATTATGGCTTACCTGCTCAAAGATCAAAGTGTTTATCTATGGTGTTAATGAAGCATAAGATTTCCATCTCCCATTGCTTTATTGCTTCTGACACCTGCATCTCAACGTCGGTAATGCAGAAGAAATTAGTCATGCTGCTTAAAGGGAGGGGGTTGTTTACCTTAAGATGAACTTTTAGTTTTCTGCAGACTATGTTTATCCATAAGGATTTGTAACTGTTTCTCTCATACCACTCATTGTACCTTCTTGCAGATGTTTCTGTAAAATCCGAGACACTATTTATTGTGTACTATTTGTAATATATTTTGTGACAGGCTGTAAATTCATTAAGGGGTTTATTTAATAAATTCGAATTTATTCAATATATATTTTTGGGACAAAAACACAAATTTCTCTAGTAAAAAACAAACTCAAATGTTATTATTATACCCCAATTCTGCAAAAAGCCAAAATACGAAAAACCACCATATCAGACCTGTCGAGGTCATGTACAAGTCAATGGAAGATGCCCTTTACCAATTTAAAAATATTGTGGTTTGTTTTGGGTTTAGCCTGATAATTCAATAAACTCAGGATTTTTCAACCAAAAACCCCCTAAAAATTGCGCAATTCTGTTTTCTGCAAAATTTTATTGGGTTTTTCCCAATCCGATTTTTTTGAGGTATTTAATTATATGGCGGACTTCAAATAATTTTTTTTTTAATTAAAAAATAATGCAAAATCGAGGCATGAGCGTTTGGTCAAGCTTTTTTTTATTTTAATTATGAGATAAATTCATATTTTAGTAAATAACCCCCTTTGTGTCTTCTAAGAACCACTGGTACCCAATATATTGAGAGTTATGAATGTAAGAGTTAGCCCTTTTTTTCTATGTTTTACTGGGGATACCGTCTGTGACATCACTTGAGGGTGGGGCTATGACATATGGGTGGGAAACAAGTGGGTTGGTCAAAAATAAGGTGGATGGGGCTGGTAAATGTTTGTGGAAATAAGTGGACTGGGCGGGGCAACCTGTGGGTAGAAGGTGAGATTGGTAATGGAAAGGATAAGAGAAGGGATGGACTTATAGTGCATCTTATATTTACTAGAAATTACATTGCCATTGATCTTGTAATACCAGTGCTAGTCTTAACTGGTCATTTGCAGTCAAATAGCAACCAGGTAGCAACACCAGTGAGAATCAGTGTTTAAACCCTTTCTTCTGGCCAAACACAGAGAAATCCACTTGTTTGGCGATGTTGACAAATGAGTGGATCTCTCCCCGATATGCCCCCCACAATCGGACTGATCCGATTGTGGGCCCTGGGGCCCAATGATCGGATCATGACAAAGGCTAAATGGGCGGTCAGATTGTGGGACAGCATCAACGAACAGATAGCCACCTTAACACTGTGGAGAGGACATACATTTATATATTCAGTGTAACAAGTAGCAGGGACATGGCAAATTAGCATTACATATAAATCATAATTTAAAAAAACATACATTTTCCCACTGCATCATGCTGGAGAAAACTTATTTTCTGAGTTCTTGCTATTAAACCAAAGTGGTGTCCCAGAAACAGCTTTTATATGGACATGGTGCTTATGTGAATGCATTGAAGCTGGGGCATACGAGATTCTGTTGCAACTCTGCAAACATTAGGACGCACATGAGTTCCTACAGTCCATTTTATTAATATGATGGCGGCTTGTGTTCTGCCAGCTGTGCCCAGACTCTCAAAAAGCACTTCACTTGCCAATTTCATTACAATCAGCGAGTGAGAAAATGTCACTGCGCAAAGGCTTTGTGTTTCTCTGGTGCCCTCTTCATCCACTCGGAGGCCCTGGCAACCGATGCTCTTCAATCAGCAAGCCTAACAAAGAGAGTAAGTGGAAGGAGGAATTTGTGGGTCGTAAAATGTATCCCTTCCAATTCAGAGAATTATATAGTATTTACTGGGAGGTAAGAATTATGCTCTCCGTAGAAGGATAAGTCACGAGAAGAGGACAATGGGGATTCCAGTGATAAATGACTGCAGACAAATGAAACGATTCTGCCCTATTTCACTTTAGATAGATTAAAACAGATTTCCTTTGATATCTTTCTAAGCTGTTGAGATGAAATTAAACTGTGGTTAAAACTGTTTTCCATATGTCCATTTTATTTCTATTAAGTAACCAATTAAATATTTCTCTTGTGCGTCATTTATGCATATAATTGATATACTGTAGCTATACACGTACATGGGGAGGCACATTTATCAACATTTTAGTGGTTTTAGGGGTTCTTGAAACCACAAATATAATAATGTTCTCTAAAATCATAAATGCCATGTAATTTATTAAAATATAAGAACAAAAATAGCACAAATGAAAAAAAAAATTCAAAATGAAACATAGCAAAATCTGTTTGCTCTATTGAAAGCCCAATTTCTATTAACGAATGCATTTAAAAAAAAAATGTCAGACTCCCATTAATTCTCTGAATGAAAGAAAACATTGAAACCTCCAAAATCTTTCAGGCAATTACTAGCAAAAAAAAAAGCTGAAAACCTTTAAAAGTTCAAATGATTTAAAATGGACAAATAGGATAATTGTAGTTTCCACTGACTTGTATAGGACCTCTGCAACTGAAGTTTTGTATTTTTCATGGTTTTTACAATTTATAAATCTCACATATTTAGATTTTTTGAGAAATAAAACAAATTTTTTGGGAAAAAATTTGTTTCATGAACAAAATAGAAATGTGAATGTTATTAAATAGACCTCAAAGCGCATGTCTGATGTTGCAGGGAACTTCTTCCTTTGTCTCTATCACTGTAATTGTTGTTTTATATTTATTTTTTGCAATATTCATCCTTACTGTGCTTATTGTAAGAATGTAAAGTACCCCTATTGTAAATTATAAGGATATTATAAGTCACCGAGTAGTTACATGACAAAATAAAAGCACAAGTCCAAAGGCCATGGAACTCTAATATCCTCATATTTTCTAACAAGGGGTACTTATTATAATACACACGTTTTAGTGAGTGATCAGGTTACAAAGCAGATACACTCTGTAGAACATAATGGTGTTATCCACTATTTAACCTGTGCCATTTAGTGTTACACAATGATGTCCTGTGCCCCAAAAACCATTATCAATATGGGTTGTTTTAGGTAGAATGGATGGGTCTATATCATTGATCCCCAACCAGTGGCTTGCTTGCAACATGTTGCTCAACAACCCTTTGGATGTTGATCCCAGTTGCTACAATGTAGATGCTTATTTTGATTGCATAAAAACAGGTGTGCTGCCAAATAGAGCCTTCTGTAGGCTGCCAGTCCACATAGGGGCTACCAAATAGCCAATCATAGCCCTTATTTTGCACCCCCATTTTTCATGCTTTTGTTGCTCCCCAATCCTGGTCTACATGATCAGTCTATAAATTGTGTTAAATGAAACTCCCACCGGGGGGGGGGGGGGGGGGGAGTCTTAAGGGCAGATTTACTAATGGCCGAATATTCAAAGTGAAAAAATTCGACCATCAAAGTTTTTTAAAGGGCTTTTTCGATCGAAAATGGACCTATTTCAATCAAATAGGTCCATTTTCGATCAAATAAAAATCTTTGAATCATTTGATCGCATCATTCGAATCAAATAAATTTTGCGCAAAATCCTCGGACAAATTATAGGAGGTCTCCTATAGGTTAAAATGGCAATTCGGCAGCTTTAAGGTGGTGAAGTGTTGAAGTCAAAGGATTTTGAAGGGCCAGATTTTTCTATTCAAATCTAGTTTTGGCCTATTCGATTGAAATTTGAATTTTTTAAATAGTAAATGTACCCCTTAGTGTTGCCACCTGGCCAATATTCTTTCAAAGCCTAGCCAGTAAAAATCATGCTTTTTGCCAGAATCATATTCTATAATTATTGTTAGAAATTCCTGAAGTGTGTGTTGTTTTTTTTTTTTCAAGTACTGTAACTGCTTGACAAATTCCCCTCTCCAATTCCTCTCTCTTCTGATTCCAGCTCTGTCTTTAACCATTTTCTATAGAGGTCTGCCCATTTTGAAAAGAATTAACAAATGCAGCATCCCATTTGCTGACTTTTTCGAGCAAGTCTGGTTCTGAGACTCGGTATGCTAGATGCACTTACCCGGAGTGATAAATCAGCTATGGATTTCAGTGCCTCCAGTAATCTGTAATGAATGCACTTTTATCTGAATTCAATAATGGTTCATGTTTTGCTCTCTCTTCTCTTCCCAGCGACAGCAGCCTAATATACCCATATGGATAATAAAACGTAATTATTGCGCTGGAACCAACAATCAACATTCTAAATTTTACCACCTTTTATGTAGCATCACCCGACTGATTTATATACGTGAGTCAGCCTGCGGTGCCTTTTTTCCCCCTCTCCTGCCTTGTAAGTTGTGATAAAGTGCTGCTACTGTGTGTTGCTAAGAGTGAGAGATTGGTACCTAATTTAGCTTAAATGTCATGGGGAAAGCAAGAGTCATAAAGTGTCTGGAAATCAGTTTAACAAGGTCCTTCTGAGGTGGTGTCAGCAGCACAGCCGGCAAGAGGCAAATGCCTAAGATTTAACCACTTTCCTTTCAGATTTCTTACTTGTATTCCAGGACAAGACACGTATTAACAAGCACATGGTCCTTGTCATTCTTATAGTATATTAAAACAATACATATTTTATATCTACTTCATGTCTTCATCTACCATGAGACAATTGCCTTGACAAGCCTTGATCCCTTCTGCTATCAGCCAGCATTATGTCACACAATAATTGAAAGCCGCAAATGTTGGGTCTTAAAGGAATTGTTCAGTATAAAAATAAAAACTAGGTAAATAGATAGACAGGGCAAAATAAAACATGTTTCTAATATAGTTAGTTATCTAAAAATGTAATGTATAAAGTCTGGAGTGACTGGATGTCTAACATGACAGAACACTACCTACTACTCAGCTCTCTTGTTTTCCACTGACTGGTAACCCTGGTGACCAGGCAGTAACCAATCAGTGACTTGAGGGGAGGCCACATGGGTCATAACTGTTGCTTTTGAATCTGAGCTGAATGCTGAGGATCAATTGCAAACTCACTGAACAGTTATGTCCCATGTGGCCCCCCTTCAAGTCGCTGACTAACTCAAAGTTAAAGAGCTGAAAAGCAGGATGTTGGATTCTGGCAATTATGTTAGACATCAAGTCACCCCAGCCTTTATACATTACATTTTTGGCTAACTAACTATATTAGAAACATTTTTTATTTTGTACAGCCTATCTTTTTATCCAGTTTTTATTTTTACACTGAACTGTTCCTTTAACAACATTCTAGTGAGGATTACCAACACTATCTCAGTCCTGCCGAACAGTAAAGGCCTTATGTATCAAAATTCATATTTGTATAGATTTAGGGGGTTATTTATTAAAATTCAAAAATATCTCATTATTTTCAAAAAATCTACTCCGACCAAATCCTCACAAGTTATTTCCCCTAATTTACCAACACATTTTCCCCTGAAAATGTCAAAAAATTCTAATTGTACAAATTTTTCCGATTTTAAGCCCGAAAACTCAGATTTTTTGGATTTTTGCCCAACAACCACAAAATCTTGTGCAGATCAGAATTTCTTCAGGGCTTCACCCATTGGGCAGATTCAATAGAGGGTGAAGTGGCTGTCGCTTGGGAAAATTTGACAGAAATTCAATCCACAGAAACATTGCCAATTCACTAACATGAACAGACGACAATTTGCTATGAACGAGAATGTCGCTGGAGTTTGTTCGTACTCTATCACCAGGCGACTTTTCAATGCAGTAAATGGTCATTACTTTGCAAATACATTAAAGTGAGGATTTTACTGAACGTTTCCTCTTTCGCCAATTTCCTTCGACACCTTAGATGAAACAAAACTACATCTTGCTCAATCTGATGTCAGTGACATCATATCATGTACACCAGAGAGTCCAACAGAGCGACTTTTCTTTTTTTAAGGCAGGATTGTCTTCAAAAGTCCGAACTATTAAATATTTTTCTATGAACAATTTTTTAACAAATTTGAGGGGCATGCCACATATATTTTAGGGGGGGCTCATGTGTAGTGCATTAGAGGAGCTTTTATGTCTTTATTCAGATTCCTTGGACATTTGTAATAAAAAGTGGCCACTTCAAACATTTCTACCAAAATCATTAAAAAAGACATCCATGCACCTCCCCATTCAAATTGACCTAAGGGTAAGACTATTAGCGAAGTTTTGCGAGGCACAAATGAATCTTCGCTATGAAATGCTCGCACTGAAGAAGTATCGCTAGTGAAAAGTCCCCAGCGTTCAGCATTCAGGACGCAACTTCACATTTTAGTGAATTAGCGTAGTGGTAATGACTTTGAGCCTAGAGAAGTGACGTTGAGTGTGGTGAAGCAGTCACTGGCTACATTTCGCCCTTTAGTGATTTTTTTCCCATTGACTTATATACAACCTCGGCAGGTCTGAGATGCCAGATTTTCGGATTCTGACTTTTTCCATCCTCCGGGCAGGACTGGACTGAGAATTAAAATAGGCCCTGACATTTCAGGTACACAAGAGGCCCATCAGCCCACATAGAGGCCCAAACAGCCCCCACCAGCCCACTAAACACTGACTTTCTATGGGACCTTATAGCAGCCCATCTGGCATTTGCCCTAACCCACAAATGGCCAGTCCGGGCCTGCCTCCGGGTATATTACCTTCCAAAAATTAGACATTTGAACTATGAAAAACACACCAATGCAAACTTGTTTATTAAAAGACCTGCATCTAAAAAATACAAACTAATAAAAACTGAGAACAAATCCAAATAAGAATAGGAAGACCTTGAAATTTTCTTTTTCACAATTTTCATACATTTACAAATTTTAAAAAAGTTCTAAAAGCTCAAAGTAATGAAATATTTTACATTTGGAAAAGGACAGCTTCCATTGACTTCACGTGACTTTGTTAGCTTTTAGATGGCAAAGTTTTGTATTAAAGTTTTTGTATGTGTTGTTTACATATGTATAGGATCTGTTATCTGGAAACCCATTATTATGGGAAGGCCATCTCCCATACACTACATTATAAGCAAATAATTCACATCTTTTTAAATGTTCTTTTTCTCTGTAATAATAAAACAGTACCTTGTATTTGATTCTAACTAGGATAAAAGGATAATAATCCTTTCTGGAGGCAAAACAATCTTATTGGGATTATTTGGGGGACCATTTAAACCTCAAATTGTTCTGGTTGAGTTTTTAAAGGGGAAAACTTTAATTTTTAGAGGGAAAAAAACTCATATTTTAGAGACTTAATATACACCAAAGCGGATAAATCCAAAGTGATACAATTCGAACTGACGCTCAATTTTATTGTGATTTTTTTTGAACTTTTAACCATTTATTAGAAATTATGTTTATGAAAAGGATGTGATGGTCTCAAAACATTCTTAAAGTGACTTAAAAAAATCCCACAATCCCACAAGGAGCCATTTTCTACAAAATCTATGTCAGCAAATGTTTCCCGGATTGAAGGCACTTGTGGCCAAACAGGCTCCTTTTACTTAAAGGAGAAGGAAAGGTTAAACCTAAGCAAGCTTTATCAGAAAGACCTATATAAATACACCAATAAACCCTCAAAGTAAAGCTGCTCTGAGTCCTCTGTCAAAAGAAACACAACATTTCTTTCCTTCTACTGTATACACATGGGCTTCTGTATCAGACCTCCTGTTCTCATCTTAAACCTCTTTGCCCTGGTCATGAGCATGTTCAAACTTCTCCTCTCTCCCTGCCCCCATCCCTTTTCCGTCCCAATTGTAATCTGAGCCCAGAGCTATGAGTGAGCAGTGAGAGGCAGGAAGTGATGTCACACCAAGCTAATATGTCAGCTGTATACTAAACACACAGAGAGCTTCAAAAGCTGTTTACTCGGGTATGGTAAAGCATTCTACAAAATAAATACAGTATTTTAGCTTAAAAATCAGACTTTAAGACAAGAAGCTGCAGTTTTTCCACTCTACTGCGCATGCATCAGCTTTTGAAAAAAGGAAAAGGAAGGTAGAGGATCACTTGCTCACATGCACTCCATGCTGGTGCAGTTTTCTCCTAACAGGAGCACCGGTTTGGGGTATCAGGTAAGTCATTACAATCCTTGGGAGCATGCCCAAACATTTGGCCCCTTTCCTTTCCATCTCCTTTCAGTATAGGTATTAAAGGGATTATGTCCTGATTTTTATGATGTTGTTTTTATTTCTAAATTACACTGTTTACACTGCAAATAATTCACTCTATAATATCAAATTTCATCCCTGAACCAGCAAGTGTATTTTTTGTAGTTATAATATTGGCGTGTAGGCAGCCATCTTAGGTCATTTGGCCTGGTCATGTGCTTTCAGAAAGAGCCAGCACTTAAGAATGGAACTGCTTTATGTCACGATCGGCATCCTAATCCAGAACCAATGCTAAGCACCCTGTTCTAGGCTTTTACTTCTGCCTATAACAGCAGCATTTCACCTGGAGTAGCCCTCGGATATTCGGATGCCGCCAGGTCTTAAAGTGGACCCGTCACCCAGACACACAAATCTGTATAATAAAAGTCCTTTTCAAATTAAACATGAAATCCAATTTCAAATTTTTATTAAACCATTCATGGCTGTTTTAAGCTCATTTAAAAATCTCAGCTGTCAATCAAATATTGTCTGACGGGGCAGATAATTACTTTCACTTTCCATTCAGCACTTCCTAGATGTCACTGCTCCCCACACATTCCCCCAGTTCTCTTAATCATTTAATTGTGTAGCCAGGACATGGGCATAGACATCAGGTCCCCCATTCTGGTGCACAAACAAGATTCTGAGATGATACAAGGCTTGTCTTAATAACAGTGTCCACAAAATGGCTCCTGCCTGCTTGCTATAATTAGTAATTCCCAGACTGAAGAAAACAAGATAACAATAATTTATATAGTGTAATTAAAGTTAATTTTGCTTGACTAATGTGATAAAATATGATTGTGAATATTCTTTTTGGGTGACGGGTCCACTTTAAAAAGAGAGATGCAAACCAAAAGTTTCGGGACAAGCAGAGGGGCATGAACGTAATTGCAAAGTCTTTGGGCAGAAGGTTGCAGTCAAGGCCGCCATCAGGGGGGGACAGGGAGGACGAGTGTCCTGGGCCCGGGGCTGAAGGGGGGCCCGGCTGTGCTGCAGTTTTCGAAGAGCTGGGCCCCCTTACCAGCACTGAAATCCTCTTCGTGAATGCATAAGTGCCGAAGTCTTGAAAAGCCAAAAAGATCCGAAGTCACGAAGGAGCTGACACAAACTTCTGAAGCGGCGGAAATTAACAAAGTCACGAAAGGAGCCGACGCTGAAGTGGCGAAAATACCCGATGTCAGTCACGAAAACAGCTATAACTGAAGTCCTGAAGCCACAAGGTTAATTCTACTGACACCACTGTGGGTTTTTTTGTTTGTTTGTTTTTTAATCCCCTGGCCACCAATGTTTTATTTTAATACTCTATAGACTGTGGTGTGGAGTGGGAGTGATCTGGGGCGGGGCTTGGGGCTGGGATAGGCGGGGCCCAGGGGGCCCCAAAAATGTTGTTGTATGGAGCCCCGTGATTTCTAATGGCGGCCCTGGTTGCAGTACAAGGCTTCAGGCAAAAGAGTAGTCAGATCAGGGTGGATCGAGGCAGGAGGAGTACAAACGAAGTCAGGCAGGCAAGGGTCAAACCAGGAGATCAATCAGAAGGGATTCAGAATAAGCAGAGTCGGTTACCAGGTAAGCTTCAGGATACAGAAGTCATGAGAGTCAGAATCAGACAGGGGTCACAACAGGTAGTCAGCTCAAAAATAGCACAGAAGTACCAGGAACAAGATCCTATCACGGGCAAAGGAAAAATACAAAAGGTCTCTTTAAATACATTAAAATTTCGCACCATTGTGAGCGGACGTCATCACGCCACCTATAAACAACTGAAGTGCGCACAGGGTTCGCACTAAGTAACAGGCCCTGAGGAAGAAGGATTGCACAGCGGTCATCCCTGTCGATGGCGCTGTACACTGATAGACCACCAGGGTGAGTGCTTCTCACACTTTAAGAAAGGCTGTTGTTTCTCCTACTCAATGTAATTGAATTTGTCACAGTAGGACCTGGATTTTACTATTGGGTGCTCTTCTTATATATACCAGGGATCTGGGGGGGGATTCAGAATAAGCGGAGTCGGTTCAGAATAAGCGGAGTCGGATACCAGGCAAAGTTCAGGATACAGAAGTCAGTAGAGTCAGAATCAGGCAGGGGTTACAACAGGTAGTCAAATACAAAATCTCAAAAATAGCACAGAAGCACCAGGAACAAGATCCTATTACGGGCAAAGGAAAAATACAAAAGGTCTCTTTAAATACATTTAAATTTTGCGCCATTGTGAGCTGACGTCATCACGCCAGCGTGTGTGCGCCTTTAAACAACAGAAGTGTGTGCCGTGCTCGCACTAAGAAGCAGGCGCTGCGGAAGAAGGATTGCACGGCAGGCGTCCCTGACAATGGCGCCGTGTACCGCTAGACCACCAGGTTGAGTGCTTCTCACACTTTATTAAAGGCTGTTGTTTCTCCTACTCAATGTAACTGAATTTGTCGCAGTAAGACCTGGATTTTACTATTGGGTGCTGTTCTTATATTTACCAGGGATCTCATGTTAGGGAGCTGCTACTGTTTCCCATTTTTCTGTTGTTAGACCTCTGGGGAAAAGGGAGGGTGTGATATCACTCCAACTTGCAGTACAGCAGTAAAGAGTAACTGAATTTATCAGAGCACAAGTAACATGACTGGGGCATCTGAGAATGGACAATATGTCTAGCCCCATGTCAGATTTCAAAATATAAAAAAATCTGTTTGCTCTTTTGAGAAATTGATTTCAGTGCAGAATTCTGCTGGAGCAACTGCTGCATTTTGAATTTTTTTTTTTGCCATGACAGTATCCCTTTAACCAACCACTGTGTCTACCCTGCCTCTAAATCATGCACAAGTGCACTAATTGTCACTACCAACATGAAAAGTAGCAGTAATATTAGGGTTCCCACAGGGGAATGCATCTGGACATGTTATCCACAATGCCATCAGTATCCTGGAAAAAAGAAAGCACAATTGCATTCATGTGATTCATTGGTCATAACCGCAGCAAGATTCAGAGCAGTCTGCAACTGCGCAAAACACTCCAGTATGGTTAAAAACCATGGCTATTTTTCACTCTGAGAATTTGCACATTGCAGTGTTTTAGATAAATTCACCAAGTAGCTGCACATTAGAACCCCCTTTGATCGAGGACAACCCAGCAAAGTCAAACATTTTGTTGTGCAGCAGAAATACCGCAGGCCTACATTACCCCCAGTCTATTTTAAGCTATTTCTGTGATTTAACTGCAAGTTAAGTGCTGGATAATCAGTTAGTCTATAGCTCCTTTATCCTTGAAGCTTTATTTTCCTAATTATTCTAACAGTTCTTGCATACTGTAACACTGGGTAGGCTGCTGATGCCAGGAGTTTTAGCTAGCATAGTTAAATACAAATGGTAAAATAAAGAAAAATGTTAACTCATTAGGTTCTAAAGGAGAAGGATAGGCTAAAACTAAGTAAGCTTTATCAGAAAGGTCTATATAAATACATCAGTAAACACTCAAAGTAATGCTGCTCTGAGTCCTCTGTCAAAAAAAAACACATTTCTTTCCTTCTATTGTGTACACATGGGCTTCCTGTTTTCAGCATAAACCTCCATGGATAATTTACCTCGCTCCCTCTCCCCCTTCCTCCCCCCCACTCAGCTGTAATCTGAGCCCAGAGTTATGAGTGATCAGGGAGAGACTCAGACAGGAAGTGATTTCACACCAAGCTAATATGGCAGCTGCTATCCTAAACAAACAGAGAAAGCTTCTAAAGCTGTTAATTAAGGTATGGTAAAGCATTCTTCAGAATAAATATAGTGTTATAGATTGGACTATTGTAGCTCAACTATTGGCAATAAAATGCTTCTGTAGCTTTCCTTCGCCTTTAATGCATTTTACATTTTCTACACAACTGCCCAACCACAATTCCTGGTGAACCAATGATCCATTTGTACTAGTAAAAAATGATATAGATATACATAACCATATATGCCATACAAATAAAAAAGTTTGTCCATCTGTTTGTTTCTTTGGTGCAGATTTACTAAAGGGCGAAGTGGCCGTTGCTAGTGAAAATTTACCAGAAATTAGAGTCCTGCAGTGGGTCGGGTACCCGCGGGTTACCCGCAAAATCCTGCGGTACCCTGCGGGTTGCTCGTAGAATTTCTGGGTGCGGGTATAGAAGCGGGCCGGTGGTTCTGCAGGTTGGCGGGTTGAGGGTCGGGTCGCGGATCCTCGCTACAGCGATTTTTACTCCTTTTTCTGAGCATTTCTACTACTGATGATGTCACATCCAGTTTACAATAACAGCAGTTCCTGTTTTACTCCTTTTTTTTCTGATCGCGGCTATTTCCGATGATGTCACTTCCGGTTTACAACGACAGCACTTCCTGATTTTTGATGGTCAGCAGGTCGCAGTTGCTGACCCCTAAGCTAGGCAGAAATTAACGTTAGTGAAAGTTAGCTATGAAATGCTCACGCTGATGAAACTGACGCAAGCGAAACTTAACCAGCATTCGGCTGCTGAGACGCAACTTCACTTTTTAGTGAATTAGCATAGTGGTAACTAATTTGCACCTGATGAAGTGGTGCAAAGTGTGGAGGATCATCTGGTGACGAAAATTCGCCCCTTTATGTTCTTATGTTGGACAAGGTATGACCAAATACAGCCTCACATGCAATAGCCTCTGCATATCTCCCTTAGTAAATGTGCCCTTAAATGCTGATTCTAATTATACTGTGACACTTCTATTCTATGGGGCAGATTTATCAAGGCTCGAATTTCAAAGTGCAAAAACTTCAAATTTGAATTCAAAAAGACCAACCAAAATTTTTTTGATCTAATAGGTCCATTTTCAATCGAAATCAACTCCAATTTTTAGCGCATTCGATTCAAAGTTTTTCCCCAAAAAAACTTTCTCTTTTCAAAGTCCACCTTTTGACTCCACATAGGTTCTAGGAGGTCCCCCATAGGCTAAAACAGCTATTCGGCAGGTTTTAGATGGCGAATGGTCAAATTTGAATTTCTATAGAGACAATACACGATAAATTTCAAAATTCGAATTGTTTGGAAATTCAAATCAAATTTGGACTATTCCCTAGAGGAAGTACACAAAAATACCTCGCAAGTCGATCTTTCTTCATTCAGATTTTTGACCCTTGATAAATCTGCCCCTTTGTGTAGTGTATATTGTGAGTGGGTCCCTAAGCTCAGTAAGTGACAGCAGCACAGAGCATGTGAATCAGTGAATCAGCAGAAAAGAAGATGGGGAGCTACTGGGGCATCTGCAGTTAGGGTTGACATCTTTTCTTGAAAAAAATACCAGCCTTCCTATATATTTATCTTTTTTTACCTATTAATAACATTGGGACCAACCATCAAAAATACCGGCACAAAGTTTCCGATTTCTTTTTCTGAAACTTTATGATTTTCAGCGCATGCACAGTAAATCCGCACCTAAGGGTTGCCACCTGGCCGGTTGGTTGATCCCAATAATGTTATTAATAGGAAAAAAAAGGTAAATATATAGGAAGGCCGGTATTTTTTTCAGGAAAAGGTGGCAACCCTATCCGCACCGGCAAATGCCTCCTACTGCGCATGTGCAAGAAAACAGATGAATCAAGGAAGTAGAGCGCTTGGGAGAAGATGGCTGCCATGAACTCCACTGGAGAGGACCTGGAAGGAGGGGCGAGTTACCAGTTAGGGGTAGGGTTGCCACCTTTTCTTGAAAAAAATACTGGCCTTCCTATATATTTATCTTTTTTTCCTATTAACAACATTGGGACCAGCCACTAAAAATACCGGCCAGGCCGGTATTGTACCGGCCTGGCAGGTATTTTTGATGGTTGATCCCAAAGTTATTAATAGGCAAAAAAGAGAGATATATAGGAAGGCTGGTATTTTTTTCAAGAAAAGGTGGCAACCTTAGTAAGGGGCATTTGGGGGGGTGGGGTAGAAGGCATACTAGGGTTGCTACTAGGGTTGCCACCTTTTCTTGAAAAAAATACCGGCCTTCCTATATATTTATCTTTTTTCCCTATTAATAACATTGGGATGAACCATCAAAAATACCTGCCAGGCCGGTAAAATACCGGCCAGGTGGCAACCCTAGTTGCTACCTGGCCGTTTTTTTTTACCGTATGGGGTTTAGTTCTCCTTTATGTCGGGCTTTCAAAAATTAAAACCCAATAGCCCCAATGGTTTTATATAATAATTGGCTGCTGGTAACTATGAATGCTGTATAAAATATTCCATTCGTTTTCTATAATCAAGCACCACATTTAGAAGCCTCACATAAAACAAATAAACACTTCTTGTG
The DNA here is from genome assembly GCA_024363595.1 of Xenopus borealis. Taxonomy (NCBI): domain Eukaryota; kingdom Metazoa; phylum Chordata; class Amphibia; order Anura; family Pipidae; genus Xenopus; species Xenopus borealis. Next base: position 120,370,708 of record CM044443.1, on the reverse strand, counting down.
TGAGTCTACTGATCTTTCACGTAAATAATGGCTGCTTTAATATCCAAGTCTACATTTAGTTCTAAGAACAGCAAAAAGAAATAGCAAGGCAACGTGGAGCGTCCTCATACGCTCATTTTTTACGCGCCAAATCACAAAACGCAGCACTTTGACGAGCCGACGCTGAGCGCATGCCACTTGACGCCGTCGGAAGTGCTGTGGGACACAGGGGCACGCGAAGCCGGAGGAAGTGACGTCAGACCGATTCCAAGATGTCAGGCACAGGGGAAGCCACATGGAGAAGCCCTGGAGAGGATGAGGCGGAAGATGAGGGTATGGAAGAGTCGGGCAGTGAGAATGAAGATGACGAGGACGATATCATGGAGGAAGAGGAGGGCGATGAGAAGGACAAAGGGTCCCGGCGAGTCTATCTGCCCGGTATGGAGTCTCTCAAGGAGGGTGAAGAACTGGTGATGGACCAGGAGGCTTATGTTCTGTATCACCAGGCACAAACAGGTAAAGCTCCGCTCTGATGGGATCCTTTATACAGAAATGAAAGGGCAGTGACAGGTTCAGATTCATACTCCCGGGGAAATTAAAGGGCAAGTTATCATAAAAAAGTTAGCAGTTACCTCGTGTCTGTGTTTTAAATAATAATGTTTTTTTTTTTAATCCCCCAAAATCACAGTCATCAAATTTATTTTTCTTAATTAAAATGTAATTATTAAACTTATACATATTCCACAGCGCTGTCCAAGAAGGGTGTGCACATAATTAGGGGTATCCTTTATTTAGGGCAAGCAAATGCCACAGCCCTGTAGAGAGATTATACATCATTGTCACTGATCCCCACTAGGGATGCAGCAAATCTTTACATTGCTGTTGCTAAGGGACCTTGCCCAGTCCACGGAAGTCCAGCACCACCATAAGCTGTGAGGTAAATCCCAGGTGTACGGTGGGTACAATACATAGTCTAATGTTTCAGAAGGAGGCATTAAACCTGCCAGTACATGTTTGTAGGGAGACCTGAGGAGATCATACACATCCCTTGCAGACAGCACCCTGGCTGGAATCAAACCTTGTACCCTAGCACTGTGCCAATTCTAACTACTGATCCACCATACTGCTTCTTGTAGTTTTTACTTCTGCAACAGTTCTGGCTTCCGTAATATGAGCCGGGTCAGACTGGGCTGATGGAACACCGGGGAAAAAAACGGTGGGCCCCGGCCATCATGGGCCCCCGCTGGCCCAGACCCTAGACCGTGATCTGGCAGGCCTCTCCACACACCAGCTGTTTACACATGCATTTGCACAAGGGGCCCCCGGGGTTTGTAACCTGGTAGGCCCGTAATGTCCAGTCTGACCCTGAATATGAAAGTGAGATTAACAATTTCATTTTTTTGTTATAGGTGCCCCATGTTTAAGCTTTGATGTCATCCGTGATACCCTGGGGGAAAATCGCACAGACTACCCACTGACTATGTTCCTCTGCGCTGGTACTCAGGCTGACACTGCTCAAGCCAACAGGTACTAGCAATAGTGTGTGTGTGTGTATATATATATATATCAGGAAGGATCATCACTCACTGTATTTTCTGGTGAAAAAGGTGATTCTTTTATTGCAAATACATCTTATTCCGACGTTTCGGTTCCACGTTTAATATTATCTGGCCTTTGACCCACGTGCTCTGTAACACAAGCAATATCTGACTGACGCAACCCTTTTTTCTGCTGTTCAGCATTTGCAAAGCAATCACTCCTGCCACAGACTGAAGATCCGAGCACAGAACAATGATTGGGAAAGGCCAGAACTAAATAGTAAAAAACTGATATTTTCTTTATAGAGTTTAGTCAAGTTCCCTAGACTTTGTATCCCCTTATGCATCAGAAATGACAGTCTGTTCCACAGGTTGAGAACTCAAAGTATTAAAAGAATCCACCTCGCCTGTTTAAGGAGCTGTAACTCCCATTCCTCTCTTTCTAATAGGATGCTGGTAATGAAAATGTACAACTTGCACCGGACAAGCAAGGAAAAGAAAGAAGATTCAGATTCTGAAAGTAGCGACAGTGGTGAAGAAGAGGATGAGGAAGAAAAGAAGCCACAGTTAGAACTTGCTATGGTGCCTCATTATGGTGGCATTAATCGAATTCGTGTAAGTGGGGCGTATTTGGTTTTGTGATGTCATTCCATGTTAAAGGGCTGGTTCACCTTTAAGTTGAGTAAATTATTGAATGGCCAATACTAGGCAACTTTTCAATTGGTCTTCATTATATTTTTTTATAGTTTTTTTTTTTTTTTATTCACCTTCTTCTTCTGAGTTTTTCCATTTTTCACTGACCCATTCTAAAAAACAAATGCTTCATAAAGCTACAGAGTTACTGTTAATGCTACTTTTTATTACCCCTCTTTCTAGTCAGGCCTCTCCTATTCATATTTCAAACTCTGGAGAGCTGCTGAATAAAAAGCTAAATGACTGAAAAACCTCAAATAATAGAAAATGAAAACCAATTGCAAATTGTCTCGGAATATCACTCTCTACGTCATACTAAAAGGTGAACAACCCCTTTAAACTAGGTAGTCCTACTGCCTTATTTCAACCTTTGGGGAAAATACTTGCCTTCTTGTAAAATATATTGTTTGTGATCCTGTAGGTTACAAAGCTGTACGTTTAGCTATAAATATAAGACCTTGCAAAAATCCTCTAAAGCATATATTCATGGGAAAATATGATAAAAGTAGTAATTGGACACATTTACATATATGTAATTCCATCTGAATGTCATGTCATATGTGACCATTTTTGCAAATTATAACTACTCCTGTCATTGTTTTCTCTTTGCCTTCAGGTATCTACAATGGGGGAAGCGCCGGTGGCTGCTGTCTGGTCAGAGAAAGGGCAGGTGGAGATTTATGATCTAAGAAAGCAGTTGGCAGCAGCATCAGACTCTCAGGTGCTCGCTTCTTTTCTGAAGGAGGAACAAGCCAAAATCAAGCCAGTGTTTTCTTTCTCCGGGCACATGACTGAAGGTTTTGCAATGGATTGGTCTCCAAAAGTAGCAGGTACATATTTGGGAGATATCTGCACATGACAATGTTCACTCATAAGCTGTTCCAAAGTAAAAAGCCCCCATGAGTTGAGGGTTCACATTCCCTGCATTTGTGCACAACAGTGTGGATTAGGCTGACTTCTTAAGTGGTGGTGTTGGTTAACATCTATTATTGTATAAGAGCTGCTATTAAAGGGCACCTATTGGGGCAAAATTATACCCCCAACCAAAAGTGCGGTCTGATAGAGCCCGCATTCCGGTTGGGGGTTTCACTATTTTTTTTTAAAAAAATATGCCCCCTCGCAAGCGCTAGCGGCCTCGCTCTGGGAGGGAGCTCCCGGATAGAGCAGCCGTCTCCCCACAGGTGCGCGTCTTAATGACGTCACGCGCATGCGCTGAATGAAAAGCAGCCAGAATTGTGACCGCTTTTTCATTCTGCGCATGCGCGCCTATGGGGAGACGGCTGCTCGCTCCGGGAGCTCCCTCCCGGAGCGAGGCCGCTAGCGCTTGCGAGGGGCTTATTTTTTTTTTTTTTTTTTAAATAGTGAAACACCCAACCGGAATGCGGGCTCTATCAGACCGCACTTTTGGTTGGGGGTATAATTTTGCCCCAATAGGTGCCCTTTAAAGCAGAATGAAAGCTATGGAGGCATTTTATTGGCAATAGATTAGCTGCAATAGTGCAAGCTATAATGCTATTTGTATTCTGTAGAATGTTTTACCATACCTGAGTAAAAACCTCTAAAAGCTTTGTTTCTTTAGGATAGCAGCTGTAGTTTTAGCTTGTTGTGACATCACTTCCTGCCTGAGTCTCTCCCTGCTCACTTATAGCTCTGGGCTCAGATTACAGAAGAGCAGGGAGGAGGGGGGTAAGAGGCTGCATGCTCACGCCCAGGGCAAGTAGGTTTAAGCTGAAGGCAGGTAGTCTGATGCAGAAGCCCATGTGACACAATAGAAGGAAAGAAATGCTGTGTTTATTTTGACAGAAGACTCAGAGCAGCATTACTTTGAGGGTTTACTGGTATATTTAGGTGGACCTTTCTGATAAGGCTTACTTAGTTTTAACCTTTCCTTCTCCTTTAAAGGTTAATCATCAGTAGTTTGATTCATCCAGTCTTCTCTTACCCTTATATGATAAGTGAAAACCCCCTAATATTGCATGGCAATAATGAATAATGTATGGTGCTGGCTTTACTTTGGGCTAAAAATGTTTATCTTTTAAAAATGGCCCCTTTATTGGAGCTCCCTATAGAACTGCTAAAGAACCTGTCTCTATTTCAAATGAGGAGTGGGCTTGTCCTAATATCCCTACCAGAAGCACAGTAGGAGAGGGATATCGAATCACAGCCCCGCAGTCACTAAGCAAAAAAACAATTTTCAGTTACCTATCCGGTCAGCCTAGCTGCTGATTGGTTCCTGTGGTGCAGTGTGCCGAGTGCCACCGGCTCCCCTGCACAGCCTGGGAAAAGTGTCTGCAGGAAGTGGCTGATTTTTCAATAAATCCGCTCCAAACACATGTTTAAGCACATTCCTTCTATATTTAAAGTTTAATCCACTGGCATATTCCTGTTTTTACACAATATGTCTCCTTTATCTCCCCTTAAGGGCAATTGGTTACTGGTGACTGCAATAAGAATATCCATCTGTGGAATCCAAGGGAAGGAGGAACGTGGCACGTGGACCAGAGACCATTCACAGGCCATACTAAATCTGTAGAGGATCTTCAGTGGTCTCCTACTGAAGCCACGGTAAACAACATACACTGTCTTATAATTGTCTGTTATATGTAGTGAATATATTAAAGAAGGAAAGGTATAATCACTGGGCTGCCAAAATGTTAGGTACCCCTCAGTGATGATAATCACTTACCCGAGCCTCATGCCAGTGCTCCTGTTCTGCACTGAACCAGAGTATTACTGTAGGAGCACCAAATCTTCATCTCCTTCCTGTACTATAATCTTCCCTGCGGCCCCATCCGGTTGCGCATGTGCAATACAGTTAAAAGCTGAACTTAGAAGCAAAAAGACGGCTTTTATGTCTACTGCATATGCACACCTAGTCTGGGGCCTCAGGGATGATGCAAGAAGGGCTTATGCCTTGCCGCCTTCTTTAAATTCTAATGTGTCTGTGTAAATTGTAACCATCTTGTTCTTCTACATCAGTGCTGTCCAACTTCTCTCTTACCGAGGGCCGAAATTTTTCTGACCTACATACTGGAGGGCCGATAATGGAAACCAGTGTTGACAACCCCCTGTTTTTAAACCATGCCTATTTTAAACCACATACGTTACCACAAGACCATCTCCAAACTAATTATGGTAGCACACCAAAAAAAACCAAGTGGTTGGTGCTCACTGCAGGGATATCACTCATATGTGAAAAAGTTGTCATACCCTTAAATCCATATGCCTCCTCTTCCCCAGTGGATAACACAGCACCCCCAGAACACGATTATTCGATTAGGGGCCCGTAACAATAATTTATTTTCAAATGCTAACAACCCCCCAGAACAAATACCAGGCTTATGTTCCACTGGCAGAGCTGGGCACACACTGGTAGCATAGGGATGGCAAAATAGAGCAGGAGACCAATAAACCCATCAGGACCACTCTTAAGATGTACTACAAATACACACAGTGCTGGTGCCCCATTAGCATTTTGTATAAAGTGTGAACAGGTGAACAATCTGGGCAGTTTCAGTCTGGGTCTCCGGTGTAAACAGTATAGGGCTTTAGTAGTGTGAACAATAGAGTTATTACAAATGTGAACAATGCAGGGGAACATGATGATCGGTGTGAACAATACAGGGTATTAGTATGAATTTTAAAGTTTACACATGGTAAGCAAGCACAGCAGGTAGGGGGCCACATTAACATATTTTTTTGTCCTCTGGACTAAATTTAATCCCAGCTAAAAATTAATGTGTGGGCTTTCTCCATCTAAAGGGATTCTGTCATTGGAAAACATGATTTTTTCAAAATGCATCCGTTAATAGTGCTGCTCCACTAGACTTCTGCACTGAAATCCATTTCTCAAAAGAGCAAACCGATTTTTTTATATTCAGTTTTAAAATCTGACATGGGGCTAGACATTTTGTCAATTTCCCAGCTGCCCGGTCATGTGACTTGTGCCTGCACTTTAGGAGGGAACTGCTTTCTGGCAGGCTGTTGTTTTTCCTTCTCAATGTAACTGAATAGTACGCAGTGGCACATGGGTTTTACTATTGAGTGCTGTTCTTAGATCTACCAGGCAGTTGTTATCTTGTGTTAGGGAGCTGTTATCTGGTTACCTTCCCATTGTTCTGTTGTTAGGCTGCAAGGTCGGAGAAAGAGAGGGGGTGATCTCACGCCAGCTTGCTGTACAGCAGTAAAGAGTGATTGAAGTTTATCAGAGTACAAGTCACATGACTTGGGGCAGCTGGGAAATTGACAATATGTCTAGCCCCATGTCAGATTTCAAAATGAAATATAAAAACATCTGTTTGCTCTTTTGAAAAATGGATTTCAATGCAGAATCTTCTGGAACAGCACTATTAACTGATGCATATTGAAAAAAAATTTCCCATGACAGTATCCCTTTAATGGTGACCTGTTTAAAAGCAAATGCTTTTTTATTGGTTTATAGGTTACTAGACTTGGTACAAACATAAGGCATTCTGGTGCCTTTAAATAGATGCAGGAAGGTGTTTCCCACAGCCTGTTGTATTTTACTGGAAGAAGCATGTGGATATTTTATACATATGGAGCTACATCACAGCCCATGGACCACACAAAGCATTGTGAGACCTGTAACCACTGCCTGTTCATTCATTACTACCTTGTGTTACCCCTTCACATTAATTTTTAAAAGAACAGTTCAGTGTAAAAATAAAAACTGGGTAAAAATAAAAAATAAAAATAAAAAAAAAAAAATGTTTCTAATCTAGTTAATTGGTCAAAAATGTTGGAGTTAGCCAAAGGCTGGAGTGACTGGATGTCTAACATAATAGCCAGAACACTACTTCCTGCTTTCCAGCTCTCTAGTTCTGAGTTAGTCAGAGACTTGAAGGGGGGGGGGCACATGGGACATAACTGTTCAGTGAGTTTGCAATTGATCCTCCGCATTCAGCTCAGATTCAAAAGCAACAGTTATAACCCCTCCCCTTCAAGTCACTGATTGGTTATTGCCTGGTAACCAATCAGTGGAAACCAAGAAAGTTGAAAAGCAGGAAGTAATGTTCTGGCTATTATGTTAGACATCCAGTCACTCCAGCCTTTATACATTTTTAGCTAACTATATTAGAAAAAAATTTTTATTTTGCACAGGCTATCTATTTACGCAGTTTTTATTTTTTATACTGAACTGTTCCTTTAAGACTTTGCTGAAGCTGTACAGTGCAGAGAAATGCATTTGTACTTATGTGAACAATATCCTGCATCGTGGCAGGAAATACTCAAATCACGTACTAAAGGTAGCTTTCCCATTTGCTCTCCTATTATTATGTTTTGCTTTTTCACCTTTATGTTGAATGTGTCACACTGACAACTAAATAAAATAAATTCAAGCTATGTATCGCCCTAAATCTGTATAGGTGTTTGCCTCCTGTTCAGTTGATGCTTCGATTCGTATTTGGGACACTCGTGCAGCCCCTAATAAAGCCTGCATGCTGACCGCCAGCCAAGCCCACGAGAGCGACGTAAATGTGATCAGCTGGAATCACCAGGAACCTTTCATTGTTAGCGGAGGAGATGATGGCGTCTTAAAGATCTGGGACCTTCGACAGTTCCAGGTGGGTAATGATCTGGGTGAATAAATGGCTTCAGCGTTTTCATCTATTGTACAGATCTATAATATGTTATGAACCGCTCCATTCTGCTGTTAAAGGAACGGTAACCCCCAAAGTGTTTTAAAGTAATGCAAATATCATGTAGTGTTGTCCTGCACTGGTAAAACTGAGGTGTTTGCTTCAGAAACTCTACAATAGTTCATATAAACAAGCTGCTGTGTAGCAATGGCGGAAATTGAAAAAAAACTACTCTATGGCACAGGTTAAAGGAACAGTAAGACCAAACTGTTTTAAAGTAAAGAAAATATCATGTAGTGTTGTCCTGCACTGGTAAAACTGATCTGTTTGCTTCAGAAACACTACTATAGTTCATATAAGCAAGCTCCTAAGCAGCAATGGTGGAAATTGAAAAACGGCTATTTGGCACAGGATAAGTAATGGATAACCGATAACATTATGTTCTACAGAGCTTATTTGCTGTGTAACCTGAGCCTTTTCTCCTTTGACTAGTTGCCCCCATGGCTACACAGCAGCTTGTTTATAGAATCAATAGTAGTACTTCTGAAGCAAACACATCAGTTTTACCAGTGCAGGGCAACACTGCGTTAGATTTTTTATTACTTTAAAACAATTTCATTTTTTTGTTACTGGTCCTTTAAATAGTGGATAACCGAGAACACCATTATGTTCTACAGAGCTTATCTGCTGTGTAACCTGAGCATTTTCTCCTTTGAATGGCTGTCCCCATGGCTACACAGCAGCTTATTTATATAGTAGTAGTAGTAGTAGTAGTGTTTCTGAAGCCAACACAGCAGCTTTATCAGGGCAACATTGCATTATATTTGTATTACTTTTTTGATGTTACTGTTCCTTTAAAGGGGAGTCTGTAAAAAGATCTGTCCGCATGACTGTTTTTTTTTCTCCCAGATTTCTGCTTTCTTGCCTGTGCGCTCTTCATTTCTTTTGCACCCTATGTTATAGATTTGCCTCTTGCATCACAAGCGAAAAGTTTCTGGAATTCGAGTTCAATACTGCAGCATGAATGTATAAGTCCCTGTTATTATTTAGTCATTTGATTTGGTATTATTCATTAAAACACGAAGCCGAAGGCTTCCTCTCTAAGGAAGGTCTACCAACTCCTAGCTCTGCTAATGAAGTGCAACTGGGTATTCATTTACATATTCAATATATATATATATATATATATATATATATATATATATATATATAATCTGTGTTTCTGCTTTTGCAAATTCCAAGAAAGAGGAACTGTATCTCCATATAAAAGCCTCGAATGTGGTATACATGCATTTATTTATTTTTTGTTCCTTGAAATGATATATCCGTCATAAAAGGAATTGACATCAGTAACCCGTTTCCTACCTTTAACAGAAAGGCGTGAGCGTGGCCAAGTTCAAACAGCACACGGCTCCAATTACGTCGGTAGAGTGGCACCCGACTGACAGTGGCGTGTTTGCAGCGTCGGGGGGCGATGACCAAATCACACAGTGGGATCTGGCCGTTGAAAGAGATCAGGATCAGGAAGAAGAAACGGAAGACCCAGCTTTGGCAGGCATCCCTCCACAGCTGCTGTTTGTCCATCAAGGAGAAAAAGACATTAAAGAACTTCACTGGCATCCCCAGTGCCCAGGAGTAGTGATCAGCACGGCTCTGTCTGGCTTTAATGTTTTCCGTACCATCAGTGTGTGAGTTCTGCAGTGCTGTACGCTGCACATTAACCTTCAGTTGATTCATGTTTTCTAACAAGAGTGCTGTTGGGTTATTTATGCTCAAGACGCTGCCATCATTTAAAGGACCGGAGGCCGATTGTGACTTTTATGCCCTGAGCATTAACACCGCAGTCATTCAAAATAAATATCACTGTGACTTCCAGGTATTTGAGCAGAAATCACCCAGAAAATATTGCAAGCTGTTGCTTTTCCTCTGCAGCAGCTTTGGCATCAGCAATGCCTATTATAAAGCTTGTGTGATTGCTTCAGTCTATTGCAAGTCTTTTCCAGCCCCTACTAGCTCTTTATCCAAGTCAGGAGTTCTTAAATGGGTTGTGTACCTTTGCGTTAACTCTTAGTATGCTGTAGAGCAGTGATCCCCATCCAGTAGCTTCTGAGCAACATGTTGCTCTCCAACTCCTTAGGCTAAGTCCAGACGGGGAGATTTGGGGGCGATTCGTCGCCTGGCGACCCAGCGAGGGTTAAAAGCGTCAGCGCGTGTTTTAAAATCGCTCCAAATTGCCTCGCCAGGAGTGTGAACACGCGCCAACGCTTTTAACCCTCGCTGGTGCCTACCTATTCGGGGAGATTCGGGGGCGATCCGTCGTGGCGAAAAGTCGCCAGGCGACGGATCGCCCCCGAATCTCCCCGTCTGGTCTAGCCCTTGGATGTTGCTCCCAGTGGCATCAAAGCTGGTGCTTATATTTGAATTCCAGGCAAGTTTTGGTTGCATAGAAAACAGGTGTACTGAAAGAGCCTCAATGTAGGCTGCCAGTCCGCATGGGGCTACTAAATAACTAATCACAGACCTTATTTGGCACCCCAGGAACATTTTTTCATGCTAGTGTTGCTCCCCAACTCCTTTAATTTGTGAATGTTGTTCAAGGGTTCTAAAGGCTGGGAATCGCTGCTGTAGAGTGGTATTCTGAGACGATTTGCAATTGGTTTTCATTTTTTATTATTTGTGGTTTTTGGGTTATTTAGCTTTATATTCAGCAGCTCTCCAGTTTGTAATTTCAGCAATCTGGTAGCTAGGGTCCAAATAACCCTAGTAACCATGCACTGATTGGAATAAAATAGGAGAGGCCTGACTAGAAAGAAATGACTAATAAAAAGTAGCAATAACAAATGTGTAGCCGTATAGAGCATTTTGTTTTTAGATGGGGTCAGTGAACCCTATTTGAAAGCAGGACAGAGTCAGAAGACCTGAATACTAAAGTAATTTAAAAAAAACAGTAGCCTCAAAGAGCAATAGTTTTAGCAGATGGATCAGTGACTGCCATTTAAAAGCTGGAAAAGGCCAGCAAATCAATTTTAAAGTGAACTACACCCTTTAAGGGTTAGTTCTTTTAAATGAAGTATTAGAATGTTATGGAAAGACCTGTTTTTTTGTTTTTGCAACTTATTTCATTGTCTTTTTCTCCTCCATTAAAATTCCATCATTTTGTTAGGGCGGCCACTGATCCCAAGCAAAAAAAAAAAAAAAATAGCTCTGAGACTACCATTTTTACTGTTTTTTAAAATGCTCTCTATTCAGGCCCTGTCCTAGTTACCATAGCAACCAGATATTTAACTTTTTGCTCAGCAGCGAATTTAAAAACTATATGAAATAAAAGTGGAAACCATGTGCAAATTATCTCCAAATATCACTTTTTTTTTTTTTGGGTCTGGGGGCCCAATTTAAATAGCAGAATAAGATCTGTCTGTGGCCAAAAAAACTGGGTGAGAACCAGTTCTGTGCCTTGTAATTAATGTTTTCTACTGTTGGAAGCAATTTGACGTTAGACCGGTGATTATGGAGACCCATCCTGAACAGCAGAGGGATACAGTTTAGGGTCCTGACCCTAAACTCTAGGTTTAGAATGTCTGCAAGGGAGTTTTATTTCACACAGCATTTTTTTTAAAGGGTCTTTCTAAATCTGAATAAATGTATACAAGAAAAATAGTAGGGATGCACCGAATCCACTATTTTGGATTCCGCCAGAACCCCCGAATCCTTCGAGAAAGATTCGGCTAAATACTGAACCGAATCTGAACCCTATTTGCATATGAAAATTAGGAGTGGGAAGGGGAAAACATTTTTTACGTTTTGTGACAAGTCATGCAATTTCCCGCTTCAAATTTGCATGTGCACATTACGGGTTCGGACTCATTTCGGCTGGGCAGAAGGATTTGACCGGATCCAAATCCTGCTGAATCCCGAACCGAATCCTGGATTCGGTGCATCCCTAAAAAATAGTCCATTATAGGTGGTGGGATATGATCCAGGCACACAGACAATATTTCCACAGCTCAAGCAGCTACTCAGATGCCTAATGTGAATAGTTTTTAATTCATGTTATCACCAGACATGCTTTTTGGTCCCACATTGCAACAGTGCCATAGGTCAGTTATTTCCATATTTTGCTCAAACCCCTCCTGGATGTTGCTCCCAGTGGCCTCAAAGCAGGTTCTTATTTTTGAATTTGTGGTTTGGAAGAAAGTTTTGTTGTATAAAACCAGATGCACTGCCAAACAGTCTTCTGTAGACTGCCAGTCCACACAGAGGCTACCAATCGGCCAATGCTGGTGTTGCCCCTCCACTTTTTTTATGAATGCAGCTCACACAAAGGTTAAGGAATCCTGCCCTAGGAGGGTTATGCACAAATGGTTTGTTCACCTTTTAGTGAACATTTATTATGATGTAGAGTGATATTCTAGGGGGAAAAAAAATTGCAATTGGCTTTCATTTTTTTTTTTTTTTAGTAATTTAGCTTTTTATTCAGCAGCTCTCCAGTTTGCAATGTTGGCAAACTAGTTGCTAGGTTCCAAATTACCCTAGAAACCATGCATTGATTTGAATGAGAACATGGAATATGAATAGGAGAGGCTCTGAAAAGAAAGATCAGTAATAAAAAGTAGCAATAACAATAGATTTGTAGCCTTACAAGACATTTGTTTTTATACTGGATCAGTGACCCCCATTTGTCAATTGTCAATTCTAGAACATACTAAGGGCTCATCCAGACGAGGAGATTCGTCACCTGGCGACAAAACGCCACGTCTTTGAGGCGACTAATCTCCTTGAATGACTTGCTCATATCTTGCACCCGCTAGCGCTAAAGTCGCTGGCGTCTATTCACACGCGGCAACGCGATTTTCAAAGTCGCTCGAAATTGCCTTGTGAGCTTGAAAACTGCATCGCCGCATGTGAATAGGCGCAGGCGACTTTAGAGCTAGCGGGTGCAAGATATGAGCAAGTCATTCAAGGAGACTAGTCGCCTCAAAGACGTGGCGTTTTTTCGCCAGGCGATGAATCTCCTTGAATCAGCCCTTAAAGTTAACTAAAAGGTGAACCACCCCTTTAATGTAAAAATGTACTATGAACCTTACAGGATATTTCTACAGTGTACGGTGTGTTTAACCTATTGAGTTAATTAAGTTATAAGTGTATAATCTGAAAAAGTATCTTCCAAAATTCATTTTGGGATTAAAGAAGACTTCAACCCGTTACAAAATAAACCCCCCATCCCGGGAAATGCCCATAACTTTATACTTGTGACTTGGTGCAGATTCAGGGATCGTAGTTCACTGCAGCCATCGTTTTGGTCTTCGGTAATCTGAGACGCAGCGTGTGTGCAGTTGGAGCAATTTACTGGTTTGTGACAATCACCGGAAGAAGACACGAGGACCAGGAAGATGGCTGCCGTAAACTGCGATCCCTGAATCTACACTGACGGGTAAGTAAAAAGTTAGGGGCATTTCCCCAGGGCGGCAGCTAGTCAAGGAGGGAGGGGGATCGATGTGGGGTGGGGTTTGGGGTTTTTTGGTAAATCGTTGAATTCTCCTTTAAGTAGGAAGTGAAGCACAATCCTCTTTACCCCTCCTTATTCATACAAATTAAGCATTTCAGAGAAATAGCAATATTTTACAAAAAAGTCTATATTTGATAGCCCATTATATCTATGTCACTTCATAGTCTCCTTATTGATAAATTCTCGCTCAGCGTAAAGAAAGCTTATTCCTGTGAAGTGCTGAATTTACATCCATAGTAAAGATTTTGCAAGAATAAAAAAAAAAAAAAAGGTTTTGGTGGTTTGTTGTTTTGGAAAAAAGAAGGTCTAGACCAGACAAATACAGTTTTCCCATTTGTGGCAGAACTTTCAAGGATAAATTAAGGCCAGCCAAGTTCTAACATCCTCCAGAAGGTATTTATGGCCACTTTGAATCTGTTGTGAGTTGGCTGTTCTGCTTTACAAGGTTCTACAATACTTAAAGCAATGGCTGGTTTTTATTGCAAGCCGGACCATTGCAAAGATGTGAAAGTCACTTCTCCTTCCTGGTCTGCGGAGCAAAGCAGCACCGTCTTCTTGACATTCGTGCCGAGGCGCGCAGCCGTAACAATGTCACTCAGAGCGATCTCCTCCTTGTATGGAAAGCAGATGGCAATGAAATGTGCATGGAAGCGCATGGGGTCTCCTGAAAAAGAAGTAAACGTTTCAGTACAATGTATTTTTATATTATATAACACACCTATAAGTCAGACCCCTAGCTCCAGGTATTTAATAAAGCTGGTTGGATGTTCTTCTGGTTGGGAAAAACATTTGAAACCTCAACTTTTCTCACATCTTTCCTAACCAGAGGAATATCAGAGCAATCCTCTTCTTATGACAAGCTCCTCCACTGGATCAGAAGCCAGCCAGCAGATGGAGCAGTCGTAAGAAAATCCATTCATATTAACAGTACAGATTTCCCTGGATATTTTGTAACATAAAAAGGTAAATTGCAAAAGTGCTTAGAATAGCACACTCTGCAATTTTACGTTCACTTGTGTCCGTCTATGATTAAAGGGAAACTGTCATGGGAAAACGTTTTTTTTTTCATTCTAAAAACGCATGATTTAATATTGCTGCTCCAGTAGACTTCTGCACTGAAATCCATTTCTCAAAAGAGCAAACAGATTTTTTTATATTCAGTTTTGAAATCTGACATGGGGGCTAGCCATTTTGTCAATTTCCCAGCTGCCCCGGTCGTGTAACTTGTGCCAGAACTTTAGGAGGGAACTGCTTTCTGGCAGGCTGTTGTTTTTCCTTCTCAATGTAACTGAATGGAATGCAGTGGGACATGGGATTTTGCTATTGAGTGTTGTTCTTAGATGTACCAGGCAGCTGTTATCTGGTTACCTTCTCATTGTTCTGTTGTTAGGCTGCTGGGTGGAGAAAGAGAGGGGGTGATATCACTCCAGCTTGCTGTACAGCAGTAAAGAGTGATTGAAGTTTATCAGAGTACAAGTCACATGACTTAGGGCAGCTGGGAAATTGACAGTATGTAGCCCCATGTCAGATTAAAAAATGAAATATAAAAAAAATATGTTTGCTCTTTTGAGAAATTGATTTCAGTGCAGAATTCTTCTGGAACAGCACTATTAACTGATGCATTTTGAAAAAAAAAATTTTTTTCCCATGACAGGATCTTTTTAAGTATTGGACCTATTATGGCTGTGCTGTAACTACAGGTATACAGTTCTGCTCATAAGTTTACATACCCTGGCAGAATTTATGATTTCTTAACCATTATTCAGAGAATATTAATGATAACACAAAAACTTTTCTCACTTATGATTAATTGTTGGCTGAAGCCATTTATTGTCAAACAACCATATATAGCTATGGGCATATATGGTTTTTGTGAAAGAGTGGAGATGTGTGTGTGTGTGTGTGGATGCTGGGTTTTAATTTGGAGGGGTTGAACTTGATGGACTCTCTTTTTTTCAACCCAATTTAACTATGTAACTGTGATTACTCTTTTTAAATCATAATCACTACACAAACTACCCAAATGACCCTGATCAAAAGTTTCCATCCCCTGGTGATTTGGCCTGATAACATGCACACAACTTGACACAAAAGGGTTAGAATGGCTATTAAAGGAACCATCTTCACCTGTGATCTGTTTGCTTGTAATTAGTGGGTGTGTATAAAAGGTCAATGACTTTCTGGACTCCTGACAGACCCTTGCAAGTGGTGGCCAATTAAAAAGGATAACCATTTGGGAGTTTTAAGCAGGTAATACTTCATCCCTCTTTTAAAATACCTGTATATAATGAAACCGTAGAATTCTTAATGGGGTTGTTCACTTTTGAGTTAACTTTTAATATGATGCAGACTGATAAATCTGAGACAATTTGCAACAAGTGTTTATTTGTAGTTTGATTTGTTTAGCTTTTTATTCAGCAGCTGTCCAGTTTGTAATTTCAGCCATCGGGTTGCTAGGGTCCAAATTACCCTACTAAACCATAAAACAAATTTGGAATTGGAATTTGCCATTCTATAACATGCTAAACATATCCCCTTTAATGGATCAGATGAAAGTCAGTGTAGGACTGGCCAGACCAGGGATGACTGATGTAGTTGGCCAGCTTGAATATATTGAAATATATGGACAAATAATCACTGTTTTGTTTCAAGGGGTGGGCATGCCCTTTGCAGAGCCAGAACTAGGGGTAGGCAGAAGAGGCACCTGCCTAGGGTGCACCGATTGGGGGTGATACCTCGAAGAGCCTTCCACCTACCCCTAGTCTAGACTTTCTTGTCTGTGCTGGCGCTCCTCAACTCTACACACCAGAGGCGATGATGATGATGAGGCTTGCCAGGCCTCAGTGGAAAGCACAACTTTAAAGGGGTGGTTCACCTTCAAGTTAACTTTTAGTATATTGTAGAAGGGCCAATTCTAAGAAACTTTTCAATTGGTCTTCATTATTTATTTTTCATAGTTTTTTAATGATTAGCAATTTTCTTCTGTTTCTTTGCAGCTTTCAAATGGGGGTCACTGACACCATCTAAAAACAAATGCTCTGTAAGGCTACAAATGTATTGTTATTGCCACTTTTTATTACTTATTCTATTCAGTCCATCTCCTATTCATATTCCAGTCTTCTTATTCAAATCAATGCAGGGTTGCTAAGGTCATTTGTACCCTAGAAACCAAATTGCTGACACTGCAAAATAGAGAGCTGCTGAATAAAAAGCTAAAGAACTATAAAACCACAAACAATAAAAAATGAAAACCAATTGCAAATTGTCTCGGAATATCACTCTCTACATTATACTACAAGTTAACTCAAAGGTGAACAACCCCTTTAAAAAAATGTTTGCTACGGTGTAATTCATTCTTTTTATAAAGTACTGGCACAGTTCCATCTAGTGTATGCTGTATTTTTTTACAAGTTCATGACCTCCCAAAGCACGTGTCCATCTGTGTGCCTGTGTTCAGCAGGTTTGCCACTTCGTTTACCAATGGACTAGATTTCATTACAGAATCTGGCACAACAGGGGTGTCCCACTTTTATTATACAATCTAAAAAGTGAGTCACATTTATTAGGCAAACTATTGTGTAAATACTCACGTCTCCCTTACCTGGATAAACAAGAAAATCTCCTCCAAATTTGCTACCATTAGTGAGAAAATACCCTTTTTGCCAAAGGCCCTTGAAAACTCTATAGCGCACTTCATGCTCATTCTGCCCAGCATACGGCCAGTGCACAGAGGCCTGACGCAGATCCACCTCCTCTACATCCCCACAGGGAGTGCGAGCTGTCGGCAGATGCACCATCATTGCTTCCTTGGGAAAATGGAACGTCTCCTCTAGATTCTGAAGCTCTTTAATTGGTCCCTGCAAGGGTGACTCCATAGCATCGCCTGAGAACAGAAAGCAAGGCTAGAAACATCAAATGAAGTAAAAATGAATAGGGATTAGTAATGGGCGAATCTGACCCGTTTTGATTTACCGGTTCGGCTCTACTGTGCATGCACTGAAAGTTTCAAAACTTCATGACTTTCAGCACATGCGCAGTAGAGCTGAACCGGTAAATGCTCCTACTTTGCATGTGCTGCCAAACGCCGATGGATCCAGGGAGAAGATGGCGCCTGGAAACTCCATGGACAGGACCTGCACCGAGGGGTAAGTAGTAACTTAGGGGCATTTGCCCGGGGGGAGGGGTTTTGCGCCGGGAGGGTAGACTTCTCCTTTTTAAGCTCTCTTGGTTTCCACTGATTGGTTACTGCCTGGTAACCAATCAGTGACTTGAGGGGGGGGGCACATGGGTCATAACTGTTGCTTTTGAATCTGAGCTGAAAGAGGAGGATCAATTGCAAACTCACTGAACAGTTATGTCCCATGTGACACCCCCTTCAAGTCAGTGACTAACTCAGAGTTATTCAGTTAGCTGAAAAGCAGGACGTAGTGTTCTGTTTGACATCCAATCACTCCATCCAGTCTTTATACATTACATTTTTGGCTAACTAATTATATTAGAAACATTTTTTTATTTTGCACAGCCTGTCTATTTACCCAGTTAGTTTTTAAATTGAAACCTGACCAAATGAACCCTTGTGATATCCTTGGTACACAGGCATCTCCCGGGATAATCTGGGCAGTACATGTACCAAGCCGCACAGCCAAGTAATATAGATCAGAGATCCTCTACGACCTTCCAAAGCATCACCTGATCTCACCTTCCTGGTCACTACGCTGTCGTTTCCTCCGTGATCTTCCCTCAGCAATACGATCTGCCAGGCTTTCTAGTGTGCGCCTTTTCTCTTCCAGTGCAAGTTTCCTCTGCTCCTTGTAGCTTTCATCCAGATACTTCTCATAGTCATCGGCCTCTGGCTGCTCATCTTTACCTTTGTTTATTGAAGAGGAGGACTCTGCACTTTCCTATAATTACATAATGAGGTTACTACTGTTACAGTGGGACAACTAACCTTTGACACAACTCAGTAAGTCCACTATTATACCCCACTATTATACCTACCGGTGGCAAAAAATCTTGTTTCTGCAGCTCCCTTTCCCTTGAGATGCTACTCACAAGAACTGCAGCACCAACTTCCACCAACAGCCGAGCTTCTTCAGGCAAAAGCTGCAATGGGAGGCCAAGCCTTGAGTTTTGTCTTGGTTTCCTCACCAGGGCACCCACCAGATTCCCCACCAGCCCATGCTGCTCCCGGATCATCTGAACATCATCTGCCTTCCACACAAAGGCCTTTCCTTCCAGGAGGTGTATCAGGATCATGTTCTCTGGCGTTAAGACAACCTGCAATTTTAGCAATATGGTTGATGGGGTCTAAATTACCCTAGCAACCATGCACAGATTTGAATAAGAAACTGGAATATGAATAGGAGAGGACCTGAACAGAACAATGAGCATTAAAAAGTAGTAACAAATGTGTAGATTTACAGAGCATTTGTTTTTTAGATGGGGTCAGTGAAACTCCCTCCCTTCTGAAATCTGAAAAGAGTCAGAAGAAGAATGATGAACATCAATTGAAACGTTGCTTAGAATTGGCCATTCTATAACATTGACGTTAATGGTAATAGTCTGCACCAGTAAGTCACAGGTAAGTCGATGATTATCAGCAGTCAGACAGGACCTTCTAGGGCACAATGGAGACGATTACATCCAGATCCCACTCTCTCATGGGCCAATGAAACAAAGATAGCGACAAATGCTAGAGATGGTATAATGCTAGAGATGGTAAAAATGCTAGAGATGGAGATCTCTAATATTATACTATCTTTAATTCTAGAGATGGTCCAATGCTAGAGATGGTCCAATGCTAGAGATGGTCCAATGCTAGAGATGGTCCAATGCTAGAGACAGGCCCACTGGGAGATCCTTGAGCATTCAGGGAGGCCAATCAGACCTTAGTTCTCAAAAATGCTCACTAGGTCCCAACGATCGGATTATACGGGTTGGATCACGGGACTGCATCAACCAACAGATGCCGCCCACGATCCAACTGGATTTTTAGCCCTACCCAATTGACATCTGGCTGACTTTTGGCCAGATCTCAGTCAGGGAAGCCCATCGATGGGCCCCACACATGGGTCAATAAGCTGCCAACTCAGTCTGTCGGTAGCTTTTATCGGCCCCGTGTATGGCCAGCTTTAGGCTCCCTTCTTCTTTCACATCTTGAACCACTGTGTTGACTCCAGCGCGGACACACTCTACAGATTTTAGCACGAAATGGAAAGTCCCAAGATTCTTTCCTGAAATTCTGGATGTGAACAGACAAGGGAGGCTACTGCCCACAGCTAAAATCAGCCAACATATATCAGCAGACTTATTTCAAGGCCCTGGCCTAAAGCTAGACATACACAACCAGATCTGCTGGCTTGTTATACATATAGGGCCAATTAGGCCATGTACTGGGCCAAACTGAATCATACAGAGGGGCCTATTAAGATGAGCTCCCTGTCTGACATGATTTTCAAATCAGCCAAGCCCATTTGTGGGTCATATACAGGCCAAGTCAGCAGTTTTTAGTGTCAGAGCATACATTTTCAGCTCCTCGCCCTTACACTCTCTCTAATACTAAAAGTATGACCTTAAAAATGATACAGGACATCTGAGGGTGATGAACCACAACAACCGATTACAGCAGATTAAAGGGAGGCAGCCTTCCTTCCTCATCATCATCGCCCTTAGAGGGGTTGATCACCCTTAAATTAATATTTTGTATGACGTAGAGAGTGAAAATCCTGAAACAATTTGCAATTGGTTTTAATTGTTTTATTATTTGTGGTTTTTGAGTTATTTAGCTTTTTAATCAGCAGCTCTCCAGTTTGCAGTTTCTGGTTACTAGAGTTCAAATTACCCTAGCGACCATGCACTGGGTCAAATTAGAGACTGGAATATGAATAGAAAAGGGTCTGAACAGAAAGAGGAGCAGTAAAAAGTAGCAATAACAATAAATGTGTAGCCTTATGGCGCATTTGTTGAAAGGGTCGGTGACCCCCATTTCAAAGCTGGAAAGAAAAAGAAGAATAATTAAACCCCCCAAAAAAAAAGTACTATAAAATGTAAATGCCGAAGACCAACTGAAGTTGCTTAGAATCAGTCACATAGTAACTTTAAAACATGGAGCTATGTGACAGGCCCAGAAGCACATTAATCTATAGCTGTATACAGCAAATTCTCTGCAGCAATAAAGCTGATGGCAGCAGCCAGGCAGGCAAAGCTATCAGATCAATTCTGCTCATGACATTCACTCAACCCATCCCCAAAGTTGCCAAATTGATAAGGAAGGCGAGGGTCTCCCCTCTTTTTCCCAACACAGGTTAGAAGGCTGCCTCTCCAAGATAAAGCTTTATGTGAATGCATGGGAGTCACACAGTCAGCAGCATGTGAGATACGCCAAGTGCCCGACCGCCTTG
>CM044443.1:120316051-120334959 GCA_024363595.1 Xenopus borealis | reverse complement strand
TTTTTTTTTTGGCCCACCTTCCGCCGTACATTTTATTACATATGGCACCTAAGTTATACTGCGGGCACATGTGTAGGGCATTATTACACCCCTATTAACTTTTATTCCCTTTCCCTGGGCTTGTGTAGTGTATGTATGTATGCGTTGCAGCATACACTTCCATTCATTTTTAAATTTGGAGCTGTAAGCAAATTAGGCATCACTAGCGTTAAAAATCGCTTTGTCTGACAAAAAAAAAAATTGCTACCATTCACCTTCCTTTACGCAACTTTGAAGTTTAGTAAATTAGACAGACACTGGCGAAAATTCGTCAGGCAAAGTGTGGCGAAGGCTGCGCTAGCTAGCTTTGCCTCTTAGTGAATTTGCCCTATGGTTTCCACTGATTGGTTACCAGGAAGTAACCAATCAGTGACTTGAGGGGGAGCCACATGGGTCATAACTGTTGCTTTTGAATCTGAGCTGAATGCTGAGGATCAATTACAAACTCACTGAACAGTTATGTCCCATGTTGCCCCCATTCAAGTCACTGACTTAATCAGAGTTAGAGAACTGAAAAGCAGGGAGTAGGGTTCTGGCTATTATGTTAGACATCCAGTCACTCCAGCCTTTATAGATTACAATTTTGGCTAACTAACTATATTAGAAACATTTTTTATTTTGCACAGCCTATCTATTTACACAGTTTTTATTTTTATACTGAACAATTCCTTTAAAGGTTAACCACTTTTTTTTTTACGGATTTGTGTATTCAATTCTTGTATGGGTATGGGACTGCTCGGGAATGCTTAGGACCTGGGATTTTCCGGAGAAAGGATGTTTACATTATTTGTATCTTCATACGTTAATAAAATGCAGGAATCATTATGAGCCCCTCCAAAAACAGTCTAAAATATAAAAATTACAAAAAATGCTTATTTAGGACATAGTAAAAACAGCCTAATGCCTTTCATGACTATTCGGGCATTTATTCATAGGCTAATGGACATACCCTTGTACAATTCTTTTATAGGGGTATGAACAATCAACACGACATACATCACAGCCAATCACTGAGTGAGGAGGAGCCTATTTACCAATTTAGTTACCTATTTGCATACAGGCTCCTGAAATTGGGTTACAGGGAGACTTTTGTTAAAAACAAGAACAAAAAAACAACTGCATATTGTCATACAAAGTGCAAATAATTGTGTATGCAAAGGATTATATTTAATAAATATTACAAAAAGTAATATATGGAGTTGCAAAAGAAGTTATTCTGATTCTGATGTATATGCAAGGTGCTAAGGGAACTTTTACCATAAACATTTAGGCTGTAGCCAATATAATCATTTTTAAAATTCTGAATTATTTGGAGTTTATGAGAGAGAGCCTTCCTGTAATTCGGCACTTTCTGGATAATGGGTTTCCAGAAAATGGATCCTTTACCAGTATCTGAAATCAAAATCAAAAACTGACCACTTCAACCTGTGCTGGCAGACAAGCACTCAGTTTGACTGTAGCCTCTTGCTGATAAACACATTGAACAGTAATATATTCAGACATGAAGGTTTTGATGCTTGAGTAACTCACAGCTTGCACATAATGAGCACATTTTACTTCCTTAGCAGTGCACTACTATCATTATTTATGTAGAATGTTATTTGGAACAAATGAATACCAGCTTAGTTTTTCTGCCTCTATGGATTACTGTGTGTTCTCTCCGTTAATATATATATATTTTTTATTGGAAAAAGTTGTAGAAAAATAAGAACATTGCACATCACTCATGGTATTGTGCATCATTCAAATCTATTATATTATTTTGGATATGAATCTGTAATGCACACACAGCACATCTGTTATTGATGTGCGGAGTGCGAGGATTTGGTTTGGTATTCGGCCCGGATTCCATTTTCAGCAGGATTCGGATTCGGCCGAATCCTTGTGCCTGGCCGAA
The DNA here is from genome assembly GCA_024363595.1 of Xenopus borealis. Taxonomy (NCBI): domain Eukaryota; kingdom Metazoa; phylum Chordata; class Amphibia; order Anura; family Pipidae; genus Xenopus; species Xenopus borealis. The sequence goes on along the minus strand of CM044443.1, from coordinate 120,333,023 downwards.
CCGAATCCTTAAAATCATTTGACTTTTCGTCACAAAACATGGAAGTAAAACATTTTTTAGCCGCCCACGAAGAAAAGGTCCATTAGAACATGTCCACTGCTCATATGTAACGTTAACTTCTCTCCCAAATTTAAACCAGGTGCCATATATTATTTAGAACTGTCCATACCAGGGATCCCCAACCTTTTTGACCCGTGAGTCACACAGACATGCAAAAAGTTCCTGGGGTGCCATGTATGGACAGTGATTGGCTATTGGTAGCCCCATTTATGCACTGGCAGGCTACGGGAGGCTCTTTTTTACAGTACACAGGTTTTTTATGCAACTAAAGCTTGACTTCAAGTCAGGAATTCAAAATTAAGCACCTGTTATGAGGCCACTGGGAGCAACATCAAACCTATTGGTGAGCCACTGGGGAACTGGTCTACACGATAAGGGTTATTTTTAAATATTTCGGGGTTTTTTTACCAGCTGCATAGAAGTCACTATGGTAAGAGTTGCTGTCTTATAACATAGGGGCAGATTTATTAAGAATCGAATTAGAAATTCAAATTGGGAATACTCCAAATCCCAATTCAAGATTTATATTACCTGGACCCTGGGACCAATTAAAATTTGACTCTTCACCACCTAAAACCTGCCAAGTTCATGTAGAAGTCAATGGGAGAGGTCCAGCGATCAATTTGAAGATATTACTAGCCTTCCTTCGAGTTTAGTTGAATTGAATTCAAATTTGATTCGATTTTTCTGGAGTTTTAGTTATTCGAGTTTTTTCTTAAATGAGATACTATTCGAATTTCGAGGTCATTCGAGTTCATTCGAATTTAAAAAAAAAAACATTTGACTTTTGATAAATCTGCCTCTTAATGTCATTGATGTGAGTTTTCCCATTACTGATTCTTGCAAGTGCCCCAGAACTTTTCTAATCTTTTACAAATGCTCAGGTATGAAAAGAAAATTCTTGCCACATCTGAACATATTAAAAAAATGTTCTCTGTAAAGGTGATTATTATAGCTGTATCATTAAGAATAAATAAGGTAACCTACCTTGGATTTTTATAGTTTCCACTTGGTCAGTCATCTCCAGGTTCTCCATTGTGAACGCCCTGTTCTCCACAATGATAGACGGTGGATATTCCTCAAACCTTTTTATCATGTTCAGGGTGTCCGTCTCATATCCATACCCCGTCCTTGTCATTTCCAGGAGTTCCGGGATGAAGTAAAAGACAATGAAAACCCAGCCATTGGACACTAACGCAATGGCAAGAACAGGGTCATCCCATGCCTGTTGGTGTCCTAATTTGCCATTGCCGTAGAGGTACATCACAATCCAGATTACCCAGATGGAAAGAGAGAGGAAGGCAGTTACCACAATATACTTGCCATGGCGTTTCCAGTGCAAATAGTGTCCACAGAGTACCGGGCAAGGAATAATCAGAGAGGCTAGAATAAGAAACATGACATAAACTAAGGACGTGACAAAGTCTTGGTTATCTATATTACATGGATGTCCTATTGAGACAGTTGATGGAAGGTTTTGTCGGACATTAGTGATAAGAAGCCATTCTGCATTTATTACAGCCTCCACCAAGAAAAGTCCAGTGGCGAGTAAAAATATCAAGCCTCCACCTGGGCCGTGATTGTGTAGTGCTAGGTAGTTCAGCCTCACAGAGTGGGCCACCAGGCAGGCAAAGCAAAGAGCAAACAGCACTCCGAATAGAAATCTTCTCACTTCGCACACTGCCATATTTGGTCCAATTATAAAGGCGAAAACAAGAGAGAACAGGCCGAAGACACCAAACAGGAACATAAAGTTTATGCCCAAGGATCCTTTGCGCTCGTCTCTCATAACCGAAGGTGCTAGTGCCAAGAAGATTACAGCTAGTAGAAGAGCACAAATAATTCCAAGGCCGGCCAACACCTCTAATATAATGCCCCAAGCTGCAGTCAGGTCACACAGATTATAGAAAATGGATGGGACATCCAGACTGCAACCCATGGGTACAGCTGAGAGGTTCTGTAATTCCACTGATGGGGTTGTGAGATTCAGAGACAATGCCTCTCTCATGGGACCCATCATGCACAGGATCAAGAGGAAATGTGTGGATGTCATCTTCTTCTAGGAAAAAGAGCAAAGTATTACAAATTGAGTTGTTTGTGGCCCATCCCATAGAAGTGTAAAATCGTCACTTTAGCCAATCAACATCCAACCAACCAAGATTTTTTTGTTTATTTCTAAGAATGCTGCTTATCTGCAGCCAGTATAAATGATGCTACTTGAGCATAACTGGGGTCTGTAGTCACTGCCAATTGCAGAATAATTGCCCACTCACTGCCCTCATCTATAAGCTGCCTCTAGCAACAGCAACGCTATTGTCTGCAGCCTGCAAATAATATACATTATTACATGAATATGATTATTTAATGGATATCAATGACTCTCTACATATATATATATATATATATATATATATATATATATATATATATATATATATATATATATCATGCATAATGCATTAGACAAATTCACTGAGATGAAACACTTCTCAGGCTGTATATTCTTCAAAGTTTACAGCCTACAGCAGAGGGCACCAGCGTAAAACTCTTGGAAACTGCGACAAGAACTGCAAAGCAGAACTACTGTATGTGTTTCAAATACCTGTAGCAGTGAAATGGTTAAATGTGTGCCCTATTGTGCACCCAACTGTACCCATTATGTCCCAAGTAATACCTGTGAAAGGCTGAATTAAAAGTGCTTAAAATACTTAAGTACTTAAATACTTAAAAAAATACTTAAAAGTATTTTGCTTTTCTAGTTTCACCTGAGCAAAGTTATGGATGTGCCAGGTGCCCCAGTTCAGTATAAATCCTTAGAAATAGCTTAACATCTGCAGGAGCTGTGACTTACCTATAGGACTCCTTTGGATGGAAAGATACTAATGACTCCTCTCCATGGGGTTTTCTGCAGTTACAAGTGGGTGGGAGTTTGTTTTTGTCAATGGGCAGGGAACACAAACAGTCAAAGTGGAGCTAGCCCCATTCTCATATGCAATGTAAATTCCAGCCAATTCCTGTTTACATTTCCAGCGATTCACTTGTTTATTCATACATTGGGTTTCAATGTTCCTTTGTCATTAACTAAGTACATTGTAAAATCCTTAAACCAGATTATTTTACTTAAAAAAAGAAAAGGCTGAGTTAACTGGTGATGCCAAAATAAGGCACCCCCAAGTGATTGTATATACTTACCTGAAACCCCAGGCCAGTGCTCCTTTCAGCAGAAAACAGCACCGGCCCACTGCATGTGCAGTAACACGAAAAGCCACACTTTAAGGAAGAAGTTGGCTATTTCGTTCTACTGCGCATGTATCTGCCCAGGGAAATTTGAAGAAAGAGGAAGCAGGAAGACAATTGCTCTGTGGTGCTCGCTGGAAGAAGCCCCAGACTAGTGCAGTTTTCTGCTGATAGGAGCAGCAGCCCAGGGTTTCAGGTAAGTATACAAGATGACTCGGGGTGCCTAACATTTTGCACCCCAAGTTAACTCAGTTTTTCCTTCTCCTTAAAGTGATACTAAAACTAAAAAAGTATTGTTCAAAATGTTAATGTACATTAAGGGGCAAATTTATCATTATTCACGAATTCGAGGGAAAATTTCTATACCAGAAATTTGGTATTAATTCGACTGTCGAATGGAAATCAAATAGTTTTAGGCTATTTTTTGATCGCTATTCGATTTCTCGAAAAAATCTGAAATTTCCTTCGATCGTTCGAATAATTCATATGATTCGAATGATCGAGGCATTCGAGCGTACAAATGCTATTTGAGCAGGTAATAGAAAAAAAGCCTATGGGGGGATTCCCATAGGCTTCTATTGCTATTCGGTAGGTTCGATCTGGCAAAGTAGGCAGTCGAATAAAATTTTAAAGTTGAAATAATTCGATCATCGAAAGGTCGAATGATCGAATATTCGTTCATTCGATCTATGCGGTACGATCGAATTTTGCATATTCGAATATCCGATAAAATCGTACGATCGGAATTTGATGGAACTTCAAATTATTCACGTGAATTTTGGAAATCTGCCCCTAAATGTTGCCTATAGCTCAAGTTGATCATTTTTCACTGATAGGTCTGCTTTTGTAAGTAATTTTTACTTGAAGTCCCTGAATCTGTTTTGCCAACCTGATTGTCCTTTCAGTTACAGCTTCTAATGCTAATAGACTACTGAAGCACAAATATGGCAGCCCCTCATAGACGAACATGGGGGATGATATGGGTAATGTAAAAGCATTGGTCAAATAATATGTCATCATTTTAGATAGCAGGCAAAGACAATGTCATGATAAATTTTAAAAAAAGGTTTAATTTCTGGTATCTATGAGAGCCTATGAGTAAGTGCCCCAGCAGGCACGAAACGCATCAGGTGGTTATTTGTATGTCCCAACAGGTGATTTGAAATTTTTACTTAATACCTTGGTCTTTACTTTTTGGAGAAAACTCACAATTTATGCTGTTTTTGATTTTATGCACCCAGGGACTGGGGTGAACTGTAAGGGGTAGATTCATCAAAGAGTGAAGTTCCGCCACTAGAGGGAAATTCCACAGCTCTCAATTCATTTCTATGGGATTTTGCAAGGCGTATTCATCAATGGGTGAAGTGAAAGTTCACCCTTTGATGAATACGCCTTTAAAAATGCCATAGAAATGAATTGAGAGCTGTGGAATTTCCCTCTAGAGGCGGAACTTCACTCTTAACTTCACTCTTTGATGAATCTACCCCTAAGTATTTTCTCCTCTCTATTCAATGCCTTGGACATTTGCCATTTTGATTTACTGTATAATGGTACATCTATTGGCATTTTACACCAAATCCTTCACATTTTTTATATCCGGGTCATGCTTGGTGTTTTCGCCAATGGCGTCGATACGCTAGTGAAGAAAAGGCTGATCCAATCCCATCCACACCATCTTACTATGCACTGATAGGCAGGTGATCAACTGCATCTGTGGATTTTGCGCAAGAATGCAAAAATGTGCATATAAGTGCCAAAAGGACAGGAACAGACTGAAATGGAGAAAGCTCCAAATGTGACACGGCTCTTAATGACACCCCACAGTAAATGAAGTGATTAATAATGATAGTGTGATTTCTAAGGGTCCACAATATATAAACAACCCTTTCACTTGAATACAACACATATAATGCTTAGGAAAGGCAGTGGTCTTAAGAAATCAGTGGTACAGGTGCAATGCCCAAACACGCAGCAAGGGGATAATCCAACCGGCAAACACAAATCAAATGCACACTCTTTGGATTACAACAGGCATGTGTCTATGCTTATGTATCGATGCGCATGAACCGCATCAGATGTTAAATATAAAGATTTTTAGCCTCTACCTGTGATTCGAACAGTGCGCACTTGATTTGGACTCCTAAGACCCACCAGAATGTATATCTCAAAGATGGTGAAATCACTCTACTTTATTAGGCACTCCTTAGTGACTATAATAGGTAATTTCCTACCCCAGGCCAGCACTCGTTTTAAAGAAATGTTCCAACCTGGGGTGCTTATTGTAGTAGTAATCCATGTAACCTGTGTGATAAGTCATGCTGAGTGCATGCACAGTATAGACATTCCAGAAAACTTCTTGTAGCATGCATGTGCCATTCAGGGTAGTGCAGGGGCACTAAAGAAAAATGATAGCAGTATACTGTGCACAAAAGAACCATTGGCCACTGCTGGGAGGTTAACCATATATTCACTGTTGGGCTGTCAAAGTAATTGGCACCCTCCAGTGATTTTAACTCTCCTTCTTTTTATATGGCCACTCCTGTAAGTGACAGCTAGTACAGTGGAGCATTAAACTTCCATAACCGTGTTGCTCCACTCTACTAATGGTGCCACTGATCAATGATGTAAAAGCAGAGACTTATTACTCCATACTGGGCACTATGTACACTCCAGAATATATGAAGGATAGCATAGCCTAAAAACAGTCTAGGATCTACGCCAGAATTCTATTACTTCAAACCAATATTAAGATAACTAAAATAACCTGTACAGAAAAAAAAGCAAGCAAACCCCACATTCTGAGATTCATTACTAATATTAAAGAGCCAAGAACAGTTTGAGCTCCCCCCCCTCAATGTTCCCTGCTAACTCCTTGATAAAGGTCAATTCCTCATTGTACATCTGGATAGCATAGACATGCCAGATTATGTAGGGAAATCCAGGGAATCATAACCCAAAAGCACCTACATTTACCCATAGTTAAGGACAATTTATAGACCCAAAAAATTGACACAACACAAAGCAAACCTTATACAGTGCTGGGTGCCATTTTGCGTTAAATTTCTTAGTTATCCAGCTGTAAAATTTAGTTTGCTGTTACCGTTTGGCTTTTGAAATTAGAGAATAGAAAGAGAAGTATAGTACACTAAAAAATATATATTCCATCCATGTTTTGTTCACCCAAAGCATGGCTGCAATGAGAACATAGAATTGCAGAGACTGCTCATAAATGGATGATGTTGCTATTATGTTATGGGGAATGACTCAGGCAAGGCTCAAATGTTAGAATGCCCAATACTATGTACAGGTGCAGATAGGGACTGTGCATAGACATTTCTTTATTCAGGAGTAAAGAATAAACAGCAGTTAGAAGAATGGATCAGTGCACTTTATGGTAATGACATATAGCAAGCAACGAATAGATAACTGCCCGTTCCATGCAGGTTAAAGGGGACATGTCACCCTAAGAGATAACTTCAAATACTATTTTATCATGTTAATCAAGCAGCATAAACTTTACTTACACTATATGAATTATTTCAACATTTTTCCCTTCAGTCTGAGAATTCACAATCCCAGAAAGCAGGCAGCAGCCATTTTGTAAACACTGTTATAAAGGCAAGCTTTGCATATCTCAAAATATTGTTTATGAGCCAGAATGAGAAACCTGATGCCCATGGCCTCACGAGGAAACTTCGAGACAAACAAAGCACATTTTGCATTCTGCAGGTGATTTCGATTCTAGCGGATAGGAAGGCTTTATGTCGCCTGTTGACTACATCTCCCTGAATCTTCACGTGTGTCTCTGCCCTTAGGGTAGGGGCAGACGAGCAGATTCTGGGAGATTTAGTCGCCAGGCAACTAATCACCTCTTCCTCTTGGTAACAATCACCCCGAACTGCCTTCTTCCTGCCTTCCGTGTGATTCAATGAGGAATCGCCTGCGCTAATTCACTTGCAGCGCTTCAATTTCCAAAGGTGCCTCAAGAGGAAAGTTCAGACAACTTCGCAAATCGAAGCGCTGCAAGTGAATTAGTGCAGGCGATTCCTGAAGCACATGGAAGGCAGGAAGAAGGCAGTTCGGGGAGATTGTTACCAAGAGGAAGAGGTGATTAGTCGTCTGGCGACTAAATCTCCCCAAATCTGGTCGTCTGCCCCAACCCTTAAAGGACAAGGAAAGTTAAATTTCAGAAGTAGACTAGAAATGTTGTACATTATGTTTTGTGCTTCTCTACCAGCCACAGGCAACCACAGCCCTTTTTGCAAAGATGTCTCCCCAGCAATGTCAATAATGACTTTATTGTGGCCTTACCTCCTGCAGTAGAATATGATGGTAAAATAGATCCTAATTTGAGCTACTGTAGTTACACCTGATAAGTTCATGCTGGGCAAGTCTAAAGGGCTGCCCTTTCCTAAGAATATGGCACATATTTTTCCCCATATTTAACATGTTATAGCCCCGACAGGGGCGATCCTGGCCCCTCCACCACCTGAAGCAGCTTGCCCTTGCTGCCATTCCCCCCTCCCTCCCCTGTGCGGTCATCTTTTTGCACCAGAGGGGGGTCCACGAGGTGGGCAGAGAGGGCCAGGATGCCAGCACAGAACGCATGATTGTGCACTGCGCTAAAAGAGCCAAATTTCCAGTTTGAAAACCAGAAATTTGGATCTTAAAGTACCAGGAGCGGCATTTTTGCCACCCCTGGCACCTAGAGGGGCGCTGCCGCCGGAGGCAAGTTTCTCAACTCGCCTCATTGGTGGAGCGATCCTGACCCCCACCGCTCAGAAGTCAGTGGAAACCAAATGAAAGCCTTAATGTTGTTTTTTGCCTTTGAGTTAACTTTTTGTATGATGTAGAGAGTCATATTCTGAGATCATTTGAAATTGGTTTTGATCTTTTATTGTTTGCAGTTTGCAATTTCAGCCATTGGGTTGCTATGGTCCAATTTCCCTAGCAACCATTTTTCTGATTCAGTGATGTAACTAGATATTACTGGGCCTGCAACAAATTACTTTTCAAGCTGCCAAAATGTCTAGAGGTTGACCTGTTTTATCAATATTCATTGAAGTTGTATATGAATTAGTGCCTCATAGTGTCGCAGGGTCTGCTTCCTCTGTGCATTGATTTGAAAAAGAGACTGGAATATGAGTAAGAGAGGGTCTGAATAGAAAAACGAGGAATAAAAAGTAGCACTAACAATGCATTTAAAGCAGAACATTTTATATAGGGTCACTGACCCCCCATTTGAAACCGGGTAATAATCGGAAGGAGGCAGCGGCAAATAATTAAAAAAATCTATAACAAAATAAATAAAAAGAACAACTGTTGCTTAGAACATACTAAAAGTTAACTTACGATGAACCACTCCAATAACATGCTTTCATGAGATTCCTGTTGACCTCAATGGGAGCTGATGTGTTATGACACTGTATTTAGGGTAGTCATACTGTTTATTTTTAAGTAGGAGGGGCACTAATAATAAATTAAGCTTTGTAAATAAAACAAAGCAAGCCCTAAAAGGAAAGAGGTGTTTCCATGGAAACAGAGTTTATTTTTTAACTATTCTGATCGTTATCACAATTCTTCCAATCAAATGTTAGCTTAGGACGTTAGACATTTCAGTTTCGTTAATGGAGCTGTGACTAAAAGCTTTCAAGCAATAAAACCGCAAAGCTAAAGGTCACTGAATTGTGGCCTGTTTGCTGGGGGTCTGCCGCTCTGCTCCTGTGGTCTCTATGGAATTTGATGACCTAGTCAACAGAATGAATGAGTCAAAGCAGCAGGTGGAGTTTCTGGCGAAACTAGAGATAATCTGCATCTCAAAAGGAAACTGATCACATCAAGAGGGATGTCCCAAACCTGAGATAAGCGGAGTGCCTGCCCCTGAAACTCACTTACTTGAACAGCTAATCACTATTTGTATTAGTACACGCGCACATATGTATATTATACATATATATGTATTCCAAGAAAGGGAAATAGGATAGGTACCGGCATCCTGAAACTCGTTCACAGTTAGTTACACGTGGATGTCTATTTATCAGAGGTCGGATCTGAGCGGTTTTTGATGTTTTTGAAACTACGGCTAAACTCACAAACTGTAAAACTATGAATGTCATGTAATTTATTTAAAAGATCGGATTCGGAATAAAAAAAAAAAAGTACGAGTGGAAAATAATGCTTTAAAAAATATGAAAGCCTCTAAAAGTCCAAATTGATTTAAATGCAGCTCCCTTTGACTTCTATGGGACCTCGACAATTTTTACCCGGTGAAGTTTGTTAGTAGTTTTTTTTTTACACTTAAATCTTTGTATTAAACACTTAGAGCTTTTTAAACAAATAAGAAAACCAAGATTGGCGGAAAAAAAAGTTTTGACTGTTAGTAAATGGGCACTTTTATATTGGTTGCCACATTTTATAATAATTGTGTTATCCCACAGCCACAGCCCCTTCCCAGAGACTATTATCCCACTGTTACTATAGGCACCATCTCTCCCTACTATACCTGCTATCCCACAGTCACACTCCCTTCCCAGAGACTATTATCCACTGTTACTATAGGCACCATCTCTCCCTACTATACCTGCTATCCCACAGTCACAATACCTTCGAAGTGACTATTATCCCACTGTTACCATAGGCACCGTCACCTTTAGTACAACTTCTAATCTGTTTGGTCATCAGCAATTTTTTGAATATGCTGCAGTAGGACAGTGCCGTTCATGCTGATTCACTGAGAATAAAATATTGAAATTAGATAATTACAGATTAAACCATCTTTAAGAAAAACACAAAACTAATTAATCCTTGTCAGTAGAGAGACATGTATTTCAAGCAAAAATAAGTTGAACTGCTCCGAAATCCAAATAAAATGAATTGCTGTCCAGCCCCCATCCCAAGCCTCACTTAACTTTGACAAAAGACTGACTGAGGAAACTGTCCAAGTGCAGCAGAGTTTAAGTGTTAACTGAAGACTAACAAACCGAGACTGGCTCACATATATCCCATACACGGACTGTGCCATTTCTGTATCCAATATTCCCAGTAACAAAGCCATTTTTTATGAAAACAGCAAAAATACAAATGGATCCACCATTATTATTTTCTTACCAATTAGATCCTAAGCCACTTTTATAAATTTCAGTTCTGGGTCAGTCCACCGCAAGGCCAACATTAGGTGACCTTTATAAAGATTATATAGTGAATGTTATTACTTTAGAATGGTAAACAATCTCTGTGAAGCAGAGCCTGCCTTATAAACATTATACAAAGGATAAAAATAATACAAGGCACAATATATCCAGCACTAAACAGGTCAACATATCAGGGCTAGATATGGGCATTAGTAATGGAGCTGTTATTACTGAGGTCAGAACAAAGTGACTCAAGGGTGATATTTAAGATTTAGTGAATAAAGCAGAAGGGATCATTGTTTCTAACCCTCCAATTTGACTTATTTCCTTCAGGCTGGAGCCAGAGGAGAGAGAGAGCTGGGTGACAAGGCTGAAAATAATAGGGAAATCATGTAATACAGGTATGGGACCTGTTATCCAGAATGCTCGGGACCTGGGGTTTTCCTTATATCGGATCTTTACCATAATTTGGAGTTTCATAAAGTCTACTAGAAAATCATGTAAACATTAAAGGGGTTGTTCAACTTTGCGTTAACTTTTAGTATAATGCAAAGAGTGGTATTCTGAGACAATTTGCCATTGGATTTTTTTTGTTACGTCTGGTTTTTGAGTAAATTAGATTTTTATTCAGCAGCTCTCCAGTTTGCAATTTCAGCACTGGTTGCTATGGTAAAATGACACTAGCAACCATGCATTGATACAAATAAGACATTGAGATATGAATAGGAGAGGCCTGAATAGACCAATGAGTAATAGAAAGTAGCAATAACAATACATTTGTAGCTTTACAGAGCATTTGTTTTTTTTTTTTAAAGGGGTCAGTGACCCCTATTTGAAAGCTGGAAAGGGTCAGAAGAAGAGAACAAATAATTAAAAACCTTTTAAAAATTAATCATGAAGACCAATTGAAAATTGCTTAGAATTGGCCATTCTATAACATACTAAAAGTTAATTTAAAGGCGAACCACTCCTTTAATTAAACTGGTTTTGCTCCCAATAAGGATTAATTATATCTTAGTTGAGATCAAGTACAAGCTACTCTTATTATTACAGAGAAAAAGGAAATCATTATTTATAATTTGGATAAAATGGAAATGAAACTGTTGTCATTTCTTTCCCTGCCGTTGTATCCCTTTGATGTTGTAAGTTAATTGCAAATGCTCTCTCCCTTCTACTCTGGGTGCAAAAGTGATCAAACCATTACAACCTGTTTTGAGTGCAGCCGTTTCTATGATTGCATAAAAATCCCCCAATTTCAATTTGGCTGGGTGCTAATCATTTTTGTTTAAGGGTTTCCAGATTTCTGAGGACATTCTGCCTTATGTTTGCCAATGTGTGTGCATTCTTGAGATGTCTTTGGTTTTGCAAGGAATGTGCAAAACAGTGATGAACAGCAGAAGTGCATTTGATCAACTCATGTCACTGAGTTTACAGTTGTTTTGCTTTGTTCCAGCCAATTCTGGTCACATGCAGTATTTGATTGATGTCTGCTTTGTCTGTTGACCTAGCTGACCCACTACCTATACTCCCTCCAGCCTTACCAAACTACATGCTAGATCAGGGATCACCAACCTTTTGAACCCGTGAGCAACATTCAGAAGAAAAAGGAGTTGGGGAGCAACACAAGCATGAAAAATGTTCTTCGGCGCCAAATAAGTGCTGTTATTGGCGTTTTTTGTAGCCCCTATGTGGATTGTCACCCTAGATTACGGCTCTGTTTGGCACTGTACCTGGTATTTATACAATCAAAACTTGCCTCCAAGCCTGGAATTAAAAAAAAAAGCACCTGCTTTGAGGACACTGGGAGCAACATCCAAGGGGTTGGAGAGAAACATGTCGTTCACAAACTACTGGTTGGGGATCACTGTGCTAGACTAATATTAATATTTTTACTCATAGACCTGCTTGAGGCACCTTAAAGGAGAAGTCAACCTGTAATGCATTAAACCCCATGCCCCCCTCTGGGCAAATGCCCCTAAGTTGGTACTTACCCCCCCACCGTGGAGTTTGCAGGCGCCTGGATTCTTTCTCACTTGGCGGTGCATGCACAGTAGGATCATTTGCCGGTTCAGCTCTACTGTGCATGCGCCTAATATCACAAAGCTATATTATTGAAACTTCGTGACTTTCAGCGCATGCGCAGTAGAGCTGAAACGGCAAATGCTCCTACTGTGTATGCGCTGCCAAATGCCGATGGATCCTGGAAGAAGACTGCACAAGAGAAGATTGCGTCTTTAAACTCCACAGTAAAGACCTGGGGGGGAGGGGGGTAAGTGGCAACTTAAGGGCATTTGCCCGGGGGTGAATTAGGCAAGGATGGAGGGTGACTTACCAGTGGAGGGGGGCATGGGGTTTAGGGCATTAAAGGTTGACTTCTCCTTTAAACCATTCTACACACCCTATATTTACCAACATGAAAAATCTGTATACAGGCAGTGTCATCCGATTTGGTAAAAATGTGGACAAATAGGTCAACATAATCTGCCCATTACTCACTATCATGATTTATTGTTTTGTCTCTTAAAGCAAATGTGTTACTGTGGCTGTGAGTTGCTTTGCTTATCAAACTCAGTATTTGTTTATTGTTCCCAAGACCATGAAGACCCAGATTAAGATGGACAAATGTAATCTTGCTGATAGACCATCTGGGCATGATGAGGGTCAGTTTGGACAGGCAACCAGCTACCCTGACTAATGCCAGATGATCTGTCCAAACTGAAAGTTCATCAATATATCATGTTGGCATGTTCAAAACAAATAATCAGAGATCACACATAGGGGGTATTTTATTATGCTTTCAGGGCAGAGTGCAAGAGTACTAGGGGATGCAAGAGCATGCCTCTTAGTGTTCATCCATAGAGCAATTCTGCCAAGGTCCAAGGGGAATGGATTTACTCTGCGCCTTGCACCGTATGCAATTATGGGACACCTACCTGCCTCCCACCCCTCAAGAATACATTTTGGCCAAATACCATCACTCTGAAACAGAGCACAGAAACCTGTTGCAAATAAAACAGTTTAAAGGTCACCTGTCACATTAAATAGTTTCTCCCACCAGAATTGTGGGCTAATAGAGCTCGCACTATGGCTGGGGGAAACAAAAGGTTTTTTTTTGTTTTTTTTTTAAATTGCCCCTGCCAACACTAGGCTGCCCACACCAGAAGGGAGCTGCCAGTGCAGGCCATGGCCATGTCGAGGCACAAACATGCACATAATGAGTGAGTGCCGCAACACGCTTATTATGCGCTTGACAGATTGTGATGTGCAAATATTATGCGCATGCACGATACACAACATGGTCACTCATACTTATATATATATATATACACACATATATATTGTTTCCTCCAACTGGTGTGTGGGCTTGCACCTTTGGTGGGGGAAACTATTATAGGGTAACAGGTGCTCTTTAAGTGCAAACTAAGGCTACCACCTGGCCTGCCAGCCCGCCTATTTCCCCACCACCATACATTATAGCTCCACCCCCAAGTCATGCCATGACCCACCTCCAACCCAAAGGACAGGAAAGGAAAAAGGTCGTAACCATAGCGCCAAGGAAAGAAACCGATTGTGATGTTTTTTTTCTCTTTGCACCTTGAGGTGGGTGATATCGGGCTGATCCGATCGTGGGCCCTAGGGGGAGGGCCCCATACACGGGCCAACAGTAGGGATGCACCGAATCCACTATTTTGGATTCGGCCGAACCCCCAAATCCTTCCAGAAAGATTCGTTTGAACACCGAACTGAATCGGAACCCTAATTTGCATATGCAAAAGTCACGTGATTTTGCAAATGCAAATTAGGATTCGGTTCAGACAGGCAGAAGGATTTGGCCGAATCCAAATCCTGCTGAAAAAGGGCGAATCCTGGCAGAATTCTGAACCGAATCCTGGATTCAGTGCACCCCTAGCCAATCGGCTGGCGACTTCGTCTGTCGGCAGCTTTTACCGGCCCATGTATTGCCACCTTTACCCAATTCACAGCAAATGAAATTGAACATTAATGTCTTGTATTGTATTGGCCTGATTTTGTCAGTAGTATGAGGATTGTCCTATGACATGAGGATTATGTATCTGTATCAACCCCCACTTATACTGATACATCCACATTTACTCACTGAACATTTACAGAAAAAAACAATTCAGAAGCAGAACAAGATATCCCTTTTTTCCCCTCCTGTTTTTAATGGAAAGCCCTTCATACCTTTGTGTAATTTAAGGATGATTGGAGCCTTGATGTAAGGGCGTTTCTCCACTTTCTTTTGCTGTTCAATTTGATATAATCCGAAGGAACTGAACAGCCTTACAAATCAGGCAGTGGAAAGGGAGGTTTGGTAGCAAACAAGTTATAAAAGTAAATATACTCTCGCAAGGTCAAAAGATAGGCTTTCTGTCAAGAAATCAATGCTGAAGGAGTATCATATAAAACCTTTGCTTTCCCCGGGACTTTACTACCCTTATTTCTCTTTCCAGATTGTATCGTTTAAACGAACACAGATCTGAAGTAATTATATAAAGCAACACAAAGGGAGGTTTAAGAAAGATTTACACCTTCATGTGATAATGTTCCTTCATTCATTATAAATGAAATCAAGGTTGTTTGGAAATGCCGGATGAATTTTCGCCGAGCGCAGAATACCGACTTGGGAGTACATTTACTAAAGAGCAACCTGGCATGACTGAGTGGAACGATGAAAATTTGCATGTTTAATTTACACCAACGCCAATTGCCAAGTTTATTAAAGGGAAAACGCATGCTAAATAAGCAGTGGGTATTGTGAGCTGCAGCCCCTGGGGCTTTGTTTCAAATCCACTCTGTTTTCCTAGGATGGAGAGATAAAGCACAGGCCTAGGCACACACAAGGATCAGCTTTATTTTGGAGCAAAGCTGCTTTATGCAGAAGTCTTGAGAGCCACTGAGACACACACCATGTATTGTCCACTGAAATACTAGTCACTTTAGAGCCCAGGAACTTGCCTATCGATAGCAAGATGCTAGCAACATAAAGGCATACTGTCATGGGTAAACGTTTTTATTTTTCAAAATAATAGTGCTGCTCCAGCAGAATTCTACACTGAAATGCATTTTTCAAAAGAGCACACAGATTTTGTTTATATTCAGTTTTGAAATCTGACATTGTCAGTTTCCCAGCTGCCCCCAGTCATGTGTCTTGTGCTCTGCAAGTAGGGTTGCCACCTTTTCCTGAAAAAAATACCGGCCTTCCTATATATTTACCTTTTTTTCCTATTAATAACATTGGGATCAACCATCAAAAATACCGGCCAGGCCGGTAAAATACCAGCCAGGTGGCAACCCTATCTGCAAGTGTGAGTGATGTCACCCCCTCCCTTTCTCCTCCAGCAGCCTAACAACAGAACAATGAGAAGGTAACCAGATAGCAGCTCCCTAACACAAGATAACAGCTGCCTGGTAGATCTAAGAACAACACTCAGTAGTAAAAACCAAGTCCCGCTGAGACGGATTCAAACAGTAACACCACAAAATGAGTGTTTTAAAGTAAAGAAAATATCATGTAGTGTTGCCCTGCACTGTTAAAACGGATTTGTTTGCTTCAGAAACACTACTATAGTTCATAGAAACAAGCTGCTAAGTAGCAATGGGGGAAATTGAAAAACGGCTATATAGCACAGGATAAGTAATGGATAACAGATAACATTATGTTCTACAGAGCTTATCTGCTATCTGCTGTGTAACTTGAGCCTTTTCTCCTTTGAATGGCTGCCACCATGGCTACACCACAGCTTATTTGTATAAACAAAAGTAGTGCTTCTGAAGCAAACACAGCAGTTTTACCAGTGCAGGGCAACACTGCATTATATTTTTATTACTTTAAAACATTAAAATTTTTTGATGTTACTGGTCCTTTAAGTAGGAGGAATAACAGCCTGATAGAAAGTAGCTCCATCCTAAAGTGCTGGCACAAGTCACATGACTGGGGGCCTGACAATACGTCTAGCCATGTGTCAGATTTCAAAATTGAATATAAAAAAAATCTGTTTGCTCTTTTGAGAAATGGATTTCAGTGCAGAAGTCTACTGGAGCAGCACTATTAAATGTGTTTTGGAAAAAAAACATCTTTTCCCATGACAGTATCCCTTTAAAAGAGAAGGTAAGTCATATCCCACTCTGGGGTGCCAGACCGGTGCTTCTATCAACTGAAAACTGCACCGGCCTGATTTTATTACAGTGAATTTTCCTCTTCCAGCTTCTTTTTTCTTCAGCCCTGCTCCTCCTTATACCCATAGAACACTAATGAAGACGGTACAAATATCTCCTGCGCTTGAAGTCCTGCAGTTAATAATGCTGTTAAGCTGTGCCAGCCGTACTGCCGTTGACTGAATCAAAGCATAAGATAAATTCAGAAAATGAATAACAAAACCCTCACTTGCCACCAAACAGGGAAGCTTTGCTAGGCGGCTTGCCTTCTGTTAAGTGTCTGCTGTAATGGGGAAACTTGCTTGGATATTACTGCCAGGATTTCCCACTCACTTTGGGCTCTTGACGCTTCACTTTGGTGGAGACCT
>CM044443.1:120291910-120305363 GCA_024363595.1 Xenopus borealis | reverse complement strand
TCCCTTCTTTATTCGCAGCACTGCTGGTTCTGACTCTGCATTGAAATATTATAGCAGAAGTTGCCTTTTATTCAACCAAGTCCCCACAATGCCTTGCATGTTCCGTGTTTAAAAAACCAGGGAAGAGGTAGGCAACAAGTTGTGGAAATTGAAGGATGCCAGCGCAGAGTGAGAACCATTATATGTATAATAATGTAAAAATGTCCCAATTGAAAAGCATTGAGTGCGTCTATACCTGCGCTCCTCTGCGGCTGAAAGCAGCAAAACGGAACACAGGGGAGCGCAGGTAAAAACGCTTGTGTGTAAGAACCCTTAAAGTAGAACCTCCATTGCAGCTGCTGAGCATTGTTTACTAACAACACAAAAACATATGTTTCCCTGATTGGCAGTCACAATACGCTGTAGAGCAAAACAACAGCACAACATATTGTGTATGCAGATTAACACCTTCCTTGGTAATGAACGGAGGAAATATCCCACAACAATAACAGCAACAATAATTATCCTCATTAGTACAGGGAAGGATGGTGGAAATAAGGTAAGAATTAGATTCAGACCTGTAGCAATAAGATTTGTGTCACTGCATGGGGACAGGATTGCTTGGTAGGTGTGATAAGGCCCCCATACACGGGCCAATAAAAGCTGCCAACAGACCCAAGTCAGCAGCTTATTGGCCCATGTGTGGGGCCCTCCGTCGGGCTTCCCCAATCAATATCTGGCCGAAAGTTGGCCATATTTCGTTCGGGCAGGGTAAAAAATCCCATTGGACCGCGGCCGCATCTGTTCCTTCATGCAGTTCCGCGATCCGACGTCCCATAATGGCTGCATTGTGATCCAATCGTTGGGCCCTAGGGCCCACAATCTGATCAGCCTATCACCCACCTCAGTGTGGGCATATTGGGGAGAGATCCGCTAGTGTCTATACCTGCGCTCCCCTGAACGCAGCAAAACGGAACACAGGGGAGCGCAGGTAAAAACGCTCGTGTGTAAGAGCCCTTAGTGTGTTTTAACTGAGAACTGGCTGGGGCTGCTGGTATTTACCCATTACTCACATACCCAAGGGGATGGCATTGAATTCAGCTTCATGCCTTTAAATCTTTTTAAAGATTGTAGGAAATATTACTTACTCAGTAGTAGCTGTGCTCAGTTATATTTGTAGCCCTCTTTGTTCAGTGGAGTCTCAAATAATACTCACAACCAACCCTACAAATCCCTACAATATAAAATAACAGTCATTTCAAAGGACAAGTAAAATGAAATTCATACAGTGCCAGTGTGCTATTTACCATCCAGTGAATTTTACATACTAGCTTAGACCTTAGACTACAGGTTGGCTGTCCTGGCCGCTGATATGCGGGGTATGGGCCTTAACATGACTCCATTGTTCCAATACACCAGAGACCCCTCTCTATTTTACTCTACTGCATATCACTGGGGCTGGCGCAGGAGTGAGGCAGGAACAGGTCACTAAGGTTACCATACATTTATTTTTTAAGTATATTTAAGTTCTCTTTACTTGTTTTTTAAATAAAAATATCTCCCTTGCTAGATATGATGCATAAGCTTGAAACCACAAAACTGTACCAATTTTACTAAAGTTTTCATCTTCCCCAATTCAAATAAAAAAGGGAATATTTTTACCCCTTTATGAAAAGTCAAGTTGGAAATATTTGTATGTGGGTTTTTTTCCCACTGGGCAGCTATTGGAAAGTACATTTGTATTCCTCCCAACTGTCCTTTTTTTTTTGCAGGACAGTCCCGATTTTGACAGCTCAACTCAACTGCAGTCCTGGATTGTTACTGAAATTTCCCGAGTTTCTCTTTGATCTCCTGGCACTGAACTGCCAAAAAAAAAAGATACAAAGTTTCTAACTTAATTCAGTTTCGGAAGAGAGTCCAGAATATGTGCCAGGTGCTCTTAGATACATTTGTAACAATTTAAGATTAGCAAAGAAACTATTGTAACAATTTAAGATAAGCAGGTCTCTTGGGGAAAGTGACTTGCACCTTAAAGGGCAATTCACCTTCATTAGCAAAGCTTTAATAACACATGAAAAACCACAGAAATGTGTTCAAACTTTCATAACCTGCTAAATTTTGTAAAATGAACATGGTAATTATAATTAGGGGGTGTGGCCACATAATGGGCATGGTCAAAAAGTTCACTGTGCTCCATGTGGCAAATCTTTTTGTCCCTCTTTATATTTCCAAAATGTTGGGAGGTATGCATGTAGGCCATTTGCTGCCATTACTGAACCTGTAAAGAAAATGTAATTACCCATGCAGACAAAACTTCATCCTTCATATAGTGTGGAGAAGGAAAGATGTTAAAAAGTGGGGGCACTATACTCTAAAGTTGGCCATAAATGTGCTGATTATTAACCAATAACAAACAGCCATTCCATTCTTCAGACCAAGTTAATTGGCCTCTCGTTTTGGACACGTGTGTCCATTTTTAGACGCCAGCGAACATTGCAGGCTTAAAAAAAAAAAAAAACAGACGCCCGCGTCCAAAAAAACTTTTTCCTGGTGTTACGCACATTTATTCACTGGCAGCCAATCGCGGGAATTCGTCTGAAACTTTCTTTCATACGATAGTAACTTTGCGTCTATGGCCAGCTTTAGGGTGATGACAAATAGGCCTGCCCCCCCCACCCCCCCCCAGTGGAGAACATCAGTAGTCAAAATGTTGCTGTCCAACTATCTCTGCTCCTAATGTGATTGTTCTATGTGCATCAGCCAGGTTGCTTGCCATTCAAATACTTTAGGACTGATGACAGGCAGCCAGATTAGTATGTTCACCACTGTCCACCATTGTTTTCTGCTGGATAGCAGCAGCAGCAGACAATATTCCATTTGTACCATTAGCCTTTCACCTTATTGTGGTTACCACTGAAATATGTTTATGGTATCACGTTGAACCTAATCCTGGGCAGTTGTCCCGACTAAAAAGCATAAAGGGATACCTGCAATGGTAATTATGGTATATCATGAGACTTCTACAAGAAAACATAGGAGATGTTACAGCATCCAAATGGTGATGCCAATAAATACATAATTTGATGCCCTGTGTAATGCTATTCCACATTGACAGATCTGTCATGGAAATTTAACACAACTGCATCACCGTGGGGTAAATTGTAGGAGCTTGTGTGATAATGGCTTACTAAAACTGTCCATACACAGGCCAATAAATGCTGCCACTGCCCCTCCAGGCCATGTATCCCATGAATGGGGCCTTCAAGAGGTACTGCTCAAATTATATCTGGACCAGATAGTGCTCTGACGGATTTTGAAAATCTTGTTGGATAAGGACCATTGCATCTATATCCTCTCCTGATGGGTCTCAGTAGTTCCCCATTATGATCTGATCATTGGCCTGGGGGCAACAAGTTAGAATCATCTCAATTTCGCTTGCTGAGTTAGTGGCCAAATTGGGTAAAGATCTTCTGATGTGGTTAGGGTCAGACTAGGCCAACTGAACACTGGAAATAAAAAAACAGAGTGCCCCAGCCCTCAATAACCCAGACCCACTTCCCATGGCTGCCTGACTCATTGTGCACTAATCCTGACCTCCCCCATGCCAATTGTGGTCAAATATAGATATAAAGGTATTTGCTGGTAGTGGGACAGAAGAGGGGCCCATCAACCGGTGCCCAAGTTGTGGGATCAGCTCCCAGCACCCATCAAAGGCCGAAGTCTAAGAGTTGAGCTTAATGAAGTCGTCTGCACTTAGGGTTGCCACCTGCCCGGCATTTTACTGGCCTGGCCGGTGAAAATTAAGCTTGATCTCAATGCTATCAATAGGGAAAATGCATAAAAATATAGGAAGGCTGGTATTTTTTTCAAGAAAAGGTGGCAACTCTATTTGCACATGGATAGGAAACTGGCTACAGGATCGGGTACAGAGGGTGGTTGTTAATGGTACATTCTCTACTTGGAGTAAGGTTCTTAGTGGGGTACCTCGGGGCTCGGTATTGGGTCCACTTTTATTTAACTTGTTAATTAATGACTTAGGCGAGGGTACTGTACAGGGTCGGACTGGGCCGGCAGAGCACTGGGAAAAAAACGGTGGGTCCCCAGCTCTTTGAGTCCCACAGGACCAGATCCACACCCAGACCTGCTGCCTCAATGCCTTAACCCCCTCTGTCACGCGTCACGGCAAAAAAATTTGCACATAGACGCCACTGTGCTCATGCACACGTATGCACCACCCCACGCATGCGCACAAGCACTGAGACACTGACATGCCCACAAACACGACGCAGCGTGTTGGAGTGGCAGGGGGGCTGGAGGCGGACCTGGGGCAGTTGCCCCCCAGTCTTACTCTGGTACTGTAAGTAATGTATCAGTGTTTGCAGATGACACAAAACTATCCAGCCCAATTAATTCCATCCAGGATGTGGCACTTGCAACAGGATCTTGACAAACTGGCAATCTGGGCAGCTAAGTGGCAAATGAGATTCAATATTGATAAATGTAAAGTCATGCACCTGGGATGTAAAAATATTCACTTCTACCCTTAATGGGACTGCACTAGGCAAATCCATAATGTAAAAAGACCTTGGAGTCCTTGTAGATGATAAACTTGGCTGTAGCAAGCAATGCCAGTCAGCAGCATCACGGACCAATAAGGTCTTGAGCTGCATTAAAAGGGGCATAGAGTCACGGGAGGAGGGGGTCATTCTTCCACTTTATAGAGCACTTGTAAGGCCACATTTAGAATATGCCGTACAGTTTTGGTCTCCCTCACTCAAACAGGACATTATTGTATTAGAGAGGGTACAGAGAAGGGCAACTAAGCTGGTAAAGGGAAAATCTTAGCTATGAGGAAAGACTGGCCAAATTGTGGATGTTCCTGCTGGAGAAGAGGCACTTAAGGGGTGATATGATAACTATGTATAAATATATAAGGGGATCATATAATAATCTCTCTAATGTTTTATTCACCAGTAGGTCTTTCCAGCTGACACAAGGTCACCCATTCCGATTAGAAGAAAAGAGGTTCTGCCTAAATATTCGGAAGGGGTTTTTTTACAGTGAGAGCTGTGAAGATGTGGAATTCTCTCCCTGAAACTGTTGTACTGGCTGATACATTAGATAGCTTTAAGAAGGGGTTGGATGGCTTTATAGCAAGTGAGGGAATACAGGGTTATGGAAGATAGCTCATTATACAAGTTGATCCAGGGACTAGTCCCATTGACATTTTGGAGTCAGGAAGGAATTTTTTCCCCTCTGAGGAAAATTGGAGAGGCTTCAAATGGGTTTTTGCCTTCCTCTGGATCAACTAGCAGTTAGGCAGCTGAAAATAGAGAGAAAATCTTGAACTCGCTGGGCGAGTGCCTTTTTTCAACCCAAGTTACTATGTGAATATGTATTAGAGCTCATTACAATTTTTTGCAGGTAATTGCTTTATAAATATATATTATAATTGTATTTTGTTAATTTCTACTTGTTAGAGACTTAGTTTGAACACATTCTAATCATCAGACTTACGGTGATCTATCTGCTGTATGACCTCATGCTGCTGGGAATTCAGTAAGCGCACGAGGGCTGCATCTTGTTCATCCAGCTCATATATAAAAACAGATTTAGCTTCTATGTTGTATAACGTTGCAAGATTTTACCAAGTAAGTTTTCTGGACAAAGGATCTCCTTTTGAGACCAAAGCAGTAGTATCTGCCTGTGTGTAAATAAACATTGTACTAATAATACTACAGGTGTGGGACCTGTTATCCAGAATGCTCGGGACCTGGGACTTTCTGGATAATGGCTTTTTCTGTAATTTGGATCTTCATACCTTTAGTCTACTAGAAAATCATTGAAACATAAAATAAACCCAATAGGCTGGTTTTGCCTCCAATAAGGATTAATTATATTTTAGTTGGGATCAAGTACAAGCTACTGTTTTATTATTACAGAGAAAAAGGAAATAATTTTTTAAAATTTTGATTATTTGGATAAAATGGAGCCAATGGGAGACCGCCTTTCCGTAATTCGGAGATTCGTGGATAATGGGATTCCGGATTATGGATCCCACACCTGTAGTTACACCACTATCTATAACCTAAACGTAGATTAAATCATTAGGGGGCATATCCAACAGGCAGACAGTCTCTTTGTCTCTCTAGGGATAGCTGCAGAGATACAGTAGTATACAGTATATGTGACTGGTGATGTATTAACATAGGGGCTATACTTCAAGTACAAGGTACTGTTTCTTTATTAAAGAGGAAAAATGAAATCAATTGCAATGAAATCTAATAAAAGGAAATAATTTTTTTTTTCAGTTTGGATTATTTGGAAACATTTTCTATGGGAGAAGGTTTTTCCCCGTAATTCTGAGCTTTCTGGATAACTGGTTTTATGGGTAATGGATCCCACACCTGTTAAATACGGCCTTCCCGTGATTTGGAGCTTTCTGGATAATGGGTTTCCGGATAATGGATCCCATACCCTTACAAGCACACTATATTCCGCAGCCTTATGATGTTGCTATGGAGCAGCTATTAACAGGGTCGGACTGGACATGGGGGGGGGCAACTGGGTTACTAACGCCTGCCCCCCTATGCATGCCATGCTTGAATGCAGACGCACATGCAATATCGGGGCCACTATTAATTTTATTCGGGGGGCTGACCCAGAGATCAGGGGGCTGAGCCGGCAGGGGCCCATGCGTGCCGGCTGCCTGGGCTCACCGGGGTTTTTCCCGCTGTCCCACTGTCCCAGTCCGACGCTGACTATTACCCCCATTAGACCCATATTACAGAAGAAATGGACACAATAGCAATAGCTTTGCCCAGTGTAGCACACCTTAGCAGACAAGAAACACCCATTCCTGTGTTAACTTGTTATGATATTTATATGATCAATGAAATCTAATAAAAGGAAATATTTTTTTTTTTTTCAGTTTGGATTATTTGGAAAAATTGTCTATGGGAGAAGGTCTTTCCCATAATTCTGAGCTTTCTGGATAACTGGTTTTCCGTGTAATGGATCCCACACCTGTTGAATACAGCCTTCCCGTGATTCGGAGCCTTCTGGATAATTGGTTTCCGGATAATGGATCCCATACCCTTACAAGCACACTATATTCCCCAGCCTTATGATGTTCCTATGGGGCAGGAGTGGACATGGGGGGGCCAACTCGGTTACTAACTCCGCCCCCCCCACACGAATGCTCGAACGCAGACGCGCATGCGACATCAGGGCCACTATTCATTTTATTCGGGGGGCTGGGCCAGTGGGGACCCAGAGATCAGGGGGGAGGGGGCTGAGTCGGCAGGGGCCCATGAGTGCCAGGGCCCACCGTGTTTTTTCCTGGTGTCCCACAGTCCGACGCTGACTATTACCCCCGTTAGACCCATATTACAGAAGAAATGGACACAATAGCAATAGCTTTGCCCGGTGTAGCACACCTTAGCAGACAAGAGACTCAACTCGTTACGATGTTTATACGGGCAGCGAAATCCAAAGATCAATAGACCGCATTTGTATCACTAATGGAACCTGCAATGGACCTGTTAGTTTTAAAGACAGCCCAATCCAGACGGGAGGTCGGAGTCGACATACTGAGTCAATTCTAGGACTAGAAACACTGCTGGTTCCCCCCTGTGAGTGGTGTGTATTTTCATTGCACAGTGATCATTGCCTTTCCCCAGGCTGGAGATTGGCCACATGAAGTGTCTGCTAATTTCACAGCCCTTCTCTCGTTCTCTCCCAGCCCTCTCATCACAATGGAGGCTACGTGTTCTCTGCCTGCCACCAAATTAGCTTCAGCCCCACTCCTGCAGTTCCTCCGCTGCTGCTGCTGCTGCTGCTGAGGCTGCTACCACCAAGGTCTCCATGACGACACTGTCACCCCTCCCCTCTACAGCATCTTCTTTTCTGAGCATCCTAAAAGACAGCCTTGGAAGCCAATCAGGAACCCCGCATCTAAAGGCAAGTAGGCGGGAGGAAAGGAGGGTCATCTACCCATCACATAGAAGGGGGGGGGTCTTGCAACATACAGAGGAGAAAAATACCCATCTGAGCCTCATCATATTTTTTTATACATTCATAGATATTATTTTTATAACGCAGACGCGCACCTATGCATATATAAATAGGATCAGGTGTATTTATATAGCATAGAGTGTGTTCCTCTTTATTCAGCGGGGCTGGAATATTAACACTGAATAACAGCATCACGTTTTTCCCCCAGATAAGCGGCAAGGTTTATGCTGGTAGCCTCTGTGCCTACACTCCTGCTTGTGGCTATTTCTTTTCTGCATTTTGCCTCCCTACTGACCATGAGACACACCATGAGACCTGGGGCTCTTCTTTCTGCAATGCTTTCATGCCAATGGGGATGCAGGTAAGAGAGGGGCAGGTAGAGGCCTCATTACTCTCTATCGTTTATATGCAAAGGATTTATATATATATATATATGTATATCTATCTATATATATATATATGTATATATATATATATAGACAACACCGATCCGTGGATCAAGTATTATCTCAATGGCTTTCCTTGCCAGGGAGACACAATAGATTTCAATTTTTTTTTTTTTTCTGCTGGGCTTACTATTCTATTTTACTGTGATTATTTTCTGTATCAGTATACTGAGTAGGTAACATTTCCACTCTGTTGTGCAATGCCGTCTATTTATCCCTTTCTTTTCGTTCCCCTGCTTGTGATGTAGCAGAGTCTGATCTCTCCAGAGCTGCAGAATTTGCCTCCCTAAGATGCTCAGACTGGACCCCTTATTTATCCTGGTGGTTTCCATGTCGTATTTCAATCCTGAAAAGGCCTTAGCAGCCCCGGCAGAAATCGGTAAGCCCACCCTCTTTTTTTATTTCACCCCCCTAATCTAATCCCCCCCCTTGGGTGCCATTCCGTCACCTGGATTTGTAATCCGTACAGGAGCAAGTGCCCCATTGTGTCCAATATGTTTCCCTGTGCACACGTTACATTGATAGTATCTCATCTGTAGCATTTGCCTTTTCCCCCCTTCTTCTACCCATGAAATCTTTTGTTTGAATGTCCTTCGAGACTAGCACCAAAGGAAAAAAAATGCCTAATTAAGATTTTTGGCCTGGCGGAGGTGTCCTTTGGGGTTGCAGAAACGTAACCAGTTAAATAAGTTGCAACTAGAACACTGCACATTGGGCTGGGTACTGTGGGTGTTTATATATTATACTGTTGGGCAGTTTATAGATATAGATATATACAGAACTCCAGGCAGCCCTGGCTAACCTTTAAAGGGATATTGTCATGATAAAAAATGTTTTTTCATCAGTTAATAGTGCAGCAGAATTCTCACTGAAATCCAATTCTCATAAGAGCAAACAGATTTTTTTATATTTAATTTTGACATGGGGCTAGACATGTTGTCCGTTTCACAGTTTCCCCCAGTCATGTGACTTGCCCTCTGATAAACTTCAATCACTCTTTACTGCTGTACTGCAAGTTGGAGTGATATCACCCCCCTCCCTTCCCCCCCAGTTGCCTAACTACAGAACAATGGGAAGGTAACCAGATAACAGCTCCCTAAAGATGACCATACACGGGCCGATAAAAGCTGCCGACAGACCTAGTCCGACGGGCTCCCCCGATCGATATCTGGCCGAAAGTTGGGCAGATGTCGCTCAGACGGAACTAAAAATCCTGTCAGATCAACGAACAGATGCGGCCCCACGATCCAACCACCCGTTTTCACTTCATTATGATCCAATCATTGGGACCTAGGGCCCATGATCGGATCAGCCCGATATCGCCCACCTCAGGATGGGCATATCGGGGAGAGATCCAATCATTTGGAAGCATGAGCGGATCTCTCATGTATGGCCACCTTAACACAAGATAACAGCTGCCTGGTAGATCTAAGAACAACACTCAATAGTAAAAATCCATGTCCCACTGTGTTACATTCAGTTACATTGAGTAGGAGAAACAACAGCCTGCCAGAAAGCAGTTCCCTCCTAAAGTGCTGGCTCTTTCTGAAATCACATGACCAGGTAAAATGACCTGAGATGCACCTACACACCAATATTACAACTAAAATAAAATACACTTGCTGGTTCAGGAATAAGATGTTATATTGTACAGTGAATTAATTGCAGTGTAAACAGAGTAATTTAGAAATAAAAACTACTAAAAATCATGACAGAATCCCTTTAAAGGGATGCTAGGAGCTACCTCTGCCACAGCTGCAGAGCCTCTGTTTTTGAATATTCCTGAGATGAGCGATAGGAGGCACTCCAGATGTTATTAAACTACAACTCCCAGCTGCTCCAAACCTGCCTCTGTAACTGAACTACCAAGTTGCTGCTGTATAGCAGCGATGAGGAGTGTGCTAAGGTAAATTAGATTGTAAGCTCCAATGACCAGAGAATGACGATGGCTTCTGGTAAAGCCCTGCACAACAATATCTATATAAAAACAGGATAATAATGAGCTAAAGGTGTCTTATAGCAGTGTTTGTTTAACGGTCACTGGTTATTGACCTGCCGGTGCCAGACACGTTTTATTGCCGTGACACATCCTGCGTACAGTGTCCTTAAGAAGTTAATCCAGCCTGGGTTGTAAATATTGATAAGCAAGGGAATCAAGAGAAAATAGATGGAGCCCCATCCAGGGATAATGAAAAGGCTCAGTTACTTGGGTAAAATGTATGCTCGCTTCTCTGCTTGAGCCAATTCCCCCATGAGATGCTTAGTGTTTACCTCAAAAGCTCCCAGGGGTAGATCTGGGTTTAACTGCACTGCTGATCTACAGACAGTAGTAACAACAAATGAGATGGAGACGGGGAGGCATGTACTGGAATAATTCATGGAACCTTAAAGTGAGGTTGCGGAGGGGACTTGATGTATGTTCTTTAACGGAAATATATTTTTGGTTTTCCTTTTTTAAATCATATCATTCTCCCCTTCTTATAACGTTTGCTGTGCTGAGACCTAGATGTTCAACTATAACTTTCAGCATGCAGTTACTAGTGGCTGTAGCCAGTGTCATAATTAGATATTACTGGGCCCCACAGTAAATTCAATGTGGGGCCCCAAAACATAGGTAATTTGACCTTTTGTACCGAGATATATGAACGTTGCTGATTAATTTTGGCCTTTATTGCTGATTAATTTTGGCCTTTATTGCTGATTAATGTTGGCCTTTATTGCTGATTAATTTTGGCTCCCTCTGTAGTATACATAGAGGTTTATTTATCAAAGGTTTTTTTACCTTTACACCCTGGTGTCTGACCGTATTCTCACAAGGAAAATCTGTCCATCAGCAAATGAGGAGTGGTGCCAGGTTAAGCTGTAAAGCCTATGTGCTGGTACTATCCAACTGCAACAATTGATAGTGAGGCGGTAGGTCCAGCACTAGCATCCAGGTACTATTTGTAATTGTATGTTAGTCCCACATGTTCACTATGGCACATTTAGTAGGGTCACGTAAGTAACATGCAGAAGTATTGTTGCAATTGTCCACTCTGGAGACTAATATGAATCCTAAGCAGAAATCTGAATCTAAATGCAAGGGCCACTGTAGATCTCATTATAAGACCGTTTGTTCCAAGTGCATATGGTTCCATAAAATATATGCGATGTTTGTTATGTTTTTAAGGGGTGTCCCCTGTGTCAGACTGGCCTTCCTAGGGCCCCCAAACAAACTTTATATCCTAGGTCCACTATCATAAGAATTAGACAGAGAAATGTTAGACAGAATATACGTTAATGGTGAAAAGAAGAAAAGGTCCCAAATTAGTGCCTACTAGTGCCATAGCCCAATGGGCAACACTCTAGTGCTCTGGAGGGCTAGTCTGATTCTGGTCCAGCCTGTGGCTCTCCAGCTGTTCAGCTGCAATCCCCAACATTACTGTTAGGGGGATTCTGGGAGATGTAGTCCAATGCCAGCTGGAGAGTCACAAATTGGACAAATTTTTCACTTTGGACCCCATATGTTCCACATTGGCCAGGCTCCCCACTTCTTGCCCTGTCTATTTCATGACTAATGAGCTATGTATTTCTGGCATTGTTGTGATCAAATATCAATGCAGGGCAGTGAGTCTCTTTCAGCATCGAACATATGAAAATATTAATTTTCACACCCAAATGTATCCGTGTGTCCACTGACAGGTTGCTGCCATGTCTATCAGTGTAGTTGCAGACACATGGCTGATTGGGTTGCCACCAGGCTGGTGTTTTACAGGCCAGGAAAACAGCTGCCAGGGCTGGAGCCGGTATTACAAAGTTACTGGAAATGTAGTTGCTGGTAAACTTGTAATACTCCAATGTGCAGCCCCTGGCTGCCCCCTTCAGCCCCTCATCCAGTAAAAACTTACCAGTCTCTTATTCTTCATCCTTCCCAAAGACTTTCTTTGACATCTTATTATGTCCCCTCACTGCCATCATCCCACACCTTTACGTCATCGCCCTGCCTCCTGGTGTGTCACCACCACTACTGGCCAGTAAGAATATTTTAGAAAGGTGGCAACCCTAGTGGTGGAAGAGACCCGTGCCCCTGGCGCAACCTTGGTGCCAGAGACACCGCGAGAGTACACGGGACATTTAAAGCTGCAAAGACACCTGCAGCTTATTGGTCCATGTATGGAGCCTAAATCAGCCACTATCTATCGGGCTGGTTTAAAAAGTCAGGAGCCAAGGAGCACATTGCCTCATTGATGTGATCCCTGCCCTGGCAGACTGTTTGTACTGAGTTTTAATCTGATCATTTAACCCCATGGCGTAAAATGTTTGGAACAACCTTGTATTGTCCTCAAGGTGGGCATGTTGAGGAAAGATCAGTTGGTTTGCATGAGGGGTCAGCTTAACTCATCAGTTAAGGGCTACAAGTAATTGATAAGATGTCACTGGAGTCACACCTAGTCCTCCCTCACCTCAGGGAAGTAACCACTGAGCTTTTATCTGCCACAATCCTCTTTCTCACATCAGGAACTTGTTTGTTGAGTGGATGTTCTGCCCACCAAGGTGGTGGCTGAACACAGTTGATAGATCATATGGGCCAAAGATTAGAACACATAGCGGCCCCTACAGTCAGTTGCAGCCATTGCCCAGTAACCTTCAAAATTGATAGTGGAGCCAATAGTTTTGGCCATATAAATGGGGCGGCAGTGGCAGAATAAGCATCCAGTGTTGTCCTGTGTACGGCCAACTTCACTAGATTGTCGCCTTGAAAAAGAGGAGATTTTCCGATTTACGAAATTGACGTGAAATGATCGAAGTTCGTCGAATTCGATCGAATAATGATCGTACGAATTTTTCGTAAAATCTGATATTCTAATTTGGCCTCTTCAATCATCGAATACAGAATTATCGATTAGATCGAATGATCGGATATTCGATATATAATTCGATATTCGATAATTCGATAATGATCGAAGGAATCAAAATGAACCTACCGAATTGCAATAGAAGCCTATGGAAACCCACCATAGGCTTCTGAATAC
>CM044443.1:120250062-120261557 GCA_024363595.1 Xenopus borealis | reverse complement strand
TTTAAGGATTTGGATTTGGAATGAGGATTTGACGCCGAATCCTGCTAAAAAAGTCAAATCCTGGCCTAATACCAAATCATATCCTGGAATCAGTTCATCCAAAATCCTTGCCCATCATGCAGCTGCCTACAAAAGCTTCTCCTCACCATTTTAATAGACCTTTTTTTAGTGTAGAGAGAGGATATTATGACTCCAGTAATCCCCCATCTCAACCAACTGTTGGGTTGTTTACCAGCTTCACTTACCTTTCCTGCATATGGACATAAGAGCTTGTTAGTAGGGACATGCCAGATCTGCTAGTATATTTTCTCTCTTCATATGAAATAGTCAATAACAATGAGATCATTCTGATTAGCATTTATATCATATGAAGGTATGAAATTCTCCTCCAGCTTTTTATTCCTGTGGCATAGTCCCATTCAGAAGAACAGGCTGAACAAAATGGTATCCCTGCTCTGAATCTATTGTACAAAAAGGGCAATTTGGTTGAAAATATTAACAACAAATATGATTTGCTTTTGTGGGTTCCTGGATCTGACATTGGCCCATAGGTTCCATACAGAGCACACACACAGCACACACACTAGGGTCAGATTCATTGTGAGATTATTAACAAACCTGTATATTTTGGACTGTGGATAGTGGCCAAATACAAGAACATACAAAATAAATGCATATAGTAATCCAGGACCTCTGCAACACAAGGCACAGATGCTTATTGAGATGCAATCCTACTTCCGGCTTGGGGAACAGCGTTTGGTAGTTATAGATCACTAATATTAGGAGTGCCCATGAGGATCAAACAAGTGACAGCTGAAGCCATGATATGTTGAAGGTGACTCAAAAGTTGTATGTTCTCCCTTTATCTACATGGTTTTCTCCAGGTTCTTTTTTCCTCCAATTCTCCAAATGAATATAGGCAAGTGATTGGCATCTCATGCATTTGAGCCTAGTGTGAGTGGATGAAATTGCGCCAGAGAAAGACCTAAAGGGTGAATCAATCCAATGATTTTGTATTCAGAGCCTAGCAGACATCCCTGAAGCTAATAGACACCTATGAATTGAGATATAGTCATGGAAAGGTTATTGTGTGATATTGTCCTTGTCCTATATATGGGATGCGATGGGAGTCTTAAAGAACATGTTGATGAAATGGACATGAAATTCAAGCTTGTACTGGACTGGAAGCCATTGTTCATGCCTGTAGTGTGATGTATTTACTGACATGCACTTTAGTAATTGCTATTTGTCTTGTGCTCAAGAAGCCTTCAACATTCCAACATTCTCCAGTGCCTGGGGCTATGCACAGAAACGATCCCTTTTCTGCTGATCATGGAATTCTGCCAACTGGTGAGTTGTAAGGAATAGTACATATGGAGAATGAAGGCATGTGTGTTTATGTGTTTGTGTTAGCCCCCGTTTCATGTATTAAAATAAATCCTTGTCAGCTCTTCATGCTAGGAGGCCAAATGGGTGTTGGATTGTTGACTTTATAGTTTTTGGCTGTTCTATGGTTGAAATTCAGTGACAAATGCCATGTCTTACTGTTATAAGCTGTTATGATATCTTATGTTATAGGGAGACTTAAAGAGGTATCTGAGGGCCCAGCGCAAGGCAGATGGCATGACCCCTGACCTCCTTACCTGTGACCTTACCACATTGCAAAGAATGGCCTACGAGATAACATTGGGACTCATGCACCTTCATAAAAATAACTACATACACAGGTAAGAGTCTCTGGGGATACTAGTGGTATAATTAGAGATGTATAGGCCCCAAGGCACAACTCGTACCATGGCCCCACCTTTGCACTGAGCCCCTTCAGCCTTGTCTACTGCCACAGGCACTGTGATCTACTAGTAACAAATGATAGCACTTGGGAATCTACAATTAATTTATATTTTCCTTTTCTCTTTAATAGTGACCTGGCCCTGAGAAACTGTCTCCTCACCTCTGACCTCACCGTCCGTATTGGGGATTATGGTATCTCTCACAACAATTACAAGGTGACCATTTTATTAAAAATGAAAGCCTGTTTCTTTAACACATAATCTGGGCAGATTACAGATTGCAGAAAAAAGACTCAAGTCTGAATTTATATCGCTCTTCAGCATAAGTCTTGTGCGTTTAATCTTTTATGATAGCCCAAATATGTTCATCCAGGACTGGAGAGAAATAATAAATAAGTCTCAGATTTAAAATGTGTCAGATTCTTTTTTTCACTTCCTGACATTCCCACTAGATTATGCAGAGTCAGTGTAGGTGGCGAGACACAGGATTTAATCCTATTGTACTTCTCATTTCATGGAATAATAATTATAATTTCCTACCTATATCAGGCAGAATAAAGGACAAGTTTGTTTTACAGAGGGGTAGAAACCAGGAGAAAGTGTATTACAAGCAACCATAGAATACTTGTAAAAGCTCAGTTTAACACAGCAAATAGCAAAAACACACATTTTAAAATTATCCCTGTGTTGTAAATTTCTTCCCACAGCCATAAAAACAATTGGATTTGGCTAGAACTTTAAAGCCCAGCTTTGCTGAGACATTCATTTTCCTTTCTACTTCATAAAGGAACCATATTTGTAAAGCATGTTAGTCCATTGGTATATAGTTTACTCTGAGAATCAAAACTGTATCTATTTTATGTGTTTTTGCAGTATTTGCATGGTCCTTTATTTTGCAATTAATTACAGGAGGATTATTACATCACTCCAGATCGACTCTGGATCCCATTGCGGTGGGTTGCTCCAGAACTCCTCGATGAAGTTCATGGAAACCTGGTTGTTGTTGATCAAAGCAAGGAAAGCAACGTCTGGTAAGAACTAAATTATTTTCCAAGCAGGTCTTGGAGACCTGGGTCCCCAGGTGTTTAATTTATTAAAATTAAAAGCAGCAAATACCTCTGTGGATGGTTCTAGTTTGAAGAAATAGAGTCCTTTTGGCTGCAGCCAGATACACAAATGTTGGTTGGGACACTGCTGGTAAAATTCTTTCCCCCTTTGGATTTGGTAGTCGCTCAAGGAATGCCAAGTACTGATGTTCTTTATTATCCCCATGAATCTTTTTGTAATTTCTGTATATAATGCCTTTGTACTTGGGTTCCAGTCATTAGCCTAATGGTAAACTCCTTGTACAATATAATTGTAAAGTTCTGCTAAATGTAATTGCAAATCCCCTGTGTCTGCTTAACTGAATTTTTTTTTTACATGTATCCTAAGGTCCTTGGGTGTGACTATATGGGAGCTCTATGAATTTGGAAGCCAGCCATATCGCCATCTATCCGATGAGGAGGTGCTGACCTTTGTGATCAAAGAACAACAAATGAAGCTGGCGAAGCCTCGACTGAAGTTGCCTCACTCAGATTACTGGTGAGCAGGCCAGACTAGCAATCTGTGGGTTCTGGCAAGTGCCAGAGGGACTGATATAAGATGCCATTGAAAACCACTATTTATTGTGCTGCTGGGGCTGTTTGGGCTTCTGTTTAATAGATATGACAGGGCCTATTTTGACTCCCAAGTCCAGACCTGCTGGTGAGGATATTAATAAAACCAACATCATACTGTATTATGAAAGCCCGTCTAGCTAAAGGTTTTTGATGGTCTTAGAGTTTTACAGAAACCCAACATATAAGGTGAAATATTTCTAGCCATTTCTAGCCTAATTCCTTGGTTTTAGGAGTCTTTATGTGCAGATATTTCCTAACAAACTTGCAGCAGTGGACACAGTTGCCACTCTTGGATGAAAGGTAAAGCTCAGCATATTATAAATCTTCCACTACTCACCATCTAAAAATTATTTCTGCAGCAGAATTGCAATAGTGTGTTCTACTAAAGAGGGGGTGTTTCCATAACATTATCTCAAAGTCCTATTATTGAATTGAAAATAATATCCTGTACAGAAGATACAAGATAAAGTCAATCATATGGAAACTCTGCAAGCAGAAGATACAATGCTTTTCCATCCACCTATTTTCTATCAATAAGTAGAGAGGGGATAGGTATTCTGCAAAGTCCTGTTTTTCCCAGGGTCTATGCAGCCAAGTGCACAATATACACCATGTCCCTATAAGATTCGTTGTGCACAAATGCCCAACCTTTTTCACTGACCACATTAAGCACAAAGAGTCATGGTGGTTGTCTGTTGACAGCTAGCAATCTATGAAATTTTGTACCCTGAAATTTTTGTTAAAGGGTTAAAGGGATTTGTTAAAGACACATATTAGTGAAAAGCATGCAACCTGAACAATTTACAGCATATTTCATTTGTTTACTTTAAGGTATGAGGTGATGCAGTCCTGCTGGTTATCTGCTGAACAAAGGCCATCTGTGGAAGAGCTTCATCTGCAGCTCACATATCTATTAAATGAATGCTCCAATCAGACAGAAGAGAGTTTTGAGTGGCGTTGGAATGCACTTAAGCCAACCAAAACATCAGGGGGTCCATTACGCCACTCTGAAGAGATTTCTGCTTTCCCCTTGCTTGATAATTTTAATGGTGGTGATGGATTTCATGCTGACATGGATGATATATTGACTGTAACAGAGAGCAGCCGAGGTCTCAATTTTGAGTACATGTGGGAGAAAGCCCGTCTAGGAAGATGGAAGGCCACACCTCAGTGTCAAAATTATCCACCCAGTAATGGGTTGACTGTGCCAGCTAATCCCTTTTATGAATCCAACCATCAGCACTCACGCCAGAGTTTAGAGACTCCCAGTGTGGTTCCTGTAATCAGTGCTCGAAGTCCTTCAGTAAGTAGTGAATATTATATTCGCTTGGAAGAACATACAGACAGAGGTAACAATGTAGACTGTACTGTTTGTGCTCCTAGCCCAATATATGAAAGAAAATATGACCTACAAGAGCCAAGAACCCTCCATCAACGTTTAACCATTGGGAGCCCAGCCTCTCCTATTGAACCACTTTTTCCATCTGACTGGGATCCACTTGAAAGTGGGAGAACCAGTCCAGATGATCCACCTGCTCATTTGATTTTACATGAAGTTCCTAAGCTTATTGATCGATGGACACCAAGTAACAATAATCCTTTTATTACTGTGGGTAGAGAGTTACCTCGTTATGTAAATCCTTTTCGAGGGCCAGTAGACAGAGACTTATCAAGGCAAGTACAGGAAACGTCTTTAATAGAAACAATGTCAGATGGGTTTTCACCTGACTCTATTCTGAATATTTATCGAGACATTGAAGATCACAGAGGGAGCTGGGATTCTGATACCATGGAAGAAAGAGGAGCAGGGGAAACACTGGCTGGAGATCCTGAATCTTTGGCTGAATTTTTAGATGACCGTGCATCCCCATGGGATTGTGAGCCTTCTCTGATGGAAGATCAGAGTTCGGAAAGTAGCAGTAGCAGCACAGACAACAGCAATCACCGAAATATGCCTTCCTGTCCCTTGTGCAGTAGAGGGGTTATGGGTGGTCTACAGAGGTGCTCTTGTGCTATGCTACGAGGAGATGTTGTGATTGATTGGACAACACATGTTGCAATGCATCAGGACCACTATGGTCTTGACGATGACTCGTCTTTAAAAGTTGAGCAAGGTTCTCTATCCGAATGCTCTATTCCCACTCGAGCCTTTGGGGATGGTGATCTCTTTACTGGACCTTTTGGTGATAGCCTTTGTCCTTCAGAACACCAGGAATTTTATGACCCTCTTATGGGAGCAGCTGTTAAAAGTTATGACATTCAAGACTACTGTAATCGTAGTCAAGTAAAGGCCTATGAATCACTACAGAAGAGTGTCTCGAATCATCCCCCATCTCCTTTTATTGGAATATCAAATTCAATGGCTAATTGCAGTGTCATTGTGCCTATTGAGATACCACCACTTTCCACTCTTGCTGAAAGCATAGAAGAAGAAGAAACCATAGAAATTTCAACTGATGTAATAAAAAGGTTCCCAGTTACCCACATCACATCAACAATAGAAAAAAATTCACAAAATGAATCAAGAGCAGCGTTGGACTCTGTTGATTCGTTAGATATTCCCTCAAACACCAGCTCATCCGATGTATGTAGTCCCAGCTCTCATTACTCATCCCCTGGTCAGAAGTTTGGAGACAGTGGTTATGAAACAGAGAACACCTTTTCTCCTGAGTTTATTTTGAAGGACATAAAAGAAGAAGAAGGCCTCAAACATGTAAAGCTACCTTTAACTCCAATATCTGAATCTACCAGTGATCTGACATTAACAGAAGATTCATCTGAAGCACATGCAACACCTGGGGAAGAGGATTCACTTCGGAATTTAGAGATGGGTACACCACATCGAGATTCTGCCTATTTTTCTGACTATGATAATGAATGTGAAAAACAAAGTAGAGCTGCTCAACAAAACCTTGATGATGAGAGTCACAATGGATTTTCCAAAGAAGAAAAGATAACAGTTTCAGTATTAGTAGAAGAGAATGATTTAAACCAAGAAGAAGGTCCAGCCTCTAAAGATAACAAAGCAGATATAAAAAATACAGAGATTCCCTGTGAAAAAGGCTGCACCCTACAAAATGAGTCAATGGATGATATTCCAGTGGATTCTAAAAAGGAAACTCTGAGTTGCAATGGAGAGTTAACCATGTCTCCAAAAGGTAATGGCCCAAACCATCTTGTTACTGAAAACACAAACACACCATATGAAGAAAAAAATGGAAAACATACTATAAACATCAATCAGAGGAATGAAGAGGACAATGCGCTGAAAAAACAGCCAGAAAGTGGATTTGTTGTTCAGGTTTGCAAAGAACAGCTACTTGTCTCTTTGAGGGAAAATGTAACTCGAAATGTACTTTCTACCTTTGAA
The DNA here is from genome assembly GCA_024363595.1 of Xenopus borealis. NCBI lineage: Eukaryota > Metazoa > Chordata > Amphibia > Anura > Pipidae > Xenopus > Xenopus borealis. Next base: position 120,254,736 of record CM044443.1, on the reverse strand, counting down.
TCTTCTGATATAGTAAATTCATGCGTGTTGAAAGACCAAGCTGTTTTAAAATTATGGTCATTGGATACAACTGCAAACACATTGAAGGAAAGTTCATTGAAAAATGAAATCATGTGCAAAGAGCCATCTGACCAACAGGAAGAGAGTAATCCCCCTAACAGTGGCTATACAAATAATGTGGAGTCAACTTATGAATGCAGCAACAAGGAACCTATGGACATCATCAAAGAAGAACCTGAAGACCCTGATCAAGGGCAACATGAGGCAGAAACTAGGCTAGACTATGAAAAGGCAGAAATCAAGCAGGAAACTGTTTCTAAAATCAGTGTAGATATGCAAGAACAACCTGTTGAAAACTGCCAAGAAAAACAAGCTGGAAACCCTCACAGTGAAACAAAAGAACATGCACATGAACAATCAAAGCTTTTCCTAGATTTTGGTTCAACAAGTACAGGAAGTGAAGCTATAAAAGGTAAATTAAAGAAAATGTGTTTTCAGAATTGACCTTTAATTATGCCTATGATATTATTTAAAAAAATGTTCACATATTTACTAAGAAGCAAATAGCCTTTTATGACCAAAAATATGTTAATTACACAAAGAATTATTAGCACAAAAAACAACATAGTTGCAATATAATCATGTGGTGCATTGGTGTGTTTTGCTTTTACAGCTAAGGTTGCCAGGCTTTCATTATCCCTTCCACCTCTAAACCTGCAAGCATTTCAAAGTCCTACAGGACACAAGTCTTTTTGGGATAACAATGAGGAAAACTCAAGGGATTCACCACAGAACCAGGAAGAGGATGAAGAAGAGGATGCGTTTGGCTTTCAAGACCAGCATAGAGCAGGCTTAGAATTTGAAGGGGATATGGCTGGGGTGCCTATTGTTGTATCGGAGACAGATGATGGGCTCAATTTACGAAGTTTGTTGAAATCTCCCAAATCAGCAGATGAGGTTGATGATGATCTTGATCGGAAAAGGAAAATGGTGTCATTTTTCGATGATGTGACTGTTTATCTATTTGACCAGGTAAGAATAGGTTGGAGAAAAGTGACCAAAAATGTGTAGTAAAGCAAAGAAATATGTTTTACTTTTGTCACTGTGGTTAGTTCCAGCAGTCTTTACCATGAAGAAATATTAGTTGTTTCTATTGTTTGTTCATCACACAAAATTTTAGACTCAACCTATAATGCATAAGCTGACCGTGACCCAAAATTCCATTTTGTCTTTTGTCATCTGTGAAGGAGACACCAACGAATGAACTGAGTAATCAGAGTGCTGCAGAGAGTGATCAGATCTCACACAACCCCAACGAGGACCCAACCCTTGATAGTTTTTCACCATCTGATGGTTTCAGTAAGATGCTTTTGTATAATTCATGTTTTTATGTCATATTAGGTTGCCTTTGCAATTAAAGAAGTGAGTGGCTAAATTTAACTTTATACATCCCCCCTCTTATGACAAGAGCTCATTCAGCTGAAAAAAAAGTAATCTGAAAATAAATGTATATGGTATTTGCCAACCCCCTTAGGCTGGCAGAGTCAAGCATCCACTCACTCACCTTGTTCCAATGACGGATTCTAGGACTTGAAGTCACTCTTCTGTCCAATCTCTGGAAATTCAAGTCCAAGAATTAATCACTTCACAATGAAGGGGGCTGGAATTTTTTTTTTATGAGGCAGATATAGATAATTATGGTGTCCATTCAATCGGTGGAATCAGGTTTTCTGTGTATGTTGTAAAAGTATATACATACATATAGTTATTTCATTTTGTACATGAGCCCATCTAAGTCACCTCATGCCAAAAAGGGGGTATGTTTTCTCTTTAAAAGAAAAGTTTATCAGTAAATACTGTAAAAACACCCCTTGCAGAGCATGGAATAAGGTTTAGGCATTGTTGATTCTTTGTTCTTTTTAGCCAGATCATCAGTAGGCAGCAATGCTAATAACGGTTGTAATTTCTAACTTGATTAAATATCATTTCAAAGAATGTTAAATATTTTAATCTGCTCAGAAAATAAATCACATGCAGTAGGTTTTACAGTCCTACATAATGCACTAGATGTCAATACTTTGGATACCGCTGACTGAGCGGTTAAAGCACCAAAGGCTGAATTTTCCAAAATCATCCTAAAGGGAAAATGTTATTTAATGTTAAGATATTTTGGAACTGTTTGCTTCAATATTTAGAGAACATATAGTTCATTCAAGAGGGTATTATTAAGAGCTCCAGTTACAGTATACAAAAGGAAAAATTTGACCAGAAATTGGGCTTTTTTTATTTAACAGGTCCAGTGTTGGAGTGCAAGGGGGTGGGGGTGGGAGCAAAATGTTAAGGCTGTTTGTAGTCAGGGTATGTATGTCCTTTATTGAGGCTGATGGGGGTATGAGAAACAAAGGTAGAAGTAACATTCTTCATATAATTTCTTAGTTATAAATGTCCTATATCTATCAAAGCTAATTGTTGTTCGTTTTGCACTTTTTTAATTATGTAAAAATATATGGCTGACTGATTTGACTCTTTGCAGGTGGAAGTTTTGAGTGGGATGATGATTTTCCACTGATGACCCAGAATCCCTCATTTATTCCCATGGCAACAGAGGGAGCCGCACTGAAGTCCCAGATAAATCTCACCTCACCTCCTCCTCCTTCAACATTTGAAGGCAAACAGGTGGATGCTTCCCTGACGGACACACTCCGTTTCACTCGCTTTACTGTTTCCCCTGCTGTCGATCCACATCCAGTACTTGAAACAGATGCAGCGCCCTCTGCAGGTGAGTGCATTCTGTAACTGTAACTTATACTTGGTCCAACCAGTCAGTCTCAAATTTACCATGATATCACCCTATTAGATTTCTCTAGAGTTTGAGGTCAAGCTTGGGGTCCAACGGCAAAGGAACCTTTAGATTTCAAGATTTCCAGAAACTTTACGATCAATATACTTATTACAGTGTATTAAAATTTCCACCTAAACTCCCCCAAGGTGCAAAATATAAAAACAATGTGTAATTAAAAAAGAAACAACTCGATAAATACATCAAACAGAAATCCCGCCAGTAATATTTCTATATAAAAAGGGAATTACCATATACTAAAATTTTACCAAATGTATGACCTCTATTTACCAATGTAAGTTACCTTCCAGGGAACTACAAATCCATTTCTCAACCTCCTTCCTGTATACAAAATCCTCGCTGTTACTAATAAGACCTACCACTGCCGTTTGCAAATTTTACAGTATGGTTTGAACTATACTGAAGCGTGAGCCATGCCATCGTCTCTTAACAGATCAATGGGTTGAGTATACAACCTTGGGGAGAGCTTGTGCTTGGTCTAAGAATTTACAAATTCTTGTTTCCAGTTGAAACATATTGCGGCCTATCCGTCAAAAAGTCTAGGATCCAATTACACGAATAATTATTGATACCCAACAATTCAAGTTTGTCCACCAGCTTCTTCAGGATAACTGTGTTAAATGCTGAAGTAAAATCAATGAACAGCATCCTAATATAGCTATGCTTCTGTTCAGATGAGAAATAGACAAAGCTAACGCAGTTGATAGCACATCAGTCTGTTTGGCCTGTAGGCAAATTGTAATGGGTCTAAATCTTGCAAAAGTTGTGCCTTCGTGTGCTTCATTACTAACCTCTCAAAGCATTTGTAACAATAGGTGCAAGTATTATTGACCTATAATCATTTAACACTATAAGCAGTTGCTATTGATTTCTCCTGCTTTCTAGCACTGGCCTCTGGGTAGCAATGGAGATTTGCAGTTCAGATTTTCCCTGGCCATGCTCAGGATCATGTGAGCAACTGTTTATCTAGTAAATGTCTTCTTCTTTATTGCAGGTACTATTGAAAACTAAAGATCCCAGTCTGATATCCATTATACCAGCACACCCCCTATCTCTGTGGCCTCCAAAAAACTCATTGCTTGTTCAATTCGGGTTCACTTCACAAACAAGAAAATGATATTATCATACAGGACCAGTAAGGCCTAAGCGAGGCATTAGGGGATTCCAGACAATAAATGAAGGTGCTGGAGATATGTATGGATATCCTCAGTCCCTCTAATGATCAGTACTAGCATCATGCTGATTTTACACGGAATATCTTTTTATATTCTCAACGTGCCAAACGGATTCCATTCTATTGATGTCCAGTTCCAGCAGTGATTTGAACTTTCCGTGCTGATCTCTTGTGCTCCTGGCGTATATTCACAGTGGCCTCATTGATTTATTTTCCCCAGCTGTCAAAGAGGAACGGACCTTGCAGTAATGACATGGCTGAACATATTACCCAAAGGAATGGATGTAAAGGGAAACAAAAACCAATTGATGTACAGTATTGCCAAATGGAAAAGGGCTGGGTGTGCTCTAAACATATTCCGCATCATTTCATTTTGCACCCAATAATTTGCATGCAACTGGGACATATGTGAAAAAATTAAGTTTGTAAAGCTTAACCCATTGCTGTTCTTCTATGAAAGTGGCCATTTTCAAATCAATATATGGAAATTTCCATTACCTAAAATTCTTATGATCAATTTTTTGGTCAACAACAGTGCAACTTGCGTTGTGTAAACAGCTAAACCAGATGCAAGAATTAGAGAACAGATTTGTATATTACTACTAGTGATGGGCGAATCTCACCCGTTTCGCAGAAAAAT
>CM044443.1:120236210-120248752 GCA_024363595.1 Xenopus borealis | reverse complement strand
TATTTATCAAAGTTCGACTTTGTAAGGTTTTAGAGTTTTTTCAACTTTGAATAAACTCACAATTTAAAAAAAAACATGAATGTTTACTCATTTATTAGAAAAATTAAAATGTAAAAAAAAATGCAGTTGAATATAATCATGGAAAAAAAACTTGAATACCTCAAGTCAAGTTTATAGGCTAAAAAACCTGACATTTCTGAGTTTACAAGTTAAAAAAAACTAATTCCTTGAATTTTGCAACTCCCATTGACTTCTACATGAACCTGTCGGCTTGTAGTTAAAGTTTACATTCGAGTTTGTCAAGTTTTTAGTGCCTAATATATACCGAACATTCAAGTGTGTGAAAATATATCTCGCATTTGTAAGTTGTTATGCAAAAAAGTTTTTTACTTTGATAAATCACCACCTTAGAGTCCCCTGAGTGAATTTTTATACAGGATTCCCAAGTTACTTTTCTTTTATAGAAACCAGTGGATAATAAACCTACAAGTTTCTAGGTGAGGTGCAGAAAGGGTCATCAGTCCTATGTCCAACTCATAGTGGACAGGTATATTGGGGCCAGGATGGTGACAATAGACCTTGATGGCCAAAATTACAGTTCACATTAGCTTTGTCCAACCTAAAGCCCATCAGTTGTGTGGAGGGGCAACTCACAAAGTCAAAGTTGTATTCCTTCACTAGATACTATAGGCAGAAATTTTGGACGTTGCTACTTTATATAGATAAAGGATCCCTGCAAAGTTTTTATTTGCCCACGCTAACCACAGCTAAACATGGCTATGATTGATTTTGGTTAGTGATGGGAGAATTTATTCGCCAGGGGCAAATTCACGACGAATTCCCGCGATTCGCCGCTGGCGAATAAATTCGTGAAACGGCAGCGAAATTTCGCCTGGTGAAAATTTGCCAAAAAAAAACAAGTTGCACGTCGTTTTTGACAAGACGCAACAAAAACGACGTGACGCGTGCCGAAAACGACGCGACGCGCACCGAAAGCGTGCCGCGACTCGTTTCGCGAATTTTTTCGCCAATTCGCGAATTTCTTGGGAAATTCGCACATTTTTCGGTGAAGCGAAACTCGGGAGATTCACCCATCACTAATTTTGGTTGTTGAGATTAAAATAGCCTCCATGATTTTTTTGCCGCATTGAATGTTTTAGGCATTTGCTGTGGTTTTTATAGGTAATTCTGATCTTAATTGTCGCTCGGTCCTTAGATAAATATGTCCCTTTATGTTTTGTAGTGCCATTGTACATAAAGTGCTTAGCAGATTTTAGCATAATCAAGCTTTACTAAGCCATGCATTAAGTTATACTTTATCCATATCATCCCAGTTTGCTGATATGCGATGTTAATACACATTATACTTATATGAGTGTATGCATAGAGTAATATACTTGTCTACTGTAAAATATAAATCACTGAGCAGTTCCATGACCGTGTAAATGCACAAAGCAAAAGGTTGAGTGCTTTTATACAGATCAGAGAACTTCAAGGTGACTTTTCATATCCTTATATTTTACATCAGGGGGTACATTATTTGTTATAATACAAAAGTTTCAGTGAGTCATGTGACAGAACATCACCAAGCACCAATTATAACTGAATTACTATGCACCATGTATTCAGATATTTACAGGCCATTCATTGATCTTGTGTAGTATATATATTTATACACACATACATACAATTGCCAAAAGCAGAAAATTAAAATTCAGTTTAATATCAAAAGTATAGCATTATTCAGAGTTAGGTGAAAGTATACATAATACAGGAAAAAATTAATGGAACATCTCCTGTGTATTAAGAGTAGTGATGGGCGAATTCGCACGATTCGCCACTGGCCAATAAATTCGCGAAAATGGTGCAACGCGCGTTGAAAACGACGCGATGCGCCGAAGCTGACGCGACGCGCGTCAAAAACGGGCGCGACTTGTTTCGCAAATTTTTTTGCCAATTCGCAAATTTCGCTGGAAATTCGCTAATTTTTCGGCGAAGCGAAACTGGGTAGATTCGCCCATCACTAATTAAGAGTAAAAAGTCTCAAGCAACTGGACATGTTGAATAATGAGTAATTATTGAGTAATGACTAATTATTAACAATTTCCAGATTATTCAACAAGTCTGATTGCTTTAGCACTATAGCCTGGATGAATGGATGCCATTATAGATATACTGCATATTAGAAGAGAAGGAAAGTCATGCCCCACTTGGGGATGCCAAAAGTTAGAAACCCCCAAGTGAACATATTGACTTACCTGAAACCCTGGTGCTCTTGTCAGCAGAAAACTGCACCGACCTGGGGTTATTCCAGCGAGCACCATGGAGCAATTGTCTTCTGGCTTTTCTTTCTTCTCATGGTTGCACATGCGCATTAGACTGAAAACTGTTCTACTGCGCATGTGTTGGCCCCAGGAAATCTGAAGAAAGAAGAAGCAGGAAGAGGATCGCTCTGTGGTTCTCCCTGGAATAACCCTGTCCCGACACAGTTTTCTACTGAAAGGAGCGCCAGCAAAGGGTTTCAGTTAAGTCAATACAATGACTTGGGGCACCCCAAGTGGGATATGACTTTCCTACTTCTTTAAGTTGTACCAATGTATGGGATAGATGAAGGATTTAGCAGTAGTGTAACATGTAATTGTTGCCCCTCTCCACTCTCCCAAGCCAAACTTCATGGCTGCCTGGTTGGTCTTATGTTCCCCAGGCCTCACCCTGTTAAACACTGATCTGATAGAAGTTAGGAATAGTTAGGAAACTATTGAACAACACCAGGGAAATCCAGTCCCATTTTTCAATATGGGACCTCTTAAAACACTATGGGGTTATTTATCAAAGTTTGAGTTTTAGTAATTTATGAGGTTTTTTTTGTACCTCAAATGAACTCACAACTCAAATATTTTCTAATTTAAGAAAAACTTGAATCAGTGAATTTGGGGTTAAAAAGCCAAAAACTCGAATTGCTCAAATTTTTCAAGCAAAACCCACTGAAAAAACCCAAACCTCATGAAGACTATTAACATCTTCAAATGGTTCCAGCAACCTTTGCCGTTGACTTCTACATGACTTCGACAGGTTTTAGCTGGTGTATTTTCAGATTCCAGCTGTTTCCAGAGTATTTTTACAAAAAAACTAAAAAAAATTTTTTTTTAATAAAACCCTGAAAACTTCAAGTTTTATTTTTAACTCAAAAAATTAAGTTATACGTAAAACCCTTGAAAAACAAAATTTTTAGTGGGAAACCCAACTTGACTTACTATAAATTCTGCCCTTATGAGTTTTGTGTTGACCAAACAGAAGGTGGTGTTCTGACTCTAGTAAACTCTTCCAGCTCCAGTATGAAGATCCTGTAGTTGAAAAAAAAAATGTCTAAGATTCAGAAATATACCACTCTGCACACAACAAGGAAAGACTTGTCCCTGAGGTTTGAGAAAACCCAATCTACTAGTGATGGGCAAATTCACAGCAAATTCCCGCGATTCGCCGCTGGCGAATAAATTCGCGAAACGGCAGCAAAAATTCGCCAGCGAAAATTCTAAAAAAAAAACGAGTCGAAAACGACGCGACGCGCGCCAAAAACGATGCGACGGAAACAACGCGCGACTCGTTTCGCAAATTTTTTCGTGAATTTCACTGGAAATTCAAACATTTTTCGGCGAAGCAAAACGGGTGAGATTCGCCCATCACTACATGCTACTTGGCGCATAGATCATTGTGCTTTTGGCGTCGGCATCCTTTTAAAGTTGCACTGTTATTGAACAAAGGTAAGGAAATTCGGAAGCTTTAGTAGAACCAGTGAGCCCAGGAGAAACATCTAGCTGTGAAAGTTAGTGTCGGATAATGACGCACTTGCCAAGAATAGACAGAGTGGAGGAAGACAACTTTTGAGAAACAGAGATAGATATAATTATAGAAACGTGCTTTAGTGCAGGTGAAATTAATATGGTGACATATAGCAATGGTGCTGAGGTGGCAACTGCTGCTAAAAATAGGTGTCATCATTCTATCCTCGATTTGATAAGGCACCAGTTTATATTTATTTTATACTAGGAAAATCATCTTCTGGAATGGGATAATGTACTACCGACTGTAAATGACATGGATATGGGGCATTCTGTTCTGGAACTCTTCTGTCACTCATTAGAATTTTTCAGTAGGGGATCCATCATCCCATGCAATACAAATGGTTAAGTTAGGAAATATAGACGCAATGCCTATTACTACAGTATTACAAGTCTATGTTTCAAGGTCCAGATGCCCACGAGAGGTTGAGGCGGCATTTTATATCAGTTAATGATGAGATTCAGTCTCATAGATGTTATTTATTTAGGACTCCCAGCATGCCCTGCTAGCCTGTATACTGAGTGCTTTTAAACTAGGGAATCTGGATATTCTTACTGTAGATCCTTATAGCTCCTTTCTGGAGGTTTATTATTATTAATAGTAATGTACAATGATGTCACAGGCGTGACATCAGCAGCCCAGGGATGCTATAGTTTAACTCCATCTGGATGACTAAAGGAGACATGCCAGATGCCAGATGATGATCCTATATTTCATTTCGTTGCATTATTGAAGGTGGTGGTTGCAACAGATTGAAGCCTGCAGGTCGGACATGTCATGTATCCTTATACATTTGTAGTTGGGGGTATATTATTCCTTAGAATATATAGCTAACGATACAAAAACATGATATAATATTCTTATAATTCTCTGTTATAAAGATATTATAATTGTACGATGGAAGTAATGGAAATTGTATGATATGTGCGCACATAGTACGAGGCAGGGACATTGGTGGTGGGCTAATGAGTTTGGCTTCCCCTCTAGCCAACTGCCAGCCGCAGTTTGCCTTTTCCAGAATGTAAACCTGATAAACCATATTCAATACAGTGCCAAATTTCCCCTAATATGGAGGAGCCTTATCCATCTGAACAATGACTTTTGTCTTTTGTGTGATATGAACATGAATACAACGGAATAATGGATATTTACTGCAATTACCCATTTTTTTTGCACTAAGGGTTATGAATTTAAAAAAAAAAAACCCATTAGGGACAATTTAATATCTGATTTTCCATGTAAATGTTACTGTGAAAAGTATATACATAGAGAGAAATATATACTTCAGTTAGACTGGGTGCCAGTGAATAGCACCAATGACTGGGTCTCCTCGGTTGGCTGCTCTTGCTGATCACTAATCTCATGGACAAGCAGACAGGGCATCTCTATAAATCAATTGACTGAATGAAGAAACCTTCTCTTTCCTGGCACGAGATTATGCACATTCTGGATATTGGTTAAAGTTTCAGATCTCAACAGAAAACAGAGGAGTACCTTTTCTTGGCAGCATGGACAGCAGTTTTGTCTTTCAAAAAAAAACAATATAAAATAGTTTTTTTTTTATTCTGGCCGTTTACAAAGACCCATGTACAATGCTATGGCCACTGGATGCCAGCTTGTCCCACACCATTTGGATTGGGAATCAAACCACATGGCTGCAGCTGTGGATTTCAGTGGGACATTGGCTTGTGGAAGTTCTTCTCAACGTTGTGTCACGACTCCATCCATTTCTTCATCAGTCTTCAATGATTAGCAGCTGGTTTCAACGCCAGCAGAATGGCCTGTCTGTGAAAATATCCTGGTGAGGTTCAAAGGCTTTTAGGACAAAAACAAAAATCCCTTAATCTGAAAACCCAGGCCTCATGAATGTGTATTGGTAGAATTTCATATTTATTTTTATCCATAATAATTTTTTTTTAACAATAGAAAAATATTATTATCTGCAAGCACTATGTTCTATGTTTTTTTTTTCTCAAAGAAGCAGTACTATGGCATAAGAATCTGTATACCACCCAACATTCCTATTCTAGACATTCTAGGCCATGTCCCAAACAACTCAAGTCACTTCTTGTTAAACTCTTCTCCATATTGGTTTGTGATTTGGGACTGCCCTACAGAAATAGGGACACTTTGGGGGTTATGGAGAAATGGATACAGAATTGAACCAACCCAAGCTGCAACTTTTGTAAAATAGGTAAGTAGGGTGATCCAGTACAGTCTCCAGGTTACTGTATAATGGAAATTCTTGGTCAATGTAGGATGACCAGCCACACCATGGAACCTACTATAATACATTGCAGACTACAAGTGCACAACATTTCAAGGTTACCCGTATTCACAAGTGCCAAACAGAATGAGAGAAGAGGTAGCCCAGAATATATACCCTGCTATACAATAAAGTAAGTTCAAGCATCTGCCCTTGGTGTGCCTGGTCATCCTGTGTTGACCATCATCGATGCAGTAACCCGGTGCTGGTTCAAATCTTTTCCAGCCATTATTGGCCACTGGGATGTTGGACATCATAGGTCAAAGCAGTAAAGATGTAAAACAGTAATTGTACAGGCATGGGATCCGTTATCCGGAAACCCGTTATCCAGAAAGCTATGAATTACGTCCATCTTCTATAGACTTCATTTTATCCAAATAATCCAAAATTTTTCATTGTAATGATTTCCTTTTTCTCTGGAATAATAAAGCAGTACATTCTACTTGATCCCAACTAAGATATAATTAATCCTTATTGGAAGCAAAACCAGCCTGTTGGGTTTATTTCACGTTTACATGATTTTTAGACTTAAACCGGACCTATCACCCAGACATACAAAGCTGTATAATAAAAGTCCTTTTCAAATGAAACATGAAATCTAAAAACTTTTTTTATATTAAAGCATTCATAGCTGTTGTGAACTCATTTAAAAATCTCAGCTGTCAATCAAATATTGCCTGCCCCTCCTCTTTGCCTTAGGCACAGAGACGGAACAGGCAATTACTTTCATTTTCCATTCACCACTTACAACATGTCTGCACTCCCCATGTTCCCCCTCTCTCTTTACTAATTAATTGAGTAACCAGTGCATGGGGATGGACATCAGGTCCCCCATGCTGGTAATATATTGAGATGATACAAGGCTTGTCTTAATAACAGTATACACAAAATGGCACTTGCCTGCTTGTTATAATTATGAATTCCAAGACCAAAGGAAACAAGATTCAAATAATTTATATAGTGTAATTAAAGTTAATTTTGCTTGACTAACTTGGTAAAATAGGATTTGGAATATTTTTTTTTGGATGGCAGGTCCCCTTTAAGATATGAAGATCCAAATTATTGAAAGATCCGTTATCTGGCAAACCCCAGGTCAAAAGCATTCTGGATTCTTTTGTATATCATAATGTACCTGTGGTTTCATTCGTTTTCCCTTTGGACTCAAGAGATTAGACTACTATAGTGTTATGTACCTTTTCTGCCCACAATCCACAATGGTAGACCATGTAAGAATATTAAATGGAGCCAGACAATGGCCCTAGATGGGTCACAAAATATGGCAGGACTGCTGTTTCTGCCAGCAGATACAGAAAAAGGGTTCTAGGTGCAAGAAGAAAAAGTAACTTCTACAAAAGTAATAACTGGTGATTCTAGTGCATTTTTTGGAGCTCAAGGATTATTCTTCCTCATCATACCACTTACATTTTCTTTAGGGAACCAAAAACAATAAGGGCGTTATTTATTAAATCCGAATGCCAAAAACATGAAAAATTCGATTTCTTTTTACTATAAAATCTGATTTTTTTAGAGAAAGATTTTTTTTAGACTTATTTATACCCTGAGGATGGAAAAAGTCATAATCTAAAAATCAGCCATCTCAGACCTGACGAGGTTGTATATACATCAACGGGAGAGGTCCTTATCCTATTTGGAAGTTTCTGTGGTCTGTGCTGTAATTATCTTGAAAATCTGACTATTTCTGTCTTTTCGGGCAAAAATCCAAAAAATTCTGGCTTTTTGGGAGAAAGCCCAAAAAGATCAAGGGATTCGGGGGGAAAACTCATAAAAAAAACACACAATTCTGGTTTTCGCTTTACTTTATCGAGTTTGTACCTGATCCAATTAAATCATGCTTTTTTTATCAATAAATAAGGTTCAATCGTGGATTCTAGTTTGCTCTGACTTTTTTATACTTAAATTAAGTTTATGATAAATAAGGACTTAATTCTCCAGATATAAATCATATGCAGGTATCAAGCTTAGCTTGATCTAAATGGGATTGGTCTAATGAAGTGGTGGAATTACTTAACTCCATAAGTTTTTCTCCAACTGAAGAAACATGCAGGTGGATTGTAGGAAAGTCAATGCCCATGGCATCCCATAGTACTGCTTCTTTTTAAGGACATTTGCAGAGATAAAATTCATTCTGGGTTGTGGGTGAAACATAAAACTGATTCTATTCTGTTGTAACCCACTTGGTTGCATGATGCATTTAGGAACCCATACAACGTAGTCCACGTGTGTATGTGTGGTTATAACACAGCAGCTACTAGTCTCCATGATGATTAACAACCCATAAACACCCTACTGTTTCCAACAGAACATGGGAATAGAGAATGGTGGAACCTGATAATGGGAGGGGCAGAGGGAAGAGTTTCTGGTGAATATTCTCATACCAAGAGTGACTTTTTGTTTGTTTTCAATGGAAAGTTGCCCCAGGACTTTGAGGAACACGAAGAGACCTATGGCAGTGTCTAACTGTTTTGTTACCCCCACTGGGAGCAAGAGATATAATGGTGTTGAATACATTACTATCAATTCTCTTTTCATCATATGTAAAAAAAAAAGTTTAAAAAAAAATGAAAGAAAAAAATAGTATAAATATATATATATACAGAAACCATAAATACTCCAGTATTATCTCTCAGAAACTCACCTTATTTTTACATGGTTAAAATGTGTGACGTATTTTGACAATTTGTCTGTAAATAGGTTCATTTGCTGTTCTTAAGTGCAAATTGAAAACAGAATTTTTCATGCAAAATGGTGTTTGTTCACCAAATAATGTTTGCCAAAAACAAAAAAAAAATTAAAATAAGATCTTATACTATTGGCTGGTCTTTTATTGGTGTGTCACATGACATTTCTTTGGCTCAAAAAGTGGGAGTTACATTTATGTTTAGCCGGTCGCATTCTTAGGCTTGTCCTGGATCTGGACTCAACTTAAAGGAGAATTCAACCCTGTAATAAAAAAAAACCCAAATCCCCCACCCACATAGACCCCCCCAGCCTAATTGCCACCCCCCACCCCCCCGGGAAATGCCCCATCCTTCATACAACCGCTGGCGCAGATTCACTCAGCGGAGTTGCATGGAGCTATCTTGCAGGTCTTCTGTAAGCTGGCTGGGAGGTCAGCGATTTCCATCCATTTTGGCGCATGTGCAGTTGTCGCAAACCAGCAAATTGCTCCAACTGCCCCTCAGAGTTTAGCATTGTACAGTATAGTGGAATAACTACGGGGGGATGGGAGGTGATGGCCTTCCCATGGGGTCCAGAAGTCAAGGTGACAGTGAACTGGTGGATTAGAGACAGCAAATATTTCAGGGATATGGGGCAGAGAAGTCTGGTGGCCCATTGGCATCAGTTTTTAGGGGAAAACTCAAATTTTTCATGGTAAAATAATAACTCAAATTTTTAACGTTCGATCATACCCCAAAGCTGCTAAAATGTCAAATCAGAAAATACTCCATCTCAAACCTGCAAAGGTCATGTAGAAGTCAATAGCAGATGTCCCTGTAGTTGTTTATTGACACCTTGATCTGCGCTGGATAATCCGATAAATTCGGGATTTCGCGCAGCAACTCAGAAAGATTGTTCGATTCAGGTGACACTTTGTACGCTACGAATTGCTGCTCCATTTTATTGTGACATTTTGTCTCTCCAATTTTTCGAGAAATATTATTGGTAGATGAGTTAAAATTGTGGAAGGGAGTTTCGTCGGATTTGTTTTCATTAAAAAAATTTGATTAATTTGAGTTTTAGTAAATGTGTCCCCAAGCCATAAGCCTATGACTGATGGGATCTTCTGGTCAAGAGGTCCAATGGGCAGACTTGGATGCCCTCACTGCCCTGCATGTATTCCAGTGATTCTTCAGCCTGCCAATCCAGAAAGCCCTCATCATGCAAGAGCTGTAGGTTGTGCTCCCCCGGAAGGCATTTAGATGCTCAGTCACTCGTTTCTCTGCTCTAGGCATCTCAGATGATGCCAACTTCCCCTTAGCTTGTCACAATATTTATGGCACAGATCTATCGAGAAACAGAGCCTGCACTCAACTGTGTCTTCTGGATTCCTAAAGAAGATAATGCTAGTGCTGCCAGTATAATAGCACTTAACTCTTATCTCTTTATTCTATCTTTTTTTTTATTTTCCCAAAAGAAGAAGAAATGTGCATTAGAGGTGACTCATAAATGGTTTTACAATGAATTTGGAGATAAATTGGATCCAAATTCAGTGGCACCAGAAAATCCCAATTTCATGTCTCCTAAATGGCAATTCTTCCAGAATTTGTATATTTCAGTGCCTTCCTGCAACCAACCATGGTGCTAACCCCCCAGGCTCATGACCCCCCCACTCATATAACATGTAGCTGAACCCCAAGGAGCTTTGGGAACTGGCAGACAGTTTAACATCTGTTTGAGTCTCCTGCTCAGTTCCCAGGGCAGCTCACATTGATTCTTACACTTATTGGCAAATTTACTATTACTCCAAGAAATTAGGTCAACCAAATTCACAATTCCATAAGTATTCAACCATCGAATGCTTATCGAATTGTTTTAGGCTATAATTTTGCTTGATATCCTATTTCTCGACGAATGCATATGATCGGATACCGATCTCCGATTTCACGAAAAAATCGTGAAATTTCATTTGAGAGTCCGAAAAATTTGTGCGATTCGAACTATCGAACGCTCCGATCGTACAAATGGTATTCGAGCAGGACTTAGCCTCAGAAGCCTATGGGGAGCTTCTATTACAATTAGGTAGGTTCAATCTGGCGAAGTAGGCAGTTGAATAACTTTAAAAATTTTATTTCTTCGATCATCGAATGATCGAATAACCGATCATTCGAAATATTTGATATTCGATGATCGAATAGGCCAAATTTCACTTTACGATTTCACGAAAAATTCTTACAATCCTTATTCGATCGAACTTCAATCATTTCATGTGAAATGAGTAAACTGGCCCCTTGGTGTAAGCAAAGGGAGTGGTGGGTTCATGAAGTGGCAGCTGTATTAGTAGTAGAGGATCATGCCATCCTTAACAACTTCCTGGATTTGTGGTTTCCTGATTTCAAACATTCTAATCTGGTTTGGTTTAACACAAAAGATGTGGTTGCATCCATATCATACAAAAAGTGATGAGATCCAGCTGAATCCTAAGGCCTGGACAGTAGTAACCTGCGGGACTAGAAAAACTCAACCTGCACTGACACTAATCCACAAGATGTTGTCATTGTGGACCAGAGCCCAACCTATACCCACATCTTCATGCTCTGTATGCTACGTCTGCGCATGCCTATGGTTCCAAGACAGGGAATCATCGGAGGCAGTGGAGGAGTGTACTTCCCCAGTCTGACCCGCACCCAAACCTAACCTGCAATTATTGCCGAAATTTCAGCTCACAACTACCCACTGGTGATCAACCCATGGGTCCCCCAGTCAACCCCCACATGACTACTAGACAGAGCTGAATGTATAGATATGAATGTGTCATACTGAGAGTCCTTGTCACGTGTTGGTCAAACTGTCTCAAACTTCAAATTCCCATTCTTGAACCAGTTTTGCTACTTCAGAAAGCTTTGGTGCCAGTCTAGTGGACCGTGGAGATGCACCAGCATCTGAACAAAGACATGAATGGCTTCTGGAATCCTCTAAATAACTACAGAAAGACACATGAGTGGATTAAAGCAAATTCTATTTGCTCAGTTAGTTCAAGAGACCAGCAGAAAAGTACAAGGTATGTTACAATGTTACATTATGTTACAGAAACTCCACATTAAAACTGCTGAGTAAGATGACAAGGTTAAACAAGGGCCACCTAAAATATACACATATAAAACATTTAAAAAAAGAAAACCACAGGCCTGTAAAGACAAGCACAGCAAATGATTACCTACAAGGGCAAAGCTGGGGGAGCCGCAGAAGTAAAATTCTCACAAGCTTCAGATGTTGTGTGATGGTGCAAGTTGTTTACTCTCGACTATGGCAATCAGCGTCCCCTACAAGCTGATCCAGCAGGAGCAGAGAAATGCCAGCTCTATGGTTATGAGAACCACAAAGAACATAAAGGTGGCCATACGCAATAAGAGACGCTCGTGTGGCAACCTTGATATGCTCACCAACGACAGAGTGATATCGAGTTAATCCGAATGTTCACCCTAGGGCCAAACAATCGGATTATATGAAGGAGATGGGCGCTGACGGATCATATGACCACATCAACTAGCCAATGTGATCCTTGATCGCGGGTAAATCAAACCTGCCTGATCGATATCCCGACTATTTTTGGCCTGATATCAAGTAATGAGACCCATCAGATGCCCCCTGTATGGCCACCTTAATAGAAGGTTGGAATCCATCAGTCGTTGGTGTGCCCTGGGTTTAACAACCTCAACTAGTCAACAAACACCTGTTCCTGCCCTTAACTAAACCC
>CM044443.1:120178006-120209720 GCA_024363595.1 Xenopus borealis | reverse complement strand
AACATATTTCTATAGTGCCAACATATTGTGTAGTGCTCCTTCAAAGGGGTAGTTCATCTTTAAAAGAAGAAACAGTTTTTTGGTGTTACTGTTCCTTTAATTTAAATTTTAGTATGTCCAATTAGTATGTCGAATTCTTGGCAACTTTTCAATTGATTATCATTTTATATTTTGCATAGTTCTTTAATTATTTGCCTGTCTTTACTGACTCTTTCCAGCTTTTCTAATGTGGGTCACTGACCCCGGCAGCCAATAAACGATTGTTATTATTTTTTTTTATTACTTATGTTTCTATACAGACCTTAGCCTATTCATATTCCAGCCTCTCATTCAAACCCCTGTCTGGTTGCTAGGTTAAATTAGACACTAGCAATGAGATGGGGGCTGAAATGCCAAACTTGACTAAGTTGTAGAACTCAAAAACAAATAAAAAAAATGCTTGCAGATTGTCTCAGAATATTATTCTCTGGGTAAAATTAAAAGTTCATTTTAAGGTGAACAACCCCTTTAAGACACAGTAATAACACATTTCCATACTGTTTTTTCTGTTGCTCTATATCAGGGGTCCCCAACCTTTTTTGCTCGTGAGCCACATTTAAATTTAAAAAAGAGTTGGAGAGCAACACAAACATGAAAAAGTCCATGGGGATGTCAAATAAGAGCTCTGATTGGCTTTTTGGTAACCCCTATATGGACTGGCAGCCTACAGGAGAGAATGTTTGGCAGGACTTCTGTTTTTATACAACCAAAACTTGCCTCTAAGCCAGGAATTCAAAAATAAGCACCTGCTTTGAGGCCACTGGGAGCAACATCCAAGGGGTTGGAGAGCAACATGTTACTCATGAGCTACTGGTTGGGGATCACTGCTCTATATTATAGGGGCGATATACTGCTAATCCAAGTGCTTGAGTGCTAAGGGCTGCAAAAGTGCACCCCTTGTCTCCAGGGTTTGGATGTGCACTGCACCTGAATTGGAGGTTTGGTAGGTTTGGTGCAAGGCAGTCATGTAAGGAGACAGGTAGGAGGTGGGATGCCTATTTGGCTCCACCCTCTCTTATGAATACAGTGCTGTTTTATGCAGGTAGTGCTTTATTCACAGAGAGAACACAGGACTAAACATATTATAAACAATGACAAGATGGCAAAAAGTTGATGAAATTGGAGGATGCACTACACATACTCTTTCAATATGATGCTGGGGGGGTTGATTTATAAAGAGAGATGCTAAATGGCACCAGTACAGTTATAAGTAGTAACTACATGGGCTGCGGAAATGTGGGAGTACTATCAGGGGCCTGGGCCCACTGGGAATTGACGAAATGGTCAAGGGATAGGCTGTGAAAAGTCAAAATGGGATAGGGCCAGGGACGGTTCCAGTTGTGGACCATTTTGATGAACATTTTCAAAAGGGGACCCACTCTAATTATTTGCCAAGGCCCACCCACAGAGGCTTAGGGTAGTCAGTGGTCTAATAGCTTGAGCCCCTTGGGGGTGGTAGACACTGTACATAATTTCAGTTGGAGGCCCTGGCAACTGATAGCAATTATTTTTGATTGATGAAACAATATACATAATTGCTCTGGTGCATTTTTAGCACCTTTGTTTGTATAATCAGCCCTTCTCTATTTCCCCACCTATAGCTTGGGGATAGTGATGGGCAGTAATTTTAACCAGGTTTTGCCACAAAAAAAAGTACATAGCCTCCAATCCTTTGCAAAAAAAAAGTCATGAGGCTTGGAAAATTTCATCACGAATTTCAATTCAATCAATTTTTTGGAGAAGCAAAAAGGGAAAGATGCCTCCATCACTGCTTGGGGCACATAATGGATTACCATGGTGGCTCAACATATGCTCCCCATAAACATTGTACATTTTCCTCCTATAACAGTTCAGAATCAGTATATTTATTCTGCAGATTAGAATTATTACAAATACTGATATTATACCAAATCTTGGGCCACAAAGTTATATTCCTGACTAAATCTGGACTAAGAAGCACTGCTGACGAAGAGGACTAGATGAAGTATAACTATATATATTTTATTGGAAGTACCTTGCTGTGATAGGCACTAAAGTGTTTGGACACTGCACACTGCCGATCTACAAGGAAGGAGTATCGCCGTCGTTCCTCTGTGAGGGCCGCTTTGTATCCTTCCGCCACAAACTGGTCCAGCTCACATTGCTTTGTGCTCATGATTTCAACGTACTGTGAATAACAGAGAGAGAAAAAGTCAAAAATATCCTCAAAGCAACTCTCAAAAGATCTGAAAACCAAGATTATTTAGTATCATGGTTTATAGAAAGGCTGCAAAAAACTGGTAGTTTCAACTGTAAGGAATGTAATCAGGAAATGGAAGGCCACAGGCACAGTTGCTGTAAAACCCAGGTCTGTCAGGCCAAGAAAAATACAGGAGCGGCATATGAAGAGGATTGTGAGAATGGTTACAGACAACCCAAAGATCAACTCCAAAGACCTGCAAGAATGGTCAAAAATACCACCACCAAGGACATTCATCAAAGGCTATAGGAGGCAACTAGAGGCTGTTATATTTACAAAAGGAGGCTCAACTAAGTATTGATGTAATATCTCTGTTGGGGTGCCCAAATTTCTGCACCTGTCTAATTTTCATATGATGCATATTGTATATTTTCTGTTAATCCAATAAACTTTATGTTACTGCTGAAATACTACAGTTTCCATAAGGCATGTTATATGTTAAAAGGAAGTTGCTACTTTGAAAGCTCAGCCAATGGTAAACAACATTCCAAAGAATTAAGAGGGGTTCCCAAACTTTTTCATATGACTGTAAGTGGTGCCACAATGATATTTATGCAAAACTTTGGGCATACCACTTCCCACTCACATCAGTTGGAAGCCCCTGTTTTTGAAAATAATGATGGACCCAGGGAAAGCAGCTCATTGCATATAGTAGATGCTCTATGTGCTATAGCCATAGCTTAGATTAGTCCTGTAACTAATAATTGGGAACTGTGAGTAAACTATAGAACTCCATACAATTCACTACCAAGCTAAGTGCTGCATTTGCTTCCAACTGAGGCTCACCAGGCATTTTTTTTATTATGGATGAAAGTATTCCTTTAATTTGAATTAATTAATTGCCACCGCCTCCAAATTAATAAGCACAGCTAACTGGGCTAACTCTTATGTGTGAAGAAGAATGTGCATCCTTCCAGGGACTTTTGCCAGTGCTGCATCTTAAACATATGTTTCTCACCTGAACTATGAGTATACCCACCTAAAAGGGGATCTAGGACAATGGGCCTGCGTGAATTACAGTAAATGAGGATAAAGGCTTAAAGGGTAAGTAAACCTTAGAAATAAGTGAATGTAAAACTGAGGAGGGTGCTATTTTAAGCACTTTTGTAATGTACATTCAATATTTTTTTTTTAATTCCAAGATATTAAAGGATACATGTACTGATACTATGATTGCATTTTGGTTTAACAGCACCACCTGCTGGTCATTTTCTGAAATAGTCAAGGAAGTGGTCAATACAAAGAAAGAGGCTGCTCTGATGTTTTTCTGGTTAGAAAAGATTTGAGAAAGGTTTCTGTTTTTTTTCCTAAGCAGAAGAACATCAAAGCAGCCGGAAAATGTCCAGCAGGTGGCGCTGTTGTAACAAAATTAATTCATAGTAACAGTACATGTATCCTTTAATATCTTGGAATTAAAAAAAAAACACCTTACAAAACTGCTTAGAATAGCACCCTCATTCACTTATTTTTAAGGTTTACTTATCATATAATGCTGTTTTCTTGTCTTATTATAAGCTCAGTCAGGCCTGGACTGATTTTGGATGGAAAAATGGGATTTAAAGTGTCTGAAAGCCTTAAAAGGAAAGTACTAGGCTTATGTATTCTATAGTAACAATGCTGTATAGCTAAAAATACATAGGAAAATGGAGTATCAACGTTGGCAAAAGGATACTGCCTAGGACAAAAGAATAATCTGCTGTTACGTGTTGACTATACTTAATGCAGTTGTTCTAAAGGGAAAGTGGGGCAGATCAAGGGGGTCACTTGGGGCCCATAAAGACAGTTCTGGAGAAAAGTTATTCAGCAGCAACTAGAACGGAAGAATTGATGGACTTCCATAAATCCAACTGACAATATCCAGTGCTGAAATTTACAGTATGGTAATTGGTAATCTTATCAAAGTGAACTCAGGCAATATTGAAAAGACAAGAAAGAAGGCAGCTGCCTTGCACATTCCACGCCCGCATGAATTAGTAACAGTACTGGAAGCTTCAACAGATCTTCCACGCCCTAAGGCAACTCACATCTTCTTGCCAAATACAAAGGTTGTCAAAATGCATCTCATGGGCACTGATGAATCGAGCCAAAGAAATGCTTGTTTTGTTCATTCTGCTCTGGAATATCGGGTTGGGTATAAAGCTTGTTTTAACCTGTAGGACACTTTGACTGCAAAATGGGTTCTACATGGTCTAGGGCCTTCTGATGTATCTGTGAATAAACAGGATGGTACCAAAGGACCATGTAAGGAGAAAAACATCCTCATTCTTTACAAGAGCTCTCCTCTATTCATATCCCTCTGTATCCCAAACCAGTCTGTCCCTGCCTCCCAACTTCACCTCCCCCACCCTCTGCTTACAACAGAATGGCCTCTCGTAGGCAAGTCATGATCCAGAAGTAATGGTTGCCACAGCGACTGTGTTGACAAAAGGGGATGCAGAGATAATGCCCCGGCCTTTCTAACGTGCTGGAACCAAATGCGGTTTCTCCTTCCGACCCCCAACAACCAAAACAGCTGACTTGCCAATGAGAAACTGAAGGGGGGGGGGAGGAGTGAAGCAAAATACAGCTGAGTGAACACAATACCAAAGGGCACCAGCCAAATAGTACTGAAGCTATTAAAGGAGAACTAAACCCTAAAAATTAAAGTGGCTAAAAATGCCATATTTTATATAGTGAACGTATTGCACCGCCCTAAAGTTTCAGCTTGTCAATAGCAGCAATGATCCAGGACGTCAAACTTGTCACAGGGGGTCAACATCTTGGAAAGTGTTTGTGCCACTCACATGCTCAGTGGGCAGGAACCCACTGGGATGGAAGGACCCCAGGGAAAAACCAAGTGAGCCCCGGTCCTTGTGAGCCCACCAACCCATGTCTGCTCCCTGCTGCTACCTGTGGATCCCCATCACCTGGTCAGCAAAAGGTACGGGCCAGGAGAATGTGTGTATGCAGAGCACGGTGGATCGGGTTTGCCATGTTGCAGCTGGGATGAGGGCCCTCTGAGGCGACTGCCCTGGTAGGACCCAGTCACCCCAGTGTGACATTGGAAGTAGGCCATTGTACTCTGTGCTTCATGACCAAAGTGTGAAAGCCTGCAGGAAAATATTTTTAATGGGGCACTTGCTCTTTAAATGAGAACTAAACCTAAAAATTAATTTGGCTAAAAATGCCATGTTTTATATACTGACCTTATTGCACCAGCCTAAAGTTTCAGCTTGTCAATAGCAGCAATGATCCAGGACTTCAAACTTGTCACAGGGGGTCACCATCTTGGAAAGTGTCTGTGACACTCACATGCTCAGTGGGCTCTGAGCAGCTGTTGAGAAGCTAAGCTTAGGGGTCGTCACTAATTATCCAGCAGCAGAAAATGAGGTTTGTCTGTATTATACTGTAAGCTGATGCTACAGGGCTGATTATTAAATTCTGATGCTAGTTTCACTGGTTTCTGTGCTGCCATGTAGTAATTATCTGTATTAATGACTAATCAGACTTATATTGTGACTATATTTCTATTCTATGTGTACTGTATATTGTGAGTAGGTCCCTAAGCTCAGTAAGTGACAAGCATAGAGCATCAGCAGAAAAGAAGATGGGGAGCTACTGCAGCATCTTTGGAGACACAGATCTTTACTGCTAAAGGGCTGTGGTTGCCTCTGGCTGGCACAGAAGCCCAAAACACAATGTACAACATTTCTATCCTACTTATTTAGTTAAGCTTTAGTTCTCCTTTAATGACAAAGCCACAGCATCTTCATCTCGTCACCAACTCTTCATTCCCATAAATATACAATGGTCCTGCAGATAAAGGTCCCCTCTGTTACTCTGGTCCATGGGCTAGCAGATGTACACCTCAGTTGATAAGCTCCGTATCCATCTCATAAACACCCTTGACATAATCCCATTTACCATAACCTGGCATTGAGTCAAGTCTTTTCTTTAAATCCAGAGACTCCCCTCATCTTTACACGGTGCCAGAACAAACTTATCCACAAGCAAGGTGGATATGCAATTATGTACCCCAGAGTTTTACTCAATGAGTGCTCATGCAGAACCAGGCAGAAGGGGTTAAAGATCACTGTCGGGCTGCGTGGCAAAACCAATTATGATGAAGTCGACCGGTGGGAATCTATTGTTGAACATTGAGAGCTTGACACTCATTACAGTGAATCCACTAAATGATCACCGATACATACATATGATGCAATCCAAGTTCCAAAAGAAAAATCCAAATACCAATCCTTCCACAGATTCTGTGTTCAAAAGGCCGCCGACAATTATGTGAATCTGGACATATGATAGTTATAAAAATAAAACAATTTATAGTGATGAAAAGCCAAAGACTTTGGATTGTGTTTAGTGCCCTTTGCTGGACAACACTTGTTCAATGTGCTACTATTACAATGTTGCCCTCCTGTTAATAGCCACCATCTATCCCTACTATATCTGCTATCCCACAGTCACACTCCCTTCCCAGAGACTATTATCCACTGTTACTATAGGCACCATCTCTCCCTACTATACCTGCTATCCCACAGTCACACTCCCTTCCCAGAGACTATTATCCCACAGCTACTATAGGCACCATCTCTCCCTACTATACCTGCTATCCCTCAGTCACACTCCCTTCCTAGAGACTATTATCCCACAGCTACTATAGGCACCATCTCTCCCTACTATACCTGTTATCCCACAGTCACACTCCCTTCCCAGAGACTATTATCCCACTGTTACTATAGGCACCATCTCTCCCTACTATACCTGCTATCCCACAGTCACAGTCCCTTCTCAGAGACTATTATCCACTGTTACTATAGGCACCATCTCTCTCTACTATACCTGCTATCCCACAGTCACACTCCCTTCCCAAAGACTATTATCCCACTGTTACTATAGGAACCGTCTATGCCTACTATACCTGCTATCCCACAGCCACAGTCCCTTTACTTAAAGGAGTTGTTCATCTTTGCATTAACTTTTAGTATGATGTACAGAATGATATTCTGAGACAATTTGCAATTGAATTTAATTTCTTAAAATTTGTGGTTTTTGAGTTATTTCCCTTTTAATTTCACAGCTCTCACAGCTAGATTTTGGTTGCCACCTTGCTCTGTCTTGCCGGCAACCTCGGGGGGCAGGTAAGTGACATCAGGGGGCAGAGCCAGGCACACACCGTGATGTCTAGGGTGGGGCTATGGTTTGGCGTCACATCATTAATTTTAAAGCCCTTTCCAGATTTTCTAATCTGGAAATCTGAACAGGTGGCAACCCTACTCTAGATTGCTATTCAAGCAATCTGGTTGCTAGGGTCCAAATTACCCTAGCAACCATGAACTGATTCGAATAAGAGACTGTAATATGATTAGGAGAGGGCCTGAATAGAAAAATGAGTAATACAACTAAATGTGTAGCCTTACAGAGCATTTGTTTTTTGATGAGGTCAGCAAAAAGACAAATCATTAAAAAAAATCTATAAAAAATAACTAATGAAAACCAGTTGAAACTGGCCATTGTATAACATGCTAAAAGTTATCTGAAAAGGTAAACCTCCCCTTTAAAGGAGGATTCAACCCTTTAGCAAAAAAACCCATACCCCCAGCCCATCCCACGCAGGCCTTCCTCTGCCCTCCCCAGCCTAACTGCCCCCCACTGGGGAAATGTCCCTAATTTTTTACTTACCCCTCAGCGCAGAATCAGGCATCAGAGTTCAAGGCAGCCATCTTCGGGGTCTTCGTGTCTTCTTCAATTTCCGTCTATTTTGGTGCATGCGCAGCTGTGGCAAACTGGCAAATTGTTCCAACTGCACATGCGCCGAATCGATTCACCCTTCTCCATCTCAGCTTACTGAAGACACAGAAGATGAATCTACTCCGAGGGGTAAGTAAAAAGTTAGGGGCACTTCCCCGGGGGGCAGTTAGGCTGGAGGGTAGGAGGGAGGGGGTCTACGTCAGGTGGGGGGTATGGGTTTTTTGCTACAGGGTTGAATTCTCCTTTAAGCTGCTGTCAGTAGGGGAACTTTATATCAGCCTGTGCATGGGCAGCATTAGTGGCTGCAATATTCCCCATCAGTTCTTGCAACCCATACTTATATTTAGATTCCATTGTAAGAGGCTTGACTATTTTAAGATGTAAGGGTAAACTTTCCAGACAGGTTTGTATTATGTTCTACAAAATGGAGACGCTGCCAAGAATGTCTTGGTGCTTCCTGGAAGGAAGTGATGTCATGGTTTTTTTTTTTTTGTTCCTTGACATGGAAGCCTGAGGAAGGCAAGAAAGCCATTGTTCCAGGCAGGAGAATATTCAGGAACAATCCTAGGACGCCTGTTTAGCACATTATAATAAGAAGCTGTTTAGTACTGGGGACGGACATTGCACTGTGATCTCTACAGAATATTGAATATAAACAGAACCTCTGACAGGAAGTGAACTTTCCAGGGAGTGACCCGTCTTTGCTACAGGAACAAATTACCAAGAATTCTGCTCAAAAAAGATGCATGCTGAAGACTGCACTGGCTTCTAAACAGTTTCGCCAAGAGACCTGCTTATTTTAAATTGTTACAACTGTTTCTTTGCTTACCTTAAATTGTTACAAAAGTGCACCTGCCACGTATGCTCTGCCAAAAGCCAATTAAGTTTTAGAAACTTTGTATCTTTTTTTCTGGCTGTTCAGTGCAGCAGATCAAAGCGAAAATCAGGACATTTCTGTAACCAGAACTGTGGGCTGAGCTGTCAAAATCGGGACTGTCCCCCAAAAAACGGGCCAGTTGGCAGTTATGCAACCAACATGCTGTTCAACTGATTGAGCTGTAGAGAAACCACTGCATGCTCATTTTCCCGGCAGCACTCAGGATATTGTAGGTACAGATTTGATAAGCAAAGAACGCAGTCACCACAGACAATAATAGAGAGCCGGGGGTCACTGATATCCACTGGCAGACGGTGACAAAAGATATAGATATCAGGCACTGAACTGCACACAGACATTAATGGCAGCGACTGAATTCAGAGATCGACTTGAGATAGACGTCACTGACTGATGCAGACACATACTTGTGCACGTACACAGGCTAATATGAAGGAAACCGGCAGATGGCCGCAAGTCAGTATTAGAAATCCAGCTGGCTATCATACCTTGTAACGTTGGATGCAAGAACTCTTTTCAACATCTACTTCTACAGCAAGATACAAGATCTCCAATTACCATTAAAGGGGTGGTTCACCTTCAAGTTAACTTTTAGTATATTGTAGAAGGGCCAATTCTAAGAAACTTTTCAATTGGTCTTCATTATTTATTTTTCATAGTTTTTTAATGATTTGCAATTTTCTTCTGTTTCTTTGCAGCTTTCAAATGGGGGTCACTGACACCATGTAAAAACAAATGCTCTGTAAGGCTACAAATGTATTGTTATTGCCACTTTGTATTACTTATTCTTTTCAGTCCATCTCCTATTCATATTCCAGTCTCTTATTCAAATCAATGCAGGGTTGCTAGGGTAATTTGTACCCTAGAAACCAAATTGCTGACACTGCAAACTAGAGAGCTGCTGAATAAAAAGCTAAATAACTATAAAACAACAAACAATAAAAAATGAAAACCAATTGCAAATTGTCTCAGAACATCACTCTCTACGTTATACTAAAAGTTAATTTAAAGGTGAACAACCCCTTTAATAATGGTAATACAGTAATTCATCTTACTACTTAGAGGAGCCTCATATGTTCAATATCTGGAACCCTATGGGCAAAACTCTGGCAGAACGGATTAGATTTTGTGGGTAAAATTTTATCTGATCATAACATGCAACTGCATACAACAGCACGAGATTTGTAGGATCCTACGAAATACGATACCCTATAGCTAAAAGTCGGGAGGTGCAATTTGTTCATGCATCTACGTCCGACAGTCAATGTATTTCAATGGGAATAAAAAGTTGGTCAGACATTATCAGATTTTATCTTGTCGGATGAAAAAATGGTATGCAGCATTCGCTTCCTACAGTTTTGACCTATGGGATAGGGATGCACTGAATCCACTATTTTGGATTCGGAGGAACCCCCGAATCCTTCCCGAAAGATTTGGGTGAATACCGAACTGAATCCGCATATGCAAATTAGGGGTGGGAAGGGGAAAACATCCTGCTGAAAAAGGCCGAATCCTGGCCGAATACCGAACTGAATCCTAGATTTGTGCATCCCTACTATGGGACTACCTCCAACTTTTAGGGCTGAACTCCACAAGCATCTTTAGTCAGATGAGGTCGGAACAACATAACGCAGGAGACAAAACAGATGTAGTCGCAGGCGTCCAAACTGAATGGAAGTGAACAAAAAGTCGCAGGTAAAAACTACATTCCATTGGACACTACACAAATATCGAATCTGAATGCAGAAAGCAGCGTCTTCATCCAACAGTCCAACAAAATGTAGTTTTTACCTGCAACTTTTTGTTCACTCCCATTCCATTTGGACGCCCGCAACTGTATCCATCTTGTCTCCTGCGTTATGCTGTTCTGACCTCATCCAACTACAGACACCCATGGAATTCAGTCCTAAAAGTCGATCCAAAACCATGCTCCTGTGGAGTTAAGCCGTAGCATGTTTTGACCCATGTGGCTACATCCAACCTGTAGGAGGTGTTTTGACAATTCAACACCATCCTACCAAATCTCTAGTGTAGCTAAACCATAGTTAACTCAACATAAATATTTAGCCAAATGCACCCCAGCAAGGTATATTCACTTCCACATACCAGAGGAAACAAGGAGAAAGGCTCCACCGTGGCAATAAATAGCTGAATTTATACTAATTGGAAACAGCCATTTTCTCATCTAACAAGCTCTCATTTGGCCCACAGTCCTCAAAGCAGATAAAGATGTTGGGCTATTGCCAGTCACTGGCATGTGCCATTGGGAAAGCATTGTCAAGGAACAGGACTAACTGGGCCCATGAGCCAAGGCAAATCTATCTGCAAAGTTTTGTTATAAAGTTTTTTTTTTTCTTTCAGACAACGTTTTAGTAAACAAAAGCTACAAATTAGTAACATCATGAGCAAAAATAATATGAAACTCATGGACAACAATGCTTGTTGGACTGAAAACTCTCCCTTTGGCCAAATGAAAAGTGTTTTGCTGCATTGCTATTTGGAAGGAGGAAATAGAAACCAAAGTTGATGGTGCATTAATAGGAAACGCATGTGCGTTCCAGGGGATATATAAGTACAGACCTGTGGGTAGGTTGTTATAGAAGAAAAAGACAATAAATAAGAACCTGTTCAACAAAATGCATTTTTATGTTATTCAATATCGTTTTTCCAACTGATTTTAAGGCAATCACATTGTGGGACATCACTCAGCATGGGTTACCATATCATTCCAATAAAGAACAGTCATGGGAGGTGATGTGAAGAAGAGATGATGATATGGGAAACTGTAATGAATGTGAAATGTTTGTATTCATAAATTGTTAGGTGCTGTATTTGTATTTTTACTCTTGTACTCTCATATAACAGACTTTCCTAACATACACAGTGGGGGTCATTGATAAATAAATAAATGCATATTTATTGGTTCTTTTGGGCATGTTTTCCCCTGAACACTTCAGTGCAGAATTTAGTTTTTTGCGAATTTTGGTGTGATGTGTGCGGAAATATTCTCAAATGGCTTGCGTGGCCACTGTGCTATATCGTATGTGCAAATACAACGTTGAAGGTAATTTTAGTAAAATAATTTCGCCATTCACAAAAACTGTTTTCCACCACCAAAGTTTTGTCATAACTCACAACTGCGATTTGCTATAACAACGTATTCAAAAAGCTTGTGGAAAGTTTATAAATGAGCTCCTGTAACAGCCCCGTACCAACATTATCACCAGTGATACCCCCATGTCTCTCATCTCCAATTGGCTGTGATTTGTACAGATGGGGAACAGACCTACAGAGGGGGCACTGGAAGGTGTGTGCAGTGCCACCATGGGCAAGGAAGCCTATTTGCCCAAAAAGACTCAATCAGCCTAAGGCTAACCCTGCTGTTCATTAGAGCATAAATGTACTCCAAAGGAATTCTATTGCTTTCAATCTACCAAAAGGCTCCATCAACAACTTCAACTAGCCCCCAAATGTGGTGTATTGGGGTATCAGCCCATCATTAAGGAAAAAAACCTGGACAGACTTAGCAGATTAGAGACGGCACCTGTTTTATAAACACATTCATCAAGGAGGTTTATGTGTGCTTGAAAAAATAATACTGGCGGAATCTTAACATATCAGCATGATAGCTGCCAAAATATGTCTCAAATCCTCTGATATCAATACACAGGGTGTGGCACACAGAACTCTACAGACATAAAACAATAAGTGTTAGGGCTTGGTAATCAGAACAACATGCTGGACAGTGCTATTCTTACCGGGACATTGGAAATTTGCAGCGTGAATTGCTTTTTAATTTTCAGCAACACCAAGTTTGGAAAAGATAATTTTTTACTTTTTTGTTTGAAGTAGGTTTTTGTCAGCAACTAGAGATCCCATTAATGGTTTGTTTACAGCATCATCATAATTCAGTAAATCAGCAGAAACAAGTCCTGAAAGTTTGCACCATACAGTATATGTAGAAGCAAGAACAAAGAAGTAATGTTGGAAGAAGTGGATGCCTCCAGGTGCTGCCTATTGGACCTGAACCCCATTTGCATACCACACAACATGTAATTGGTGCATTCTAAGCTTACCGCATTATAACCCCCAACATTCCAGCTAGAAAATGTCTTTGTATTTGTTTCACGAAAATACCCCTCCAATCTGCCCTAAACCCTGTGCCCTTCTCGTTTTTATTAAACGTTTCCTGGGCGTAGTGTAACGTAGCGGCTGTAACATATACTTCTATTATATTTTGTAATTTGAGCCGTATGCAAATTAGGCATCACTAGCGTAATTGCGCTATGTCTAGCGAACTAACACTAGAGTAAATACCCTACCGTTCGCCGACCTGAGCGTAAATTCGCACTTTAGTGCGGCTAACGCTAGCGAAGCCTGCGCGAAGCCTGCGCTGGCAAATTTTCGGATCTTAGTGAATGTCCCACTAAGCATGGTCCTTATTTGGAGCACCTACAAAGCAGTAGTGTATAGTAGGACAAGGTTACTCTACTACAGTTATTCTTCGTTTTTCAACCTGAAGTAGCTCAGTAGTTATTGAAGTACGACTCCTGGCTTCTTCCATGAGAAACAAAAGGTTTTTGGTGGAGTTATACAAGTTCTGATTGGTGCATTTTTATTGTCGCTAACGTTTCCAACAGTAAGCAAATGATTGTAAAGGATTTCCACACCTGAGCCATTTATATGCACCTTATAAGTAATCTCTTATTAATACAGAACACTATACCTGCACTTCTCGGTCACCGTACTTCTGGGGATTCTTGCTGTTCTGGCACTTCTTCCTCAGCTTCTTGAGCTCAGACTGACATTTCTCAATCGACTCTGACTTGGACCGGTGCTCCACCTGGTATTTTTTCAGCGTCGCCTGGGAATATAGAGTAAGTTCTATCAGTTGGAATGTGACAAGCACGGAAGTGGAAAGGAGGGGCACAATGATAAAGTCAGGAAACCAGAAGATACACTTACTGTTAAATACTTAATGTCTAATTCAAGCTTGTGTTCCAGTTGAGCCAACAGTTCTGAGTGAAAAAGTTTTAACTGTGGAAATAAAGAACTGATTTAAATTATATTCATATATAAATTGGTATAACAATTTAAAGCTATGCATATCCACAAAGGTACACACTAAAAGTATTTTGTTCCCTTCAAACACAATTCACAGTATTGTTTCCATTAGATGATTCATTCATAATGATGGCGCCTCTGATATTTTTACCTGTTTTTTCATAACAAAAGAAAGATGTCATTTTAAACATTTTGGCCAGAGATCCCATTTTAATGACCAATCAATGAGAAATCACACACAGCTTCTGATACCCTGCCATGGGTTCAACTGCTAATGATACTCAATGTGTAGGGTGCTCACTCAAATTGGGTTAAGCTTCTTTCTTTCTCCATCCCTGTAGAGGGCACTTTAGCCAGAGTAGCAGTGTGTAAAAGTTTCTATATATGAACAGATCAGAAAATCCAATATTTTACTGTTGAGCTCCAATGAGGGCAACAGCTAGCAGTCTGTGGTTGGAAATGTGGTTAGCAATACTGCCCTGGATGTGTTTTAGAACGCAGTGGTTGAGGGTGTTCCCAGAATATGGACATTTTTATAACAATTCTAGGACTTTCTCCCAGAATACCCTTCTACTTTACATAGAGTGAGAAATATCCAAAAATTCCAAAGGGTTAGAGTCCAAATTGTAATATCATGATGGTATCATACAAATGTAACTATAGAGATCTTGGCCGGGTCATTAATAAATCTTGAATCTGTCCCATCTGTATATGTACATAGTGCCCAGTATTGGAATTAAAGCCTGATGTTTTGTTGTCCTAGAGGTCATAAAAGGCCGTAGACGTTGAAAAACCTGCGAACATTAAAGTGCTCTTTTACACACACCCTTCACTGTCAACCTAATTACACTTTGGGAGCACTCAAGAAAAACTCTGCACACTTTTCATCACCTGTGCCTTGCCATTCTTGTTATCAGCCCATGGGACCAATCAATATCCACTGACTTCCCAATCAATATCTATTTAGACTAAAGAAGAATATCAGTCAAGAAGGGCAGAAAATGTTACTCAGTGAATGTATTGGCCATTGAAGGTGGCCTTTGCTTCTTCGCTTCCCAGAATACCTTGGCCGATATTGAAGCTACTCGTTTTGGAACCACTACAGGCATAACTGGCCTTAAATTTGCATGGTCAGGAATTGGCTAAACATGTGAATCACACTTTATGGTCGGACCTTTAGTCTGGCACCATCTGTTCATGATGATATCAATACGGTGGTTAGATCACAGTCCAATGACTTTAATGTATTTGGAGAGAGGAAAAATTGTTGCATGCGCCAAAAAACTTTTTGACACCATTGATTTCAATGCATTTTGCACATTTTTTGCCGTTTTGTGCATTTTTTAACAGTTTTGCAAATTTTGGGACTAAGTGAAACGGGACAGATTCACTTATCACTAATTACAGTATATCCAAGGGTGGCTTGCTAATTCTGAACCATAACAATGGAAAGGGTGGATTGCATTCAAATATCTCATTTCCAAACACAGCACACATCAACTGATTTGAGAGCTGAACAGATCCAAGATCCGATCACTTTGGTTAAAGGAGCAAGGGTTCTGCCCAACACTGCCAGCATTCAGCTCAATGAAACAATGCTATCTGTCCTTAGGAATGTTTGGCCTGTGAGAAAACTGATATGTCATGTCAGCAAGTAACAGTTTTGCTCTCTGTAAATAATCGGTCATTATCTGTGGTGTGAAAGCAGATTTCCTTTGCTATCAGAATGTTTATACTGAGCGGTGATACATTAGGCAGCCTCTCTGTAAAACAATGCCCATCACAATCAACAGATATTCTGTTTATTGGCTGGATGATATTATCCAAACACTGTGGAGGAAATGCCTTAATTGGGTTACCTTGCCCTAATGCACAAGTGTGTGACAACAGAAATTAAAGGGAGATATATACATAGGTGCCAAGTATATACTCATATGAAAATGTATTCTGCCAATTCTTTTAATTGAAAACAAAATCTTTATTTCTTTATCATAAAGCACTAACGGATCATTGTTTTTTTTAGATGTGTATTACATCCCACACACATAACTTTCCAAATCTGCTTAATTGATGTAAATAGTAATAATGAACTCTATATATACAAGCTCCCTCCCACCTGTTGTGTTTGTCTCTGGCTTTGGCGTAATCAAGAACCCTTTAAAGGGGGTTTTCAAAATGGCAAAGTTTTGCAAAAGAAGCAGATGCAGAGTCAGGCAGCAGGAGTGGAAAGAATGCATATAATCTGGATGGCTCGCAAGTCAGCGACCCCCTTCTCCAGAAGATTGACCTATCCTGGAGGATCATATATTTATATAATATAAATTAGGCATTTGTTAACAATTATATTAAAGTTCTTCTTATGTAACCACTCTGGTAAGACTATGCAGAAATTACCATCCCATTTAAATAGAATGTGTGGTGTTTATACAAATTGCCTGCAGAGGTCACTGTGCACATGAGTTATGCTGTGTATACACAGTACTGTCTACACTGTTTAACAAGGATAGATTTTATGTTACTGTTGTGTAATGGCTGCATGGACCTGCTAATAAAGCACTGTTATACCCTGCGGTTGCTGAAAGATGTAAATTCCGCCAACGTGGACAGAGTAATGGCGAATCCACAGAACAATATGTAGCAGCTTTGAAAGAGCTGGTAGTTACCTGTAAGTTTGGGAATCTAAGATTAAATTCTAAGGGACCAACTGGAAAAAACAAACTCGCATCCCATTAGAGAGAGACTGCTCCTATATTTAACCCTTGCAAAGGCTATTACAGTTGCTAGCCAAATTGAAGAAACAGTGGCAGAGGCTAAAACTCTCAGTCAGGGAACTGCTGGGAATGTACAGATTGTGAATCCAGTACTGTGGCCTAATAATGCACAGTCACAGGCAAAATACAATGCTAAGGGATTCAGTACAAAACCCTGCAGCAAATACAAATAAAAAATACTGCTTCCGCTGTGGTTTAACACAACACATTGCAAATGCAAACTATGCTACATGTCCTGCAAAAGCCAGACAGTGCCTCAAATGCTCAAAGGTAGGTCACTTTGCTAAGGTCTGCCGTAGTTCTGCTAAAGATATTATGCTGTGTATACACAGTACTGTCTATACTGTTTAAGAAGGATAGAGTTTATGTTACTGTTGTGTAATGGCTGCATGAACCTGCTAATAAAGCACTGTTATGTCCTGCTCATCATCAGCTATCAAAACACAACAGAATGCATATCTGTTTACTGGTAATTTACTAGCTTCACCTGTTTCCACAATTGCTCAGAAGAACTAGGAAGCTGGAAATTAATTTCAGTTTCTCTATATTTACCTCAAAGAATAACAACTAGGCAAAAATCCTATACCAATTCAAGAGTGATATTGTGAGAAAATTTGCAATTGGTTTTCATATTTGTGGTTTTTGAGTTATTTAGCTGTTTATTCAGCAGCTCTCCAGTTTGCAATTTCAGCAATCTGGTTGCTAGGTTCCAAATTGCCATAGCAACCACACACTGATTTGAATAAGGAATATGAATATGAGAGGCCTGAATATAGAGATGAATAATAAAAAGTAGCAACAGCAATACATTTGTATCCTTATAGAGCATTTGCTTTTTAGATGGAGGCCAGTGACCCCCATTTGAAAGATGGAAAATGTCAGAAGAAGAAAGCAAATAATTCAAAAACTACAAAAATAAAAGCCAGTTAAAAGTTGCTTAGAATTAGCCATACTAAAAGTTGACTTAAATGTGTACAACCCCTTTCAAGGAATTGCTCAGTTTAAAATGAAAAAAATAGGTTGGGTAAATAGGCTGTGCGAAATAAAAAATATTTCTGATATAGTTAGTAAGTCAAAAATGTAATGTATAAAGGCTGGAGTGACTGGATGTCTAACATAATTTAACAGAACACTACTTCCTGCTTTGCAGCTCTCATAGTTTCCATTGACTGGTTACCCTGGTGACCAGGCTGTAACCAATCAGTTACTTGAGGGAGGGGGCACATGGGACATAACTGTTCAGTGAGTTTGCAATTGATGCTCAGCATTCATTTCAAATTCAAAAGCAACAGTTATGACCCATGTGGCCCCCTCAAGTCACTGATTGGTTACTGCCTGGTAACCAATCAGTGGAAACCAAGAGAGCTGAAAAGCAGGAAGGTCGGAAAGTTTGTGACTTTGGGTGCATGCGCAGTTGGAGGAATCTGCCAGTACGGAGCTACTGCACATGCACCCGAAAGTCACAAAGTTTCCAATTTCTTTTTTTGGAAACTTTGTGACTTTCGGCCCATGCACAGTTGATCCATACTGGCAAATGCCTCGTACTGTGCCAGAAAATGCTGGTCAATCCAGGAAGAAGAGCATGAAGGAGGGGTAAGTAACAAGTTAGAGACATTTGCCCAGGGTGGGGGGGCAGGTAGGCCGGGGGAGGAGGGAGGGGGGCTACACAGGGGAGGTGGGGAGGTATTTTTTTCATGTAGGGGTTGAATTGAATCCTTTAAAGAAGAACTAAAACCTAAAGAAAGTGGCTAAAATGCCATATTTTATATACCGAACTTATTGCACCAGCCTAAAATTTCAGCTTGTCAATAGCAGCAATGATCCAGGACTTCAAACTTGTCACAGGGGGTCACCATCTTGGAAAGTGTCTGTGGCACTCACATGCTCAGTGGGCTCTGAGCAGCTGTTGAGAAGCTAAGCTTAGGGTTCGTCACTAATTATCCAGCAGAAAATGAGCATCCCTGGCTGTAATATAAGCTGATGCTACAGGGCTGATTATTAAATTCTGATGCTAATTGCACTGATTTCTGTGCTGCCATGTAGTAATTATCTGTATTAATGACTAATCAGCCTTATATTGTGACTATATTTCTATGACACTATCAGGTATACTGTATATTGTGAGTGGGTCCCTAAGCTCAGTAAGTGACAGCAGCACAGAGCATGTGAATCAGTGAATCAGAATCAGAAAAGAAGATGGGGAGCTACTGGGGCATCTACTGGGGAGACACAGATCTTTACTGTTAAAGGGCTGTGGTTGCCTTGGACTGGTACACAAGCACAAAACATCATGTACATTATTATTATTATTATTATTATTATTATTAATAATAACATATTTCTATAGTGCCAACATATTGTGTAGTGCTGATTTCTAGCTACTTCTTTAGTTCTCCTTCAAAGGGGTAGTTCATCTTTAAAGGAACAGTAACTCAAAAAAAATGAAAGTGTTTTTTTTGGTGTGGCTGCCTTGGGCTGGTACAGAAGCACAAAACCTAATGTACTATATTTCTAGCTATTTCTTTAGTTAGGCTTTAGTTCTCCTTTACAGTCACTGACTAACTCAGAGTTAAGGCCCCCATACACGGGCCGATAAAAGCTGCCGACAGACCCAGTCAGCAGCTTATTGGCCCATGTGTGGAGCCATCCAACGGGCTTCCCTGAACAATATCTGGACGAAAGTCAGGCAGATCTCAATCGGGCAGGTTAAAAAACCCAGTCGGATCGCGGCCTCATCGCTGCGTGTATGCGGTCCTGCGATCCGACCACCCTTATAGCCTCCATTATGATCCGATAGTTGGGCCCTAGTGCCCAACGATTGGATCAGCCTGATATCGATCACCTCAATGTGGGCAAATCAGGGAGAGATCCGCTCGTTTGGCGATATCGAGAGCTGAAAAGCGGGAAGTAGTGTTCTGTTCTCTTATGTTACACATCAGGTCACTCAGCTTTTTCAGATTAAATTTTTGGCGAACTAACTATTAGAAACATTGTTTTATTTTGTGCAACCCGTCTGCTTGCCCAGTTTATATTTTTACACTGAACTGTTCCTTTAACACACCCCACAATTTATTGTAAGCAAAGTTTATCCGAGGGCAGGCACAAGGCAAGATGTTTACTTACTACTTCTTCCAGCTGAACTTGGATCTGCCGGTGAACTTCAGCCATTTGGAATAAAGTATCTCCTGCAACAATCAAGTGCAAGATATGTATTAGCAGAAATCGTATTGGATGCAGGAAAAAGGGACAATAAACCCAATGTCAGTAGAAAACACAACCAGCAAAGGAAGTAAATGAAATCAGCTAGCTGCAGTTACAGGTTCTATTGATTATCCAGTCAACTGTCTTCTGCTTTCCATTAAGTTGGGTTGCCACCATTTTTTGAATTCCAAGCCATATGCTAAAACAAACAAATATATATTAACATATATATTATATTTTTAAGAAAGCCTTATATAATTCTGTATTTGTTTCTTGGTTCCAGAAGAGTGTACCAAAAAGCTTATGCTTCCTACAAGAAGAGGTAACATTAGGGGTAATATTTACTTCTGCTCAATACATTTGAAAATTATTTTAAAGGAGAACTAAATTCCCCATGGTGTTAAGTCTCCACTGGTAGAGTCCTGCATGGGTCAATTTTTCGGTACCCGGACCCACAATCTGGACCCGCAACCCGCATTCTTACCAACTTGGACTCGCTACCCGACTCGCATGTACCTTATCTGCAACCTGATGCACGACCTGCTGACTATCAAGAATCAGGAAGTGCTGTCATTGTATACCGGAAGTGACATCATTGGAAGTAGGCGGAGTAGGCATGATTAGGAAAAAAAAAGAGGAAGTGTAGTCATTGTAAACCGGAAATTACGTCATCGGAAGTAGGTGGGCGTGGGCATGATCAGAAAAGAAAGAGCAAAGCTCGCTATTGAGAAGACCCGAGACCGATCCGCCACCCGCAAACCTGGAGAACCTCCAACCCACGTCTATACCTGCTCCTGAAACTTCAACCTGAAATCTGCAGGGTACCAAAGGTTTTTGCGGGTAACCCGTTCTGGCCCTCCTCTGCTAATCCCCCTCCCCTCTGCGCAGTCTTACCCCTGACTTCTGTCCCCTCTTGAAATAATGACTGCACATGGTGAGTGAGCGCAGCGGAGCTCACAGGCGCCATCTTCTTTGGTAATCTTTGGGTCTTCTTCCTCCCCATCTTTTGCTCAGTTGTCATGAACCGGAAGATTGCTCCAACTGTGCATGTGCCAATATGCCGTTCAATGCATGAATACTACCAAAGAAGATGGCGCCCATGAGCTCCGCTTCACTCACTCTGCATGTGCGGTTACTATTCCAAGAAATGACAGAATTCAGGAAAAAGACTGTGCAGGGGGGGAGGAAGGGGGCCAGTGGGGACTTAATATCGTGGGGGGTTTAGTTCTCCTTTAAGGGACACTTTCCTGCCAGGGCAGACCCATGCTATGAGGCAGTCTGTAAGAAGGCAAAGGGCACCAAGCCAGCCATACATGCATGCCCAGTGGGCACAATGAGTACTGTTCACTTTTGGGTCATTTACAGTAACTGTAGCTTATATCATGATATTAAACATTGAAAATTACTTTGTGACCATGAGAATATTTTTAAAACTTACACACTGTTTCTCAGTTTCTAAAATCAAGTCCATTACCAAGAACAATAACTCCCTGGCACCAATATTTGAATACATGGCACTGTCCCTGGAAATCAGGCACTGACACGTACAACGACTCGACGGACCAAGTTTATTAGGAGAAAGAGGCAAAACGTCTCCTTCAGTTAAGAGCACTACCCCCTCCCATGCACCTAGAGACAAAAAAAGAAATGTTTCCAACGGTTTTCACCCTAATTACAGCATTCTTGCCGCACAATGTGATTCAGATTATCACAGAGCTGCCCTTTTGACTTGAGAGGACTAAAACATTGCTAATCATGCCCCACATTGCAGAAATTCTCAGTCATACTGTGTCTGGATGGAGCCCCCCCGTCAGTATTATTCCCAATGCAGGCTGCGGTATTCCACAGGCATTCCCAGAATCAAAATCAGGATCACACAAGCAGTTATGTCTGCTCACATCTCCAGATGTAAGGCGCTATATCAAAATGTCTTCTACAAAACAATGACGCTATTGGTGAGGATGTAAATTGTAAGTGGATTAACAGAAATAAAGAGGAATTAGGGAATTGGAAAAATATGATTATTGTTTTTTTTTTTGCATGGAACTTTGGAAAGCCGGTTTCAACCCAGCTTTTCTGGCAACTATTATAAAAGGTTTCTCTGTATATATATATATATATATATATATATATATATGTATATATATATATATATATATATATATATATATATATATATATATATATATATATATATATATATATATATATATATATTGGCAGGATTAAAATAGATACTTGTCCTCTCCCAAGGAACAAGTCAAATAGCCAAACTAGCATAAGAACTGCAAAGTTGAGACTCCTATTTTCAATTAAAAGAGAAGGGGTTGTTCATCTTTTAATTAACTTTTAGTATAATGCAGAGAGGGATATTCTGAGACAATTTGCAATTGGTTTTAATTTTTTATTATTTGTGGTTTTTGAGTTATTTAGCTTTTTTATTCAGCAGCTCTCCAGTTTGCAATTTCAGCAATCTGGTTGCTAGGGTTCAAAGTACAGTACCCTAGCAACCATGCACTGATTGGAATAAGAGACTGGGATATGAATAAGAGAGGGCCTGAATAGAAAGATGAGTAATAAAAAGTAGCAATAACAATAGGTGTGTGGCTTTATAGAGAATTTGTATTTTTAGATGGGGGTCAGTTGAAAGCTGGAAAGAGTTAGAAGAAGGCAAATGATTCAAAAACTACAAGAAAGAAAAAAAAATTATGGTTAATTGAAAACATGCTTAGAATTAGCTACTCTATAATATAGTAAAAGTTAAAGGGGTTGTTCACCTTCAAACAACTAGTTGTTTTAAGATAGATCACCAGAAATAACAACTTTTTCAAACTACTTTCTATTTGTGATGGGTAAAGTGTCATTTTTCACCTTCTAAAGCAGCTCTTGGAGGGGGGGTCACCGACCCTGTAAACTGTTCTAAGGGTAGGGGCAGACAAGCAGATTCAGGGATATTTAGTCGCCAGACAACTTCTGCTGACTTAGGAATCAAAGCACCACAAGTGAATTTGCTCTGGGATGGGGGTCGCCGACCCTGTAAACTGTTCTCAGGGTAGGGGCAGACGAGCAGATTTGAGGAGATTTAGTCACCAGACAACTTCGGCTGACTTCGGAATCAAACCACCACGAGTGAATTTTCTCTGGGATGGGGGTCGCTGACCCTGTAAACTGTTCTAAGGGTAGGGGCAGATGAGCAGAATCAGGGAGATTTAGTCGACAGGCAATTTCAGGTGACTTCCGAATCAAAGCGCCGTAAGTGAATCAGTGCAGGCGATTCCTTAGTGATGGTTGAATCTATCCCGTTTCGCTTCGCCAAAAAATTATCGAATTTCTGCCAAAATTCTCAAATTGGCAGAAAATTCGCAAAACGAGTCGCATCATGTTTTCGATGCGCGTCGCTTTCTGCACGACGTGTCATTTTTGGGGGGCGTCTTATTTTTTTTTTTACGCACGTCTCATTTTTTTATGCCAACAAATTTTCTGCAGGTGAATTTTCACTGGCGTTTCCCGAATTTACTCGCCCATCACTACGATTCCTCATTGAAGCACACAGAAGAAGGCAGTTCGGGGAGACTGTTGCCGGGCGGAAGAGGCGATTAGTCGCATGGCAACTAAATCTCCCCGAATCTGATAGTCTGCCCCTACCCTAAATGGATACATTTAGTTGATACAATTCTTATCTTTGTCCCTGCTGAGCAGAATCTCTGGGTTTCATTACAGGCAGCTGTTAGAATTGATACAATAGTTGCTAATACTCCAGAGATGCTGCTGAGAAATGTATCAACTAAATGTTGCAAAATTGTATCAGTCTGCGCCTGAATTACTGAGCTGCCAGACTCAAACACCACGACACCACATTCCACTTTACACTTAGATTTTGGAAAAACAGTAAAAAAAAAAAAAATAATAGAAAGATAATTGAAAAAAGTCTTTATTTCTGGGGAACAATCTGAAAAACAACTGAACTGAAAAATGTTTGGAAGGAGAGCAACCCCTTTAAGTGATTTTGTACATACAATGAAATGTACAACTTCAAAAAGCTCACAAGAACATTTCCCGGATGTCATACGTTTCCTACACATGTGACAGGGAGGCAGCAGCGGTGTTTTGGGCCTTTCTCCACTAAAATATACAGGCATAGAATATGCCCCATATGTACAGTGCTTTAGAACCGCATTGTAGGATAGTGGGATTCTAATTCTATTCTCACTCATAATTAGGGCCAGGATTTGGTTCAGTATTCGGCCAGGATTTGGCCATTTTCAGCAGGATTCGGCTGAATCCTTGTGCCTTACCGAACCAAATCCGAATCCAAAAAATCATGTGACTTTTCGTGACAAAACAAGGAAGTAAAAAAACTTTTTTGACGCGCACTGCATCCGAAGCATGCTTTTACCCTCCCCCTTGCATATGCAAATTAGGATTCGGATTCGGTTCGGTACTCGGCTGAATCTTTTGCAATGGATTCGGGGGTTTGGCCGAATCCAAAATAGTGGATTCAATGCATCCCTACTCATAATAACATAAAAGTTTACAATCTCAGTTACCTGGATTTCCCAGCTTGCTAGTAATAGTAGCCCGGCCCAGTGCACTCTTTAGTGAACAGGAGGGGTCTAGAGACCCCCACACACGGGCCGATAAAAGCTGCCGACAGACAGTTGGCAAGATCTCGATAGGGAAGGTTAAAAAATCCCGTCAGTTAACGGCCAAATCTGTGCGTTGCTGCAGCCCCGCAATCCAACCGCCCGTATCTCCTCCATTCTTATCTGATTGTTAGGCCCTAGGGCCCACGATTGGATCAGCACGATATCACCCACCTCAATGTGCACATATGGAGAAGAGATTTGGCGACATTGCCAAACGTATGGCCAGTTTAAAGGGGTGGTTCACCTTCAAGTTAACTTTTTGTATATTGTAGAAGGGACAATTCTAAGAAACTTTTCAATTGGTCTTCATTATTTATTTTTCATAGTTTTTTAATGATTTGCAATTTTCTTCTGTTTCTTTGCAGCTTGCAAATGGGGGTCACTGACACCATCTAAAAACAAATGCTCTGTAAAGCTACAAATGTATTGTTATTGCTACTTTTTATTACTTATCATTCTATTCAGTCCATCTCCTATTCATATTCCAGTCTCTTATTCAAATCAGTGCAGGGTTGCTAGGGGAATTTGTACCCTAGAAACCAAATTGCTGACACTGCAAACTAGAGAGCTGCTTAATAAAAAGCTAAATAACTATAAAACCACAAACAATAAAAAATGAAAACCAATTGCAAATTGTCTCAGAATATCACTCTCTACATTATACTAAAAGTTAACTCAAAGGTGAACAACCCCTTTAAAGATAGCCATTATATTTCAAACTGTGGGCTGGACACCCAGGAACGCTCCACCTGAACATCACTTATAGTACGATTTGCTGATTTCACATTCAAAGTCTGAGTGGTGCCACACAAAGCTGCACAATTCTGCGACAAACTAAGACTATAGAAACTATAAAGAAAGCAGAACTGCCATTGCAGGGGGCAGGAATGTAGAAGGCCAGTGCGGAATTCAAGAGTGAGCAATTTCAATGTATATTAAGAAAAGAGGTCAAGTTTCTGAATCCTTGCTGTGGGGCCTAGTAGAGGTACGGGACCTGTTATCCAGAATTCCCGGGGTTTTCCTCATAACGGATCTTTCCATATTTTGGATCTTCATACATAAGTCTACTAAAAAAATCATGTAAACATGTTTTGCTTCCAATAAGTATTCATTATATTTTCCCCTGGGATTAAGCACATGCCACTGTTTTATTATTACAGAGTAAAAGGAAATCATTTTTTTTTTTTTTTTTTTTTAAATGTGGATTATTTGGATAAAACGAAGTCTATGGGAGATGGCCTTTCTGTAATTCGGAGCTTTTCGAATAATGGTTTTCCGTATAATGGATACCTGTATCCAAATTATATTTTTTATACAGCTCTTTTACCTGATTGCAGTAATGCATAAATACTAGGGATGCACCAAATCTTTGGGATTTGGCTGAATCCAAGTGTCTGGCTAAACGGAATCCAAATCCTTAAAATCACGTGACTTGTAGTCATACAAAAAAAAAGTAACCTCTCTTTCGCCCTTCCAGCCCTAATTTGCATATGTAAATTAGAGTTCAGATTTGATAATGAAATCACCCTAATCGTTCACAAAGGATTTGGCCAAATCCCAAAATAGCATATTCGGTGCATCCCTCATAAATACATTTATTAAATAGAGGCAATTATATCGTCTTTATTCATAATTTGATCTAGAAAACAAGGTTGAACGTTTCTAAAATCTGAGAAGTCAACTGCCTAATGAGAACATCTATGAGCTCCCAAAGGGGATAAAACAAGTCATCACATTGGACTTGACTTGGATTGGAGGGGGCACATATGTAGCCGGAGATGAAGGTGCCACCTCTATAAATGCATGAACTATATGGGAAGATTAAAGGCACAAAGAGCCCCAGCTTCCTCTGATCTGAGAATTTTCAGTGGAATGAATAGTCATGAATTTCCATGAATGGAAGTCAGGAGTCCGGAGAAGCAGCTCCTTGGAATAATTCATGGCATCCATAGACTTAAAGTGAATTATTTTGCATAGTACCGAAAGGTCACTCTAGCAACAAAGGTGTTGATGGAAACAACTAACCCAGCATGAAGAAAGGGGGGGCCGTGACTATGCCTGTGTACCTCGCACAATCCATTCCGGCATTTTAGGGGGAACACAGAACGTTGCCAGGACAGCAACATGGGGAATGCGATTTAAGAAAGGCAAGTAGCTAGAGTTGGTGGAGATGTGAAAGAATGAGCTGGTTAATTCACTTTCCTCTGCTGGCTTCCCCTTCCCCCCCTGTTTAGGCTTTACTATTCATTTCACATGCTACCAGCCATATGGGAAAGGAGACAGTTAACAGGAATCCCTGGCTGTCAGCAGGAAAACTCAACTTCCTGTGCGATCAACATGGCCATGAAGATGAAGGTCTTTTCAGACTGTGCCCATAATTCTTCTTTTGCACAAAGGAATGAAAACAAAAGGTTTCAGAAGAGCATGTAGCAAACTGAATGCCAAATGTGCCAGCAGCAATAGTGGGCATATATCTATCCCCACTAGGGTTACCACTTTTTCTTGAAAAAAATACCGGCCCTCCTATATATTTATCTTTTTTCCCTATTATTAACATTGGGATCAACCATCAAAAATACCGGCCAGGCCGGTAAAATACCGGTCAGGTGGCAACCCTAATCCCCACGCACACATTTAACTGCAAGAAACTTCCCCGACAATAGCGTAGGTTCTACATTGCTGCCAATAAAGTTACAGAGTGCTGTCAATGTAGATTCTGTGCTTCCGGGTTCCATTGAATGGAATGGGCATTGCCCAGTGATTCCCGAAGCAGCGGTGGGTGCCGGCAGTGAGTCTGGCAGGGAGGGGGGAGTAAGATATATTACAAGTATGTATAAATATTATTCACAAACGGAAGGCCCTGGAAGTCATCTTTAACAATGCGTTTATGCTCAAAAAATAATCTTATATGACTTAAAAGTACAGGTGTGCGACCTGTTAACCACAGTGATCGGAACTTGGGGTTTACAGATACCGTCATTTGATCATCATGCTAGAAAATCAAATGAACCCAATAGGCTGCTTATGCATCCAATAAGGATTCATTATTTTTGGATCAAGTGCAGTACAGGGTACTGTTTTATGATTACAGAGAAAAAGGAAACCTTTTTTTTTTTAAAAAACACAATTT
Source organism: Xenopus borealis (assembly GCA_024363595.1). Taxonomy (NCBI): domain Eukaryota; kingdom Metazoa; phylum Chordata; class Amphibia; order Anura; family Pipidae; genus Xenopus; species Xenopus borealis. The sequence goes on along the minus strand of CM044443.1, from coordinate 120,181,993 downwards.
AATTTGGCATAAAATTGAGTCAATAAGAAATGGCCATTCTGTAATTCGGAGTCTTCTGGATACAATGTTTCTGGATAACGGATCCCATAGCTCTACAGGGCAGACTTTACATGCTGCACCCTTACGCTAGGGCCACATGAGGTCTGAAATCAGCTGAAATATGCCGACTAATATCAGCCCCTACTGTGGGCATTAGCCTTATCCCTTTTCTACATTGAATTGGCACAGTGCAAACAGAATTCTGCTGATTTCGGCTGAGTCCTGCGGTACTTTGCCGAAACCTTCTGAGTCTGATTGCATTAAAGCCAATTCAGCCCTTACAAATGTGGAGAGGAGGCTCACAGTAGGGCTGAAATTAGCCAGCATGAGTGATGGGCGAATTTATTCGCCTAGCTCGAATTAGCGGCGAATTCCTGCGATTCACCCCCAGGGAATAAATTCTCGAAATGGCGGTGAAAATTCGCCAGAGAAAATTCGCCAGCATCAATTTCAGAACATTTGAAATTAACTAATTTTTCATGAAAACATTCGAAATTCACGAATTTATAGTGAAAATGTTCAAAATTCACGAATTTATAGTGAAAACTTTTGAATTTCACGAATTTTGTGAAATAGGTCAAAATTCACGAATTTATAGTGAAATTGCTGGAAATTCACGAATTTATAGTGAAGTAGTTAAAATTTCACAAATTATTCGTGAAAACGGTAAAATAAAAAAATGTTTGGTGATTTTTCCGATTTTTACATTTTCGCAAATTTTTGGCCATTTGGGGCGTTTCGCTTCGCCAAATTTTTCGCTAATTTCCTGAGAAATTCGGAAAAAATTGGCGAAGCGAAACGCTCCAGATTCGCCATCACTAGCCAACGTATTTCAGCTAGCTGGTTTCAGCCCCTGTGTGGCCCTAGCCATAGGCTGAACTGTACAAAGGTACAAGTTGAGGCACTCGCCTCAGGACTGCTGGGACTGTGGGAAAATGCATGGTAGGGAGAACTCAAGAAAAGAACTTGAAGACATAAGTGCTATCCGCTGAGCCCCATGGGTATGTATCAGGGAGTTGTCAGGGTTTGTCATCTCTATGGCTAGAAGAAAGTTGTTAAGAACTTACCAAGCTCCTTAGACCCTTGACTGATGCTGGCCAGTTCTCCCAGTTTCACCAGGGCATCAAAGTAGCCTTTCGCTGCCACGGTGACACCTAGAAGATAAAATATTGTTATTTCTCTAGACTTCAGTAATGCTCAGTAATCCCTCAAGCTTCTCCAAAGGTCAGGGTGAAGAACACAGTATATGAGAAAATTTGAACATTATTCCTTTCAAAAAATGATTAAGGAAAACACAGTTTACCAATTGTCATCACTTTCAATATACTGTATATATAACGAATAATACAAGGTCAGTTCACACAGCAACCAACATGGGATAAGGTTCAACTGCTACACATTGCAATGATATTAACCTTCACCAAGGAGTTACCATTGATATTTCATAGGGATGCACCCAATCCATTATTTAGGATTCGGCTGAATACTTTATGAAAGATTTGGCCAAATACCGAACCGACTTTGCATTTCTAAATTAAGGAAAGAAAGTGGAAAAAAAAATATTACTCTCTTGTTTGTGATTTTTTGGATTCATATTCAAGTTTGGCCAGGTACTCTGATTCAGCCAAATCCTGCTGAAAAAAGGCAGAATCTTGGCCAAATCCAGAACTGAATCCTGGATTTGGCGCAACCCTAATATTTCATTTATAATTCAGTAATATCCAGTGAAAAAAACAATACTGAGCAGCAATAAAACAAGATGTCATAGGACACTGCTCCTTTTATACGTGGACTCCAAATGAAAGCTCGTGGACCAGAATTGGCTCTACAGAGAATTTTTATGGCCCCCAGGCTACCCATTGGCTCCACGTCCATATGTGAATGACATCACACTACTAACATAGTATGGCCTACAAAAATGAGGTCACTTGGATATTGGCCCAGTAGGTGGAAAAAGTTAGAGTTTTATTATTTGCAGGATCATACATGTGTTAGTATTACCTATGTAGTCACCCTGTACTTCGGTGACCATATAAAAGATGAGACCAAAGGATGAAGATCATTGAACGAAAGGTAACTAACAGCATTTTACATTTTCGTTGGGAATCTTTTATATTTTAGTGCAGACACACAGAAGCGCTGGCAGATATGCATAGAAAGCAGCAGCAATACTAAGGGGTCATTTAAGTCCACAAGAAACAGTTTCAGGCCTGCGAAATTCCCCCACAGTCAGTTGTGCGTAAAAATCCCATTCATTAAAGGTATATGCACCAATATGTGTGCCTGGCACCACTGCTTTCCTCCTTTTCCAAATTGACACAGAGCAACACTGGACATACCATCACCTCCAGGGTTCCCACTGTGTCCTACATCAATAGACACCATGCAACTAGGGTTGCCACCTGGCTAGTATTTTACCGGCCTGGCCGGTATATTTGATGGATGAGCCCAATGTTGTTAATAGGAAAAAAAGATAAATATGTAGGAAGGCCAGTAATTTTTTCAAGAAAAGGTGGCAACCCTGCTGCAGTTGCATGTGCAGCAAAAACAAAAAGGGGGCACTCTAGTCACTCTGGTGGGCCCTGGGCTGCAAGGGCCCCCTCCAGGCCAGACCCCCTCTCCCGATCTGTGACACAGCGTGTTCAACTCCTTATGAGTGAAAGTGCCGAGCTGCTCCATGCGCACCGTGCGGCTCAGTGTGTGTGTGTGCATGCACATTTGCACCGTCGCGGTAGGAGGGCCATGGGGTCTGGAGGGGGGCCCTGGAAAGTAGTCCCAGTGGGCCCCGGGCCCCCCAGTCCAACCCTGTTGAAGTTTATCAGAGCACAAGTCACATGACTTGGGGGCTGCTGGAAAATTGACAATATGTCTATCCCCATGTCAGATTTCAAAATGAAATATTAAAAAATCTGTTTCCTGTTTTGAGAAATGGATTTCAGTACAGAAGTCTTCTGGAGCAGCACTATTAACTGATGCATTTTGAAAAAAACTGTTCCCCATGACAGTATACCTTTAAGTTATGAAGATTCAAACTACGGAAAGATCCGTTATCCGGAAATCAGAAAAACTGCTCGAGCTCCCCACAATTCCTTAATCTAGGTGCTCAGTGTCCCCACTGTATGAATACGACCAAACTTGAAATGTTGGACGGCACTTCTGGAAAAAGCTTTATTGTAGCAGTTGCTGATATAACACCTAACGTATTTCGGGAATAGCTCCTTAAGTTATAGGTGTACCTGTGACTAAGGGAGCTATTCCCGAAACGCGTTAGGTGTTACATCAGCAACTGCTACAATAAAACTTTTTCCAGAAGTGCCGTCCAACATTTCACGTTTGTTAAGGTTATGCGGAAAGCCCCAGGTCCCGAGCATTCTGGATAACAGGTCCCATATCGGTACTACCATTAAAAAGATACAACAGGCACTTAAGCATCTCATTAAATCATATGGGTCATTTAAAACTTCTAACACAGGTGCAGTCACGGAAATTTTCCAGCGTTCAGTTGTGCAAAAAATCCCATTCCTTGCATCCAAAGGCAATCCCTTCCATATAGTTGTGCTTGGCACCGCTCAGTCCTTGCTGCCTTCTGTTCTGTAAAGCGGGCACTTGCACCTATTGACATAGGGGAAATGTGGAGCTACTGGCCTCTGAACCAGGCAGGGGCTTACGGGTTCCCACAGTCAGGGCCAGGCCAAGGTAGTTTGGCACCCTATGCAAGGGGTTCAATCATTGCCCCCCCCCTCATTCTGTATGACCATTTCCCACCTATTCACTTTTTTCTTAAATAAAGAAACCTTATAAAACATTAATGAATCAAACTGTACATGTGTCAGCAGCACCCAAAATATTGCTCCCATTCTGTACGTGTGCCAACAAGCCAAAATATTGCCCCAAGTCTGTACCTGTGCCACCAACCATTGCCCCCTAAGTCTGTACCTGTGCCACCAA
>CM044443.1:120103181-120175479 GCA_024363595.1 Xenopus borealis | reverse complement strand
CCCCCCCCCCCCCATGACTGCACCCTAGGCGACCGCCCTCTCTGCCTAACCCTAGTTCCGGCCCTGCCCACAGCGCCTTCCATCAATTGCCGCAGCCCAATTGCCCTGAAAGTAGAACGCTGCATTTTTCGTGCACACATATACGCCACAAATGACGCCAATTGGAGGTGTCCAGTTTACAGCATTGGCTGCCCTGATACTTTCCATGCTAAAATCCCACATATAATATTCAGCAGCAAACTTGCTCCATGTCAACCCATTACGCTCACAATGGCCGAATTAAGATGTTATGGAGAAAACACAAACATCTTAATATTTAATATTCATATTTCCACAAATATATGCCTTATGTATTAGAGTCAGATTATGAGAAAGTTTGCAATTTAGTACATGTGCCCCTATGAGAGCAGCAATTATTTAAAACGCATTCCATTATAATTCAATTAAAACACGCCCATATATATAGATTTTTTGCCTTCCAGCAACCCACCACAGGATCCCTTTTCCAAATCCCAATTTCCCAGAGAACAGGCAATGACTACATTAAAGTGCCTCTTTATAGTCATACTTATAATTAAGATTTGCACTGAAACCCAGAGATGAATGAGAAGGAATATCATGACTAACGGAGGAATAAGTGACGTTGTAATCATCCCTGCCCTAACACAACCACAACTTCCTTGCCCTCTGGATGAATATTACATGACATATCGGTTAGTTCATGTGTTCCACAATCCTGTAATTATTTTCTTATCTCAGCAGCAGAATTTTCTGGCAGGATAAAAAAATATAAAACACCAATACTGCCATAGTTGTGTTGGTGGGCAAGAATCTGTGAAAAAGAATCAAGAACCACAATCCTAAATATTAGCAACCATATTGTTCCCCTTATATTGACATCATTTATAAGATGAGTGTTTTTCGAAGGCATGTTTAAATTGATCGTTGGGACATTATTGAAGCAAAAATACATGGAGGCTGGCAATGTTTCCTCCAGTCCATAGGATTCATTGGGATCACCAGAAGGTCCATAGTGTCTGGATTTACCCTTGAGTAACCAACCAGAAAAGTGCTGGGTGATGATAATGTCTTATAAATACTCTACAGTCCTGAACCAAAGGACAAGCAGAGATTCAGTGGCATCTAACATGTACAGTTGCCAAAAATGTGTGAGCCAAGCCAAAAGTTGCCTTATCATAAATCAGTGTGGTCTCAGTACTATGAATATTATACTCCTCTCTTTGTCTATGGCCTGATATTCTGACTGTTCTTGAGCTCTGCCTGCCCTGACCTGTGCCTGAAATTAATCAGCTTGTTAGCTTGTTACCCTGCCAGCTCCACCTTTAGCTTTTCCATCCTGCCATCCTTTTCACTGTGTCTTGCTCATCTTGCCTGTTCCTCAGCACCTGTGTCCTCCTCAGACCTCCCTTTACCAACCTTGAGGACGGAAGCCTTGACAATATATTCTTTATCAGGCTGTCGGAAGGATCAGTTTTGTAAAGATCCCACGGTATGGTCAGGAATGGATGACTTCTTTATCTGTGAAGGCAAAGCACTGGAAGTGATAAGGTCAAGTGGTTCCCCCGTCCCAGAGTCAGCAATGGATACCGTGATTTCAAGCCTAACAGTATACTTGATTACTTCCATTCTACATGTCCTAACCATAATGAAGTCTAAATTGTCGTGCACTTAAATCAGTCAACAGCACTCGAGAGAGATTATCGTCAAGGGAGAATTTTCAGTTCTTCTACACTGTCAAAAAAGTGACACTCAGAATTTAATATTTCTAGAACTATTGAAATAATGCAATGATCATAGTGACCACACATGTTCATTTCAAGGGTTTTGGCAGCTCTGATTAGTTAACTAGTTGGTCCAGGTGCTGTATTTTCTTAGAAACAGAATTTCTTCCGCACACCACTTAATTGAATCACCCGGGTGCATTCACTTCCTTGGCTGCTACCAAGCTCAATCCTTATCCATCGAAATCGGTTCTGCCAGGCACAACATTCCGCCAAATCCCAATCCTGCTGAAAAAGGCAGAATCCCGAACCGAATTCTGGATTTCCTACTCATAACCATAGATGGGAGCAGGTTTGTTGCCTTCTGACTTTATCATACTTGGGCTTCTATGGTATCATAAGTGTTCTGCTGTTTCGATTCATTTTCCCATTGTCTTGTAATGCAAGAAACCTGTCCCCTTGAGGAGGAAATATGGTGGAGCCTCCTAAGGGCAGCCAGTGAATGTTCTTGCTAATGAATCAAACCATGGAATATTTCCAAACATGATAAAGTCAGAAGGCAACAAACCTGCTTCCATCTTTGGTTATGAGTAGGGAATCAAGGATTCGGCCTTTTTCAGCAGGACTGAGATTCGGCGGAATGTTATGCCTGGCCGAACCAATTTGAAATACTAATGTGAATATGTATATTAGGGGCAGGAAGGTAAATCATGTGACTTTTTTGTCAGAAAATAAGGAAGTAAAAAAAAATACCAAAACTTTTTGAAATCTTTCACAAAGGATTCCCAAATAGTGGATTCAGTGCCTCCCTAGTTCTGAGAATCCTTGGAGGTGTCAGCCCCACAGAAAGCCACAACAGGAAGGTTTTGGACACCATGTGCAGAGGGAAAATGCAAAAACCCATCTTATTGGGTGTTCTGAGAGCCCTTTTTATCTGACTCTAAAACCAACCCAGAAGTCAACCTCTAGTTTAACCTGGGTATAGAGAACAATTCCTTTAAAAAAAATGTGATGGAAAATGAATTTAGTGTATATAAATATTGAGATGATAATAAACCTATGGTTGGTAATAAAAAAAAATCAGTCTCTTGGTCCATCATTAACTTAAACAAATAAACCTGTACATGTAGCGTAGAACACTGTAATATTACTGTGATGAAGAAGCCACCTGCTCAGAATCAGAAAATCTCAGCCCAACAGAACAAACTCCTCTCATGCTCAGACTGGACAGCTCCAAGTTATTTACAGGCAAATAATGTGTCCTGTTAACTTCCAATCTATTAGCGAATCGGAATGGAATTCCTGGAACCAAACATCACATTCAAACATCACAAACGGCTGCCAGATTCCATCAAACAGCAAAGAACTTTCCCATATCGTGTAATATTTTGAGGCTATCTCAGATAAATTCCCATAGGGATATAGCGCACAACAAAGCAGGAGATAATGCTCAACAGAACAGGTTTGTAGAGTGGTTCTCCGAGTAGAACACTCGACTTGACTTTTATGAACAAAGTATCCCTCGGTATATCCCTAATTAATTTAGAAATCTGAGATTGGTTCACTTTGATCTGTTTTGCCTAAGGGAAGGCTTGGGTGTTTATGACCTGGCTTTTGGATGGAAGACTATTGCAATGCACGGAAAGGAGAAAAAGACGTGCTTCTGTTCATTGCTTTGCCCACCTGCCCAGAATATACAATAAATCGCACTGTAAAATGTCCCTCTGCCCAGAGTAATCCTTCCATGCTCTGTTGTAAATCAGCCAGCGCAAGAAGGTCTCAGCTGTCAATATAATGATGGTTTCTTATGGTTTTCCTTACCTTATCCTAAAGGTAAGTGGTCCTTAAAGGAGACTAAACCCCCCCCAAATAACAAAAGTACCTACCTACTAGCCTAGATAGCCCTCCCACACTGCTTCCCCCCAGCATAGTTCATCACCCTTGAAAGCGTCCCGAATACATCGCTCACGTATTGGTGCAGAGTAAGCTCAGTGGAGCTCATGGACGCCATCTTCCGGATTTTCGCTCTTCTTCGGGTCCTCTTCCTTCCCTTCTACACTTCACGTCCCTGGAAGACTGCTCCAACTGCGCATGCACCAAAGTGGTGCTCCCTTACAAATGAAGACCGAATATCGTACCCATGAGCACCGCTGCGCTTACTTTGCACCGATACGTGAGCAATGTATTCGGGACACTTTCAGTGGTACGGGAACTACCTATAGTAGTAAGTAGAGGTTTTTCTTATTGAGAGGTTTAGTTTGAACTTAACCTTTTCCTTGGAGGACCCAGGTAAAAACTAGAAGGCTAACTTTAAAACCCAATAATTGTTTCAGAACGCATTTAAGTGGTTCACATTTTTAGTTAACTGTTAGGGGCAAATTTACTATTATTCCCCCCAAAAAAATTGTTTCTACTCGATATTCGATTAGCATTCGATTTTCGAATGTTAATGGAATAGTTCCAGGCTACCTTTTATTCGATATTCAATCATTCGACGATCGAATACAAATTTATTCGATCAGTCGAATAAATCATCCGACTGAACGAATAAATCATTCGATCATTCGAATGATTCGTACGATTCGAACGATCGAAGACTTCGATCGTAGGAATCCTATACGATCAGGACTTAGTCTCAGAAGCCTATGGGAGTGCTCCCATAGGCTTCTATTGCAATTGGGTAGGTCCAATCTGGCGAAGTAGGCAATCGAATAAACTTTAAAAATAAAATCCTTTGCGAATGATTGAATGATCGAATATTCGTTCATTCGACTCTATTCGAATGTATTCGATTGTTCGCCCATTCGCTATTCGATGATCGAATATGCCAAAATTTGCATATTCGACCAAACGAATAAATCCTACGTTCGAAATTCGATCGAAACTTCGATCTATTCACGTGAATTTTGTAAATCAGCCCCTTAATATGTTATAGAACGCTAATTGTGAGCAACTTTTCATTTGGCACTCATTTTTTTTTTTCCTTTTTAATAGTTTCTTCTTTCCAGCTTTCAAATGGGGGTCGCTGACCCCGCCTAAAAGAACAGTGCCCTGTAAGGCTACAATGTATTGTTATTGCTACTTCTATTTATATTCCAGTCTCTTATTCAAATCAATTCATGGTTGTTAGTTTAATGTGGACCCCAACAACCTGCAAACTGGAGAGCTGATGAATAAAAAGCTAAATAACTCAAAAACCACAAATAATTAAAAAAAAAATTATGAAAACCAACCACAATTAGTCTCAGAATGTTAGTTTCTATCTCATACTAAACATTCATTTAAAGTCCCATCCCATAGGATAAAAATCCCGGCACCTGGTTGGAGAGCACTGCAGCATTTCCCTGATAATTGGGTCAGCACAATAGTATGGATGGGGCCAGGGCCGGCCGTATCAAGTGCAGGGCCCAATTGGAACCATTTCGGTGGGGCCCCCCTAGGATGAACTTTGCTGTCGCAGGGTCACAGAGCTGGATGGGCAAATAGTGCCTGCTTTCCCTCTGTCCAAGTGATGGCTTCCAGTTGGGGATGGGGGTAGGCTGGGCAACTGGGGAATTAAGGGAATAGGAATCAGAGCTCGCACTGGAGCGGCGACCCCATAAGTGCGGGGCCCAATTGGGCCAAATTGGTCCAATGTGCTTAAAACTGGCCCTGTATGGGGCCTTAAAGCTACACAATGGCTCTTTAGTGTCCAACACTGGATTTCACACTATATGAATCCCATTGGTGTGCTCTGTGCAACCAGCTACAATATATATAGGAATCAGCCATGCAGCATGTGTATTTTATACATGACAGCTTTTTCTATGCCATTAGTAAAATGATGGGAATATGAAGGCTTTCAGGTATTCATTTATAAGGTGATAATAAGGTAAATAATAAGGTTGGGGAAATAAAAAACTTACTGTAAGTATACTTTGATAACTCTTTTGAACCATTTGTATTCTCTATTTATATTCCTCTCTTGAGAAAACGTGATTCAATTCCACAATGAGCTCTAAGTGCCTTTGGAGGGCTGCACAATGATGGAGTCCTGCATTCTCTTTATTCTCTTTCATCCTCGGAACTGTTACAAGGAGAGGATCTCAGCCATAAACATCGCACTCCATTTACTGCATCATTGTGTTGTGGGGATCACTATAGGAAAATGGCACCTGAGCATGTGGAAATGATAAAGGCTGGAATGGATACAGAATTGTTTTAGCTTGTTACAGGCAGTTGTTATTCCACCTTCAAAATACACTGCTGTGAAGTGGAGTAACTAGATGTTACTGGGCCCCACAGCAAATTAATTGTAGGGCCCCCAACATATCCAGAGATTGTCCTGTTTTACCAATATATGTTTAAATTGCCCGTTATTTGGGCCTCATGGGGCCCCATACCTCCTGGCCCCCCCTACAGCTGCAGGGTCTATTTCCTCTGTAGTTACACCCCTGCTGCTATAGTTTAGGAGTAAAGGTAAGGAGAAATAAAGCCCAATAACCTGTATTTTAACAATATCTGCCCATCACTTTTATATACAGGTATGGATCTGTTATCCAGAATGCTCCAAATTACGGAAAAGCCACCACCCATCGACTTCATTATAATCATGTAATTCAAATTTTTCAAAATGGATTCATTTTTCTCTGCAGTGATAAAACAGTACCTTGTACTTGATTGGAGGCAAAACAATCCTGTTGGGTTTATTTAATGTTTATATAATTTTTTTGTAGATTTAAGGGGTAATTTAGTAAAGTACAAATGATAACATCTCAAAACATTTGCTTTTTTTTTTTTTGAGGATTTTTTTGTGGAAAAAAAAACTTTTTCCAGATTTATTATACCCCGAATTCTGCAAAAAGCCTGAATACAAAAATCCATGCATAAGTCAATTTTTTTTTTGGGGGGGGGGGGGGTTCTGGCAAAACATCAAAAAAAATTGAACGATTTGACAAAAAGGTCCAACAATTTTTTCGGCGATTTAATGTAGTTCTTCCTCAATCTGATTAAATCTGGTTATTTTATTAATAAATAAGATCAATTTGAGTATGGGAAGTTGGTAGTGTTTAATTATTAATAAAATATGAGATAACTTAAATTACAGAGATCCAAATTACAGAAAGATCCCTTAAACCCCATTCTGGATAACAGGTCCCACATCTGTACACTGGCAGGTAAATGCCCCCCTTGTGGTGGGCTGTATGTTACTGTGCCATATACATAGTCACTGATGCAGTACAGGTATGGGACCTATTATCCAGAATGCTGGGGACCTGATGCTTTCTGGATAACAGAAATTTCTGTAATTTGGATCTTCTAGTCTACTAGAAAATCCTGTAAACATGAAATAAACCCAATAGGCTGGTTTTGCTTCCAATAAGGATTCATTATATCTTAGTTGGGATCGAGTGCAAAATACTGTTTTATTATTACACAGAAAAAGGAAATCCTTGAAAAATTGTAATTATCTGGTTAAAAATCTAGACGATGGGAGACGGCATTCCTGTAAACTGGAGCTTTATGGATAACAGGTTTCTGGATAAGGGATCCCTTACTGTTTTATTGTAACAGAGAAAAGGGAAATTATTTTTAAAGATTTGTTTAAACTGTAGTCTATGGCAGATTGCCTTCCTATAATTCGTAACTTTCTGGATAACAGATCCCAGTCCCCTGTTCAGACTTCCAGACACTTGCTGCAGCAGGCTTAACATTTTTGCAATAGAGCTATAGGATCTATTATCCAGAATGCTTGGGACCAGGGTTTTTCTGAGTAAGGGGGGTTGGATCTCTATAATGTAAGCCTGCTAAGAAATTATTCAAACATGAAATAAACCCAATAGTCTGGTTTTGCCTCCAATAAGGATTAACTATATATTAGCTGGGATCAAGTACAAGCTACTGTTTTATTATTACACAGAAATAATAAAATAGTAGCTTAAATAGTAGTCTATGGGAGATGGCCTTTTCCATCATTTGGAATATTCTGGATAACGGATTTCCAGATAACAGATCACATACTGTACTTGCACCAGGGCAAGATGATAGTGGCACCTTATATCTTTTATTAATCAAACCCGGCAGCTAAAGATGAACTCCCATAGGTTGGACAGACCCAACAAAGCCTGCATGCCTTGGGCCCCAGTACAAATAAATCGGGCCCTGCCTCCTCCCACAAATATCCTGAATCCAGATCTGTTTTGTGTGCGCATACAGCGAGTATATTAAACCCACGTATCTTTTTTTTTAATTCTGTAAATCAAAACCGTCTCCTTCAGCCCTGGCATGCTACATAATGTATCCAATACATCATTCATAACTCATATTCATAATATTTTAGATGCATTTCACAAAGCAACCCTACCTATACATGCGTTACTATTGCCTGCGTGCAGTGGTATTTCCATGCAGGGGATTGGTTGTTGTAGCTTGTTGTGACTTGCTTACGGAGAGATAGCTTTAACATGACAAAAATGAAGTTGATAGATGCAGCGTTTTCCATGACACATAATAATGTACATAGAGTCCCCATCCCCACCATTATAACTGTATGAATATACCACCCCTATCTCTACCTGTTACCACCTTAACCCTTTAATTCCTGCTGCAGATTAAATGAATTTAAATGCTTGCTGCAGACTGAAAAGATTTACATGCAGCATGCATTTATATTCATTACTAACTAGCCGTGCAGAATGCAAATTCAATATATAAATGGTATTAAACAGGTTATTATCTGTGATAGAGATATCAGTGAACTCCATGTTAGTAGGGTGATAACGATCCACTCTAAGGCCAGACGGGAAGATTCGGGGAGATTTGTTGCCTGGCGACTAATCGCCTCTTCTTTGGGGCGACTAATCTGCCCGAACTGCTTCCCCCTGCCTTCCAGCGTCTTTAATGAATAATCGGCTGCACCTATTCACACGTGGCGCTGTATTTTCCAAAGTCGCTTGAAGTTGCCTCCTTAGGCAATTTCGAGCGATTTCAGGAAAGCGCAGCGCTGCGTGTGAATAGGTTCAGGTGATTCTTCAACCTGCGCTCCCCTGTTTTGCTGCGTTGAGCCGCAGGGGAGCGCAGGTATAGATGCACTCAATTATTTTCAATGGGGCTGTACTCACACGAACGCATGTAGGCGCCGAACGCAGGAAAAATGCAGCATGTTGCGTCTGAACCTACGTTCTGCGCCTACATGCGTTCGTGTGAGTACAGCCCCATTGAAAATAATTGAGTGCGTCTATACCTGCGCTCCCCTGCGGCTGAATGCAGCAAAACGGAACGCAGGGGAGCGCAGGTAAAAACGCCCGTGTGTAAGAGCCCTGAATGAACTGATAGCTTGAACACATTTTTAAGATGTGAGTCGGCAACTCTGTTCGGGATCTGCAGGAAAGAACTCAACATTAGTCCTGACCCGGCACTGGTTTTTTAGGTTGTTTGCTGGGCAATCGTCTCTGTTCCTAATAGGATTCCCGCAATCAGAGTGACTGCTGGCAACTGAAAATGAGCCTCACTGGGTGCTAGTTGTGGGAGCAAGCCTAAGTTGTAAGTACTTGTAGAGGAAAAGAGGGCACTGTCATTATAAAGCATTTTTACAAAATACATTGAGTAATAGTTAAAGTGAAGTTGCTCTGAGTAACCAGAAATGCCCTTATACCTCACCCACCGTCCTGTTTAGTTGTTTCCTTTGCCTTGCTTAGCTTCCCTATCACATTAGCTCCCATTATAGGGATGAAAGGGGTTGTTTGCCTTCCAACACTTTTTCCAGTTCAGTCGGTTTCAGATAATTCACCAGAAATAAAGACTTTTTCCAGTTACTTTCCATTTGCTATGTGTGACTGGTTTTCTAATATTGAAGTGTAAAGTGTCGTTTTTCTTCAGCAGCTCGGGGAGGGGTTGCCGACCCTATAAACTGTTCTAAACTGATACATTTAATGGATACATTTCTTATCTTTGTCCCTGCTGAGCAGAATCTCTGGGTTTCATTACAGGCAGCTGTTAGACTTGATACTCCAGAGATGTAGCTGAGAAATGGATCAACTAAATGTTGCAAAATTGTATCAGTTTAGAGTCTGCACCTGAATTACTGAGCTGCCAGACTCAAACACCACAGACACCAACATTCAACTTTAAACTTAGATTTTGGAAAAACTATAAAAAAAAAATGGAGAGAGAGAAAAAAATCTTTATTTCTGGGGAACAGTTGAACTGAAAAAAGTGTTTGTAAGGTGAATAGCCCCTTTAAAGGGAAATTCAACCCCTCTGGCACTAAAACCCCCTCCCCCCACCTGTGAAGAACTTGTATCCTGAAGAAGGGAGGTATTACCCCCGAAACGTTGATTAAGGTGGCATGAATAAAAGGGGTTCATTCCCCGACTGCTAAAGAAGTGTGTGCCGACCGTTTTTACAGATGTACGGTTGCTAAGGAACCCGGCAGGGTTAACGGTGGACCAGCACCATATTGCAGTATTGTGGAAGGGAGGTGTGCGGTAAGGATTTCACAATTGCAATAGCCCGGGGGCCTATGGGGGGAGGGGTTTTGTGCCAGGAGGGTTAACTTCCCCTTTAAGTCCTGCAGTGTTGTCAACACTGATCTGTGTGAGTTATACTTTATAATACGTATGTTAATACAACAATTTTTGGATGAAGCCCCAAGAACAGAGGAGCGTTACATTTGCCTTGAAGCTCTTACAGTGAATGGGAGATGAAGCTGAAGTTTTGGGAATCTCCTCTGTGTATTGCTGGTCCCTCTCTCAAGCTTTAATATTATGAACTGATGGAAGATACTGACTGTTTAGTGCGCCCAATGATATGTCAAGATGAGGAAATGTGTTATACGGCAAAAGGAAAGTTGCTGGGAGTAATTGTGCTGCAGAGCAGAGTCTGTATAGAAACAACCAGGTGTGGCTGCAAAGAAAAGCAAACTCATTTCGGAAGCAACTACCTTCTGTCTTATACTTTCCTCCCCGGAAAAGACTGTGCCCCAGTGGCGTAACTACTCCTTGGCGGGCCCTGGTACAGGATGGGCACCTGGGCCCCCTGTCGGACCCTTACCTCTATAAATCGTATGCTGGAGTGTTGATAACGTGTGCTGTAAAATCTCCTCCTAGATCACCACCTGCCATAACCATTATCATGGCTCCGATGGGCCCCAAGGGGGTGGGGGCCCTGGTGCAATTGCACCCACTGTACCCCTGGTAGTTACACCACTGCTGTGCCCCCTTGTCTTGCCATTAGTCTGTTCCCTATTGCTGGGCTTCATGTAACAGAGAACTGACAGTTGCTTTGGTGGTGGATCAGACAGCACTGAATCTCTGTATGGGTTGTGGTTTTTGAAAGCAAAAATAAATGTTATATAAATATATGGTGGAATCCAATTTAATTGTTCAGTTTAAAAAAATGGGTAAATAGAAAGGCTGTGCAAACTAAAAAAATGTTTCTAATATAGCCATAAATGTAATGTATAAAGGCTGGAGTGACTGGGTGTCTAACAGAACCGGACACTACTTCCTGCTTTTCAGCTCTTCCACTGATTGGTTACCAGGCAGCAAACACCAATCAGAGACTTGAGTGGGGAGCACATGGGACATAACTGTTGCTTTTCAATCTGAGCTGAAAAGCAGGAAGTAGTGTTCTGTTCTGTTAGACATCCAGCCACTCCAGCCTCATTATATTTTTTGACTAACTAACTATATTAGAAACATTTTTTTTTTACCCAGTTTTTATTTTTACACTGACCTGTCCCTTTAAGGCAGTGATCCCTAACTAGTAGCTCATGAGTAACATGTTACTCTCCAACCCCTTGCAGTGGCCTCAAAGCAGCTGCTTATTTTTGAATTCCAGGCTTGGAGGAACGTTTTGGTGCATAAAAACCAGGTGTACTGTCAAACAGCCTCAATGCAGGCTGACAATCCACATAAGGGCTACCAAATGGCAAATCACAGCACTTATTTGGCACACCTTGAAGAATTTTCATGCCTGTGTTGCTCCCCAGCTCCTTTTACTTCAGAATGTTGCTCACGGGATCTCTGCTTTAAGGGTTGCTCCAGGTGCTCACACCAGTAACAAGTACATACAGCTTGCTCTCTTGTTGCCTAGGTCACTGATCCCAGCAACCAAAAAAAAATTCAACTGTATATTCTGTAGCTGAATTTCTCAATTTTCTTTTCAAATAGCCTTTCCTATCTTTTTTCAATTTTGACTTTCAGACCACGGCCAAGGAAAGTAATCCTTTGCAACCTGATTGCTATTTCAATTCACAACTGGAAGACCCCGCCCCACCCCAAAACAGATTCACATTTTATTACAAGAAAACAAATACAGATTTCAAAACTGCATCATACTAAAGAACAGACTAAAGAATAGTTGCTTTCTGGCCATGGAACATTGTGTTACATTTATATTTTGACAAGGAAAAGTGACGTTACCTGAGAGCGCCTTCTCATAATGTTTTCCCATCGTCACAAAATTCCGTAGGCTTGGGTTGAACTGGTCTAGTATGGCCTGTAATGAAAAGAATGGTAGTAAGTATTTGTGATATAGGTATCATGTTTAGGGTTGGGGCAGATTCGGAGAGATTTAGTCGCCTGGCTAATAATCGCCTCTTCTGAGTGGTGACAATCTCCCCGAACTGCCTTCTTGCTGCCTTCCATCTGCTTGAATCAAGAATCACCTGTGCTAGTGCACTTGCGGACTTCAATTTCCGAAGTTGCTCGAAGTTTCCTCGTGAGGCAACTTCTGGAAAATCGAAGCGCCGCAAGTGCATTACCGCAGGCGATTCTTCATTCAAGCAGACGGAAGGCAGTTTGGGGGGTATTGTCGCCCTGCAAAAGAGGTGATTCGTCAACAGGCGACTAAATATCCCCAAATCTGCCCGATTGCCCCAACCTTTAAAGTGGTTGTTCACCTTTGAGTTAACTTTTAGTATAATGAAGAGAGTTATATTCTGAGACAATTTGCAATTGGTTTTCATTTTTTATTGTTTGTGGTTTTATAGATATTTAGCTTTTTATTCAGCAGCTCTCTAGTTTGCAGTGGCAGCAATTTGGTTTCTAGGGTACAAATTAACCTAGCAACCCTGCATTGATTTTAATAAGACACTGGAATATGAATAGGAGAGGGACTGAATAGAATGATAAGTAATAAAAAGTGGCAATACCAATACATTTGTAGCCTTACAGAGCATTTGTTTTTAGATGGTGTCAGTGACCCCCATTTGAAAGCTGCAAAGAAACAGAAGAAAATTGCAAATCATTAAAAACTATGAATAATAATTAATGAAGAGCAATTGAAAAGTTTCTTAGAATTGGCCCTTCTACAATATACTAAAAGTTAACTTGAAGGTGAACCACCCCTTTAATGAAGTCTGGAACAGGCAAGTTTATTACACATGTTGGGCAATACAGGATCTGATCAGCAGTCACCTGATCGATTGGATTAGGAGGAAGGACATTTATCCACTCTGTTGGTGATCAATATGCTTGTTGTTAATAGTCAGCAAGATCCTGTGTCAGATTAATGACAAGTGTGGCCCCTAGGTTACATCCACATAGGCCCCATTTCTAGGCTACTGCTGGCCCAGATGTGTACAGATCCAGGCACAGGCAACTAAGCTCCCTACACTGGGTCAGATTCAAGGGTTACTGCCTTCTTCTCCGAGCAGGTGCTACAAACCAGACCCAACAATGCAAATAAATGCTAAAAGAAAAGGCAACAGAAATAATAACTGGAAAAAGCCAGATGGGCCCCTGATCACACTGGGCCCCTAAACTATAGCCTAGGGTAGTCTAAGCATTAATCTGCCTCTGGTGAGACCAATATATCCAGACGCTGCGCACAGATTCTGATTAGAATTCAAATAATTCTAAGATGAACAAAAAGGTATTCAATTCAAGCTTCTACAATGGGGCAGATTCCATTCAGGGAATCAGTACGATGATCACATGTGTCTGATCAGTGGCAGGAGTAAGTGCCTCTACTATACAATATAATTAGACTGAGGGGCTGCTACCCCAGAGCCCCCCTCCGGCCTCGCCTGCCGTGCGCATGCGTGGGGTGCTACACTATATGCGCATGCGTGGGGTGCTACACTATATGCGCATGCGTGGGGTGCTACACTATATGCGCATGCGTGGGGTGCTACACTATATGCGCATGCGTGGGGTGCTACACTATATGCGCATGCGTGGGGTGCTACACTATATGCGCATGCGTGGGGTGCTACACTATATGCGCATGCGTGGGGTGCTACACTATATGCGCATGCGTGGGGTGCTACACTATATGCACATGCGTGGGGTGCTACACTATATGCGCATGCGTGGGGTGCTACACTATATGCGCATGCGTGGGGTGCTACACTATATGCGCATGAGTGCAGTACGAATTTGGCCTCTTCGATCATCGAATACAGAATTATCGAATAGATCGAATGATCGGATATTTGATAATTCGATCATTCGATGAATCAAAGGAATCAAAATTTTTTAATTTCTGGACTGCCTACTTCGCCAGATTGAACCTACCGAATTGCAATAGAAGTCTATGGGAAACCCCGCATAGGCTTCTGAGATTAAGGGGCCAATTTACGAAATTCACCTGAAATGATCGAAGTTCGATCGAATAACGATCGTACAAATTTTTCGTGCAAACGTAAAGTGAATTTTGGCCTATTCGATCATCGAATATCGAATAGATCGAATGATCGTATATTCGATAATTCGATGTTCGTAGGATTTAAAATTTTAAAGTTATTCGACTGCCTACTTCGTTCGCCAGATTGAACCTACCGAATTGCAATAGAAGCCTATGGGAAGCTGCCCATAGGCTTCAGAGACTAAGTCCTGCCCGAATACCATACGTACGATCGAATCGTTCGAATCATACTAATTTTTCAGACGCTCAAATGAAATTTCACAAATTTTTCATGAAATCGAACGATCGGTACGAATTCATCGAGAAATCGGATATCGAGCAAAATGATAGTGGAGTGTTTACCGAATTTCGAGTAGGATCGAGGGGATTTTGGGGAATAATAGTAAATTTGCCCCATGTGTGCATGCGTACGCATGATGTGCGCTCTAAAAGATTTTTGCCACAACCTCCAACAAATTGGTCACGAGAGTAGGAAGCTGTTGTGGATGCAGACCTTGGCCCACCGTGTTTTTCCCGGTGCCCTGCCGGCCCAGTCCGACCCTGACCAAATGGCCAACACTCGATGATCTCTTTGTTCAGCTAATGGACTAATTAAGCAGCACAGGTTTGAGAACTCAAATTAATAAAGTCATAGTAAAAAAATGACGCAACAAAATGGAGTGTCAATTGGTATCATACGACTGATCTGAAAACTCAATTTTATGGAATTGTTCATGCGAAAACTTTATTGGATTATCTGACAAAAACCCTGACTATCGGATTATCCAGCCCACATATCAATATATACCGACTTCAGGGACATCTGCCTTGACTTCTACATGACTTCAACAGGTTTGAGAGGGAGTATTTTCAGATTTGGATTTTCAGCAGCTTTAGGGTATAATAAATCTCTCTTTTTTTTAATGAAAAATTTGAGTTTTCCCCTTCTACCAGATAAATTTGAGGTTTAATAAATGAGCGAAAAACAAAATAGACAAATTGTAAGGGTGACCCTCTTACAAAATCATATTGTCAGATCTATGCTCCAAAAACTCGATTTTATCAAATTTTAAAACTTGGCTTTATCGGATTATCTAGCGCAGATCATGATGTCAAGAAACAGCTTCAGGGACAACTGCCATTGACTTCTACATGACTTCAACAAGTTTGAGATTGAGTATTTTCGGATTGGATTTTTAGCAGCTTTGGGGCATAATAATAAATTTTTTTCCCATTAAAAAAAAGCTCGACCAGATAAATTTGAAGTTTCATAAATGGACTCCTAAATAAACATAATAGGATTGTTTTGCCTCCAATAAGGATGAATTATATCTTAGTTGGGATCAAGTACAAGCCACTGTTTTATTATTACACAGAAAAGGAAATTATCTTTAAAGAATTATTTCATTAAAAGGGAGTATATGGGAGACAGCCTTCCCCCTAATTCAGAGATTTCTGGATAATGTGTTTCCAGATAACTTCTCTGTACATAATAATACAATTTTTTGTTGTTGTTTAGTTTTGGATGTGGCGAATTCTTGTCCATCGTCAAACAATGAGAACATACATTTGGGGGAATTCTGTAACACTTTACCCAAACACAACTGCAAGGTCAGAGAAAAGATTTCTTTTCCCATGGGTGGTACTTCAGCAGTTCCGGAGCACCAGAAAGGCCGAATGTTACTTGTTGCATTTGGGAATCTTTTATTGAACCTCCCTTTTCATGGCCCCTTATAGTGTCTTTCTATTTAACAAACAAATTATCGGTTGCAGGGCAGAGTTTGGATAGAAGAACAGGGCCAAGAGATAGGAACATCTACTTTAAGCTCCCATAGTCGCAAAGATCTTTGTCTGTCGAACGACCGATCTTAGCGAAGTCCAACCAATCTGTCAAATTATCGTGCAGTTAGTGGGATCCGAACGATCGTACGTCTCACGATTTTACGTCCGATATCGGTCTGAAAATTGATTGCCCAGGTTATAAAATCTTTATCGGTCCCCATACAATCTACCTATGTTTGCAGGGCCAAGCAGGCAGCGACCCTTCAGTTTTGCTGGCAATATCGCCTGAAATGGTCTTTTTAGTTGATGGACACATCGGACATTTAAATGATCGTTTTGAGAAAATCGTAGTCTCACGATAACCATTGGATCTTTTAAAAAGCTTTACATCTATGGCCAGCTTAACTTTACAGAATGTATATTTTTATTTGTATAGCGCTCTTTGAGGGCAAAGCACTGTACAGCAACAATAAATAGAAGATAAACAGAAGATAAAATCCATTTATATATATATATATATATATATATATATATATATATATATTAAAATGACGTCTCTTTGAAAAAGAGTACCAACACAGTTAGCCCCAACATGTATTTCAGCGATAATAGGTAGTGCTAAAAGTATTCCAAAAAAGAGTACCAACACCGTTCTTGCTCTTGATGTTTTTTGCCCTCTAAAAAAAAAGATGAAAGGGGCCATTATCCGGAAGGCCCCATGTCCCGAGCATTCTGGATAACAGGTCCCATACCTGTACCATTTTGGTGTGTCGGTAACCACATATCCCATTTGGCGCAGACACACCAGAATAGTACAGGTACGGGCCCTGTTATCCAGAATGCTCAGGATCTGGGGCTTTTCCGGGTAATGTATCTTTCCATAATTTGGATCTCCATACCTTAAGACTACTAGAAAATAATGTAGATATTAAATAAACCCAAAAGGCTGGTTTTGCTTTCAATAAGGATTAATTATATCTTAGTTGGGATCAAGTACATTCAGCTGTTAAGGAACTACAAGTCCCACAATGCATTTGCCTTTATGAATCATGACAGACTCCTTCACTGCATTGTGGGACTTGTAGTTCCTTAACAGCTGGAGAGCCAAGGTTGCAGATCCCTGAAGTACAAGCTACTGTTTTATTATTACAGAGAAAAGGGGAATCATTTTTAGAAATTCAGATTATTTCATTATAATGGAGTCTATGGGAGACGGCCTTTCTGTAATTCAAAGCTTTCTAGATAACGGGTTTCCAGATAATGGATCCCATACCTGTACATGCCGTTTTTTTTAAACGTTCCTGACGGACAAACCAGACAAAAAACATTGAATGCACATCCTGTCAGAAGCTTTTGCCCTCTTTATTTTGAGAAGGCAAAAAACATCAAGAGCAATAAACACAGCCCACTCTATGACCACTAGAGGAAGCAGAAAAGCCCTCTGCCGGGGTGCCCATCTTTATGGTGGCATGCAACAAGAAGGTAGAAATGTTTGGACCCGAATAAAGATGCTTTTCTGTAAAAGCCTAAAAGTCTCCAGCACTTTCTCGTCTTCACAGATAAAATTATAATCACTTTCACATTTATACTTGCCAGTAAAATATATATATATATATATATATATATATATATATATATACAGTTGTGCCCATAAGTTTACATACCCTGGTAGAGTTTATGATTTCTTAACCATTTCTCAGAGAATATGAATGATAACACAATAATTTTTCTTTCACTCATGATTAGTGATTAGACGTGCAGTTCATGACAGCCCAAGAATTTACAGGAACCGGAGGCTTTTTGCCAGGAAGAATGGGCAGCTTTACCTTTGTATGAGAAGATAAAGAGCCTCATCCACAACTACCACAAAATACTTCAAGCTGTCATTGATGTTAAAGGGGACAATACATGGTATTAAGGACTGGGGTATGTAAACTTTTGATCAGGGTCATTTGGGTAGTTTGTGTAGTGATTATGATTAGAAAAGAGTAAACACAGTTGTTTGACAATAAATGGCTTCAGCCAATCACTAATCATGAGTGAAAGAAAAGTTTTTGTGTTATCATTCATATTCTCTGAATAATGTTTAAGAAATCATAAATTCTGCCAGGGGATGTAAACTTATGAGCACAACTGTATACAGGTATTAACATTAATTGACTCCTAAGAGGCCTTTCAAGGTTGCAAACAAGATATTCATTGAATACAACTTATCTTATAAGGCAACGTTTGGAAGCCCCTGGAAAGGTTACAATTGCAGCAGTTCATTCAGAGTTACTCTTGTTTTCTCCCTAATAACTGCCCCAGGGATCCCATGCAGCTTCAGACTTGTACAGACATTCCCTTCTGACATTTCTCTTCCTCATAACGTTTGTGCTTTCCAAACAGCTGGCATCAAACCAAGGTCCCCCTTTAAACCTACTTTGTATGTTTGTATGCATCTACAGTATGTGGATTCCCCCATTGTTTCCTCCCACTCTTCCAAACGGATTGGTAGCTTAAAGGATCAGTAACATCAATTTTTTTATTAAAAAATTAGTTAGTGTAGAAGGAAAAAAATCACAGAGACATTTTAATTGCTAAGTATTTATAAAGAAATAACTTACCAAAACTCTGCTTGAGTTCCTCTTGAGAAAAGGTGATCCATTGTGCGGTGCTCGATTTTTCCTCCCTGCTTTCCTTACAGGACATAGCCAGGGAGGAGAAATCGAGTGCCGCATGATGGATCGTCCCCTTATTGCCTTTTCTGAAGAGGAGCGCAAGCGGCGTTTTGGTAAATTATTTCTTAATAAAGAATTAGTGATTTAAAAGTCTAACATGTGTCTGGTTTTTTTTTTTTTGTTCTACACTAATACATTTTTTAATTAAAAAAATTGATGTTACTGATCCTTTAACTGCCACAAGTATGTTTGTATGTCAGGTAAGGATGTTAGAATTAAATTTCCACCGTGTAATCAAACACATTAAAAAATAAACATAGTTGGTGGCAACACAGACTGGAATATCAAAATCCTAAAATTTCCGATAATTTTCAGTAAAACAGTCTGACCAAATCTGCACAGATTGTTTCCCCAAATTTATCAATCCGTTTTTCCGATAAAATTTAAATCATATAAATTTTTGGATTTAATGCCTGAAAATGATTGTATGAAAACCACAAACTCTTTATATTATTGCACAAAACCCAGAGCAGATCAAGATATCTTTGGGATTTCATTCTACATGAACTCGGCAGGTCTGAGCTGGAGTACTTTTTTTTTTGGATTTTTAACACCCTCTCGGTTTAATAAATTCTGAAAAATCTTAGTTTAGTTTATACTTAAAGCGGACCTGTATAATAAAAGTCCTTTTCAAATTAAACATGAAATCCGAATTTGTTTTTCATTGTAAACTCACTTAATAATATCAGCTGTCAATCAAATATTGCCGGCCCCTCCTCTATGCCTCCGGCGTAAAGGCGGGGCAGGCAATTACTTTCACTTTCCATTCAGCACTTCCTAGATGTCACTGCACTCTCCACAGTCCCCCTCTCTCTTTATCCTTTAATTGTGTAGCCAGTGCATGGGGATGGACATCAGGTCCCCCATTCTGGTGCACAAACAAGATTTTGAGATGATACAAGGCCTTAATAACAGTGTCCACAAAATGGCTCCTGACTGCTTGTTATCATTATGAATTCCCAGACTGAAAGAAAGAAGATTCAAATAATTTACATAGTTTTATTAAAGTTTATTTTGCTTTACTAAAAAATGCCTTTCCTTCTCCTTTAAAGGAACAGTAACCCCAAAAATATGAAAGCAATTTAAAGGGCACCAATCATATAAAAAAGTTACCCCCAACCAAATGTGCGGGCTGATAGAGCCTGCATTCCAGTTGGGGGTACTAGTACTTCTTTTTTTTTTTAAATTGCCCCCCGCATGCGCAGCTACTGGCGCTGGCAGGGGGGCATTTAAAAAAAAAAAAAAAGTACTAGTACCCCCAACCGGAATGCGGGCTCTATCAACCCACACATTTGGTTGGGGGTACCTTTTTTATACAATTGGTGCCCTTTACAATTGGTGCCCTTTAAATGAGAAGGAAAGGCATTTTATTGCCAATAGATTAGCCACAAAAGTGCAAGCTAAACACTATATTTAGTAAACAGCACTAGAAGCTCTATTTGCTTAGGATAACAGCTGCAGTATTAGCTTGGAGTGACATCACTTCCTGCCTGAGTCTCTCCCTACTCACTTATAGCTCTGGGCTCAGATTACAGCAGATAAGGTGGGAGGGAGAGGAGCAAACTGAGCATGCTCACGCCCAGGGGCAAAGAGGTTTAAGCTGAAGGCAGGAAGTCTGACACAGAAGCCCATGTGTACACAATAGAAGGAAAGAAATGCTGTGTTTCTTTTAGGGATGCATCAAATCCACTATTTTGGATTCATCCGAACCCCCGAATCCTTCGAGAATTATTCGACGGAATACCGAACCAAATCCATATGCAAATTAGGGGTGGGAAGGGGAAAACATTTTTTACTTCCTTGTTTTGTGACAAAAAGTCATGCAATTTCCCTCCCTACCCCTAATTTGCATATGCAAATTAGGGTTCGGATTCGGTTCGGCTGGGCAGAAGGATTCGACCAAATCCGAATCCTGCTGAAAAAGGCTGAATCCTGGCCGAATCCCGAACCGAATCCTGGATTCGGTTTATCCCTAGTTTCTTTTGACAGAGGACTCAGAGCAGAGATTACTTTGAGGGTTTACTGGTATATTTAGGTGGACCTTTCTGATAAGGCTTATTTAGTGTTAACCTTTCCTTCTCCTTTAATATATAAATGTGTTTTCCATGTTAAGTACACAATATACAAGGTATTTTATCACTGCCGAATGCTCAAAAATACGAACAACGTCCTTTGGTGATTCTAAACAAAAGTTAAAAATAAAAAAAATGGGGTCGTGGTCTGTACAAAACAATGAAAGATATATGTCCAGTTCCTTCTAGTTGCCCTGTG
Organism: Xenopus borealis; assembly: GCA_024363595.1. Lineage (NCBI taxonomy): Eukaryota > Metazoa > Chordata > Amphibia > Anura > Pipidae > Xenopus > Xenopus borealis. The sequence goes on along the minus strand of CM044443.1, from coordinate 120,154,355 downwards.
CAGCAGCTCAGTTGAATAAACAAAACATCAAAAACTGAAAGGAAAAGGAACTGCAGGAGATTGACTGCTAAACATTTATTCCAGGTAGTCTGCTGGAGTTCCTTTTCCTTTCAATATTTGATGTTTTGTTTATTCAAAATCAAAGTTAAACTGCATAACCCAAAAACAACTGGAAAGACCTCAAACAACTTATAGATTAGTTGAACCTGGCGTGTAGCTGTAGAACAGCCGTTAAATACAATCCAAAATTAACTAATTATTGCTCTTAGAAAAAGAATTGTTTCTGCCATATCCTCCTTAGAAGCTCTCAAATCTGATTTTAAATCTGTATTTAAAGTTTTTAGGAGTCGTTACATGTTTGGCGACTCTGACTCCAGATACCCAAAATGCTTCCGACTCCATAGCTCTGACCCCGAATGACAAAAAAAATATCCAGACACCACCTTCCTCAATTAAAAATCTCATTGTCAAGTTCCACACTGTCTCTGGAAGCAAAGTCAACACAAGAACTATTCATTGGAAGCTTAATGAGATGTCTTTCCATGGGCAAGGCTAAAAATCACCATGCACAACGCCAAGCGTTGGATGGAACGGTGTAAAGATCTCTGACACTGGACTTTGGAGAGAAGGAACACCTTTCCTAGTGTGATAAATCACACTTCACCATCTGGCAGTATAAAATGCCCATCTGGGACTGGCAGATGCCAGGAGAAAACTACCTGCGTGAATGCTGATTGTAAAGTTTGTTGGAGGATGAACAATGGTCCGAGGCTGTTTTTTATGGTTTGGGCTGAGGCCTATGGTTCCATGGATTACAAACCGTATAGGGAAAATATGTCTCCCTCTTTCAGATCATTCAGTTGGGGTTATGAAAAAAGGCTGAGAAGTGGAAGACTGACCTGCACAGAGCCCTGAAACCCAACTGTACCCCTGTGGGATAAATTGGAACCCCAACTCTAAGCCAGGCCTGATCCCCAACAACAGCACCCAATTTAATTGAATGCACTTGGCTAAATAGAAGAAAAGACCACCAATATGAGTAGCGGATGTTACAGCTTCAAAGAGAGGGACAAATTCATATTGATTCCTCTGTTTGTGGAATGAGATTTTGGAAAGACAGGTGTCTGAACAAGTTTGGTAATGCAGAAAACATACTAAAAATATTTAGCAACAGTTACAGAGGAGGCCATATTCTGCAGGGCCCAAAGCAAATTTCCTATCTCTGCCATTCCCTAAATATGACCTTACTCCCTGACTATTGTTATAACTGTCCCACAGAAAAGCTTTGGTATATAGGTTTATACACAGGTATGGGACTTGTTATCCAGATTGCTCAGGACCTGGGGTTTTCTGGATAACTTTGAAAGATGCTGAAAACAATGTAAACATTAAATAAACCCCAAAGCATTTGTTTCCCACCAATAGGGATTATTTAAATCTTAGCTGGGATCAAGTACAAGGTACAATTTTGTTATTACAAGGAAAAAGGAAATATGTTGTACATTTTTTAATCATTTGATTAAAATCGAGTCTATGGGAGATGGCCTTTTCATAATTAGGAGTTTTCTGGATAACAGGTTTCCAGATAATATAAATCCTATACCTGTGTGTGTATATCTATATAAGAGAGAGATTGTAACCGATTTGAGTTTGAACTTGGCATTTCTTAGGAGAAAGCTCAGTTGTTAGGGGAAAAAGCCTTTTTCTGCCGAACAGGAATCTGCTTTGAGCCTCCTTTTGTATAGCACAGTAGGGTTTAGTAGAACAGACTTAAATTTACTGGTCTCAAAGAAGACTGTTCAGACTGTAAATAAGGAGAAACATTTTAACTTTCTTAAAGGAGAACAAAAACTGGGAATAAACATTTAACCATAACTTAATTGTACAACTCTAAGTGAGTGGAGTTCTGTCCTACCAATTCCTTGGGTATAAACTCTGCATTCTGTGCAACATTCTTGATGGAGAAATCGGGTCATTTGTCCCAATTTTCCAATGTATACCCACCCCCAGTTATACCAAACCATGCAGCAGATTTACCCTAAACTTCACCTTTTTTCTTTAAGTCACATTTTTTTTTATGGTTTACAGAATTGGCCTGTGTTGGCTAAGCCGTGATCATGATGTGACCATGATGGGTAGGGTGGGATCTGCTAATGAAAATTGACTAGTACAGGTATGGGACCTATTAATCCATGCTTGGGACCTAGGGCTTGCTGGATAATAGTGCTTTCCGTAATTTGGATCTTCATGCCTTAAATCTACTAGAAAATCATGTAAACATGACATAAAACCCTATATTCTGGCTTTGCTTCCAACAAGGATTAATTATACCTTAGTTGGGATCAAGTACAAGCTACTGTTTTGCTTTTACAGAGAAAAAGGAAATCATTTTTAATAATTTGGATTATTTGTTTATAATTGAGTCGATTGGAGATAATTTCTGGATTTGGATAATGGATCCCATACCTGTAATAGCAGAATTTTATTAAAGTACAAGTTCACCTAAAAATATAATTTTATTTATTAAGCTCCATTGCAGAAACTACTTGTTCATGTAGGCTGGATATTTAGTGTATGTGATGCATTTCTTCTGCATAGATCGTTTTCATTACTTAATGTAATTCTAACGGCATCTAAGATGCACATTCCACAGGGCAATGCTCTTACCGCAGTCAAGAGCAGATTATTCTTCCATCTTTGTCTCGAGACTGCTGAAAAATCTGGTGCTCAATGGGAACACCGGGGCACTGTTCCGGCTTCTCAGGCTAATCCCGGTGTCTGAGCCACTCGTTGGCACCATGGGCCTAGTGTGTCATGCTTAGATTCCTGTAACAGCCTGAAAAGCTTTCAAGCATCTATGTTTTGTGGCTGTCACATCAGCAGGCTGGCAATGACTCCTGTGATGTTGAAGCTAAAGCCACACAAGTGATTTATTTGGCCCTTATATTTCATAAGGATTCGAGGAGACATATCTTGAAATATCCACTGCCAATTAGCATGGACTGGCCTTAACGAATATAGCTTGCTCTGCTAGCGAGGAGGCGGTCACATGCTGAGAGCCGCCCACAGTGTTCCTTGTTTTTTATTTTTTTTAATTCCTCCCACTGTTATAGTGGGGGTATATATTCTGTATGAAGTTCAGATTATTATAAGACATCTGTTATTTTTTGTTGCTTGCTTTTGAGGGCTAATAATATAACTTTACGTCTTAATCTTCAGGTTCCCTATCCAGCGGCACAATGTAAATGAGAGCCGCCAAGTCTTTAAGCCTTTATCATATTTAGAAATAATTACCGACCAAGTGCAACTGGCAAGGTGTTTGGTCATTAAAGGGGTGGTTCACCTTCAAGTTAACTTTTAGTATATTGCAGAAGGGCCAATAATAAGAAACTTTTCAATTGGTCTTTTTTTATTTTTCATAGTTTTTTAATGATTTGCAATTTTCTTCTGTTTCTTTGCAGCTTTCAAATGGGGGTCACTGACACCATCTAAAAACAAATGCTCTGTAAGGCTACAAATGTATTGTTATTGCTACTTTTTATTACTTATCATTCTATTCAGTCCCTCTCCTGTTCATATTCCAGTCTCTTATTCAAATCAATGCAGGGTTGCTAGGGTAATTTGTACCCTAGAAACAAAATTGCTGACACTTTAAAATAGAGAGCTGCTGAATAAAAAGCTAAATAACTATGAAACCACAAACAATAAAAAATGAAAATCAATTGCAAATTGTCTCAGAATATCACTCTCTACATTATACCAAAAGTTAACTCAAAGGTGAACAACCCCTTTAATGGATAATTAAACCTAAAAAACAAATATGGATAAAAATGCCATGGGGTAAATTTATCAAAGAGTGAAGTTCCGCCACTAGAGTGAAATTCCGCAGCTCTCAATTCATTTCTATGGGATTTTGAAAGGTGTATTCATCAATGGGTGAAGTGAAGTTTCACCCTTTGATAAATTCACCTTTAAAAATACCATAGAAATTAATTGAGAGCTGCGGAATTTCCCTCTAGTGGCAGAACTTCACTCTTAACTTCACTCTTTGATAAATATACCGCCATGTTTAATATACAGAAGCTTCCGCACCACTGTAATGATCCAGGAAAGTTGGGCAGAGGTGCTCACCATCTTGGATTTTGTTAGGAGAGTCAGTGACACTGCACATGCTCAGTGGGCTCTGAGTGGCTGTCAAGAAGCTAAGCTTAGGGGTTGCTGCAAATTATCAGGCAGCCATCTAATGCCAATATAAATTAATTAGTAATCAGCCTTAATTTTTACACTCTATATATACAATGTAGAATTAAATTAAATTAACTGCAGCACAGAAAATAAGAAGAAAAGAAGATGGGGAGCTTCTAGTGGTTGGTCGAAGTCACAGATCTTCTCTGTTAAAGGGCTGTGGCGGCCTTAAGCTGATACAAAACTCCCAAAACATAATGTACAGCATTTCTAGCCTATTTCTCTGTTAAGCTTTAGTTTTCCTTAAAGGTAACTAGAATAATGGTAGAAATGCTGTATTTTGTATACTAAACATAAACATGAACTTACTGCAGCACAAAGTCTAATCAAACAAATGCTTTCAAAGTTGGCCACAGGGGGCTGTCATCTTGTAACTTTGTTATACTGTACATCTTTGCAAGACCAAGACTGTGCACATGCTCAGTGTGGTCTTGGCTTCAGTTGGGAGGCTATAAATTATCGTTATAAATTATCAAAACAGCACAAGTCAAATAATATCTTCCAGAAGCCGATACAGCAAGACTGATTAATAATCAAAATATACAGACTGCACTGGGTCTGTGGATACAAATCTATACACCATCGTCGGCTGCTCAACAGGGAAACAAACAAAGCTGCTCAAGTTCTGGGAAGTAAGGTGGGAGGGCTCCCCCCCGCAATTTGAAAGTATAAGAGCAGTTAGGGACAATTCCTATCCACAGCAGCACAGCTATCAGGGCAAGGAAAATGAAGGGGGAATTTCACTGCATAAAGTCAGGTTTATTATAAAATCTGTACACATTTTTTATTTAAAGTATATTGGAGATAAGATTTGTTTTCCTTTAAAGAAAGTAAAAATGCCTTTACATCCCCTTTAAAGGGATGCAATGAGTAACAAGCTCATCAACAAAAAGGCCATTCATTAATTGCCAGTATAACCCCAACATTCTAATTGCAGGCAGCAGCTGAAGGCCCCCATACACTGATACAGCTGATATAAGCTGCCGACAGACCGAGTCTGCAGCTTATTGGCCCGTGTATGGGGCCATCCAATGGGCTTCCCCAATCAATATCTGGTCGAAAGTTGTTCAGATCTTGATCGGGCAGGTTTAAAAATCCCGTTGGATCGCTGCTGCTTCTGTGTATGTATGTGGTCCTGTGATCTAACCGTCCTTATCGGATCCATTATGATCCGAATATTGGGTCCAAGGGCCCAAGATCGGATCAGCCCGATCCCGCCCACTTCAATGTGGGCATATCAGGAAAAGATCCGCTTGCTTAGCGACATCGCCAAACGAGTGGATCTCTGCATCGGTGGCCACCTTAAGTCAAGCTGGAGGAAAAAGAGTCTCAGGATGTAGATGAACACCTTGATTCCATATGACTCTGGTCCTGCATGCAAGAGATCTGGTGGGTTTATAGCAGTCTCATAAACACACATTTGTGAGGATGTAGGAAAGGTCAGCCAGGGAACGGTACATTGCTCTTCCTATCCAGATGGAACTGATAAAGATGCTCTACATGTATCCAAGGGCTTGTAATTTGGAGGCTTTAGAAGACGAGTCCAGACACAGAGGTGGGTGGCTTCATTAATGTGATTGCTCTCATACTTCAGGCTCAGGATAGTCTGCCTGGGAATCAGAGGCAGCAGCAGATGTTCTAGCAGTCTAAAGTCTTACTGAACGTGCTGGTTACTAAGACTGTTTGAGCACAGTCTAATATTTCTAAACAAACTGAAGATGCCATAAACGTGCTACAGGAATTAACTGGTTTAAAAATTCCACCAGATAATGGTCAGATAATTAGTGAGTTTTTAACTACCACAGAGACAACTTAAGTCTAAAGGAATTCAAGACTATAAAGACCATAACTTAGTCACATGCCCAGAGGTGCAACTGCTCAATGACACAGATGTTCTACTTCCCAGAACCTGTTCCACTACCTACATGTGATCATATCCTCATTTCATCCTTAAGGGTTGGTTGGCGACTAATTTACTCTTCTGCAAAATCTCTCCGAACTGCCTTCCGTCTGCTTGAATGAAGAATTGCCTGCACTAATGCACTTGCGGCGCTTCCATTTCCGAAGTCGTCTGAAGTTTCCTCATGAGGGAACTTTGGGTGATTTCAGAAATAGAAGCACCGTGCGTTCATTCAAACAGATGGAAGGCAGTTCCCTAGAGATGGTCGCCATGCAGAAGAGGCTATTAGTCCCCGAATCTGCCCGTCTGCCCCAACCCTAACTGCACCCCTAGTGTGGGCCAGTGGCTCTTCCATTGCTCTGTGTTTGGTGTGTTGGTATGGACAGCCAGTGCTCATGCGCTAGAGCTAAACATAGACCTCTGTGTATGTACCAGGAAAACAGAGGAGAAGACCAACTGGGTCTCCAGTTGGGTCTGGAGCACAGTTGGGTGTTTGGGGGCATTTGGCACATTTATTTACATTTCAATACTACCTACATACAAGTCAATAGACCACACTTGGGAATAGACAGGGGGGTGAAAATATTTGGTTGCATATTTCATGTTAAATAAAAAGGTGCATCCATATCAATGAGGGAGAAGACCTCCACACAGGCCCAGATTTGTGGAGAGGCCACCTAGGCCCGGGCATAGGGCAGTAGGATCTTAGGGGGCGGCATGCTGCCCAACTACACCCACATTGGTCCAGAAATGTAAATTTCCCGTGTGCCAATTCCCATTGCTCCGTCCCGATGATGAAAGTTTGAGCAAACAAAAGGGAGGGGACGGGGGCGACAAACAACAGTGGGACTAGGGGCGTCCGCTATTTAAATCCGGCCCTTCCTCCACACTGTGGATGAGCAAATCATTTCATGTTCTTACTAGGTAAACCAGTCTGCTCACTCTATGACACTCTTTTAGACCCATTCTTACCTTCATTCCACCCAAAATATCATGTAACAATAGGTCGTTCAGATCTCTGCTCGCTTCAATATGTTATACACTACCAGCTATAGAGGAAACAGATCCCAGCTGCCCCCCCCCCCCTCATCACCTGGGTAGCTGGGGGCCCGGATCATGGGGTCTGTTCCTCTGTCATTATAAAGCAATCCCCCAATCTCAGCTGATGTCCTACCTGCAGACAGAGAGTGTGGGTCACAGGAAAAGGGCAGAGAGTAGGCGGGTAGGATGGAATAATTTTCCCCAGGACCCCTCCGAAGATTTTATTTGCTCTAGTGTCAACTAGTTACAACACTGATGTGATGGGTACGTTTTCCCATACATTCATTTTTAGCCTTACTGAGCATTTGTTTTTTAGATGGGGTCAGTGACCCCCTTTGGAAAGCTGGAAGAGAATCAGAAGAAGGAGGCAAATAATTAAAAAATACTATTAAAAAATAAATAAATAATGAGACCAATTAAAATGGGACTTGTTATCCAAAATACTTGGGACCTGGGGTTTTCCGGATAATGGATCTTTCCGTAATTTGGATCTTAATACCTTGAGTCTGTTAGAAGATCATACAAACATTAAATAAACCTAATAGGCTGGTTTTGCTTCCAATAAGGATTAATTATATCTTAGTTGGGATCAAGTACAAGCTACTGTTTTATAATTACAGGTATGGGACCTGTTATCCAGAATGATTGGGGCCTGGGTCTTCCGTAATTTGGAACTTCATACCTTAAGACTACTAGAAAATCATGTAAACATTAAATAAGTACAAGCTACTGTTTTATTATTACAGAAAAAAGCGAAATTGTTTTAAAATATCTGGATTATTTGGATAAAAATGGAGTCCATTCCATATTTCGGGCTATCCAGATAACGGATCCCAGACCTGTAGGATAAATACTAAAAGTTAACGTAAAGGTTAAAGAACACTTGTGGGCACTTTCATGGCAATGAATTTTCAGACTGTGGTTCCGGATCTCTTTGCTGATTAATTCCCAGGGTCCAACCACCGAAGAGCCGAGGGGGTGACAGAAGGAACTACACCTCTTTTACAGGCAAGAGGATACAAGCTGCATTAATTCTAAACAACCCACCATTAAGGATGAACGGATGGAGGTCCTGTATATTGTTGAAAGGTTATTAATATTGTAAATACAGCCAATAGCAACATATGCTGGGTGATTAATATTCCTAGAGCCTGATTCACACACAGAATAAAGTGTCATTGTTCCCAGATAGCTCTGCTGGGAGACAAAGACCTGCTGCCTGAGATTTATTGTTATCCCATGAGCTGTAACTTGCCCAGAGCAGCCAGACGCAGACCCCCCAATCAATACTCTACAAACTAGAAAGGAAACCACAGCCCCATGACAATTCATTGTTACTTCCCCTACAAATCTTTCCTTTTGGGATCAGCGGTAACTATAATTTCTTATGGGGCCCTATTTGGTGTTGTCAGTAACACTGAAGTCTAGGGGGGCTCATTTATAAACATTGGGCAAATTTGCACCGGGGCAGTAACCCATAGCAACCAATCAGATGTTTGCTTTTATTGGTCAACCTGCAGTTGGCTGAAAGAAAGCCAGTGGTTGCTGTGGGTTGCTGCCCATGAACAAATATGCCCAGTGTTTATTAAAAAAATACTGTACCATAATGTGGCAATCATACACATATTACTGTTAAATCACACTGTCTTGGGATGCAAGTCAATAGTTCTGGCCCTCCCTTTAAGAACAACAGCTGTAGAAAGACTGAAGCTCAAGAAACTCCATTGCTCTCCATGGATTTATGTTTATTGTGTTGGGGAGGGGGCGGAAGAGTCTTGGCCCCCCATGGCTAACCACCTAGTGTGAACTTTGAAGGCCTTAAAAGTGTTGTTCACCTTCAACTAGTTGTTTTCAATAGATCACCTGAACTAACTTTTTTCCAATGACTTTCTTTTTTATTTATTTTCTAATAAGAAGTGTAAAGTGTCATTTTCACCTTCTGAAGCAGCTCTGGTGGGGGGGGGGGGGGGGGGGGGGGGGGGGTTGCCGACCTCCCAAAACTGTTCTAAGCTGATACATTTAATGGATACAATTCTTATTTTTGTCCCTGCTGAGCAGAATCCTCTAGTTTCATTATAGGCAGCTGTTAGAATTGATACAATAGTTGCTAATACTCCTGAGATGCTGCTGAGAAATGGATCAACTAAATGTTGCAAAACAGTTTAGAGTCTGCATCTGAATTACTGAGCTGCCAGACTCAAACATCACAGATACCAACATTCAACTCGAAACTTAGATTTAGGAAAAACAGTAAAAAATAAATAATGGAAAGTAATTGAAAAAAGTCTTTATTTCTGGGGAACAATCTGAAAACAACTGAATTAAAAAAAAAACTGTTTGGAAGGAGAACAACCCCATTAAAAGGGTTGTTTAACTTTACATTAACATTTAGGGGCAGATTTACTAAATTCACATGAATAATTTGAAGATCGATCGAATTTCAAATAAATTCGAATTCGAATCTTCGAATATGCAAATTAGGCAAATTCGACCATTGAATATTCGAATTCCAATAATTCGAATGTTCGACTAAAATTTTATTCGAATATTCGACTATTCAATGGTCGAAGTACTTCCCCTTTAAAAGTTTATTCAACCACCTAGTTCACCAGATCCAAGCTACAGAATTGGGAATAATTAATTTTGAATCGATTCGAACGATTGACCGATCAAATTTTTCCTATTCGATTGTTCCATCAATCTAATTCTGGTAAAATCCTTTGAATTCCTTGAATTCGAAGGATTTTACTTCCCTACTGATCCCATGGTCAAATTTCTAATTTTTTTAATTCGGAATTCGACCAATGATAAATCTGCCTCTTGGTATGATGTAGAGAGTGATATTCTGAGACAATTTGCAATTGGTTTTCATTTTTTATTATTTGTGGCAGTGGCATAACTAGATGCTACTGAGCCGCACAGCAAATTAATTGTAGGGCCCCCCAACATATCCAGAGGTTGACTTGTTCTACCAATATTTATTGAAATTGTTCAGATATGGGAGCTGTTATTCAGAATGCTCAGGACCTGGGGTTTTCCAGATAAAAGATCTTTCTGTAATTTGGATCTTCATACCTTAAGTCTACTAGAAAACCATTTAAACATAAAATACACCCAATAGGCTGGTTTTGCCTCCAATAAGGATTAATTATATCTTAGTTGGGATCAAGTACAAGCTACCGTTTTATTATTACAGAGAAAAAGCAAATCATTTTTAAAAATGTGGATTATTTGATTATTAAGGAGTCTATGGGTGACAACCTTTCCATAAGTCAGCGCTTTCTGCATAATGGGTTTCTGGATAAGGGGTCCCCTATATGAATTATGTCCTCATGTTGCCCCTATACCTCCTGTGCACCCCTGTAGCGGCAGGGTCTGCTTCCTCTGTAGTAACGCTCCCGATTTGTAGTTTTTTAGTTATTTAGCCTTTTATTCAGCAGCTCTACAGTTTGCAATTTCAGTAATCTGGTTGCTAGTGTCCAAATTACCCTAGCAACCATGCACTGATTTGAATAAGAGAATGAATTATGAATAGGAGAGGTCTCAATAGGAAGACAGCAATAAAGTAAAAAATAATAAAAAGTAGCGATAACAATACATGTGTAGCCTTACAGAGCATTTGTTTTGTACATGGGAAAGCTGGAAAGAGTCAGAAGAAGAAAGTGAATAATATAAAAATGATAATAAATAAATAATGAAGACCAATCGAAAAGGCAAAAGAAAGGAAATGAAGAATTAATTGTGAGGCAGGCGATAACTAACCCTAAAAAGTTTTTAATAGTAAAAAGGTGCAGGTTGAGTGTTTCACTATTAAATAATGGCACCAGTATGGTTGTAACAGATACAGAAAATGCAAATGTGCTAAATTTTTTTCTTCAGTGTATACAATAGAGGAGTCTGAGTTCCCAGGCTCACTTCATAGCTGCACTAATGACTCAGCTCAATCTAGTCAGTGGCTGACTCAGGATATGATTCATAAAGTTTTAATAAAAATTAATATATAAGGCTCCAGGGCCTGATGGTATACACCCCTGGGTTCCAAGAGAGCTTAATTCAGTTTTAGACAGCACCTTTTTCTGATTTCTTTCAGATTCACTTTCATCTGGTTTTGTACCTATGGATTGGAGGAAAGCTGATGTCATTCCAATGTTTAAAAAGGGATTACGTTCTCAGCCTGGCAATTATAGGCCAGTAAGTTTGACGTCTGTGGTGGGCAAATTATTTGAAGGTTTATTAAAGGATCACATTCAAAAGTTTGTCCTAGGGAATGGCATTATCATCAGCATGGCTTTATGAAGGATTGGTCATGTCAGACAAATTTGATTGCTTTTTATGATCAGGTAAGTAAGATGCTGGACTGTGGGGGGGCAGTAGATGTGATATATTTGGATTTTGCCAAAGCATTTGATACCGTGCCCCACAAACGACTGCTTTCTAAACTAAGGTCTGTTGGGCTTAATGAAGTCGTTTGCACATGGATAGGGAACTGGTTACAGGATCGGGTACAGAGGGTGGTTGTTAATGGTACATTCTCTACTTGGAGTAAGGTTCTTAGTGGGGTCCCTCAGGGCTTGGTATTTGGTCCACTTTTATTTAACTTGTTCATTAATGACTTAGGGGAGGGTGTTGTTAGTAATGTATCAATGTTTGCAGATGACACAAAACTATCCAGCCCAATTAATTCCATCCAGGATGTGGCACTTGCAACAGGATCTCGACAAACTGGCAATCTGGGCAGCTAAGTGGCAAATGAGATTCAATGTTGATACTTGTAAAGTCATGCACCTGGGATGTAAAAATATCCACTTATACCCTTAATGGGACTGCACTAGGCTAATCCATTATGGAGAAAGACCTTGGAGTCCTTGTAGATGATAAACTTGGCTATAGCAAGCAATGCCAGTCAGCAGCATCAAGGGCCAATAAGGTCTTGAGCTGTATTAAAGGGGCATAGAGTCACGGGAGGAGGGGGTCATTCTTCCACTTTATAGAGCACTTGTAAGGCCACATCTAGAATATGCCGTACAGTTTTGGTCTCCCTCACTCAAACAGGACATTATTGTATTAGAGAGGGTACAGAGAAGGGCAACTAAGCTGGTAAAGGGAAAATCTTAGCTATGAGGAAAGACTGGCCAAATCGGGGGTTTTCACGCTGGAGAAGAGGCGCTTAAGGGGTGATATGATAACTATGTATAAATATATAAGGGGGTCATATAATAATCTCTCTAATGCTTTATTTACCAGTAGGTCTTTCCAGCTGACACAAGGTCTTTCCATTCCATTTAGAAGAAAAGAGGTTCCAGCTAAATATTCGGAAGGGGTTTGTTACAGTGAGAGCTGTGAAGATGTGGAATTCTCTCCCTGAATCAGTGGTACAGGCTGATACATTAGATAGCTTTAAGAAGGGGTTGGATGGTGTTTAGCAAGTGAAGGAATACAGGGATATAGAAGATAGCTCATAATACAAGTTGATCCAGGGACTAGTCCGATTGACATTTTGGAGTCAGGAAGGATTTTTCCCCCCTCTGAGGCAAATTGGAGAGGCTTCGGATGGGGTTTTTTGCCTTCCTCTGGATCAACTAGCAGTTAGGCAGGTTAAAAACGTTGAATGGTTGAACTTGATGGCAAACCACCCCTTTCAGTCCGTCTCCTATTTATATCCCAGGCTCTCATTCAAATCAACTCATGGCTGCTCAGGTAATTTTGACCCTAGCAACCGGATTGCTGAATTTGCAATCTGAAGAGCTGCTGAATAAAAAGCTAAACAACTCAAAAAAACACAAATGATAAAAAATGAAAACCAAATGCATATTGTCTCAGAATCGTCTATGTCATACTAAATGTTCATTTAAAGGTGAACAACCCCTTTAAGGTTTGATCTGGTTGGGAGAGCAAGACAAAGTGATGTCTCAAAAACATTTTATTCCTTGTCTACTAAATAGAATAGAATGGGGTTCTCTCTGAATTTATTCTTAAAGGGATACTGTCATGGGAAAACATGTTTTTTTTTTTTTCAAAATTCAAAAAATAGTTAATAGTGCTGCTCCAGTAGACTTCTGCACTGAAATCCAAACAGATTTTTTTTATATTCAGTTTCAAATTTGATATGGGGCTAGACATATTGTCAGTTGCCCAGCTGCCCCCAGTTATGTGACTTGTGCTCTGATAAACTTCAGTGCAGGCCGGGATTGGCAATCTGTGGGTTCTGGCAAATGCCAGAGGGGCTGCTATAATGTGCCATAGAAATTTAGTATTTGGTGGGCTGGTGGGGGCTGTTTTGGCTTCTGTGTGGGCTGATTGGGCCTCTGTGTACCAGGGCCTATTTTGGTTCTCAGTCCAGTCCTGCTTCAGTCACTCTTTACTGCTGTACTGCAAGTTGGAGTGATATCACCCCCTCCTTTTCCCCTCCCCCCAACAGCCTAACAACAGAACAACGGGAAGGTAACCAGATAACAGCCCCCTAATACAGGATAACAGCTCCCTGGTGGATCTAAGAACAGCACTCAATAGTAAAAGCCAAGTCCCACTGAGACAGATTCAGTTACATTAAGTAGGAGAAATTACAGCCTGCCATAAGGTAGTTCCATCATAAAGTGCTGGCACAAGTCACATGACTGGGGGCAACTGGGAAACTGAAAATATGTCTAGCTCCATGTCAGATTTCAAAATTGAATATAAAAAAAAATCTGTTTCAGTAATTTCAGTGCAGGATTCTACTGCAGTAGCACCCTTAACTGATGCGTTTTGAAAAAAACATGTTTTCCCATGACAGTATCCCTTTAATATAATGCCCCTTTTCTCAGGCACAAATATATCATTCAGGGGACCCACAATGACCCATCTACGTCTCCATTTAGAAAAAAAGACTTGAGCCCCCCCCCCAGTATAATAGGAGAGAGTGGAGCCCAGTTGGAGTGTCGTTGGCAGAAGCGCAGGAGGATATATATGGAACACAATATTCTGCTCAATGCTACCGTTGTACTCCTGCCCATAATTACGTGAGAAACGCGAAAGGGGAAATAAAACCCTCTCCAAATGGCATTTCTTAGCGCTCACACTTACAGGGGGGGAAAAAATCAAGTACCAAGTATAAAGGGGGAAAAAATTATGCAGTAATGGATTTAATTTTGAACAGATTGGGTCACAGTTCTGGGAAGGACTTTTTTTTGAGGGGGAACTGTTTGGAGAGTTAAATGAAGTGGGGGGGGGAGTCGAGCCAAAATAAGGTTACGGAAGCCACGGGACCGAAAACATTTTCAGACACGGATTCAGACAAAGCTGTGAACAAGACTGAGTGCAATTACAGGGACTGTCGCTGGGAACAATCGGCTTCTCACTGCTGTTATATAAATGCTTATTCCATGGAATTCCCTCTAGAGGCCTTCCCTTTACAACCTGCATCCCTCCTGCATATATTATACTACAACTCCCAGCATCCCCTTACAGTCACCAGCTATGCATCAATGTAGAAAAGTTGTAATGGGTTTTCTTTAGAGCAGACATCCTTCCACTAAACACAAATATTGGACTACTACTCCCAGCATCCTCCTACAATCTTCAGAAGGCAGAAATGTTGTGACAGGTTAGCTTTAGAGCAGACATCCTTCCACTACACACAAATACTGGACTACAACACCCAGCATCCTCCTACAATCTTCAGAAGGAGGAATAGTTGGAATGGGTTTGCTTTAGAGCAGACATCCTTCCACTACACACAAATATTGAACTACGACTCCCAGCATCCTCCTACAATCTTCAGAAAGGCGTAAATGTGGTAATGGGCTTGCTTTACAGCAGATATCCTTCCACAACACACATATAGTGAACTACAACTCCCAGCATCCTCCTACAATCTTCAGAAAGGCATAAATGTGGTAATGGGTTAGCTTTAGAGCAGATATCCGTCCACTACACACAAATATTGACTACTACTCCCAGCATCCTCCTACAAACTTCAGAAAGGCATACATGTTGTGACGGGTAAGCTTAAGAGCAGGCATCCTTCCACTTCACACAAATATTGGACTACAGCTCCCAGCATCCTCCTACAATCTTCAGAAAGGCATAAATGTTGCAAAGGGTTAGCTTTAGAGCAGACATGCTTCCACTACACACAAATATTGGACTACAACTCCCAGCATCCTCCTACAATCTTCAGAAAGGCATCACTCCAGATATGTAGCAGTGGGTTAGCTTTAGAGCAGGCATCCATCCACTACACACAAATATTGAACGACAATTCCCAGCAGTTTTGGAGAGTTGTTGGAAGTTATTTTTGACTACGAGGGTCACGGGGCCCTTACATTAGGCACACTGTTATTTATATAGTCCTAGCTCTATTTGTGTCACAGTAAATGAAATAAAAGGCAAGACATAAAGCCCCCCCAGTCTAAGGCATGTCACTTCCCAGCACCATTATACTGGCTGAATGGCCATGCAAAGACCCCAGATGTTCACAGAATAAAAGCATGGGGGTGGGGGGGCAAGACATTAAAGTGCAATGAATGTGATGGGTATGAAGAGTTTCTACCCCCCCCTGCTCAGTCTCAGTACACAAATATGATAGGTATGCAGCAGGGGGCTATCCCCATACATGAGATCCATGCAGAGAGGGGAGTCAGGAGTCAGGGTACTTACTCTGTACACATTCTCTGTCAGTCTGTTCACCTCATCGGACCTTGACATGTTGCTTGGAGAGGGGGGGGGCAGCTGCTCACATGGAACCTTGACAGGAGTCACAGAGAGTCCAGTTTGTGGAGAGTCCCTGGAGATGGAAGAGACAGACAGAAGGTGTCTCTCTAGTGACCACACTGACCACTGCCCAGGGTGACTGGGTGGGATCTTGGCAGTGGGTGGGAGAGAGGGGTCTGCAGAGGAAGCAGGGTGGGAGGGAGAGAACAGGCTCAGACAAAAGTTCTGCTGCTTATAATAAAAACTTCCAGCCAATAGGGAGCGGGGCTGGGCTCTCAGTGATCTGCATAAAGGGAGGGGCCGAGCCGGGGCATTGACAGAACAGGGGAGGGTAAAGGGCTGTGTCTCTGCAGACATCTGTGCAGAGCTGGAAAAGGGGGCTCTTAACCTATAACCCCCCAAGCCTTTCATGTGGTGCTGCCCACACTGTCAGTCAACTAGAAACACTTAAACCCTGTGATGTGGGAGCCCCCCAGCAGCACAAGCCACAGTCACATCATGAATGGAGTTGTGTTCAGTGATGGGCGAATCTCCCGAGATTCGCTTTGCCAAAAAATTGGCGAAAAATTTGCGAAACGAGTCGCGGGACGCTTTTGACGTGCGTCGCGTCAACTTTGGCGCGTCGCGTCGTTTTCGGCGGGAATTCGCCCATCACTAGTTGTGTTGTCTAATAGTCCCAGCTTTTGCCATGTACAACTGACTGCTATCTGTTTCCTCTGTTTCATCCCCTCCCCACTGTGCAACACAACTGTGTTTCCCTCAATACATGGTTTCATGTACAACCAGCAAGTTCTGTAACAAGCTGTCATTATAGAATATGATATGCGGGAGCCAGGAATAACCTGTAGCATGTCAGTGGTTATTAAACCACATTTTGTTTTTTCCCAAAATGCATCAGTTAATAGTGCTGCTCCAGTAGACTTCTGCACTGAAATCCATTTCTCAAAAGAGCAAACAGATGTTTTTGATAATCTATTTTTTTAATTTGTCATATTGCCGGTTTCCCGGCTTGCCTCAGTCATGTGACTTGTGCCTGCACTTTAGGGTGGACTGGATCCACTTTCTGTTAGGCTGTTATTAATGTAAAGCTGGCCATAAAGATCCAATCGCAAGACCACCATAATTGTCTCAAAACGATCATTTAAATGTCCGATGTGACCATCAACTAAAAAGACCATTTCAGGCGATATTGCCAGCAAAACTGAAGGGTCGCTGCCTGCTTGGCCCTGCAAACATAGATAGATTGCAAGGGGGAAAATCGTAAAATGTACGATTGTTCTAAACCCACTAACTGCACGATAATTTGACAGATTGGTCGGACTTCGCTAAGATCGGTCGTTTGGCAGAGAAAGATATTTGCATCTATGGGGAGCTTGACTGAATCGGTCTCAGTGGGACTTTTACTATTGAGTGTTGTTCTTAGATCTACCAGGCAGCTGTTATCTTGTGTTAGGGAGATGTTATCTGGTTACCTTCCCATTGTTCTTTTGATAGGCCGATGGGGGGAGTGATATCACTCCAATTTGCAGTACAGCAGTAAAGAGGAACTGATTTTCAGAGCACAAGTCACATGACTGGGGGCACCTGGGAAATTGACAAAATGTCTAGCCCCATGTCAGATTTCAAATTTAAATATAAAAAAATCTGTTTGCTCTTTTGAGAAATTGATTTCAGTGCAGAATTCTGCTGGAGCAGCACTATTAACTGATGTGTTTAAAGGGCGTGTTTAGTATGATATAGAGACAATTTGCAGTTGGTTTTTTTTTTTATTACTTGGGGTTTTTGAGTTATTTAGCTTTTTATTCAACAGATCTCCAGTCTGCAGTTTCAGCAAGCTGATTGCTAGGGTCCAAATTACCTTAGCAGCCATGCATTTATTTGCCATGCGTTCTGAACTGAAAAGTTGATTAGAATCGTCCATTCTATTACTAAAAGGTGAACCAACCCGTTGATGATGTCACTGGCTATACAATAGAATCAGTGGAACAAAAAACGAGGTACCGGCAAACAAAGGCAAATGCAACTAGGGGATAACCTCTAACCCCCATATGTAATAAAGGCATTAAGTTTGCCCTGGAGTAGTGAATGGGCGAATTTGTCCCGTTTCGGTGCCAGCATCTTCTTTTTTATGCCCGGCGTCTGTTTTGGACACGGGTGTCGTTTTTTTGGGGGGCCCTGGTGCAATTTTTTATACTTATCTAGGGGTGGGGCCCTGACCGCCAATGTTTTTGTAAAAACTTTTATATGGGGGGCCCTAGCGCAATTTTTTATTTTTATCTATGGGGGGCCCAGACCGCCAATATTTTTTTAAAAACTTTTATATGGGACCCTGGCCGCCATTTTTTTTAAATTATAGGGGGGCCCTGACCACCAATGGCTTTTTATAACTTGAGGGGCTTTACCATTTTTAGTGGGTGTATGTGTGGACCTTTTACCGTGGTGTAGGATGGGCTGGATCTGGGGTCTGGCTTGGGGGCGGGTTCTGGGGTGGGGCTTGGGGGCGGGTTCTGGGGTGGACGGAGACAAGAGAGCTTCTTGGGACTACAACTCCCAAGATCCCCATCAGCATTTGGTAGTTGTGGGCTGGGGGAATAAGGTTTGCAATAAAGTCATACATTAATAAAAATAACTGTTAATGCCCCTCATTAAAGGGGTTGTTCACCTTTGAGGTAAATTTAAATATAATGTAGAGAGTGATATTCCGAGACAATTTACCATTGGTTTTCATTTTTTGTTATTTGTGGTTTTTTAGTTATTTAGCTTTTTCTTTAGCAACTCTTCCATTTGCATTTCAAGCAAACTGGTACCTAGGGTCTGAATTCCCCTAGCAACCATGCCTTGATTTGAATAAGAGACTTAAATATGAATAGGAGAGGCCTGAACAGAAAAATGAGTAATTAAAAAGTAGCAACAACAATACATTTGTAGCCTTACAGAGCATTTGCTTTGCAGAAGGGGTCAGCGACGCCCATTTGAAAGCTGGAAAGAGTCAAAATAATTCAAAAACTATAAGAAATAATTAATGACAACCAATGGTAAAGTTGCTTAGAACTGGCCATTCTAGAACATACTAAAACTTAACATAAATGTGAACAAGAGGGTGAAAGCGGGACCATGTGCAGTGTAGTCCCAGGATGACAGTCCATTGGGATGATTTGGCCACTGTGTGCCCTGCCCGGCGACCTGTGATAAATAAAATAAAGAAAATTGCTCCTACAGGGCCTTGTGCTTTTGTGTCCGTGTGAGTTCAACATTTACCAGCTAAGCCGCTCCAGATGGGACAAAGCGGGTGCCTATGGGGGTTCTTCCAGTAAAAGCCCCCTGCAGGTGGAGCGGTCACACAAGCTGACAATCACCTTGACCTGTGTGCAAATTGAGGCCTAAGCATGAGGGTGGGTGGCAGGATGAGCTTTAGCGGGATTTCCAAATACTCATCATTATCATTGGCGATTGTGAGCATGCCCTTCAATGCTCTTGAACTCACCTTTCATAACAAATCCCACCGAACAGGCAGGATTCATTGAGAATGGGGGTCACAGAGGGAAAACAAAGCCGAAAGCATTGAAAAGCTGGAGTCGACTGATCTAATGGAGTCAGAATCATGAAAGCAGTCGCCTGGCTACTTGTTGTTGGTTAATGAAGTGGAAGAACTTTGCCTATGCTTCCGCCTAATGTCCAGTTACATTGTTGGAAAACCATTCTGTTTTTATTAGAATAGAGGAGGGAGAAGCAGCATGGCAGCTTTAAAGGAACACTTTACCCCCAAAATGAATACTTAATCAATGGGTGAAGGATTCGAATGCAAAAAAATGTGATTTTCGAATTTTTTTTTTGGGCTACTTCAACCATTGAATTTGCTAAATTCGATTGAATCGAATGATTCAAATAAATCATACGATTTGAAGAAAATCGTTCGACCATTCAATGGTCAAAGTACTTGCCCCTTAAAATTTATTTGATTGCCTACTTCGCCCAGATTAAACCCACCGAGTTGCTATATATATATTTTATATATTTGCCTGTTTATATATATATCTCCCAATGGCTTTTTCTACGTTTTTTTTTATTATTGAATACAAATCATCCAATTTTTCGTGAAACTGGATGAATTTGTAAGATTTTTTCGAGAAATCGGATGTTTAGTACAATTTTTTCGAGAAATCGGATGATCGCTATTCGATTCGTTCGAAAGATCGAATAGCGGTAAAATCCTACGTATTCGATTTCGTCAGATTTTACTTTGTGAAAATTTCGAGGGTCGAATTTAAACCCTCGAAATTCAGCCCTTGATAAATCTGCCCTTTACTGTAACAGGAAGAAGTGTGGAAGCAAAAGACACAACTCTGTCTGTTAATTGGCTCATGTGACCTAACTTTATAGTCTGTTTGTGTGCACCGTGAATCATATGATCCCAGGGGGCGGCCCTTATTTTTTAAAATGGCACTTTTTTATTTATGATTACCCAATGGAACATACTACAAAAAAAAATATTATTATGAAAATGTTTTATTTACATGAAGCAGGGTTTTACATATGATAATGCAATATTGTTATAGAGACCTACATTGTTCAGGGGGTATAATATTGTTTTATAGAGACCTACATTGTTCAGGGGGTATAATTTTCCTTAAGGAATTCATTCTTTTTATGTAGCATTTAATGGCTATCTTCCTACATCAGGGATATTCCTGGTCAATAAGCAGTGAATCCCTTGTGTGTTCTTCCATCTAATGATTTATTTTATTGTACAGTAGCCCTTTGAGCTATTGTCCCTGAACAGTGATAGTAGGCCAAATACAATGCCCATTTCATGCTTGGGATCCGTTATCCAGAAACACATTATCAAGAAAATTCTGAATAAAGGAAAGGCCATTTCACACCTCTCCCTGTAATGAAATCGTAAAATTTTAAAAAATTGATTAACTTCTCTGTAATAATAAAACAGTAGATTGTCCTTGATCCCCAGTGAGATATAATGAATCCTTATTGAGGCAAAATAATCGCATTGGACAAAATTAATGTTTAGATTATTTTATAGTAGGCTTAAGATATAGACATCTCTATAGAAAGAAACCCTTATCTGGAAAACCCCAGGTCCCTAGCATTCTGGATAACAGATCCCATACCTGTATAGCAAATCTAATGGTGTGGGATAACAAACTGCCAAGTCTCTTACTGAACTGACCTTAGAATGATGATTATGGTCTCAAAGAAGTATGAGGAGACCCTCCAAATGGAGCAAGGCAATTGGACAAAACAGAAGACCCTTGAAATGGGAGAAATTCCTGTTTAGTGGGTGAAAATGATTCCCATGATATAATAATAATAATAATACAATATCAGCAGTGGCGGAATTAGAGCCTTAAAATATTAATAAATTGACTTATTCTACTAGTATACAGGAATGGAACCTGTTATGCAGAAAACATTAATTGTTATTAGTGATGGGTTAATACGCGGTGAATTCCCACGATTCGCGAAACGCTGGATAAATTTCTCGTTTTGGACGTGTGCGTCTGTTTTTGAATGCCGGAAAATGAGACGACGGTGAAATTTGCAAAAAATTACTAATAGATAGTTATTGCTACTTTTTAATACTCATCTCTCAATTCCTATTCATATTCCATTCTCTTCTTCAAAGCACTGCATGGTTGCTAGGGTACTTTGAACCCTAGCAACCAGATTGCTGAAACTGCAAGCTGAAGAGCTGCTGAATTAAAAACTAAATAAACCTTTCTTTGTTTCCCGTCTGTTCAAACTTTCCCACCTAAATTGTTTTGTATCATTTTGGTCTTATTGTCATGTGACATGACCAAAACCGCTGTAATGCCAGAAAGGCTTAACCTAGTACCAGCAAGCCTAACTCCTGCTCTTTTATTTGATAATCAATGAAACAGTTAAAAAAAAAAAAAAGCTCAATACATCTAAATCCACAGAAAATGAAAAAATGAAAACCAACTGCAAATTGTCTACATCATGCTTTAAAAGTCAATTTAAAGGTAAATAACCCCTTTTCTCTGACCACTCACAGCGATCACTCCTGGGGTATACAGGCAAACATCTCACATAAAAGTGATTCAGTACTGACACTTAAAAAAGTCATCATAAATTTTCTCAAAATCCTGCCCCACAGGTTTCTTTAAGGATAAAAAAAAAACATAGTTTTCTGTACAAAGGGGATGCATTAAACGCTTCTAAATTTTCCAGCAGAAACATATATGTTTGTTGGACGGAGAACTTGGCAACATGTAAATGATCTGAAGAGAAACACAATGAGCAAAGGGAATCTGCTTGGAAGGAAATGTCAAGCTTGGGTTCTCTAGATACTTGATCAGAGAGTAAATTTAATGGATCACTACTGAACTAATCCAATCCAACCGCCAGTTTGTGGACTGGGCTGCCCAAATCAATCTGGGACGCCCGAATTGGATGCCAGCGACCGGGATTGGAAACTGACACTGACCCCTCCAACCCCCTCCCCAACCCCCCAGTCCTTGCAAAAAAAATTCCCGCTTTACCAAAAAAGGTTGGGGACCCTGCAGTGGCTAATGAATAGTAATAATGAATAATACTGACCATTGCATCATCTCAGCATATCTAGATTTTCCTAGCATTGTACAGGTATGGGACCCATTACCCAGAATGCTCAGGACCTTGGGCTTTCCGGATAACAGATCTTTCTGTGATTTGGATCTCCATACTTTAAGTCTACTAGAAGATCATTTAAACATTAAATAAACCCATAAGAATTATTTTGCTTCCAATGAGGATTAATTATAGTTGGGGTTATGTACTGTTTTATTATTACAGTGAAAAAGGAAATCCTTTTTATAAATTTGGATTATTTAGATAAAATGGAATCTATGGGAGACGGGCTTTCCGTAATTCTGAGCTTCCTGGGTACCATACCAATGGATCTCATACTTGTATATGCTATTGGCAACACATAGAAATCCACATACTAGGAGGTCCAGCACATCTATGTATTTAGCTTTTTTCCTATTAATAACATTGGGATCAACCATCAAAAATACCGGCCAGGCCGGTAAAAATACGGCCAGGTGGCAACCCTAAGCACATCTAGGAAACACAAAGCACATGAAGGTCTATGCTGCAAGCAGGGGTGTAACTACAGAAGAAGCAGACCGTGCAGATGCAGGGGGCCCAGGAGGTGTAGGGGGCCCATGAGGTCTTAATGCAAATACAATTTCAATAAATACTGGTAAAACAGGTCAACCTCTAGATATTTTGGGGGCCTGAATTATTGATTAATTAAGGTACATTGAATAAGCTTCTTTAAACAGGTGGGTCTATAAGGAGGGTTTGAAAGTTTGTAAAGAAGGAGATAGCTCGAGGCAGGGAGTTCCAGAGAAGAACAGACGCCCGAGAGAAGACTTGTAGAAGAGAATGGGCAGAAATGAAGACAGGAGGAGCAAGGCCAGAAGTTTATTTGGAGATCAGAGATGAAAAATATGGAAGGGCTTCATTGTTTAGGGCCTTGAATGTGAGTGTTAGTAATTTGAATTTGATTCTAGCGGAGATTGGGAGCCAGTGAAGGGACATTCATAATTCATGAGATAGATCAATAAGTCTAGCAGCCGCATTTAGAAGAGATTCTGAAAGGTGACTTGTTGGAATACCTGCAAGGAGTAGGTTGCAGTAAGCAAGGCGGGAGATGATAAGAGCCTGAATAAGTGTTTTGGTTGATTGCGAACTGAAATATGGTGATATTTGGGCAAAGTTTACAAAGGTATCTCTGTGCCACTTCGGTTTGCCACCCAAAAGAAGAGTATTCACGTTTATAAGACCATCTCCTGATATGAGTTGAGTTGCATTGGAGGCTGAGCAGACGATGATCTTATTCAGAAGGGTGGAGACACTGAGCTGTTACCAAGAGCACAGACTATTGTGGAATGTTGAACTCTATACTGCATTCCTCAAAGGTTTGTATGTTCTTATCTTTACCATAAATAAGCTGAAGAGTAGTGACCCCCCCCCCCTACCATGAAGTTACTAGAACCTTTCCATGGGGTGATGCAACAATTCTTGGAGTTACTATGCATTGCTCATGATTGCATTGGTATTATTCACAGGACAACGTTTCCATATCTTATCAAGAGCTAAGTAGTCACGTTGGACCAGAAATTTGTAAGACTCAATTCAATCTTTAGGTTTGCTATTCGGGTCTTGCAGAGCTTCTTTTTTTTCTTTAGTTTTCCCACTGGTCATATATGGTAGAATCATGTAGAAGATATTCCTTAAGGTTAAAGGCCCCCATACACGGGCTGATAAAAGCTGCCGACAGAACGAGTCAGCAGTTTATTGGCCCATGTGTGGGGCCCTTCTATGTCCTTCTCCAATCGATATCTGGCCAAAAGTTGTCCATATTTCGATTGGGCAGGATAAAAAATTCCGTCGGATTGTGGCCGCATCGTTTCGTTGATGCAGTCCTGACCGCCTCCACTCTTATCTGATCGTCGGGCCCTAGGGCCCACGATCGGATCAGTCTGATATCACCCCCTCCTCCATGTGAGCATATCAGGGAGAGATCAACTTGTTTATTGACATCTTCTTGTGTCCTGCCACTTTAAGTAATGCTGATAGCAGGTAGTCACAATTATTTCTTACCTGGACCATTCCAGGAATAGAACTTATTATCCAGAATGCTTGGGATCAGCGGTTTTCCAGACAATGGCTCTATATGTAATTTTGGATCTTTAAATAATCCCAATAGGATTGTTTTTCCTATAATAAGGATGAATTGAGTCTTAGTTGGGAAGTACAAGCTGCTGTTTTATTATTAAGAGGAAAAAATATATATTTTTAAAAATCCAACATTTGATTATAATAGAGTCTATGGGAGATAGACTTCCCATAATTCAGAGCTTTCTGGATAACGGGATACTGGATAACAGGTTCCATACCTGTATTTTACCTTCTGCTTAATGCAGGCCTGCCATCAGAGGGGAACAAGTGTTCCGGGCCCGGGGCTGGAGGGGGTCCGGCATTGCTGCAATTTTCAAAGAGCCAGGCCCCCGTTACGAGCGCAGAAGCGTACGCTGCTTACGAAGTCCTGAGGCAGAATGCGGAAGTGCCAAACATATACAAGGTCCTGAAGAGGTGGAAAGACCCGAAGTCCCGAAAACAGCTATAATTGTCCTGAAGCCATGAGTTCTACTGAAACCAATGTGGGTTGTTTTTTTGTTTTTAATTCCCATTCCACCAATTTTTTATTTTAATACTCTATAGGCCACTGCCACCAATTTTTTTTTTTTTTTTAAATATTTTTTGGGGCTCTACTTTTTTTTTAACTTTTTTTTTTGCCTTGGCGACAAAGTTAAAAAAAAAATATTTTTTGCAGTCCCAATTTTTTTTTTTTTTTAACTTATAGGGGGGTCCTGGTCACCAATTTTTTTTTAAAAAAAAAACCTTTTATGGGGGACCTGGCACCAATATTTTAAAAAAAATATATTTTTTGGGACCCCAATTTTTTTTAACTTGTGTGAGGGGCCCTGGCACCAATGCTTTTTATAAAAAAAAAAAAACTTTTATGGGGGGGGGCCTGGCACCAATTTTATTTTTTTAACTTATAAGGGAGCCCTGGGAGGGGGTTACTTTTTTAGAGCTGATGTCTGTGTGGTCTTTTAACTTTGATGTGGAGTGGGCGGGGATCAGGGGCGGGGCTTGGGTGCCTGGGTGTGCGGGGCCCCGACAATTTTGTTGTCCAGGGCCCCGTGATTTCTAATGGTGGCCCTGGCTCTATGTCACACTCTTGGTGAAATTATATTTTTGTGGTATCAATGCAGTGGTCCTTTCCTCAAAGCTGCATAGACCACTCAAAGTGTGAGGTTATAGAATGATGCTTTGCTGCAGTTCAAGCTAAACATGTATTACTAGGCAGTAAGCAAAGGCTAAAAAAAAACATTGTTATAGGGAAGGTACATCACTGGCAGCAGCACTGAGCAATGATTTAACAGGAGATAATAGAACTAATCTGCGCTGCTCAATATGTTGGCGCTCTAAAAATACTATTATTATTATTATTATTATTAATAATAATAATAATAACAAAGTACACCGTGCAGTTATCGTAGCCGCCTGAGCGTGAGCTCTTTGGTCAAGGTAAAGTAAAGACAATAAAAACAATTCTGCAAGCCTGCATAGACTAATGGAGCCCAGTTTAGTCCATTTCACACATGCAGCTGGCAACTCCCCGTAGGCTTTACAGTATAATTAGCTTTTCAGTTTCACTTTCCCTATCCATGTTCCTGTTGTGCGAGTCTATGGCATCACGTGCATTTTCAGCTATATATGGGAAGGTCGGATAATGGAAGATGCAGTTTAGATGGGACAAGTACGGGACCTCTTATCCAGAATATTCCATAATTTGTATCTTCAAACCTTTATAATTGTTTAAATATGGATTTGGCTGGTTTTGCTTCCAATAAGGATTAATTCTATCTTAGCTGGGATCAAGTACAAGCTACTGCTTTATTATTACAGAGAAAAAGGAAATTATTTTTAAAAATGTGGATTATTAGGATGGTCTGCCATCTCGTATTCTGAGCTTTCTGGATAATGGGGTCTGGATAACGGATCCCATTACTGGATTAACCAGTGTGTAAAGTGACCAGGAGCCAATCCTACACAATGATTAATGGAGGCATTAACTGCTAGTGAACCTCTAGATTCTGCTGTAGCATTAGGTGCAAGTGACCGGGATACGGGCAGCTAATTCTCCATCCTGGAAGCCCCATCAGGAACTGCTGAACTCCATTCCCATTCTCCTGTCTAGATGTCTGCAGATTTCTTTCAAGTACAGGTATGGGATCCACTATCTGGAAACCCGTTATCCAGAAAGTTTCCAAAATATGGAAAGGCCATCTCCCATAGACTCCATTATAATCAAATAATCCAATTTTTTTTTTTAAACGATTTCCTTTTTCTGTGTAATAATAAAACAGTAGCTTGTACTTGATATAATTAATCCTTATTGGAAGCAAAACCAGACTATGGGATTTATTTAATGTTTACATGATTTTCTATTAGTCTTAAGATGTGAGGATCCAAATTACGGAAAGGCACGTTATCCATAAAACCCCAGGTCCCAAGCATTCTGTAAAACAGGTCCCATACCTGTAGTGCCAACCAGTGTCTGTCAGTACTTTCACAGGATTGCTTTGGAAGGTTCTATATTTATACGATTGTGTTTATTTCTCATTTATATGTATTTCTGTTCCATAGGTAATAGTGTGGAGCATACGCCTTCTTAAAGAGTATCTTTGGGGGCATGTAAATAGATGCAGTTTTCGGAAAAGGGGTAAATGCAGCATTTATGATTCGTAAAACAGCAGAAGACTGGTGATAACTGATGGGCCATACTTGATAATGCTGTTTTGTATGAATTGCTTGGCAAATATACTTTAGTGGAGGGATTACTAGTAATGGGCGAATCTGGGGTGTTTCGCATTGCCGAAACGGCAAAAAAAATCATGAAACGCCACCGGCGTCTCATTTTGGACGCGAGAGTCCATTTTTCGATGCGGGCATCTGTTTTTCGACGCCAGTCCGACCCTGGAGGACTGCATTCAGCTTCGATGTTCATGTTAATATAATACAATAGCAAAGTTGGTTTGGCCCAATTAAATAAGATAAAAATGGCCCAATTAACTTCCACCATCTCAGCATCTTGACGTGATTAGTTTGGAATTCCCACTGTTGCCTCTTTTACTGCTGTCTGAAAGGGATTGTTCGCCTTTGAGTTATATTAGTATGATTTGCAATCGGTTTTCATTTTTTTATTATTTGAAGTCTTTCAGTTATTTATCTTTTAAGGGTCAGTCCACACAAGGAAATTTTTTAGGGTGACTAATCTCCCCGAACCACTTCCCCCTGTCTTGCACTGGTTAAAACGAGAATAGCCTGCAGCAATTCAAATGCGGCGCTTTGTTTTGCCTCACGAGGAAACTTCGGGCGAAAATGAAGCGCCGCATGTGATTTGCCACAGCCGATTTTCATTTTAGCCAGCGCATGACTGGTGGAAGTGGTTCAGGGAAAATAGTCGCCCCAAAGAAGAGGCGATTTGTCGCTGGGGCAACTAATCTCCCCAAATCTCCTTGTGTGGACTGACCCTTATTCAGCAGCTCTCCAGTTAGCAAATTCAGCGAATAATTAAAAAATACTAAAACAAGATAAATAATGAAGACCAATTGAAATTTGCTTAGAATTGGCTATGCTATAACCCACTAAAAGCTGACTTAAAGGTGAACCACCCCTTTACTGCAAAAGTCTTTGTTTTTCACCCATGATAGGGCTGCATCACTGTTTTAGTTACTAGTAGTTACTTGTTTTGTTGAAACCTAGATTTCTGCGGCCACACAGATGCTTTGGTGGTCAGTAGGGTTGCCACCCAGCCGGTATTTTACCGGCCTAGCCGGTAAAACACCAGCCAAGGCCGGGGCCAGTATTACAAATTTACCGGCAATGTAGCTGCCGGTAAATTTGAAATACCCCTTAAAAATGGCCCTTGCCTTGCCTTAAATCTAATAAAAACTTACCTTTCTCGCGTCTTCAGCCAATCCTGCGCGTGCCTCCGCCCCCTTTGACATCACGCCACGCCCCTTTTGACATCACACCCCCTTTTGGCCCTGCCCCCGCCTGCCGGTATAAAATTTTTCAAAAGGTGGCAACCCTAGTGGTCAGCCATAAATGGTTCAGATTTTACAGGACTGAGCAGCAAGCATCCATAAGGCCAATGGTGTGACTAGATATTACTGGGCCCACAAGATATTTAACCATTGTTTAACCAATTCTTATGTACTGTTGTTGTATAATGAAAATGGAGAGTTTTTTAACCATTCCAGTTAATTGAATAATTGAAATGCAAATTTACTTAATTGAATTCTTAATAAATAGCACGCAGAGGCCACATGGGTAATTTGCCCCCTGAGGAATTATATGAATTATTATGTTCTCTAACACATCAATCTTACTACACTATATCAGCGCACTTCTCTTATCCACAGATATAAGACTTCAAAGCGCACAATTCATTACTATCTCCTATCAGCCAATTTCCGGGATAAGTGGATCCCATTTAGGGCTAGTCCATACGCAGGGCTGGTAGTACCAAGTGCGGGGCCCAATTGGAACCATTTTGGTGGGGCCCCCTAGAAGTAACTTTGCTGTCTGACGCAGGGTCACAGAGCTGGATGGGCAAATAGTGCCTGCTTTACCCTCTGTCCAAGTGACGGCTGTGATTTTGGGATGGGGGCAGGCTGGGCAACTGGGAGAAAATGTTCTCTCACTTTGTTTAATCTATGTGTGCAAATTTTGGCTACCACTGTAAACTGTGTATGTGCAGCACCATGAATTATATATACAACGTTTATGTATTTCACTTGTTATTTTGGCCAATGGGGTTTGGGGCGGGCTAGTTGAATTGGGTGTAATAAAACGCACCGTACCGGTGCGGCGGGGACGCCCGCCGCGCCGCCAACGGCAGGGACGCCTGCCGCGATCCTCCTCTGCCAGCTCCTATGCGCGCGCGCGCACTTCCGGGTTACATTTAAAGGCGCAGGCGCGCTGACGTATGACGTCAGCGCGCATTGGCGCGAAATTTGAATTCCTTAAAAGGCCGGTTCAGCTTTATGCTCATTGCCCGTGATAGGTTTTGTTCCTGGTGCCTTGTACTTGTGCTGTAAAGCTTCTGATCTGTTTGATACCTGTGTTTGACCCTGCCTGGCTGTTTTTGACTACTCTGATCTCTGGAACCTGACCCTTGCCTGAAACCAACCTTGAATTTGCTTAACCCTCCTGATTGACATTCTGGTTTTGACCCCTGCCTGTTATTGACTCCGATTCTGCCTTCTCCCATCTGATTGATTACCCGGTTTTGACCCCTGCCTGTTTTTGACTCCGATTCTGCCTTCTCCCATCTGATTGATCACCCGGTTTTGACCCCTTGCCTGCCTGACGACTCCTAGTTATCCGCCTGCCACGACCCTGCCAGTTTGACCACGAATCTGCCTACTCCTATCTGTACCGTGACCATCGGCCTTAAAAAACACTATCTACAGTTGTGCCCCATTGCTAGCCAGAACTCCTGCTCTGCACCTCTCGTATAAGTCCAGGTGGCATCTGAGTAAGCTGAGGGCTCCTCCCGAAGCCAAAGGCGGTCACATTACTGGTGAAGCACGAGCCGAGACCAGGGTGCTTGGCACTTGTTCTGGTATTGGGTGCCGACCGTGACATTGGGTTTGGGGTGGCCTGGGCCAATCGGGTTTGAGCGGGCTGGGCCAGGCTACTGGGGAATTCGGGTATAGGAATCAGAGCTCGCACTGGAGTGGGGCCCACATAAGTGCGGGGCCCAATTGGGCCAAATTGGTCCAATGTGCTTAAAACCGGCCCTGTGGACCATACAGGAAGATTCAGGGAGATTTGTCGCCTGGTGACTAATCGTCGTTTCTTTGGGGCAACTAATCTCCCTGAATTGCTTAACCGTGTCTCGCGCCCGCTAAAATGAAAAATCGCCTGCGTCTATTCACACACGGCGCTGCATTTTCCTAAGTCGCTGGAAATTGCCTCAAGGGCCCCCAGCAGCCGCAGGGTCTGCTTCCTCTGTATTTATGCCACAGGTCGGGTTGCAGCTGCGGGTTTGGGTCGGTCTTGGTCTTAGTAATTGGTTTTGCACAGGACTCTACCTCCAGGGCCCCCAGCAGCTGCAGTGCCTGCTTCCTATGTAGTTATGCCCCTGCAGAGGCCCCAGCAAAGGACTGAACATCAGGTTGAATGTGAGGAAAGAGACAGATTAGAGAAATAATGGACATATGGGAGAGGAAGGTGAAAAGGGGGATTGGGGGGCTGCATGAATGACAAAACATTAAGGAACAGGGAGACAAAACAAAGAATCGGAGAGCGGGCTGTGGAGGAGAATAAAAAGGGGGATCAGGGGATGATATAGAATAAAATAGTAGCGGGGGTAAGGATGTGTGATAAAGGAGCAATACAATTAAATCAGCTGCTTTGAATCTACATTCCCTTCCCAGTCCTGCATCTGAGTGTAGAGTTTAATTGATCCCTCCATGCATTCATATTGCTCCATCCTGCAGCCTCCCCAGAGCTGGTGCGTGATTGATCAAAGCCCCCCTGATATCCAGCAGCCTCAGTCCCTACTGGTACATCAGATAGAGAAGACCCCCATACAGAAGGATAAGGCATATAGACAAGAGCTGGATTGCTTACCTCTGTACTGTGCATTCTATTAGGAGGCTGCAGGCCTGGGCTGAGCTGAGTGACGGGCTGTGTGCTGCAGTGAGACTGTCTGGAGTACATTAAATCAGTCTGGGAGTATGTGTGTTTCTCTATGTGCTCTGGAGGTACCACCAGGTTCTGTGCTATCAACCAATGATCGATGGTAGTGTACCAGAGCCCTCTCCAGGCACATATGTTGGCAGTGCCTCAAGATTGGGAAAAACAATGACCTGCTCTTACAACTTGTGGCCCTCCAGCTGTTGTGGAACTACAACTCCCATCATCCCCTGAAAACTGGGTAAAACCTATGTGTTGATAAAAATAAAATGATTATTACACCTGCTTATAATACATAATGTAACTGAATACGTATTTTCAGGCTGAGTGCCAAGGTGAATGCCTTCTCCTCCCTGCTATAAATCGGACTCTCTGGCGCTTCTAATGACAGTTAGAACAGAACAGAAAAAGTACTGGGCCCTGGGCACAAAGCTAGCAGGGTGTTCAAACTGATATTCAGGAACAATTTGCAATTGTTTTTCAATTTTTTGAGATATTTCGTTTTTTTTTTCAGCAGCTCTCCTGTTTGCAATTTCAGCAATCTGGTTGCTAGGGTCCAAATTGCCATAGCAACCATGCATTGATATGAAGAAGAGGAGAGGCCTGGATAGAAAGATGAGCAATGTAAAGTAGCAAGAACAATAAATGTGTAGCCTTAGAGAGCATTTGTTCTTTAGATGGGGGTCAGTGACCCCAATTTGAAAGCTGGAAAGAGAGAAAGAAAAATGTAAATCATTTAAAAACTATAAAAAAGAGAGAAATAAAGTCTAATTGAAAAGTTGCTTAGAATTAGGTATTCTGTAACATACTAAAAGTGAACTTAAAGGTGAACCACTCCATTAAGAGAATTTCTTTTTTGTCTCGTTCAACAGCTGACATATGTATTATACCAGGACTATACTGTTAAATAAGGTTGTCAAATTAAAGAGGTTGTTTAACTTTGCATTAACATTTAGCATGATGTAGACAGTGGTATTCTGAGACAATTTGCAATTGTTTTTAATTTTTTATTATTTGTGTTTATTGATTTCTTTAGATTTTTATTCAGCAGTTTGCAATTTCACCTATTTGGTTGCTAGGGTCCAAATTGCCCTAGCAACCATGCATTTATTTGAATATGAGACTGGAATATGAACTGGAAAGGCCTGGATAGAAATATGAGTAATAAAAAGTAGCAATAACAATAAGGGGCATATTTACTAAATTCACGTGAACAGATCGAAGTTCGATCAAATTCCGATTGTACGATTTAATTGGAGGATCGAATATGCATATTTAGCCACTTCGGTCATTGAATACCGAAAATTCGAATGATCGAATAGATCGAATGATCGGATATTCGATAATTCGACCACTCGATGATCGAAGGACTTTAACTTTAAAATTTTATTCGACTGCCTACTTCGCCAGATTGAACCTACCAAATTGTAATAGAAGCCTAAGGGAATCCCTCATAAGCTTTTTTTTCAAACACCTGCTCGAATACCATTCGTATGATCGAATGCCTTGATTGTTTGAATTGTACGAATTTTTCGAGCGATTGGAGGAAATAGTATGTGTTTTTCGTGAAATCGAACGATCGGCATGTGATCGTACAATTTTATCGAGGGATCAAATATCGAGGAAAAAATAGCCTAAAACTATTCGATAAGCATTCGATAATCTAATGCTTATCGAATTTCGAAGGAATTCGAGGGTTTTTAGGGGAATAATAGTAAATCTGCCCCTAAATGTGTAGACTTACAGAGAATTTGTGTTTTTAGATGGGGGCAGTGACCCCCGTTTGAAAGCTCAAAAGAGTCAGAAGAAGAAGGCAATAATACAAAAACTAATATTGAAGTGTAAAGCTCTGAGAGGAGGGGGTCGCCGACCCTATAAACTGTTCTAAATTGTTACATTTAGTTGATACATTTCTTATCTTTGTCCCTGCTGAGCAGAATCTCTGGGTTTCATTACAGGCAGCTGTTAGAATTGATACAATAGTTGCTAATACTCCAGAGATGCTGCTGTGAAATGTATCAACTGAATGTTGCAAAATTGCTTCAGTTTAGAGTCTGCGCCTGAATTACTGAGCTGCCAGACTCAAACACCACAGACACCAGCATTCAACTTTACACTTAGATTTTGGAAAAACAGTTAAAAATAAATGATGGAAAGTAATTAATTTCTGGGGAATGATCTGAAAACAACTGAACTGAAAAAATCTGGAAGGTGAACAGCCCTAAGAGAATTTTTAGAAAAGAATACACCGGTTGTATCGGTCTTACAAATGTATAACCTCCATGTAACAGACGCACTTATCTGTAAAGTTATTTACAGAATGAATGTAAAAATAAAAACTTGGGACTTAATATATAATAGTGTAAGTAACTAGTTAATGCCAAGCTAGATTTTAATGACGAAATAGATATATGTGACAGAAAGAAAGATTTTATAGTACAGGATTCATTCTTTCAACAACATGCAAGTTCTGTCTCACAAAACATATCCATTCTGTGAAGCAATACTGTCAGTCACATTACTGAACCAATAAGAACAAAGCTTATTGCCATATAACAAACAAGATTAAACGTTGCCAGCTCAGCTCCACATAACCTGCATGTAACAGATGCACTTATCTGTAAAGTTACTTACAGAATGAATTATGTAAAAAAAAAAAACTTGGACATAATATATAATAGTGTAACTAACTAGTGCATGCCAAGTTAGATTTGAATGACAAAATAGATATTTGAGACAGAAAGCAAGATTTTGTATTCCAGGATTCATTCTTTCAACAAAATGCAAGTTCTGTCTTACAAAACAGATCCATTCTCTGATGCAATACTTTCAGTCACATTACTGAACCGGAACTTCTGCCCACAACCCGCAGGGTACTGCCGCTTTTTGAGGTTAACCATCAAAAAGGTTTAGCCAGAGGTGTGGGTCTGATCATAGAGGGTGCCCTCTATAGCAGGCCAGATCAAGGTCAGACTGGGGGGGCCGGGGCCTACCGGGACTGCGTACAGGGTCCCCCTGGTGACCCCCCTCACCCCCTCCGACCCCCTTCACCTATAACATTGTGCCAGGCGCTGCAAGCCTCTGTGTGTACAAGCTAGGTTCCCGGCGCCGCACATCAGCCTGTTTTCAATTTGAAATTAGGAAGGAGAGAGGGGGGTCTGGCCTGGCAGGGGGCCCATGAGGATCGGGTCTGGCCAGTCCGACACTGGATCAGATAGTATCCTATGCCTTAGGTATGATGCAGCCAAGTGGAGCTGAGCTGGCAACTTTTCATCTTGTTTGTTATATGGCAATAAGCTTTGTTCTTATTGGTTAAGTAAAGTGACTGACAGTATTGCTTCACAGAATGGATATGTTTTGTGAGACAGAACTTGCATTTTGTTAAAAGAATGAATCCTGTACTATAAAATATTGCTTTCTGTCATAAATATCTATTTTGTCATTAAAATCTAGCGTGGCATGCACTGGTTAGTTACACAATTTTATATTATGTTATATAAGTTATTATAAGTTTTCTTTTACATAAATCATTCTATAAGCAAATTTACTCAACAAACCTAGAGGGGGGGTGAACCCTGGTGCGGAAGGTGCAACCAGGCCCCCCTCCGTACGCAAGCTTTGGCCTGGATTCAGTGGCACGCGAGCTGCCCCTCACAGTGAACGATGCCCCACACAGAGTGCAAAGTGCAAAAAAAAAAGCTGTCACTTTGAAGTGCTGTCTGCAATAGGAATCACTCATTTCAAATGTGGTGGGCGGGGGGGGGACATCATTGAAGTGCGCAAGGAATAGAGGTTCAGGAGGCTAAGCTTGCATTGGGGTTCACCTCCTGACGCTGCTCTTTGCATGGAATTCCAGATTCTTTATACAGTGTTCCATGCAAAGAGCAACTAACCCGCAGTTAAAGTGCTTAGGAAATAAGTACTTAGGGGTGTGCCCTCCCCCCCTAGGGAATACAAATTACCCCTAATGTCATCCATGGTCGAACAGGCTCCTCTTCTAGGTCCTTTTACCCAGCCAGTCTGATTGACATCTGGCCTAACACTATGTTTTTGGCCCCACCCAAGTGCCAGTACTAGAGAAGACCTATTGCTCTTTAATCAGCTATGAAGTGGGTGATGCTACAACCAACCTGCCACCTCCTGGGCATTTGTACCTTCACAGAAACAGAACAGTCTGTATCCAGTTATGTGACAAGAGAACACATTACATATACTGTAAATATCTGCCAGCTCCCAAATGCTGTTAAGCTATGAAAGTGCTAGTGTTATGAGTAAGGACCACCAGGTGGCACTCACCAGCCATTTCATCTACAATGTGTAAAAAACCACAGCCCCAATATTGAATAGTATATATAATGGGGTTTTTTTTGTGCACAAATGAAAGGAGTTGTTAAAGGGGTTGTTCACCTTTAAATTACCTTTTAGTAGGGTGCAGAGTGTAATATTCTGACACAATTTGCATTTGCTTTTAATTTTTAAAAGTCTACAGTTTTTATAATAAACCTAACTGTATGCAGTGAAATTCACCATTCGTTATACTTGCTCTGACTGCTGCAGATAGGAAACTTCAGACGGTCCCTAACTGCTCTGCACGGAAGCGATCATACTTTCAAACAGCAGGGGGAGCCCCCCACCTTCCCAGAACTGGAGCAGCTTTGTTTGTTTCCCTGTAGAGCAGCCGGCGACTGTGTAGAGATTTGCATCCACAGACCCAGTGCAGTCTGTATATTCTGATTATTAATCAATCTTGCTGTATCGGCTTCTATGGCAGATACAGATGAAGCCACTTTGGATTGTACATTTGACACAGAAAAACTTAACTCATTTATCCCATTTATCCCACTTAGCACAGAATATTGTGTCACAGCATCCCATCCAATTAAAGAGTTCACCATTGAAAACAATGGAGCTTTGGTATGCTAATGAAAAGGTTAAATGCATTAAATGAGTTAAGATAACTTTAGATAACACAGTTTCTTTAATTAGCCCTGAGTCACGACGCATTTAACTCACCAATCCCAGTGGCTGCATCTGTATTGTTTAATAATTTATGATGATCCCTAAGCTTAGCCCAGATCACACTGAGCATGTGTATGTAGTCTAGTCTTGCAAAGATGTATAACAAAGTTACAAGATGACAGCCCCCTGTGGCCAACTTTGAAAACATAAATTATTTGTTTAATTAGGCAGTAAATTCATGTTTATGTTTAGTATACAAAATTAGTCTAAAAATAAGAGGTGGCTTACTGTAAAGTTAACTTTTAGTTATAGAATTACTAATTCCAAGCAACTTTTCAACTGGTCTATAGTTTTTTTTTTATTATTTGCTACCTTCTGTTGACTCTTTCCAGCTTTTAAATGGGGAGTCATTGACCCCATCTAAAAACAAATGTTTTGTAAGACTACACATTTATTTTTATTTTTTTTGCTGTTGCTAATTTTTATTACTCATCTTTCTATTCAGACTCTTTTCTATTCATATTTCAGTCTATTATTCAAACCAATGCATGGTTCCTGGGATAATTTGGAACGTGGCAACCAGATTGCAGAAATTGCCGAAGAGCAGAAAAAGCCGAAGCGCAGCAGATAAATAAAAACCTAAATAACCACGAATAATAAAAAACTTAAAACCAACTTCAAATTGTCACAGAATATCAATCTCTACATCAGGGTGTCTAGACGTTGTTACCAGGGCTGGCTGTACCAAGTGCGGGGCCCAATTGGAACCATTTTGGTGGGGCCCCCTAGAAGGAACTTTGCTGTCTGTCGCAGGGTCACAGAGCTGGATGGGCAAATAGTGGCTGCTTTCCCCTCTGTCCAAGTGATGGCTGCCAGTTGGGGATGGGGGTAGGCTGGGCAACTGGGGAATTAAGGGAATAAGAATTAGAGCTTGCGCTGGAGCGGGGCCCCCATAAGTGCGGGGCCCAATTGGGCCAAATTGGTCCAATGTGCTTAAAACGGCACTGGTTGTTACCCTAGGATCTACTCTTGAAACCTGGCACCCATCAGGAGATCTACCTTGATAGGGGGGAATCTGCAGAGTAGCCCTCTGTGCTCAGCCCAACCTCCCTCTCTTCATGCTGCTCTTCTCCTCTCTCTATGCTCCCTTTGTGCTGCTCTTCTCCCTGCCCTTTCCTCCTGCTGCTCTTCTCCTTTCCCTCACTTCCTTCATGCTGCTCTTCTCCTCTACCTGCCCTCCCTTTGTGCTGCACTTCTCCTCCCCCTCCCTTTGTGCTGCTCCTCTTCATGCCCGCCCGCCCCTTTGTGCTGCTCTTCTCCTCTCCCTTCAGGGTGCTCTCATTGTGTTGCTCATATCCCTGCCCTGGATCCCTTTGCGTTGCTTGTTTCTCCACACTCACTCCCTTAGTGCTGCCTGCCTTCCATCCCTTCGTGCTGCCCATCTGCCCGTCTTCCCTCCCTTCGTGCTGCTCGTCTTTCCGCCTTCCCTCCCTTTGTGCTGCTTGTCTCCCCATCCTTGTGTCCTCCCTTCTCTTCAGTGAAGCCCAGCGCACCTGCCCAGTAATGGAACTAGGTGGGGACGGGCCCTGGTGCGGGCTGTGCGGCTGGGCCCCCCCCACCCTAGTCCGTGTGTGATTTACCCACTGCTGCAGCCAATTCCAGCCAGCTGCAGCGGCGCGAGACTGCCTGGGGGGCCCTACGGGGGTGCGGGCCCTGGCCCAGTTGCACCCCCTGCTCAGCTGGTAGTTACGCCTCTGGCCGGGCCCCAGATTGCAGTCTACCAGGCACATTGCTGCAATCAACCTCCTGGGCACCCCTGCTGTACATCATACTTTAAAGGTGAACAACCCCTTTAATACGATCTTTCCCTGCCGAACGACCGACCTTAGGGAAGTCCAACCAATCTGTCAAATTATCGTGCGGTTAGTGGGATACAAACGATCGTACATCTTACGATTTTTCGTCCGACATCGGTCTGAAGACTGATCAGCCAGGTTAGAAAATCTTTATCGGTCTCCATGCAATCTACCTATGTTTGCAGGGCCAAGCAGGCTGCGATCCTTCAGTTTTGCTGCAATATCCCCTGAAATTGTCTTTTTAGTTGATGGACACATCAGACATTTAAACGATCGTTTTGAGACAATCGTGGTCTCACGATAATCATTGGATCTTTCAAAAACCTTTACGTCTATGGCCAGCTTTAGATGAACAACTACCCGATACAACACTGAACTACTAATATGTGAATGAATGCAATAGGGACTTAAGAATCTTTGTAATATAGATTGTAAGCGCCACTGGGTCAGGGACTGATGAATAATCTCTCTGATGGACTGTGAAATAAACTGCTACTACTATACTGTTTATCAAAACACGGAGGCTCTTGATGGGACTGGAATCACTTCCCTTTATAAAGCATCACAGTGCCGATTTCTGGGAACTTGTAAAATTTTAATTTAAGGGAAGTGTCTGTGTTTGAGTGCAGTGTTGTTGGAGATTGCAAGTGAATAAAAGCTCATGGAAAGATCTGCACCAGGTAACGTATCAGTTTAAATGTTCTTTACCCGTCAAACCTGGATATTTTAATTCTGCTTTGTATTATCTAGCTTCCATGCAGGTGTTAATGTTAGTGATTCAGTTGGCAGTTTTAGATCTCTTACACACGAGCGTTTTTACCTGCGCTCCCCTGCATTCCGTTTTGCTGCGTTCAGCCGCAGGGAGCGCAGGTATAGACGCACTCAATGCTTTTCAATGGGGCTGTAGGCGCCAAACGCAAGAAAAATGCAGCATGTTGCGTCTGAACCTGCGTTTGGCGCCTACATGCGTTCGTGTGAGTACAGCCCTATTGAAAAGCATTGAGTGCGTCTATACCTGCGCTCCCCTGCAGCTGAACGCAGCAAAACGGAATGCAGGGGAGCGCAGGTAAAAAGGCTCGTTTGTAAGAGCCCTTCAGTTGTGGAGACTTTAACAGGGGTATTGCCTTATGACCAAAATGGTATGACCTGACTTATTGGCATTTACAGATTGATATCAGACATGGAAATGTCAGATTTCGGTCTGCAGCCCCCACCCTTCTGCACCCAACTCCTCTGCAAACATTTTGTTACCTGATTAAAGGGGTTGTTCACCTTTCAGTTAACTTTTAGTATGTTATAGAATAGCTAATGCAATCAACTATTCAATTGGCCTGATTTTTATAGTATCTGAATTATTTGCCTTCTTCTT
This sequence comes from Xenopus borealis, assembly GCA_024363595.1. Lineage (NCBI taxonomy): Eukaryota > Metazoa > Chordata > Amphibia > Anura > Pipidae > Xenopus > Xenopus borealis. The sequence goes on along the minus strand of CM044443.1, from coordinate 120,114,985 downwards.
CTGTCTCTTACCAGCTTTCAAATATGAGTCAATGACCCCATCTAAAAACAAATGCTCTGAAAGGCTACACATTATTATTGTTATTGCTACTTTTTAATACTCCTGTTTGCGTTCAGTCCCTCTCCTATTTCCAGTCTCCGGTTCAAATCAGCGCATTGCTGAAATTGAAACTGGAGAGCTGCTGAATAAAAAGCTAAGTAATTCAAAAACCTCAAATAAAAAAAAAATGAAAACCAATATCAGAATATTAGTCTCTACACCATACCAAATATGTATTTAAAGGTGAACACCAGGAGATTACTCGCCAGCGATAAATCTCTGTTTCTGTGGCAATAATGCGAATCACTAGTGGTAAAACCCAATGCGTCACTTCAGTCTCCCAAAATTGCTTGAAGTTTCCTTTTGAGGCCTTTTTGTTAAAGGGAAACTGTCATGGGAAAACATGTATTTTTTTTTTTTTCTTTAATGCATCAGTTAATAGTGCTGGTCCAGTAGACTTCTGCAATGAAATCCATGTCGCAAACAGATTTTTTTATATTTCATTTTTGAAATCTGACATGGGGCTAGGCATTTTGTCAATTTCCCAGCTGCCCTGGTCATGTGACTTGTGCCAGCACTTTAGGAGGGAACTGCTTTCTGGCAGGCTGTTGTTTTTCCTTCTCAGTGTAACTGAATAGTACCCAGTGGGGCATGGGTTTTTACTATTGAGTGTTGTTCTTAGATCTATCAGGCAGCTGTTATCTTGTGTTAGGGAGCTGTTATCTGGTTACCTTCTCATTGTTCTGTTGTTAGGCTGCTGGGTGGGGGAAAGGGAGGGGGTGATATCACTCCAACTTGCAGTACAGCAGTAAAGAGTGATTGAAGTTTATCAGAGCACAAGTCACATGACTTGGGGCAGCTGGGAAATTGACAATATGTCTAGCCCCATGTCAGATTTCAAAATGAAATATAAAAAAATCTGTTTGCACTTTTGAGAAATGGATTTCAATGCAGAATTCTTCTGGAACAGCACTATTAACTGATGCATTTTGAAAAAATGTTTTTCCCATGACAGGATCCCTTTAGTATCACTGCACTCCTTAGGGCAGAGACACGCAAAGTGTTTTGGGGAGATTTAGTCACCCGCCAACTAATCACCTCGTCTTCGGGCAGCTAATCTCCCTGAAAAGCCTTCCTGCTGGCTAGAATCTAAATTGCCAGTGGGATGGCACTCAGGGGGGTTTTGATTTCCAAAGTCGCCCAAAGTTCCCTCAAAAGCTTGCCTTAATAACAGTGTTCACAAATTGGCGCCTGCCTGCTTGCTGTAATTGTGACTTCCAAGATTTAAATAATTTATTTAGTGTATGTAAAGTTCATTTTGCTTGACAGACACTATAGAAAGAAATTTGAAATTATTTCTTAAAGCAGTGTTTCCCAACTAGTGACTCATGGGCAACATGTTGCTCACCAACTCCTTGGATGTTGCTCCCAGTGGCCTCAAAGCAGGTGCTTATTTTTGAGGTTTGGAGGCAACTATGTTTGGATAAGAAACTGATGTACCGTGAAACAGAACCTCCTGTAGGGTGCCATTTCACAAAGGGGCCTTCAAATACCTTATGTGGCATCCTCAATGACTTTTTTCATGCTCTCCAACTCTTTTTACATTTGAATGTGGTTCAAGTTGTTAAAAGTTTGGGAACCCCTCTCTTAGAGCGACAGGCCCTTTTTAAGCATTAAATCAATCACAAAGCATTAGGCAATCACAGGGTTCAATAGGGAAATCCAGGTAATGTGATTATTTGTCTCACAGTTGTCCTAAGAAGGATAATTATACCCTGTTAAAGCTCAACCAACTTTTATAGCCTTTGTACAACATAATTATAGGGAAATAAACTTATGTACCAAATGATGGAAACAGAAAAAAAAAACATAAACCAACCAAGTACATTTGGGTCTACTCAAGAACATATGAAAAAAGGAGGTCTAAGAAATTACATCTTGAGACCGTGTCAGACTGGCCCACCTGTGGTGTCCGTGGGTCCTCTTACTTCTAGCACACGTATAACACGAAACGTTGTCTTGTTGGACAGACATTAAACACGGGAGCAATCCCTTAAGCATTATACGTGTGCTGGATTTACTTCGATTCCTGTTAAACATGGAGGTGCCGTCCTCCTAAGTCCATGCACCGTTAATAATTTTTTTTGGAGAGGCCTGGTGTGCGTGTGCATCCCTCTTACTTCTAACCATTTGACCTATTTCATAGTCATTCCCTATTTCTTTATGAGAACAAAGCGGCTGAATGGAAGAATTTAGTAACTAGATATAAAAGACTAGGTTTTCTGGTGGAAGCATGGTCTAAGATTTTTCTGGTGGACTCCTGGTATTCCAGTCCAACACAGCTTGAGACACAAGAGACGAGATGTAGTGAGATGCAGAGGAGTAATACGTTTTACAATTATTCTCTAACTTATTCTTGTAGCACCTAAGAGAGAGCGAGAGGACAGGGATCTAAAGTATATCGTTTTCGATAGCAGGAGTTTCATAATAGGTGCAGATTTTGCCACTGATCTAATCACCTGTATGTTGTTCATATTTAAACATACCACTTATTATTATTTTCCTTTTCAGATCAAAGGATTGACCAAATTATAATGCAAAGAGACACTCTAACTTGCCTGGTAAAGCTGTAAAGAGGATAGTCAGAAATGAGGCCTTACCATTCAACATCCCAAATTACTGCCCTGATGACACTGATATTTCAGCATATATCACTGATGGCAGGTTATGGTTACGGGAAGTGCTCTCTGGAGGGTATTCATACAGAGTATGCTAACTGTGTAGGGCAGAGCATTGTCTTTTTGGCAAAGGCCATTCAAGATCTTCCATGTAGAACGAGAGCGCTGAATGTATCTGAAAATGAAATCAGCCAGATCGACGGTTACTCCTTTTCTCATCTGTCCGAATTACAAGAGCTCGCGCTCAGTAAAAACAAAGTCGGTCGAGTGGACACTTGGGCTTTCCATAACCTAAACCATCTTCTGATCCTCGACCTGAGTTATAATTCGATTCAGTCGTTGGATACAGTGGATCTGACAAATCTCAGAAGTCTTCAAATATTTGACCTAAGTCACAACAGAATACACACAATTCAAGGTGGGACCTTTAGACCTTTAGGAGCTCTACAAGAACTTGATCTATCGTTTAATAACGTATCCGATTTTAGATCAGTGGCCAATGCAGTGACAGAGCTGCCAGATTTTTTAAGACTTTGTTTGTGCTCTAATTTTATAGCAGATTTGAAAAGTGAGCAAAGTTTGATGGTTCTCTCATCTCTACAGTCTTTAAACCTGTGCAATAATTCTATTTCTGCCTTGGACTTTACATTCTACTTCATGCCAAGTCTAACAGAACTCATTGTCACAAGAAATAATATGTCTGCCTTGAACAAAAGCTCCTTCAGCAACTTGCCCATGTTGTCTAAAGTAACTTTTGATGAGAACTCTTTAAACATTTCACAGTTATTAGGAATCGTTCTTACCAACCTGACAGAATTTCATTGGTCGAGCATGCGCCCGGCTCTCCAGCATGACCCAGCATCTGCTTGCCAGGTGTTCCAAACATTCCCAAAATTGAAGTTGTTGGATATCAAACATTCCAAAATTGTAAGCGCTAACCTATCCGTCATTGGTAGGTGCACTAACTTGACTTCTCTTATTCTTACAACAAGTCCTCTCCGCAGAATCAAAGAAAAGGATCTACAAAATTTCAAGTCTCTTGAGGTACTTTATCTTGACAAGTGTAAACTAAAAAGCATTTCTGGTAGAGCATGGATGGGTCTGAAGGCTCTTCATACTCTAATACTTGAAAGAAATCAACTTACTGTCCTAGAAAATTCATTGTTCTCCCCCTTAACTGGCCTTCAGTATTTGGACCTATCGAAGAACTACTTGACACACCTTAATGAAAAGGCATTTTACGGCCTCAGAAGTCTAAAATACCTCAGTCTTAAAGGATGTAAAATAACAGAGGTAACAAGGAGCAATTTCAAGCATTTCACAAACCTACGTGTCTTGAATTTGCAAGGCAATAGTATATCAGTCATTAAGCCCAATGCACATCACTACCTTAGAAAGCTAGAAACCCTTCTGCTGTCAGGGAACAAAATTTTAACAATTCAGAAAAATGGTTTGAAAGGTCTTAACTCCTTGAAGGAACTCTCACTGGCCAGCAACAATATCTATAAACTCACCAATGATACTTTTAAATGGCTTAAATCAATCAGGAGTTTGGATCTCAGCAGAAACCAGCTGTGGCATCTGCACAAACTTCAGTCTCCGTGTCCATTTCTAAAGCTAACACATTTGGAAATGTTGGATGCAAGCTATCAGACAACAAATAACCTTCATATTCCTCCCACATTATTTCAAGGTCTCCGGTCTCTTAAAGTACTGAAGCTCCAAGGAAACCCAAGTCTGTTTTTTAAAAACATATCGTTTGGGTTTCTTTTAAACTTGACCGAATTAGATATGTCAGCAACGGTCTATACAATGACGGAACCTCCAGTTGGTTTTAAGAAAGAATTGTTCAACATGCTTGGTCAACTAAGGATTCTTACATTGGACAGCAATGGGATCCAAGTTCTTCCAGAAGACATATTTGCTAATGTACCCATGTTGAATCGCATATCTTTAAGGTACAACAGACTGACCAATGTTAGTGAAGCTATATTGAAAAATGTGCCTAAACTAACTTATTTTGATGTTTACATGAATACTCTTTCCTGCTCTTGTGACAACTATTGGTTTCAGAACTGGTCTATAAGTAGCACAGAGGTCCAGATACCCTATATTCAGTCATACAAATGTTTTGGCCTAGGTTCCAATGACGTGCTCTTCGAAAATCAAGACTTTAGTTTTTGCAACGGAAATGGCTACTACTACTTTCTTGGGAGTTTCATGATAACATTTTTTTTTTTGATTGTGACTCTTCTAATGGTCAAGCTAAAATGGACTGTGAGGTATCTTTATTGTATGCTAGAAGTGTGGTTTCAGTGGAAACTTGAGATGAAGGAAAAAACACATGAGTATGATGCTTATATTTCTTACTGCGAAGATGATGAGAAATGGGTAACGGAAAAGTTACTGTATATGCTGGAAGTTCAAGTCCCACGTAAATATAAGCTGTGCTTCAAACCGAGAGACTTTATTCCAGGATTATACCAACTTGACAACATTCAGGATGCTATCAGTAACAGCCGCAAGACTTTGTGTGTGGTCAGCAGAAAGTATTTACAAAGTGAATGGTGCAGAGAGGAGATGCAGTTGGCCTGCTCTTGGGCCTTCTCCTATAAAGAAGATGTCCTGCTCATGGTGCTTCTAGAAGAAATTCCAGAATACAGGTAAAAAAGCATTAACCACAATAGGGATACTTTTGAAAATGTCAAGTTATAGATGTAGCCATTAATAAAATGAAAGGGTGATAGAGTTGTAAGAGTGAGTTAACTCATACAAGTGACTTATGCCATCCGACTATTGTCTTTATTTGAGCTCAGTAAAAATTTTTACCATTAAATACAGTGGGAAATAGCACCACTGGTTCATCACATTTATAGTCTACAATATATTAAAAAAAATACAACAAAAAATCAAGACATGGCTTGAGGTCAGCAAATAATTCATTAGATCAGAACATGAGCCAAGCCCATTGTCAGCTGGGAGGGTTCTGTGGACTCTCATCTCTCACTGAACCACCACTACACCTTCTGGGTTTTGATGGCGTGGGGGGAGACAGGGCTAAATTGTGTTAGTGGGAGATTTAAAGGGCTGGTTTAGCCAATCACAGCTCAGCTAGAATCAGTTTGTCACTTGAGCACCAAGCCCCCTTTGTCATGCAGGATTTATAGCCCTATTTTGGCTGTTAAAAAGGGACAAATATTTAACAATGTACTGTTGAAATAATGTGAAGACACCCTAAAACAAAGGGACTAACTGTTGAACATAGGTGATAATTTGTACCAATCATAGCTTTGGCTGTCTTACTTATAAAAGTAGCCTGTTCAAAACGAATTGATGATTGATGGCTATTGGCAACTGCATTTCTGTAATCTGCATGTATAGTAATGTTTTAAAGGAGGACAACCATAGGCCCCACCCAGAGGCTCCATGTACCTGGCGTGCAAAGGTGATTGGATGACTGTGGGAAATCTATTGGAAAAACCATAAATTCTGTAGTGATGAGATCGGTAGAACAAGTTATTGTGTGTCCATGGTTTCAAAATACCAGTGGCATCTTACTAGAGTATCTTATTCATTGACTGGCCAATCAGTTTGATGTAGAACTCAATGCATCAAAGAGTGGCACCTTGCTGTATGTCTTAAAGGCATTAAAGGGGAGGTTTGTGGTCTCTATGACAAACTATGACTCATTCATAAAAACAAGAATATGAGACTATAGAGCTAATGAGTATGATAAAAGCCAGCCAAAGACGAAATGTTGTGCAGGTTGACCAAAAATCTGAAGGTTGGAGTGCTGCTCAAAACAACCCTACAGCCTTAAGTCTTAGAGCATTTGACTCACAACACAAAGCAAGATCTGTTACTCTTCATCTAAAAAGCTCATTAATATTTACTAAACCACTGCCAGGGACAATTGTTGTCTAATTTAGCTATTAGTGGAAGAATAAGGAGAACAAACAAACCACTGAACATTTAAAGATCTAAATCTGGAACCTCTAATGTTATGTAAAGAAATATACAGAGATATGAACCCTAGTATTAGGAGACCCAGGAATCACTGTAGAATCCAGGAGTATAGGGGGCCCAAGAGGATCTTGACTAAAGTGCTATTTTAATATATGTGTATCTGTAGAAAGCATTATTGATTGATAATTATATGACAGTAGTATTCCTTATGAGTGGGAGCTGGGGGCAGCCCAGAAAGTACAGATAATTACTGCCGGCATTTAAAATCTTCCAGGTCTGAATTAGGGGAGTGCAATCAGAAGAGGTACATGCCCAGCGCCTCCCCCACAAACATTGCACCCTAGGCACATGCCAGTTCTGGCCCTAGATTGAGGAACAGATGATGACAAAAAATGTAAAATGACTGTACAAATTATTGTAAAGCCCTGAGGTGCTTTCTGAACAAACATTTTTAGTGAAACAGTATTCAGTTGAATTAAATTCAAATCAAATGTGAAAAACTGGCTGTGCAAAAATGTGGGTACCCTTGTAATTTGCTAATTTGAATGCATGGAACTGCTCAATATTGATTACTGGCAACACCAAATTGGTTGGATTAGTTCATTAAGCCTTGAACTTCATAGGCAGGTGTGTCCAATCGTGAGAAAAGGTATTTAATGTGGACAATTGCAAGTTGTGCTTCTGTTTGACTCTCCTCTGAAGAGTGACAGCATGGGATCCTCAAAGCAACTCTCAAAAGATCTGAAAACAAAGATTATTCAGTATAATTGTTAGGTGAAGGCTACAAAAAGCTATCTCAGAGGTTTCAACTGTCAGTTTCAACAGTAAGGAATGTAATCAGGGATGGAAAGCCACAGGCACAGTTGCTGTAAAACCCAGGTCTGACAGGCCAAGAAATATACAGTAGTAGCATGTGTGGAGGATTGTGAGAATCTTTACAGACAACCCAAAGATCACCTCCAAAGACCTGCAAGACTATCTTGCTACAGATGGTACATCTATACATCGTTCTGCAATTTAGCGCAAATTGCACAAAGAACATCTGTATGGCAGGGTGATGAGAAAGAAGTCCTTTCTGCACTCACACCACAGTCCCTTGTTGTATGCAAAAGCTCATTTAGACAAACCACAGTCATTTTGGAACAAAGTGCTTTGGACTAATGAGACAAAAAAATTTGGTCATAACAAAAAGCGATATGCATGGCGGAAGAAGAACACTGCATTCCAAGAAAAACACCTGCTACCTACTATCAAATTTGGTGGAGGTTCCATCATGCAGTGGGGCTGTGTGGCTAGTTCAGGGACTGGGGCTCTTGTTAAAGTCGAGGGTAGGATGAATTCAACCCAATATCAACAAATTCTTCAGGATAATGTTCAAGCATCGGTCACAAAGTTGAAGTTACACAGGGGTTGGCTATTCCAACAAGACAATGACCCTAAACACACTTGGAGACTACAAAGGCATTTATGCAGAGGGAGAAGTACAATATTCTGGAATGGACATAACAGTCCCCAAACTTGAGTCTCGTGGAAAATCTATGGGATGATTTGGCAGCCATCAAATTTTTCATAGGTTTTTATTTTGCATTTTAGGCAGCCATCAAATTTAACCGAACTGGAGAGATTTTTTATGGACGAATGGTCAAAAATACCGCCATTCAGATTCCAGACACTCATCAAAGACTATAAGAGATGTCTAGAGGTTGTGACATTTGCAAAAGGAGGCTCAACTAAGTATTGATGTAAAATCTCTACTGGGGTGCCCACATTTATGCACCTGTCTAATTTTGTTATGATACATATTGCATATTATCTGTTAATCCAATAAACTTTATGTCAATGCTGCAAAACTACTGTTTCCATAAAGAATGTTATATAGTAAAAGGAAGTTGCTACTTTGAAAGCTCAGCCATTGAACAAATCTCCAAAGAATTAAAACTTTTTCATGTGACTGTAAGTAAATGATAATAATGAATAATAATATTCATCTTTTAGGAAATGCAGTATGTTGCAATATTGGCTCCTATGCAGTAAATTGCAGGTTATGAATTAATATAGGGAAAACTATGTTGTCTCTAAATATTAACAGCAAATTCCTTTTTGTATTATACACAGTCTACATAGTGGTTGGCAGAATGGTTCACATTGGTGTGCTGCAGGGGTTGCTCTTTTTGAGTTTCCCTACATTCCTTCAATTAAATTATTTAATGTACTCGCATCAAAAGGGGCTCTTCCCACTTCCATTTAGTTGGCCAACGCTCCGCAAGCATCAATGATGTGGGAGGTGGTTGCACAAGTGGGACATTTCTCTAAAGAGCTGCACACACTTTAGCCCACATTTTGCAGCTGCTCTTCCTGTTGAACCTGATTTGTCACCGTCCGTGCTTACTCAAGAGGATTGTCTGATTATATTAAGTTCTCGGTTTGGGGTTGAGGGCTTTCTTCCTCAATTTCTCTGGCAGAATTAGGTTGACTCATCTGTGAATCTTTCTTGTAGAGGAAGCATTTATATACGATGCATGGGCTTTCATTTTGCCTGTGACGGGGGGCCCGGCTGTTAAGGGGCCCCACGCAAAGTTGTTGTACAACTGCATAGTAACTGAACCTGTGCCCAACAGGGGTCATTGACTGGCCTATTTTGACCACTCAACCACAGTTAAGACTTACAGACAGTCACAGGGGAGATGTAGAAATTCCTGGAAAATTCCTAGAATTACTGCTGGGGAAATTGTGTAACAGAGGAAGAGCAGGGGGTATTTCAAATAGAACAGGGGTTGGCTGGTCAGGCTAGGTCCATGACGTGACCCTTCATCTAGATTTGAGTATTATGACACTTTGGTGAAAATCTTATACTTTATGACACAGCCTTGAATAAAACATTCCATGGTTTCTCTATGTTTTAAAGGACAAGGAAAGTCAAACTAAAGAAGGAGCTATAAATGTTTACATGATGTTTTGTGCTTGTGTACCTGCCCTTTAGCAGTAAAGATCTGTGTCTCCCCAGTAGATGCCCCAGTAGCTCCCCATCTTCTTTTCTGCTGATTCACTGATTCACATGCTCTGTGCTGCTGTCACTTAATGAGCGTATGGACCCACTCACAATATACAGTATACATAGAATAGAAATATAGTCACAATATAAGGCTGATTAGTCATTAATACAGATGATTACTACATGGCAGCACAGAAACCAGTGCAATTAGCATCAGAATTTAATTAACAGCCCTGTAGCCTCAGCTCATATTACAGACCAACCTCATTTTCTGCTGGATAATTAGTGACGACCCCTAAGCTTAGTTTCTCAACAGCTGCTCAGAGCCCACTGAGCATGTGAGTGTCACAGACACTTTCCAAGATGGTGACCCCCTGTGACAAGTTTGAAGTCCTGGATCATTGCTGCTATCGTGAAGAAGGTCCTGAAAGCTCTTAGGTGTCACACAATGATAGAAGTGGCAGCTTGTGTATGGATTTCATTGTAACATACACATCACTGGCAAGAAAAAGAAATCTATCTTCAATATACTTTTATTAAAAAATGTGTACCGTTTTTATAAGAAACCTGACTGTATGCAGTGAAATTCTCCCTTCATTTAGTGCTGTGGATAGGAATTGTCAGACAGTCTCTAACTTCTGGCAGGGAAACAATCATACTTATGAACAGCAAGGGGAGCCCCCGCCTTACTTACCAGCTATGCAGAACTCAAGCAGCTTTGTTTTTTGATCATTTATGATGATCCCTAAGCAGCCCAGATCACACTGAGCATGTGCACAGTCTTGGTCTTACAAAGATGTATAACAAAGTTACAAGATGACAGCCCCCTGTGGCCAACTTTGAAAGCATAAATCATTTGTTTGATTAGGCTTGTGGTGCAGTAAGTTCATGTTTATGTTTAGTATACAAAATACAGCATTCCTAGCCTTATTCTATTTTACACTTTCCTTGCCCTTTAAAAGGTTCTGTCCTGATCATCTTATATTATTAAATTACAGTAGGTACATTACAAATCATTCATTCCACTATTTAAAATATTATTATTCTTTAACCAATAAACATATTTTGTTTTAGTTGTAATATCGTTGTGTAGACATCCAGGCTCTCAGAAAGAGCCTGCACTGCACAATCCAACTGCCTTCAGATAAACTACATTTTTATTTTCTCACTCTATGTTCTTTCTCAAGGTTGTATGGGACTTGGGTTGTTCTATTATTTCTCTTGATTGGTTGATATTTTTGTAGCTACCAGTTGATGGAACCTCAGCATTTTTAGCAAAGCTCAGAATATCTGACTCCATTTCTTCTCCAGGCTTAAGGTAATAGCTCATCAACAGCTATAAATTCAAACAGGTTGAAATTGAAATTGGTTTCAAGATTGTAACTGCTCAGTCCTGGATTCTGCTTACTGAGTAACAATGTTCTGTTAATGGATGTCCTACAATGAACCTTTCCCTTCCAGGCAGAGTAGGAGCATTTCTGAAATGCTATATTTTCCATGGCTCTCCTCTCTCCATTGAGCACTTGCTTTCAGTGATGCCATTAGCGTTCCCCAATGCCTTTGTGTTCCCTTCTTTCAGCCTGACTCTCACGCTGCTTCTCTTTTGTCCTCTTTAGATTTTCAGCCTACCACAAACTCAGAAAGCTGATAAAGCAAAACACATACATTGATTGGCCCGAAGACCCCCGGGGAGAAGAAGTCTTTTGGTTCAAGCTTCGGAAAGCATTGGATGGAGGGGTGTGTGAAGAGAATAATATCCAGTTGTGTGACTGACTGAACTGTTACACTCTACAAAACTGGATGGTGTCACGAAAAACAGACTGAAAGAGTCACTACTGAATCATACAAAAACAAGAGGGACCAAAGAGTATCAGAACATGATTCTCATGTTCTAATATATTGGTGTAGATGATTCTATCCCATGATCTTGATTTCTTTTTTTTCTCTTTCTCGTATACCTCTCTTGTATCTCTCTTTCTCATATTTAAAATCAAATGAGCTTTATTGGCAGGTCCTGTCATGCCAGGGCAGCATTGCTCTGGCATCAAAAGTTAACATGGCAAAACAGTTGGTGGAAGTCTCACACAGAGACCCTTGATTGTATATCTCACCAGGGGGGCTGTGGAAAG
>CM044443.1:120074067-120101689 GCA_024363595.1 Xenopus borealis | reverse complement strand
CTGTTATAGAGGGGAGGGGAATAGTCACATTAGGTTTCTATCGCCTGTTAATGATAGATGTGGCAGCAAATGAATAAGGTGGGTGTTGGTGTGTTTTTGGGGTGTCTGATGTTGGTCTAACCTGTGTGTAAGGTGATTGAGAGACTGATTGTAACCCCTTGTAGCCAAACCCAAGAGTTAAGTGTGGTTAAGTGGGCGTTTTTGTGACAGGCCCAAATACATTTAGCATTGCCAAAGCAGGTAAAGGGGTGAAATGGGTTGGGTTAGGGGGGGCAGTTTATGGGAATATGGGAAAGTCCCGTCTCTCAGTGTATGACAGTCTCTTACATATTGTGCAGTTATTATTACTTTCACTGCCTCTTCTCGCAGTAGGTTGTGGAGTTTCCTCTCTTCTTTTATGGATATGAAGCCTGGGATGTGATGAGAGAATCTCTGGTAATGGGTGTCCCTCAATGTGGAGTATTTGGGGCACTGTAGCAAGAAGTGGGCCTCATCCCCCACTGCCTCGTGGTCACATTGCTGGCACAGTCTGTTCTTCCTGGGCCTGTAGTTCTGTCTGTGCCTTCCCAGTTCAATCTCCAAGCTGTGGGCGCTCAGTAGATACTCAGGATCTGGCTATCTTTAGGGGTTCTGTAGCCTCTTCAGATGGGGGCAGTCTGTATTCCCTCCCCAGTGATTGGCAAATGGAAAGTTTCTGGGGGTTTGATATTTCATTCCTCCAAACTAGGAATACACCGAATCCACTATTTTGGATTTGGCCCAACCCCGAATCCTTCGAGAAAGATTTGGCCGAATACGAACCCTAATTTTCATAAGCAAATTAGGGGTGGGAAGGGGAAAACATTTTTTACTTCCTTGTTTTGTGACCAAAAAGTCATGCAATTTCCCTCCCCGCCCCTAATTTGCATATGCAAATTAGTGTTTGGATTCTGTTAGGCTGGGCAGAAGGATTTGTCCAAATCCTGCTGAAAAAGGCCAAATCCTAGCCAAATCCTGAACCGAATCCTGGATTCGGTGCATCCCTACTCCAAACACATACATATTGCTCTTTGACTTTGTTTATTGTTTGTGTTACTTGGCCTTTTGTCAGTTGGTAGGAGTCTTGGGTGTGCAGGGTGCTGATGGGTTGTTTCAGGGTACATGGTTTGTCCTGAGTCTCGTTGTTCAACCAGGCTTTATGGTGGTAGGTCATAGGGCTGCTGTTCTGTAGGTGTGCCAAGTATCAGAGCACCCTCTTCTTTATGGCAAACAATAGGGGAAATCTGCCCAGCTCAGCCCCACAGGCAGAGTTTTGTAAGGGGTGTGTGAAGTGATGAAGAGTGTTATGTGCAGGAATGTTGGAATCTTTTTGTGTGACAAAATGTGCATGTATGTAAAATGTATATGTTTTTGTGTTGGATGTAATTTCTGGGAATCACTATTAGATGGAAGCAGAGTTTTTAAATTTAATTTTAGGTGTAGTTTTAACCCCGGCCACAAGAGGCCACTTTGGGACAGAGAAGGGTATTAAAGGATTTGCCCAAGTGAGTTGCCTTGATGGGAGGGCGTAGCCGAAGCAACATTACTTGGCTGGGTAAGTGGAGACCCACAACGGCAGATAAGAGAAGTTAGAGCAGGAAAGATTTTAAGTAAGCGAGTACTAAGTGCATGAGATAGTAAGGATATTTTGTAAGGGCAGCTGTGGCCCTATCAAGGAGGAAGTGGAATTAGTTTCCTATGGGCACTTCATAAGTAAGGGAGTTAGTGAAAGCTTAGGTCTAAGTAGGACACCAAGGCTTCAGGCCAGGCTTTTGATAAAAAGGCCTAACTTGGAAGAGTAGAGGGGTATCACCCTGAATTTATCGGCCACTATTGGAGAGTGGGGGAATATGGGTGGAACATATACTGGACCACTAGGCGGTTAGGTGGGATCCAAAGTCCTAAGGAAGGTGTGCCTTCTAAAAGAGAAACTGGTTCAGTTTCAGTGTCTGTAGAAGTAAATGCTGGAGTGTGTAATATGTGCCTGATTGAAAAGCCTCTGATGTGTACCGTGAATGAAATCTACTGGTTAAATTTTCCAATTGTGTTCTGTGTGGTGAGTACCAACTGTGGCTCTGGGTAGTAGGACAGGTCCTGGAACACTTCCCCTTTAAACTGGAAGTCCCTCCCACAGTTTGAGGTGCTCTTGTGGATCTGGAGAATTCCAGTTGAAATATTTCTGTTGGGATAGAATACCATTTGGGTTGTTCTTTGTAAGTCACAGGATCCCACACTTCACTACCATAGAGGAGGATTGGAGTGATGACACTTATGAAGATTCTAAGCCAGACTCTCACCAGTGGTTTAAGGTGGTACAAGTGTCTCCTGATGGCATAGAAGATCCTGCACGCCTTGTCTTTTAGGGCAGCTATAGCTGGTTTAAAGCTTCCTGAGTGACTGATTTCTAGGCCATGTATAAGTATAGCTGTCAGTGCCACTCAATGTATAGTCAGGGGCAATCCCAGGCACTTGATTTTGCTGCCCACAGCGCTCACTTTTCCAGCGCAGGACAGGGGTGGGGGGGGGTCCACGGCGCTAGTGCAAGTGCACGCTCTGCACTAGAAGAGCCAAATTTCCGGGTTTAAAACTGGAAATTTGGCTCTTTGGCTCTTTGTTACCAGGAGCAGCATTTTTGCCGACTCTGGCAACCAGGGGGGCGCTGCCGCCTGAGGCAAGTGCCTCAACTTGCCTCATTGGCGGAGCGCCCCTGTGTACAGTTGTTTAGTATGAAGGAGAGATTTTTGCTTTGTCTGCTCTCTTGTTTCTCTGTTGTATCTCCCTCTCTGATATCCCTTTGTCATATCACTCTCTTGTATCCCTCTCACTTGTATCTCCCTCTCTCATACCTCTCTTGTGTATTTCTCTCTTATCTCTCTCTCTCGCTCTCTCTCTCTCTCTTGTATCTCTCTCTCTCATATCTCTTTCTCTCACATCTCTCTTGTATCTCACTCTCTCGTTTTTCTCTCATATCTACCTGTCATCTCTCTCATACCCATCTCTCAAATCTCTCTCTCATATTTTTCTCATATCTCTCTCATATCCCTCTCTTGTATCTCTCTCATATCCCTCTCTTGTATCTCTCTCATATCCCTCTCTTATATTTCTATCTCATCTCTCTTTCTGGTTTCCCTGACTTGTATTTTTCTCTCGTATCTCTTTCTCTCACATCTCTCTTGTATCTCCCTCTCTCGTATCCCTCTCTCATTTTTCTCACTTATATCTACCTCTCATATCTCTCTCATACACCTCTCTCATACACCTCTCTCATATCTCTGTCTAATATCCCTCTCTTGTATCTCTCATACCCCTTTCATATTTCTCTCTCATCTCTCTCTCTCTCTAGTTTCCCTGTCTTGTAATTTTCTCTCATATCTCTCTCTTTCATATCTCTCTTGTGTATCTCTCTCTCTCTCTCTCTCTCTCTCTCTCTCTCTCTCTCTCTCTCTCTCTATATATATATATATTTATATATATATATATATATATATATATATATATCTCGTATATCTGTCTTTATATCAGAGACAGCAGCCTTCTTCTCCTCTAAGTGGAAGGAATAAAGAACTCCCTCCGGTGGCCAACATTTTTTCAACAATAGCAAAATTGTTCAGTATGTCTCAGAGATCTACTTTAAACAGATTGTCACTTCCAGTACCACATTTCACCGGTTCTTGCCATTTTCTTCCTATTTATGGCTACAGAACATAACTGTGGTTCTTATGGTGCTACAGATAAAGTACGGATATGTTTATTAATGTCTTTGTGTACATAGTACCTGTTGAATTCCTATTTTGTCAAATTATAATTATAATAATAATCTTTAACAGCAATGTGTTTGAATCAATCATTTCAACTCAGTCCAAAAAATTAATTTGACCTCTGGCAGTAAAACAAAAAGTATTTTTCAAAATAAAAATGTTTCTGGCTTTACATTTGTAAGTATTTCTTTAGAAATGTAAAATTTTTTATCATTAGGGTTCTACAATTTAAAGCCAATTTGCTATAGTATATGGGTTTCTACTAACATAATATTCTGAGATAAATAGTCAATTGATTAAATGTTCATGTTAGTATTTTAGAGTGCAATTTTTGGTCAGCGGGAGAAATGGATTGAATTCAATGAAATGGATGTGAGTTCAGGGCAACAACAGTTTACCAGGACATCATCTCTTAAATGTCTTCCTGAGTTTATTAGCTATGTTTAATATAAGCCTTTGATCTGCTCTGGTTACATGTAGGGCACCCGGACAGGAGGTAGGACCTCCCAGGGATTATGGAACATTATCCTGGGACCTAATGCCATTTCCAGATCAAGTTGCTGGAGTAAAGAAGAGGAGGGACAGCATCAGAAGAGGATTTGATAATTACACAGAGGGGTGACATTAAAAACAAAGCAAATCAGATTTAGAAATCCTTTGAAAGTCACTTGTCTGCTAAGAAGGACAACTAAAACACGGGAAGAAAGGAGGCAAGCAGAAAGGAACTGGGATATCTGCTCTGACAATTCAAGGAGTTTCAGAAGATTTTATTAATATTAATATGAAGCTTTACTTAAGTTTCCTTGCTGTATACCTTTTTCTGGTGCATGCTTCCCTGGGGGAGCATTCTATTCCAAAATTTGTCTGCACCCAAATGCCTTTAGATATGGAATGCCACTCAAACATGCAGCGTCACAGTAGCAGTGGGCATTGGATGGGCATGCAAGATGAAGCTAAAGAAACCATCCTGCATCTGCGTGAGACAGTGGTTCACCAGAAGGAGACTATCTTAGATCAGAGGGAGACAATTAGGGAATTGACTGTCAAAGTGAGCCGCTGTGAAGGCTACCCTCTTGGTAGAGGACATGAAGAGAGTTATGGACATTCTGTGGAGCATGGACGTGATAGAGACCATGGCTATGAAGACAGCTATGGGCATGATAAGGATCATGGACACAAAAGGGAACATGGACATGAGTGGGAAGAAGGCCACGACAGAGACCATGGCCATGAAAGAGATCATGGACATGACAGGGATCCCGGGCATGACAGGGACCATGGGCATGAGAGAGAGTTGGGGCACAAAAGAGAACATGGTCATGAATGGGAAGAAAGACATGATAGGGACAATGGGCATGAACGGGAAGCTGGCCATGAAAGGGATCACATTCATGGGCATGAGGATGGCCATGGTCATGGTAGAGATCATGAGTACCCTCATCTCACCCACCATGAGTATCATGAGCAACCAGCATATGATTCCTACCACAAGACCAGTGGTCTACCAAACACTATGGAAGATCCTCCACAAGTAACACCACCGAGTATTCAACAGATGGAGAGAATGCTGGAGTCTTTAAAGGAAAGACTGGAACATGTACAGGTATCTGCTGAGGCACTGACCAATATATAGCTTGCATATATACATATAACTGTTTACTCTCTAGTAGGAAACCTTTGCTTCTAGCATAGTATGTGCATGTGTTTGTGAGTGTATGTATTTGTGTGTGATGAAAAAAATTGGTTTTGCCCACACAGAGATGTAAAAGTATAGATGTATTTATACAACAGATTAGTTAAAAAAATGTTAATTCCAAATCAAGTTAATATAAAATGTTCAGGAACATGAACAAAGCCCCAGTTTCTAATTTGTTTGAATGGACTTTTAGATTGCATGGGTCAGATGGTTCTACAGGATTAAAGTAAAGGTATGAATTAGATATGTTTTTTAATATAGTGTATATTTCCAAAAGTGCAGACTAACTGGAAAACCAACACACAACCTCCTCAACTGCCATCGTCGGAACTTCACTTTGTCTTTTTTTTCTACTTTATTCCATTAAACCTTTTGGTTTTTTCACTTCTATAGCATCTGTTTACCCTTCAATAAGGACTATGTTTTGCACACTCATTTAAATAACTTGACATTGTGCATTTCTGGGATCAATGCCTCTGCAAATCAATAGTTACAAGTATTATTATTATTATTATTAATAATAATAATAATGATGATGATGCTGACACATAAAGCTATATCATCAGTAGCAATTAACTTTGTAGTTCATTATTACAAATAAAAATACAAAACCCCTTGCAGTTAGGGGTCAGACATTTAGTAAATTTTCAGTGGGTTTTTTTAAGTGGTTTTCTAGAAAAACCTTGAATAAAAAAGGCCATCTCCAATATAATCCAAATTTTTAAAAATGATTCCCTTTTTCTCTGTAATAATAAAACAATACATTGTACTTGATCCAAACTCAGATTGATTAATCCTTATTGGAAGCAAAACCTGTTGGGTTTATTTAATGTTTACATGATTTTCTAGTAAGTACGAAGATCCACATTACTGATCCATTATCCATAAAATGTTTCCATAACCATAATACATTTTTTTTAAATATTACTTTAATTTATAGTCCTATATAGTTTATTAATAATTTGCCTTTTTCAGTTTAGTCTTTGGCCTCCTTGTAGTCTGAAAGTGAGTGCTGAAATTAGACAAACCTGGGAATAACCTGTTGATGAGATTACAAAGTAGCAATCCATTTAAAGATGATAGTAGGTTGATAATATGCAACTTGGAGCTAAAAATGCAAGGTAACAGTAGGAAATAGAGTTGGATAGTGTGCAACTTGGTGTAAACACAAAGCAACAGAAAACAATATAGACTAATATCAAACTTGGTGGAACTAAAAACACAGGGCAGCATTCGGCAACAGAGATGGATAACAGGAAACTTGCAACAGAAGGCAATAGAGGTTGATAATATGCAACTTGATGGAACTAAAAACATAAGGCAACTGTAGATAATAAAGATGTATAATATACAGTTTTGTGAGACTCAAAACACAAATCAACAGTAGGCAATAGAAAAGGATAGCATGCTTGGTGTAACTTATATAGTTAAATTGGGTTGAAAAAAGACAAAGTCCATCAAGTTCAACCCCTCCAAATTAAAACCCAGCATACACACACACCCCTCCATACTTTCCCATAAATTATATAAGCTCATATCTATACTAACTATAGAGTTTAGTATCACAATAGCCTTTGCTATTATGTCTGTCCAAGAAATCATCCAAACCCCTCTTAAAAGCATCAACAGAATGAGCATCACAACATCACCCGGCAGTGCATTCCACAACCTCACTGTCCTCACTGTGAAGAACCACCTACGCTGCTTCAAATGAAAGTCCTTTTCTTCTAGTCTGAAGGGGTGGCCTCTGGTGATCCTCTTTATGGGTAAAAAGGTCCCCTGATATTTGTCTATAATGTCCTCTAATGTATTTGTAAAGTGTAATCATGTCCCCTCGCAAGCGCCTTTTTTCCAGAGAAAACAACCCCAACCTGGACAGTCTCCCCTCATAATTGAAGTCTTCCATCCCTCTAACCAGTTTAGTTGCACTTAGTCTCTGCACTCTCTCCAGCTCATTTACATCCCTCCTAAGGACTGGAGTCCAAAACTGCACTGCATACTCCAGATGAGGCCTTACTATGGATCTATAAAGAGGTATACTTATGTTTTCATCCCTTGAGTTTATGCCCTTTTTTATGCAAGACAGAACTTAATTTGCTTTAGTAGCTACAGAATGACACTGCCCAGAATTAGACAACTTGTTATCTATAAAAACCCCAAGATCCTACTTGAAACACAAGACTACAGTAGCCAATAGAGATTGATAATATACAACTTGGAGAGACTCGAAACACAAGTCAATAGTAGGTAATGAAAAAGGATAGCATGACATTTGGTGTAACTTGAAAGACAAGGCAATAGTAGCCAGAAGAGATTGATACTATGCAGCTGGGGCTCAAACACAAGGCTACAGTAGGCAATTTAGAAAGATAATATTTGACTTGGTGTAACTTGAAGCACAAGGCAACAGTAGACAACAGACAGAGATATGCAGGGCAAGAGTATCCATGTGTAGAGTAAACATGACTTTGCCTCCAGCTTTATTTAGCTATAGTTCCAGGCAAAATGAGCATCACACACAGGTCATAAATACCTATAATTAATAAAATGAATAACCCATCACTGTCCTACTTGTCACAAATTTACCTGTACTCAAATTTTTATACTAACTTGCAATTAGTGAGATGGTCTCACAATGACTTTGTCTTTGAAAGATTTTCATTTTCTATGACTTTCCTAGTGGTATCATATTGGAAACCTCCTTCTATGTCACACTGGCTTTTTAATTCCTGTGATGAAGCTTAGAACTAAACTTAGACCTCCTATTTTGAAATAACTCTATCACAATCCTGCCATACAAATGGGGGTAGCTGAATTGATTGACCTTTTTATAATCATCATCAAACATCAGGTCTGGGCTTAGTTGTATGTCAGTTCTGTGGTCTTTGCCCCTTAGTTTGACGTCTGCCCACTGATAATAAAATGCAGACAAATAAAAAACCAGCAAAAGAATCTGCAGCTGCTACATTTCAGTTTGTATTAATATAGACCACCATTCATTTAGTGGCAGTATGGGAGCTACAGAGTTTAACCTATGATTTTGAGCATGCTATTCATCTTCCATGGATGGGGTTTCTTATGGTTCGCAGTGCAACTAGAAATGAGCCCCACAACAAAATCCTACTAGGGACCCCTCACACCCCCAGTCTTTTCTTAAGTCAGTGTCTCTCTCTCTGTCTCTGAAGTCCAAAGCTAAAACAGTTAAATGGATCCACCACAATCCACTGAACTGTTTTAGCTCCAAAGCTAAAACAGTTCAATGGATCCAGCACAATCCACTGAACTGTTTTAGCTCCAAAGCTAAAACAGTTAAATGGATCCACCACAATCCACTGAACTGTTTTAGCTCCAAAGCTAAAACAGTTCAATGGATCCAGCACAATCCACCGAACTGTTTTAGCTCCAAAGCTAAAACAGTTAAATGGATCCAGCACAATCCACCGAACTGTTTTAGCTCCAAAGCTAAAACAGTTAAATGGATCCACCACAATCCACTGAACTGTTTTAGCTCCAAAGCTAAAACAGTTCAATGGATCCAGCACAATCCACCAAACTGTTTTAGCTTCACCGTTCTATAGATAAAGATCCGGTTGGTTGTGGTTAGCATTGTGGCTGGGAGAATGCAGCTGTATAAAAGTCTTCTGCAAAAGACACCAAATATGAACAAAATAAACATTTCATTTAATGCTAGCCCTTTGCAGTCTGACAACTACTTCTAAAAAAACAAGCCCTAGGTCATTGGGTTATTCAAGGGTAAATGGGAAATAATGGAGTTCCACAACCATATAAAGGCAGGCTGATGAAGGCTGAGTTCTTTTAAAACAGGTCATCGAACTCTGTGACTTCTAATGTGCTCATTTGTCCAACAGGGGGTACATCATTATTTTTTGTAACATACAGTGAAGACATTATCCTTCTATATTGCAGCTTGACAGGAACTCTTCATTGTTCTCATCATCTCTCAGAGACACACTACAGAAGAAGATCAGCATCTTGGAACATCAGATCCTTGCAAAGCACAACAATACCGAGCACCATGACAAAGACCATGAGCAAAGCCATGAGGACCCACTAAGACATAAACTGGATCCCACCGTATCAGGCCTTGAGAAAGGTAAAACGTCACCCCCTTAAAGGGCAAGGAAAGGCAAAGAAATAAAATCCCATTTTTACTTTCTTTAATGACAAGAAATCTATCTCCAATTTACTTTAATTGAAAAATGTGTACCGTTTTTATAAGAAACCTGACTGTATGCAGTAAAATTCTCCCTTCATTTACTGCTGTGGATAGGAATTGTCAGACAGTCCCTAACTTCTGGCAGGGAAACAATCATACTTATGAACAGCACGGGGAGCCCCTGCCTTACTTACCAGCCATGCAGAACTCAAGCAGCTTTGTTTTTTGATCATTTATGACGATCCCTAAGAAGCCCAGACCACACTGAGCATGTGTATGTAGTCTTGGTCTTGCAAAGATGTATAACAAAGTTACAAGATGACAGCCCCCTGTGGCCAACTTTGAAAGCATAAATCATTTGTTTGATTAGGCTTGTGGTGCAGTAAGTTCATGTTTATGTTTAGTATACAAAATACAGCATTTCTAGCCTTATTCTATTTTACACTTTCCTTGCCCTGTAAAGCTCATAACAAGCTTATAGATATATAAAATGACTGCTATGTCTACTAACTTTCTCTAGTTCCATAAAATCCTTGCCCAGCAAATAAATATGTAATCCTACTTGACCTTCAAGGTTGAGTCATTGATATTCCCACGAAAAGGACAATGAACACCATGCACTTGAATACCAAATTCAAGTGCTAGTAACTAAATACCTCTATGCTGAGCTATTTTCAGACAGAAATTTCAAATATTCATTTTTATTTTAAAGACTGTCTGGTGCAGATAAAGTAACTTCATAGATTAAATATTAACTCTACTTCAATACCTAAGGTTTGATACTCAGAGACTTCATATACTTAGGCATTTACTGATACTATTCAACCTTATGGGTGCGCCTGCCTATTTTAATGTTCTTCTTATCTTCTGTTCTTGTTTCAACAGGAATTAAATCAGATAAGCAGCTGAATGATTTTAGGGTCAGTTTTCCACTCAGAACAAGCTATATGTACGCCAAGGTTAAAAGGACCCTCCATCATGAAATTTTTGCCTTTACCATCTGCTTATGGTTGAAATCGAATTCTTCTCCTGGACTGGGAACCCCATTCTCCTACTCTGTTCCTGGCCAGGCCAATGAGGTGGTGCTGATTGAATGGGGGAGAAATCCCATGGAGCTGATAATTAATGACAAGGTAAACTAAGATGTATCCAGCCTATCTATTAAAATTGTCAAAGGATTGAGAGAGCTGCTATATAATGTCATATGTGTGCATGCAGCTATCTTTTGGCAACCTTGTGGTGGAACAATTTGGCTGATTTAGTCATTCACCCACAAGCCATCAATCATCGAATGGTGGGTCCTGTGCAGACCTGGAGCCCTCATCCAATGACCTGATGTGGTTCTCAGCCAATGGGTTTTGTCTGCCCTCATTATGTATATAGGAAAATAAATGGGTCAGGATAGTTACAATTTTGGCCCAATATAAAAGCCACTTGGTCCAGTTTGGCTACAGGTGCCGTCCAAGGATCTGCAGGTATAGTTGGGTGGAATAGGCAGATTTTGTATCAAAATCCAGCTTAAAGTCAACCATTTTTAAACTATATGGCAAGTAATGCTATTTAGCAGAGCTGCAAGCCTGTGGAGCGGTTTATGGTCTGAAAAAACCGACAATGCAAATCAATGCAATCAATGGCATAAAATGCAAGCATTTTAAACAACTGAACTGTGTTTTCTGGCATTGATTATTCCAAACCTGACACTTCTGTCAATGGATATGCCCCTATTAGAAGGGCTCGGTGAAGACAATAACCCCTATATGTAATATAAGGCACTAAGTTTGCCCAGGAGCAGTAACTCATGGCAACCAATAAGATACTTGCATTTAAACAGGTGACTAGTGAATTCTACCTGCTGATTGGTTGCTATAGGTTACTGCCCCTGGGCAAACTTAGTGCCTTTTATTACATTACCCTGTAAGAGCTGTAGATAAAGATTAGAAAACAGAAGGCAGCCTAATTCCAAATATAGGTTCTGGAGAAATGCATACATGATGACCTAGAGTAGGGGTCCCCAACCTTTTGTGAGCCACATTCAAATGTAAAAAGAGTCGGCGAAAAAAGGACTGTCATTGGCTATTTGGTAGCCCCTGTGTGGACTGGCAACTTACAGGAGGTTCTGTTTGGTAATACACCTGTTTTTTATGCAACTAAAACTTGCCTCCAAGCCTGGAATTCAAAAATAAGCTCCTGGTTTGAGGCCACTGGGAGCAACATGTTTCTATAAATTTAGCATTTAACATCAGTTACTGATGTGTTACCTACGCAAAGGGTTTTGTGAGATATATAAAACTCTTTCCAGCATGAAAGATTATTAAATCAGTCCACTCGGAAGTAGAGTCTATAGCCAATACACCAGTGTCTCTCCTGGGATTTACTTGAAGGATTTAAATCAAGGTAAATCTATAATGCTTCACAAATGAGATTACCGTTCCAGTTTCCTTGGTTTATCTAGTAAACACTCTGCTTTTAATTTACTTAGGCTACAACTGTTCCACTTGCAATTAATGATGCAAAATGGCACCATGTCTGCATTACTTGGTCAAGCAGAGAAGGAATTTGGGAGGCTTACTTGGACGGTGTGAGGAGGGGAACTGGTGAGAATCTTGCAGCCTGGCATACAGTCAAACCTGGTGGAGTTTTCATCCTTGGACAAGAGCAGGTAAGGCTTCTTCTTTTCCAAAATGGAGGTACTACTCATGATAAATAATAACATTTTAAGAACTATGTTAAAAAAATGCATCACTGTCTATCAATAAGAGTCTGATTTAGAGGGTTAGGTTTCAGGTGTAAAATACTTTCAGAAGGGCTTATGAAGAAAATATAGACTAGTCAACCAACTTTCTCTTAGTTGACCAAGACATCCATGATTGCATGAGACAGCTCTTCATTACTGACCATTGGGGCTTCTCTTAAATAGCTACAGCCTTCGGAAATAACTCCATGAACCACAAGATATGGACTGTATCACTGTAGAATGAATTCTTGGATGCCTACCTCACTTGGGACAGATTTGAAGCATCTCTCAGATTCAAAAATTTGAAGCATCTCTCAGGTTCAAAAATTATGGATCAATTATAATTAGACATTGCTGACTAATTCCTACTTGGTCAAGTGAGAAAAATTCCTGACATCTGAGCAGTTACCAGTTGCCTGGGGCAGAAATGGACAACCTTGGGTTCGCAATATGTCAGATAATAAAGCTTTCCATCACATTGACCTTGAAATGCTGCAATTTGTGGTTACAGAATACTTTTGCGTTTCCCTGTTTCAACATACTGAACTCTTAACTCCTTCCAACTACAATTATTTATATGGAATTTTAATAAAGGAAGGAATATGATTCTGCTTCATTTTACAAGCAGTTCCTCATTCCTCCTGTTCCTCATTCACATTTACAAAGGCTTTACAGCAGGGAAAAATGTTAGGTTGAGGAAGCACACTAAAAATAATTCTAAAATGTGAAAAAGATCTGTTAAAGGGGTTGGAGTTAACTTTTAGTATAATGTAGAGAGTGATCTTCTGAGACAATTTGCAATTGGTTTTCATTTTTTATTGTTTGTGGGTTTTGAGTTGTTTAGCTTTTTATTCAGCAGCTCTCTAGTAATCTCCTTGATAGGGTCCAAATTACCCTAGCAGCCATGTACTGGTTTGAATGAGAGACTGGAATATGAGGCCTTAATAGAAAGAGGAGTTATAAAAAGTAGCAATAACAATAAATGTGTAGCCTTACAGAGCATTTGTTTTGTAGATGTGGCCAGTGACCCCCATTTGAAAGCTGGAATGTGTCAGAAGAAGGCAAATAATTCAAAAACTATGGAAAATTGAAAGGTTACTTAGATTTGGCAATTCTATAACATTCTAAAAGTCAACTTAAAGGTGAACCAACCCTTTAAAGGGATTCTGTCATGGGAAAAAAAGTTTTTCTTCAAAATGCATCAGTTAATAGTGCTGCTCCAGCAGAATTCTGCACTGCATTTTGTCAATTTCCCAGCTGCCCCAAGTTATTTGACTTGTGCTCTGAAAAACGTCAAACACTCTTTACTGCTGTATTGCAAGTTGGAGTGATATCACCCCCTCCCTTTCCCCCATACCAGCAGCCTAACAACAGAACAATGGGAATGTAACCAGATAACAGCTCCCTAACACAAGATAACAGCTGCCTGGTAGATCTAAGAACAGCACTCAATAGTAAAACCCATGTCCCACTGCGTTCCATTCACTTACATTGAGAAGGAAAAACAACAGCCTTCCAGAAAGTAGTTCCCTCCTAAAGTGCTGGCACAAGTCACATGACCGGGGCAGCTGGGAAATTGACAAAATGTCTAGCCCCATGTGAGATTTCAAGGGAAACACTGGAACAGCACTATTGACAGTATCTCTTTAAGTATAACAACATATTGAGTGCATGTTGCTCTATAATGACAACCAATGATGACCAGTTATAAAAGAATGTCTCTCTTTCTGTTCTTAGGACACATTGGGAGGAAGATTTGATTCCACTCAGGCATTTGTGGGTGAGATTTCTGACTTTAACATGTGGAGTGAAATCATGACACCTGGTGAGATCTTCAAGTTGGCCAGCTGCTCATCTCACAACACTGGGGATGTCATAGAATGGGCAGAGTCTTCCATGGAGCTCCATGGGGGTGTGACTAAACTTCCATTTAACTCTTGCCATTGACATGAGGAGTCCCTCCACCAGCAGCATGCTCTGATCGGGAACCCAGACACGGAATGGGCTCCTGAAACCACCCCAAAGACTATTGCTTTTGCCGGAGTAGACCAGCTTTCTGTGTCGCCATTTTTCTTACATTTTTATGTTTCTATTCAAATTATAATTCGTTGTATTTAATGCACTTTTTATTGGAATGGGAGAAACAATTATTGCTATTACTAGATGATAAAAGCAGGGTCTGGCATCTCAGTTTCCAAATACTCTTAAAGTAAAGCCAGATGCATCAAACATATAACCCGAGACAGTGTGCCCATAAATTGGACCTATTTCATTAAATGGATAAAGACTTGTAGATTGTAGAATGCTGGTCACTCTACCCAGGTTAAGAAGATATATATCTGTGGTTTTCAAATGGGTTCACTCAGTTGGGTTTCTATACTACTCAGGATTTTTAAATTTATACAATATCCAATCATTCTTAATCAATCTCGGTTTGTTATATGTTTTTCTAAGTCCATAGAAATGTCCAACGTCTTCTGTGTATGGGGGCCAATGTATGGGGGGGGGGGGGGGGGGGGTAGGATTAAATAAAATGATGATATTGCAAAATGAAATCAATGCAAACCTTGCAGGATTGAACTGGCCTAGAGTACTAGAAGATCTCCATGTAGGGCCCAACCCTAGTGGGTTCCAACCCTTGTGGGCCCCAGCTTAGGACCCTTTCTTATTTCTACCATAGGTCTAAATGACGGATATAACACTGTTTACAGGCCCGGACTGGCAATCTGTGGGTTCTGGCAAATGCCAGATGGGCTGCTATAAGGTGCCATAGAAAGTCAGTATTTAGTGGGCTGGTGGGGACTGTTTGGGCCTCTATGTGGGCTGATTGGGCCTCTGTGTACCTGAAATGCCAGGGCCTATTTTGATTCTCAGTCCAGTCCTGACTGTTTATATCTAATTTGTTTGAGAGTGGGCACTCAATGACAGGTTTTCTGGAGGGCCCATTCCAACACTGAGAGCCATAAAAATTTCTTGACAAAACCATCCAGCCCATGGGAATTCAGTTGGGCAAACGTGATGTAGATTCAGTTCCGCTGGAGTAACTATAGTGGAAGAAGACCCCACGTTTGCAGGGGGAGGGGGAGAGGACCACAGGATCTATTTTCTCTGTTCGCTGTTTAAAGGAGAAAAAAAATCCCAACTCCCCAGCAATTTTCCTACCTGCATCCAGGGAGTAGTGGAAGAACGCAGGTGGGGGTAACTCAGCAGTGGGCAGGGAACATGAGCCAGGGCAAGTTCAGTCGGGGCAGGTGAGCAGTGTCGGACTGGGATGCCAGGGGCCCACCAGAAAACCTTAGACCAGGGGCCCATCTTTCCAAACTATTATTCCTTCTCTCCTCACTTAACCTCTTTATGCTCCTATTCTCTTAGATCTACTTACTATACTCTATTCTTCCATTATTAAGCCTCTTTTTCCATATAAAGAAATAGGGAATGAACATGAAATAGGCCAAATTGTTAGAAGCAAGAGGCCCACTGACACCTGGAACCACCGGGAGTTTTCCTGGTATCCCTGTGGGCCAGTCCAACACTGCAGGTGAGAGAGGACAGTGGGAAGGCAGGGGGCAAGAGTGGGTGGACAGGAAGATTTTTTGGCTTGGGGGGGGGCCCGGTGCCGGCAAGTTACGCCACTGTTGAGATCACTAGTTTTCTGGTTTGCTCACATGACCACAAACACATGCAATGTGGCCGATTCCCATGGACAATTTAAAAACCAGTTATATAAAGCAGTGTATTTAATTTTGTATGTAAAAAAAAAACAAAAAAACACTGAGCTGCTTTTTACACAGCTTTCCAAATACTCCCCTGGGTGTTGAACTGCAGCTCCCTCCATCCTAGTACATGGAATTATAGGAAACTGCAAACTGAGTGCTGCCGGTTAAGCAGCTGTAAATATTTGGTGTGGTTTAAATAGTTCATGTAGTGCCTCTAATCTTTCTTCTGTCTTCATATGTGTTCATTTGCTATATTTGTATTTTTCTGGGGTTTAATACAGAGCACTGATTCAACTGATTTTATAACATCTGTCTCATATAAGTCTACTGCAACTGCTGCAGAGTGGAGGCTCCTAACCGTGTATATAAATATTTGTGCATTCTGACTATTCTATTACCTGTGTGGATATTGCTTTACTCTGTGTTTTTTCTTTGTACTTTAGTAACTTGTATTACTGTTTTTTTTTGCGGAATACATATAAATTGCTACTTCCTTGCACTTTCTGTTTGAACTTTCAAGCGAACTCTCTGGACAATAAACTAAAAAAAAAAGGGAAGCAACAAACAAAGCCAAATGTCATTTACACAGAAGCAACATTTCCCTATTTTAAATCCATTCCTAATCAGCAGTATGCGTCTTTAATGCTTGTCCAAGTTTGGGACTTGTTATCCAGAATGCTCAGAACCTGGGGTTTCCCACATAATGGATCTTTCTGTAATTTGGATCTTCATATTTTAAGTCTGCTAGAAAATCATGTAAACATTGAATAAACCCAATAGGCTCCAATGAGGATTCATTATATCTTAGTTGGGATCAAGTACAAGCTACTGTTTTATTATTACAGAGAAAAGGGAAATCATGTTTTAAATTTTTAATTATTTGCATAAAATAGAGTCTATAGGAGATGGTCTTGCCGTAATTCTGAACTTTCTGGATAGTGAGTTTCCAGATAAGGGATCCCTTACCTGTATATTGTTTCATGAATAAGCAGTGTGAGGTTCATGGGAATTATCAAATAAAAGCAGGGCAAGAAATGTGACTGGGGCTTCACTTGCAGTCTGATACACCATCACTTGTTGATAAAGAAACCTGACTCTGTAGGTGATCTGAATAAGGTCTGGACTGAGAATCAAAATAGACCCTGGCATGTCAGGTCCAATCAGCCCACAGAGAGGCCCAAACAGCCCCCACCAGCCCACTAAATACCGACTTTCTATGGCACCTTATAGCAGCCCCTTCTGGCATTTGCCAGAACTCACGGACTGCCAGGCCTGATCTGAATGACATTTTGCACAGTCCCAAAGCCAGGAACTCTATTAGAGCAATAAAGGTAGAATGTCACCGCCACCACTAATGGTTATCAATACCTGGTGGAAGCCACAAGCAGAAATATTTTATCACCGAATAAAGAAAAAAAAAATTGGTACGAAGAAGTCACTGTACAATCCCACATGTTAGGGCGGTGATCCCCAACCGTTGCCTCCAACCCAACGGATGTGGCCTCAAAGAGGTTGCTTATTTTTTAATTCCTGGCTTGAAGGCAAGCTTTTATTGAATAAAATCATGTGTACGCCTAAATAGAAGCTCCTGTAGTCTGCCAGTCACCGCCCATAATTGGTAACCTCAGGAACTTTTTTCATGCTTGTGTGGCTCTCCGAAATTTTTTTTATATTTCAATGTGGCTCACATGTCAAAAAAAAAAAAAAAGTTGGGGACCCCTGTGCAAGGGGATGAAGGATATTGACATTGATGGAATTAGGAGACTAGAGACCACTGGGGTCAGTGTGCATGAAAGGTTCACTAGTTATACTGTACAAGGAGCTCCATGGATACTGTGATTCAGATAATGGCAGGCTTACAACTAGAACTGGTGGGTCCCACTCCCCTTTTGTCAGCTGGTAAATAAAGCATTACAGACATTATTGCATTATCCCCTTATATATTTATACATAGTTATCATATCATGGGAAAAAATGTTTCAAAAAGCATCAGTTAATAGAGCTGCTCCCGCAGAATTCTGCACTGAAATCCATTTCTCAAAAGAGCAGTCTTTGAAATCTGACATGGGGCTAGACATATTGTCAATTTTCCAGCTTCCCCAAGTCATGTGACTTGTGCTCTGATAAACTTCAATCACTCTTTACTGCTGTATTGCAAGTTGGAGTGATATCACCCCCACCCCCAGCAGCCTAACAACAGAACAATGGGAAGGTAACCAGATAACAGCTCCCTAACAAAAGAAAACAGCTGCCTGGTAGATCTAAGAACAGCACTCAATAGTAAAATCCAGGTCCCACTGTGACTCCTTCAGTTACATTAAGAAGGAAAATCAACAGCCTGCCAAAAAGTGGTTCCCTCCTAAAGTGCTGGCACAAGTCACATGACCAGGGGCAGCTGGGAAATTGACAAAATGTCTAGTCCCATGTCAGATTTCAAAATTGAATATAAAAAAACTGGTCTTTTTAGAAATGGATTTCAATGCAGAAGTCGACTGGAGTAACACTATTAATTGTGTTTTGAAAAAAACATGTTTTCCAATGACAGTATCTCTTTAAGCACCCTTAAACCCCGACTTGGCCAGTCTTTCCTCTTAGCTAAGATTTTCCATACCTTTTACCAACTTAGTTTCCCTTCTCTGTACCCTCTCTAATACAATAATGTCCTGTTTGAGTGAGGGAGACCAAAACTGTACGGCATATTCTAGATGTGGCCTTACAAGTGCTCTATAAAGTGGAAGAATGACCCCCTCCTCCCGCGACTCTCTGTCCCTTTTAATACAGCTCAAGACCTTATTGGCCCTTGATGCTGCTGACTGGCATTGCTTGCTACAGCCAAGTTTATCATCTACAAGAACTCCAAGGTCCTTCTCCATAATGGATTTGCCTAGTGCAGTCCCATTTAGGGATGTTTTTTTTCAATAACAAAACATGACTTTCCTTCAGTTGACATTACACTGCTGTCTAGCTAGTAAACATATCACACTCTAGATTACAAACCTTAAGAACTGGGAAAGTCATTTCTTTGCCTTACGCTACAGTGGAGTCTTCTCTCCATACTAGAATGAACAATGCCAGCAGTTCTCACTGTAGCCCTTACGTCCCACCTCCCCATTTCCAGATTTCTGGGTTACTATTCTTCTGCCTATGTCCAGAAATGAGGCATAGTACCATGAGGTTACAAGGGGTGTCATTTCTAGGACGGATTGCCAGTTTTGCTGCATGGCACTAAAAGTAAAATCCGGCAGAATTCAGATACTTTGGATGTTTTATATAATAAAACCTGGCAATTGCTGCATGGCACAAACATGAACAGAGGGCATTGCCCCAGTGAAGTGGCATAAGTGTTAAATATAACTAGAAAGTAACATCCTGAATTACTGGAAGGCTGTCTGCCATAGACCCCATTGTTATCAAATAATATTTTTTAAATGATTTCCTTTTTCTCTGTAATAATAAAACAGTAGCTTGTACTTGATCCCAACTTAATCCTAATTGGAGGAAAAAAACAGCCTATTGTGTTTATTTAATGTTTACATGATTTTCTAGTAGATTTAAGGTATGAAGATCCAAATTAAGGAAAGATACATTATCCAGAAAGCCCTAGGTCCCCAGCATTCTGGGTAACAGATCCCATTTCGGTACCTTGATCCAAACTAATTTATCCTTATTGGAGGCTGCTCCAGTAGACTTCTGCACTGAAATCCATTTCTCAAAAGAGCAAACAGATTTTTTTATATTCAGTTTTGAAATCTGACATGGGCTAGACATATTGTCAATTTCCCAGCTGCCCCTGGTCATGTGACTTGTGCCAGCACTTTAGGACGGAACTGCTTTCTGGCAGGCTGTCGTTTTTCCTTCTCAATGTATGATAGTTCGCAGTGGGACTTAGGTTTTACTATTAAGTGCTGTTCTTAGATCTACCAGGCAGCTGTTATCTTGTGTTAGGGAGCTATCTGGTTACCTTCCCATTGTTCTTTTGTTAGGCTGCTGGGTGGCCTAAAGGGAGGGGGTGATATCACTCCAACTTACAGCAGTAAAGAGTGATTGAAGTTTATCAGAGCACAAGTCACATGACTTGGGGCAGCTGGGAAATTGACAATATGTCTAGCCCCATGTCAGATTTCAAAATGAAATATAAAAAAAAATCTGTTTGCTCTTTTGAGAAATGGATTTCAATGCAGAATTCTTCTGGAACAGCCCTATTTGATGCATTTTGAAAATAAATTTTTTCCCATGACAGAATCCCTTTAATGTTACAATGATTTTTCAGGTATGGAGATCCAAAAAGACCCCCATATCTGTAAAACCACAGGTCCTGCATATTCTGAATGACAGGTGCCATACCTGTCTTCTTTGGTCAATGACCCCTAATACCCATCATGCACTAGTGATTACTGGACATCAGGCTGTGCTGGCAAGAAAACCAGCAACAATGTGACCCTCCTGCAAATATCTTTATGTGGTTTTTGTATTATTTAGGGTTTTTTTTAACCTAGCAGCAAGGCTGGCATCAGAAAATGTTAAGAAACCCCTGATACATAGCATACTTATCCATACTGTTTAACAATACCCTTCCCCTAAATCAATATCTCCAGAACAGAGTGATAGCAACCCAATGGCCTGGCTAGCGCTCATGTGACTGTGCTGGAAATGCTCGGCGGAGAAAGCTTCCTACGACTGAGTGATATACAGGGTTCTTATGGAGGGCTGGAATGGTAACAAAAGCTCTTTGCATGATCAGCACCTACTTAAGACTTGGGATTTCATCCTTGGTTGAAAACAAATCCCTTGGCTGATCAGCTCATTATCAAGCGGATTAGTGCTGATGTCATTAAGTGACAGGGACAAGGTCAAGGCAAATGTACTGTACAGTATGTATTCTGCAGGGGATTTCTCCGAAACACGTATCCCATTCTCTAGTATGGTTCATAAGCAGAAGAAAGACATTTCGATACGAGGGTGCCCATCTGCACTCCCTTATAATGCATCCAGCACCCTACACCTGAAATCAGATAAAAATGAGTGTAGGACTGGCCAGACGAGGGATGACTGACCTAGTTGGCCAGCTTAAATATATTGCAATATATGGAAAAGTGTAAAATAGAATAAGGCTAGAAATTGTGTATTTTGTACGCTAAACTTAAACATGAACTTACTGCACCACAAGCCTAATAAAAAAAAAAAAAAGATTTAGGTTTTCAAATTTGGCCACAGGGGGCTGTCATCTTGTAACTTTGTTATACATCTTTGCAAGACCAAGACTGTGCACATGCTCAGTGTGATCTGGGCTAAGCTTAGGGATCGTCATAAAATTATCAAAACAGGGAAACAAATAAAGCTGCTTGAGTTCTGCATGGCTGGTAAGTAAGGCAGGGGCTCCCCCTGCTGTTCATAAGTATGAATGTTTCCCTGCCCAGCATTAAGGGACCGTCTGACAATTCCTATCCACGGCTGTAAACAAAGGGAGAATTTCACTGCATAGAGTCAGGTTTCTTATAAAAACAGTACACATTTTTTTAAATTTAAGTATATCGGGGATATGTTTCTTTTTCATTGAAGAAAGTAAAAACGGAATTTTATTTTTTTGATGAAAAAGATTGTCATTTTTATAGTATAGTTTTTATTACCAAATTAAGGTGTACGTAATTCATTCCAGTATTTAAAAGTTATTCTTAACTAATAAATGTTTTTTAGCTGTAATATTGGTGTGTGGGCAGTCATCTCAAGCCATTATACCTGGTTTTGTGCTTTCAGAGACAGCCAGCACTTCATGATGGAACTGCTTTCAGACAGGCTGTTTTTTTCTCGTACTCAATGTAACTTAAGGAGGTGTGACTTGGCTGAGCCAAAATTGGACTTTTACTACGGAGTGCTGTTCTAATTTAAGGCATGATAGCCTTTTTAGAATGCAGGTGCCATGGAGTGGTTATCTGGTTACCATCCCACCGTTCTGCAGATGGGCTGCCGAAGAGCAACTAAAGTTTATTAGAGTACAAGTCACGTGGCTGAGGGCACCTGGGAAACTGATAAGCGTTTGTTCTTTTGAAAAACATATTTCAATGCAGGATTCTGCTCGGGAGCACTATTAACTGATGCATACTTGTGATAGAATCCCTTTAAATACCTTAATGCATAAAATGTCAATGTATATATTGAGAATTGTTTTGAGTGCAGAGGACTTCTTGTTTTAGCCTGTATGAATTTTGTGGTCAAAGCCTCATTGTACCCCATCTAACGGTTTATAATTTAGTGTTCCCTTTTTTTTTTTCTAAAGTATACAATTTCATCTACCAGTGAACTATTCGAGTGAAAGCATGGCACATCCTGCAGTTCTGATCATACGGGCTGTGAACCCAAATAAACGGAACAGTGGATGGTAGGCAAACGAGTCAGTTTGGCAACCTGCTAGCCGATATCTAAAGGTGGCCATACATGGGCCAATGAAAGCTGCCAATTGGGTTATTCCAAGTCAAGGCAGCATCTCATTGGCTCATGTATGGGGTGCTGCCTGGCCAATACCTAGTTGAAAATAAGACAAATATTGATTGGACAGGTTTAAAAATCCAACTCAACGTGGCTGTCACCCCATCAGTCAGAATTTTTTACCGATTTGATCGGATCATTTGGTTGTTGGATTAACCCAATATCACCCACCTCTAGATAGGCATATCGGGAAATGATTGGCGAGATGTATGGCAAGTTAAGCGCCTATATATAAATAATGCATATAATGATATAAATATTTTCATAGGAAACAAGTTTCATAGGAAGACCTTTATTTGCCAATTGTTCCACCTATATCATATTATTACAGCACCACTGTAAAACTATCCGTGGCCTATTTATATTTGTAGGAAGTGTTCTACAAACTTTTATCTACAGGTTTCATTGTTTCAGACCCATTCAAAACAGAAAAACTGCCCTACGCAGGTCAATAATTCTGTCAACTCACCCCCCGCTGCTTGACCCAAATATGGCTCCTTCCCAAAGGCCTGCCCGAATACATGGATGAATATCAGCCTATCAGACAAGGACCACGTTGTCATGTTGATGTGGAGTTCTCCCATTGAGTCTCGTTAGGCCACCAATTACGAGACAATGATTTTATCCTTCTGATTTGCAGCTAAATCTGCTTGCTCGAAGACTTCACAGAATAAGCACTTCTTCCCACGTATGATCAGAGATGTAAAAACACAAATTCAGTGAATTTATAGGATGTCAGTCTTTATTATTAAGTTATTAAGGTTTGCATACAATATTAAAAGGGGGAAAAAAGTAGAAACAAAAACTCCAAGTCAAACTATACCATTTACTTCCCACATGGTCAAGGAAGACGAGGTCCAGTCCGGACATCGTTTCACAGTAATTCTGCTGATATATCTGGCGACGAGACAGGCACGGTGCATAAGAAACCGTTTTCCTTTGGCACAAAAAGTTACAAAAAGATATATACCTGCTGAACGTTACAGGGGCATTGCAAAACTGAAGCCTTAAAGGAGAACTAAACCTCCTAAAAAGAGTCCCAATCTACTAGTCCCCATTGGCCCACTCCCTGCACAGCCCACTACTTAAAGTGTCGCACAGACTTCTCCATCAGCGAAGCTCACAGGTGCCATCTTTGGATATGTTTGCAGCCACTTTGTTGTTCGCATCTACTGGGCAAGTGCCAGAAAGCTTCGTAGAAAGCTTCAGGGAAGAAGAGGATCCAAAGATGGCGCCCGTGAGCTCAGCTCGGTCTCTGCATGGAGAGGTCTGTGCAACTTCTGCAGCACTTTTTAGTGAGCTATGTGGGGAGGGAGGCAAATGGGGTCTATTCAATGAGGACTCTCTCTTGGGGTGGGGTTTAGTTCTCCTTTAATGCTCCTTGGATAAAATATCCGAAGAGATCTGCTTTTCTTCCCACGGAGCATTGAGTACGACCAGACGGTAGTTGGTGGATCAAGGTTGGATGAACTGTTAAAAGGGGAACTATAGCGAAAATTTTAATTTAATATAAGCTTCATCATACTGAAATAAATAAACTTTCTAAATACAATCAACTAAATATTCTGCATCATTCTGAAATAATCAAGTTTATATTAACTATTCCTCACTCATCATCGGTTTCTCTTCTTTCTGTCTTCACACAGCAGTCGGGTGCCAGATCCAATATATATTTTATGGGGGGGGGCTCCCTTTCCTAGCATATGTATTAGAGCTCACTCAAATAACTGACTCCAGTACAAACAAAATAACTGCCTTTTGCACAAATCCTGCATGTAGAGAGACATGATGTCTGGTGATTTTAATAGAGTGAGCTCTAATACATCTTCTAGGCAAAAGGAGCCTCCCTATAAGATATATTGGATCATTCAACTGCCACCCAACTCCTGAATGAAGACAGAATGAGGAAAAGCAGATGTTGAGTGAGGGATAGTGAAGATAAACTTGATTTTTTTCAGAAACAGTACCGAATATTTAATGGATTGTATTTACAAAGTTTCTTATTTCAGTATGAGGAAGCGTATATTTAATTTTCCCCTTTAAGCTCCTCTGACAAACTGTAGTGTCTTATTAGGTCTGAGGCCTCAATCAATTATTCCCATCAGTATAAAAGTTTAGTTCAACTTGTTGCTTTTCGTTATTGCTCTCCAGTAGCAAAGGTGCCCAAAGTGATGCGTGTCCACCATGATATACAGGAAGGGGTATATGCTCATTGGCTGCCTCCTGATACGCATGAATATTTCATAAGCATTTCAACTTACTGAACCGATTCTCGGTATAAAAAGACCTATATACTGGGCCCAGCTGGAAGGCATGAAACA
This sequence comes from Xenopus borealis, assembly GCA_024363595.1. Classification (NCBI taxonomy): domain Eukaryota; kingdom Metazoa; phylum Chordata; class Amphibia; order Anura; family Pipidae; genus Xenopus; species Xenopus borealis. The sequence continues at coordinate 120,076,786 of CM044443.1, read as the reverse complement.
TTGGGCTGAAACAGAGCCTTTGACTATCAGCTCACACTGATTAAATAAAACACAAATATGCAAAGAATGTCTGAATGATAAACTATCACTAGATCATATAAAATGGTACAGCGTCCTGGATAAATATGGTTGTTTGAATCAGCATAGACGTCTCAATAAATATAAACCTAGCATCTGTCTTCGGACAAAGAAATAACATATACAACAGGTCAGGCATCAACATGCCTTCTTGGGAGTGATACAAAGGAAAGATATGCATTTGGCAGATATGGAACAAACTTTTTTCCAATGGCCATTCAGTGGCCACAGTTCAAGTACAAAAGGCATTGACCCAAATTTTTCGGTCGGCTCTGACACTTGGGGAAAACGTGAGGTTAGCTCTTAGGCCAATATGTGGGTTGGCCACATTAGGTTAATTAGGTGGCCACGCACAGTCAGATAGTTTTTGGGACTGGTCACCATGTGAGAAGATTGGAGGCCAGTTTAACCAACCACATGCTTGGCCAAATCAGGCAGATTCAATCTTTGGGCCAAGGACAAGATCATCCATTGGGGACCCATGTGCCATTGTCCTCCTTTGCATGAAGAAGACGGAGGGATTAAATGGGGGGGCACTATAGTCAGTGTAACATGAATAGCCTATGTAGAATAACTGGATTTTGGCATAAGAGAAAATACGGGTACAAGGTCCCACTCTGTGACCTTTTTTTTTTTTTATTGCTTTATAAAGATACAGAAAATCTCTCCCAGTAACAACAAAAATGAAGAAAAATGGGAATAATTCTAATTTATAAAACTGCTTATTGTGCCTGTGCCATCTGCAGGTCATGGATGGTGATGGAAATGGCAGTACAAGTGTGGGGCAAATGCTGGTCACACCAGACTATAAAAGGATCACTGGGATAAGCCCAATTTGCTGCCAGGAGTCGAATATATAAAAGAGTGCATGGCAGTTTGAGACCCTCCCTTCAAAAAGAAGAAAAAAATCAGCATTGACCCACCACAATGATGCTAGGCCAGTGTACGAGTGTGTGGTCTTGTTATGGCTCAGGCATGTGATATATGTACACTATACATACAATTTCTGTAAAACCAATTGGGTTCATTTTTGTAGTAATTTCAGCTAATTTCTTGTCCTGTGGTTTCCTGTAACTCGCACCCATATGTGACTACACCACCATCACCAATTTCTGTGTTACATTAGATTTTTAGCTTACATTGTGCTTCAAACCCTTTTACACACTCTGTGATAAGAACGCGCTCTATGTGGCCACTGGCTGGCGTTGCTGTGGACGCTCCTCAGCTTCCTGTTCTTTTCCAATAGCGGTTCAGTCAGTGCCCGACTCACGATTTACAACAGAAGTTTCAGTCTCCATGAAGCCAGGGATCTGGGATATGAAGCCTCCACAGTAGTAGTAATATTTTCTCAAATGGAATTCCCAGCATTAAGGCTCATCTGGGGGCAATACAAGCTCAGCTACACCCCAAACTTGCAAAAGGGAGGAGCTACAGAAGGGGCAAGGACTCAGCCCTGCAGTCATCTTGGTGCACAGTAGGAACATTCCTGCACCTGAAGTGAAAAAGCCACAACTTAATCTGGGTATAGGTTGCCAGTCATACTGATGTATAATGTGGTTACGGTCATAATGTTTCCATTGAACAGTTTCACAGCTCAAACACACAGAATGAAACAAACACAATCCAAGAAAAGTAACCTGACCAAGGCGGCTCTTGCTTGAGGCCTCAATCCTCCATCCTTTGCAGACAAAGCTATAGAAATGGGGCAAACCAAGAATACTTCAAGCTACAGTAGAAGATCTTCAGAGAAAACTGGTTTTGAACAATGCTTCTATTTCCCCCAAAGCTGGCACTCTACTGTAGATTGGTGCAACCTTCTCCTCGCTGCTTGGGGTGTGTAGGGACTGAAATGTTATGCACAGGCTCCTTTAAGACTGTTCTTGCTGTTGCTGCTGCATTTGTTTTTTCTTGACGGAGATGCGTTTCTTACGAGCCGCCAGCATCTCATAGAACGGGTCCACGCTAACGGCTGCCCTGAGAACAAAAGGGGGGTGGCATTTAAATAACGATAACATTTTGACTAAAGAATGCGTTACATTACAAATCACAGGATTAAAAACCAAGCCAATATGGTAATATATATATTTTTATTTATCTGTGCCAGGAAGGGAATTATGGGAATAGTAAAAGAACAATAAAAGTAGGAGCTACCAATTAAGAACCAAGATTGGGTGGAAGGCAATATATGGTGGATTTAACCCAAGTAAGCATTTAATTGCCATAATGTCAAGCAACACTTGAGGAGGCCATAGATGTAACAATTACAATCTTTTTTAGAAAAGATGTTTCCAAGAAAGATCGTTTGTTACAATTTACACGTGTAGAGCTGAATCATCAGCTATACAGGTATAAGCAATTTAATTCTACCTGTATCTGACAATTCAGCAATAACAATGGCCAACGTTAAAGTTGCCTTCAAAGCCCGATCGACAAGCCAACAGATGTCCAAGTCTTCTGTCTATGTCTGTCGGCTTGTTTCCCACCATACACGCGCCGGTTATTGTACAATAATTTGTTTCATACAATATTGTCTGTGCATCTATGGCCACCTTAAGAGGCCCATTTATTAAAAATTCCAGTTTTTGAGTTGTATTTTTTGGTCAAAACACATTTTTGGGCTAAAAAAAAAACCCAGAATAAG
>CM044443.1:119997480-120009745 GCA_024363595.1 Xenopus borealis | reverse complement strand
CCATGTGCAAACGACTTCATTAAGACCAACAGACTTTAGTTTAGAAAGCAGTCGTTTGTGGGGCTCGGTATCAAATGCTTTGGCAAAATCCAAATAGATCACATCTACTGCCCCCCATAGTCCAGCATCTTACTTACCTCATTTTAGAAAAAAAAATCCTTTTTCTCTCTAATAATAAAACAGTAGCTTGTACTTGATCCAAATAAATATATAATTGATCCCTATTGGAAGCAAAACCAGTCTGTTGGGTTTATTTAATGTTCAAATAGTTTTGATGTAGATTTATGGAATGAAGATCCAAATTACAGAAAGACCCTTTATCCGGAAAACCCCAGTTCCCAAGCGTTCCGGATAATAGGTCCTATACATGTATATAGCATAGTTATTCTTGAAAGCAGGTCCCTTTTAAAGGAGAAGGAAAGTGATCTTTACTTGGGGGTGCCAAAAGTTAGGCACCCCCAAGTGATTTTTATGATTTACCTGACCCCCCCGGGCCAGTGCTCTGATCAGCATAAAACTGCACCGGCCCAAATTTATTCCAGCAACCATGGAGCGAACATCATATTCTTCTTTCTTCAAATTTCACAGGGCAACCACCAGCACAGTAGAACAAAATAGCTGACTTTTTCGTTAAAGGGCAAGGAAAGGCAAAGAAATAAAATCGCATTTTTACTTTCTTTAATGAAAAAGTAATCTATCTCCAATATACTTTCATTTAAAAATGTGTACCGTTTTTATAAGAAACCTGACTGTATGCAGTGAAATTCTCCCTTCATTTAGTGCTGAGGATAGGAATTGTCAGACAGTCCCTAACTTCTGGCAGGGAAACAATCATACTTATGAACAGCAGAGGGAGCCCCAGCCTTACTTCCAAGCCATGCAGAATTCAAACAGCTTTGTTTTTTGATTATTTAGGACGATCCCTAAGCAGCACAGACCATACTGAGCATGTGCAGTGCCAGTGTCAGACAAAGATGTATAACAAAGTTACAAGATGACAGCCCCCTGTGGCCAACTTTGAAAGCATAAATCATTTGTTTGATTAGACTTGTGGTGCAGTAAGTTCATGTTTATGTTTAGTATACAAAATACAGCATTTCTACCCTTATTCTATTTTACACTTTCCTTGTCCTTTAAAGTTCAGCTTTTCACTTTATATGCATAAATAATTTGTATAGTGCTTCAAGCTTGGGGGATCCAGGTGCTCACACCATAAGCCTACAGCTCAGGAAGGCATTGTGACAAAATATCAATTGAAAAAGGTTGGCACAAACTGGATCACTCTCCACGATGTAGTTAAAAAATGTATTTATTTAGAACAGCAACATCCCAAATGCCTTACACGTTTCGTGCCTTTTGGGCACTTAATCATAGGCCAATGATTAAGTGCCCAAAAGGCAAGAAACGCGTAAGGCATTTGGGATGTTGCTGTTCTAAATAAATTCATTTTTTAACTACATCGTGGAGAGTGATCCAGTTTGTGCCAACCTTTTTCAATTGATATTTTGCCAGCTTTTCACTTTACTGCACATACACAGTCATGGCAAGAAAGAAGAAGCTGATAGGAGCACCAGCCTCAGGTGTCAGGTAAGTAACTGCGATCACTTGGGGGTGCCTAACTTTTGGCACCCCCAAGTAATAATCACTTTCCTTCTCCTTTAAAAGGGAGAAGGTTCTAGCCTCCTCCTGCAGATGTATCTACTTAGTCTTTCTGCACCCACTTCAGCCCCAAATGCTATTCTGCTCGCTTGACGTCAAGCACCTTTCAATAGACACCTCTCTGATAAGTCAGAAGAATTTGTTCCGTCACCTTAGATCATGTTGTACGCTATGCTAGAACGGTTCTGGTCTATTATTAGCCGTCTTGCAGAGAAAGAACTCTACAGGAGAAGTGTCTGGTCTCCAAGGGACTTCTGGCGGGTGCTAGTTTTAGGACAGTGGTCCAGACAACGGCCTCAGAATACCATCAGATGTCCTGAAATAAACACCGCGTATAAGTGGTGTTGAAATGTCTTCACACCCTTTGCCTAATGAACGTATCATTCCTTATCATAAACCACTCGTCAGCTCATTCCATATTCCCTTCCTAATGGCACGCAGAGTGAACAGCATCTGAAAATGACTTCCAGTTTATTGTGAAATACTTAACTCTAAAGTGCAGTAAAAAGAAGGGTGCGTTCCCCTGGTATACTTGTATGTAAATGTTTTTGGTTTTATTAGAATCCGGTTTAAGATGCAGCATGCAGCGTTCACATCTGACATGTAGTATACGCTTCCGCGTTTTGTATCAGTCGTATTGCATTTTAACCATGTGACTACATCAGACTTGTAGGATCGGACTTTTGGGATTGATACGAAAATCAGATGCACAAACTACATCTAAAATTTTCCATCCGACACGACACAACTGTTGGATGGTGTCGGAAAGACTTTTTTTTCACGTTAAAACATATTGACTGACTGATGTAAACGCATGTGCAAAAGACTCCATAAGACTTATCTGATCCGACTTTACATTCTAGCCTAGGGGCATCAGATTTTGTAGCATCCTACAAAGCTTGTGGTGTTACGTGGCATAGCGTGGTGTTGCATGGAGGGTCGGATGAAATCTGACCCACAAAATCTGATGAAGAACGCTCATGTAGCTCTACCTTAAGGGCTCTTGCGTACTAGCATCTGAAGCTGCGCTCCCCTGCGTTCCGGTTTTATGCGTTCAAGTGCAGGGGAGCAAAGGAGAATACACATTCAGATTTTTTCAATGGGGCAGTACCCACACAGGCGCATGTAGGGGACGAACGCAGTTTGAGATGCAACATGTTGCATTTTTCCTGCATTCGCTGCCTACATGTGCCTGTGTGGGTACAGCCCCAAAAACGGATGGTGTCGGAAGGACTTTTTTTCTCATTGAAACATATTGACTGTCAGATGTAAACACATGAACAAAATACTCCATCAGACAGGGCATCAGATTTTATTGCATCCTACAAAGCTTCGAGTGTTGCGTGGCGTAGTTTGGTGTTGCATGGAGGATCAGATAAAATTTGACCCACGAAATCTGATGAAAAATGCTCATGTAGTTCTACCCTTAGGGTAGAACTACACAGACGATTCGGGTCCGTTTTCACCAGATCCGACTCTGGACTTCAAATTGAATGCTACAAGTCGGATGCAACAGGAACAAGGTAAGTAATAGGAAGTCAGATGGTGTCGCAGGTTTGATCCGACGGTCAGATGCAGGCGCAGCTTGCAGCATTTGCATCCGACAGTTGTGTTGCATCGGATCAACCCTGCAACACCAGCCAACTACCTATTACTTACCTTGTTCCTATTACATCTGACTTGTGGGATCTGTCTTGTTGCCCAGTGTCAGATCCGCCGAAAACAGACCTGAATCGTTTGTGTAGTTCTACCCTTATTCTTTGGTCAGAAAAATGCTCAATCCAAATTTACGGACAAAGCTTATCTCTCATTTCTCTAACAAAGCCAAAGTCTACTGGCCAGAAATTCCTTGTGTTGGTTTTAAGCAAGTGCGGGTAACTAGCTTAGAGGGCACTCTGTGCCGGAGCTCAGAGTAATAATGCTGCAGATTGTCTTTGGGAATCGGTGAAATGTTTTGACGTTAAGCAGATGGGATTAGTGATTGAAACTGTGTCGTTTTAATCTCTATTCCTCCAGCTGGAAAGCCAATCTGCTTTCTATGTGCGCTGACCTTGAGGCCCAGGCATGCTGACAGCACGGTATGGCTCCAGCAGTACAACACAGGCAGGCAGATGTTGCACAGAAAGAAATTGTCCATTATGGTAGCACCTATCAGGCATGAGATGTCACCACCAACTCACCACCAATCCAAGATACCACATTTGACTCCTTCTACAAAGAAACTATTTGCATCTCCATCAGTCATGGATCTGTAGACCGGCAACCAAGGCCGTGGCCAGGGAGTTTGATTTTTAGGGATGTCAGGCCCCCCCATTATTCCTGCAGTAGACTAAATACTTGCCGGCCACTCTTTTTATCCAAAGGCAGGGATTAAAACCTTTTGTTTTTGGATCTCCTTTCAGTAAATACACCGGTTTCTTAGCTCTGTGCCATCTATTTAATAAGTACAAGAAAATATGATTATATTTCCTGGAAAGGTATGCGGAATTGCTCCATAGACCTTTGACCACTTAATCCAATGAACAAGCAAAGAGCTATTATAAGCAGGCCTAGATCGACATTAGCCTCATGTATGGGAACAATTGATTGGCTAGAGCTGTAATATAGAAAAAATAAATTACATTTCCAGCTTTGACTGGTTGAAGGCCACTATTTATATCTAAGACCACAGTTTAAATGTGGTATTGTAAATGCTGTGCATGTATAGAGGATAAGGGTGGTGGCCCACTGGGAGATTTAGTCACCTACGATAAATCTTTGCTACTGCGGGTGACTAATCTCCCCAAAATGCCTTCCTTTTTTAAAGCTGCCCAAAGTTTCCTCATGAGGCACCAGTGGGAAGGCTTTTTGGGGAGATTAGTCACCCGCAGTAACAAAGATTTATCCCAGGTGACTAAATCTCCCCATGTGCCACCACCCTAAGGCTAGGGCTACACGGGAAGATTTCAGGGAGATTAGTCGCCTGGCGACTAATTACCGCATATAATCTCCCTGAATGGCTTGCTGGTATCTTGCACCTGCTAGCGCTAAAGTCGCCTGCGCCTATTCACACGCGGCGATATGTTTTTCAAAGTCGCTCAAAATTGCCTCACAAGGCAATTTTGAGCAACTTTGAAAAACGCGTCGCCGCGTGGGAATAGGTGCAGGCGACTTTAGTGCTAGCGGGTACGAGATACCAGCAAGCCATTAATTGAGATTAGTCGCCTCAAAGAAGCGACAATTAATCACCTGGCGACTAATCTCCCTGAATCTTACTGTGTGGACTAGCCCTAAGAGGCAAAATTATGGCGATTCCAGATGGCCATTGCTAGAAACTTCTTCTTGGCCTGGAACGGATATCGAATACGTCAATGTTTTGTACGCACAAATAAATCATAAAGTATAAAACAACAAATGATAAGAGGGGCTAAACAAGTGTAACCTCTATCATCCATGTATGTTCTGCTTGTACCCACAGCTCTGGAAAGAAAGACTGGTGATGGCTGTGGAACCATTACGAGATTTGACTGTAGCCGCAAACAGCCGCAGATGTGCAGACCCGCTGACGTCAGATTTCAGGAAGCACAACAGCACCATCTTGTACAGACTCTGCAGCACTTTTCGACCCACTTGGATGCACTTCAAGGTGCTCAGGGGGGTCATCCTCCTGCTCCTCCAGTCTAGTTGCCAATCCTCCTCCAAGAGGGACACACTCCACAGAAGCGAAGATTCCAGCACCTGTGCGTTTCTCTGGGGATCCTGAAGTGTGTCGGAGGTTCCTCAATCAGTGCCTCATTCAGTTTGAAGTTGCTCTACAGAGGTTTCCGCTATCCCTTCCAAAACTCAAGCTATGCAAAAGTACATTCGGGAGAATATTCCTAAAAGTTTCATTAGGAAGTCTTCATCGCCTGCTGGTGGATTTTTTTTCGTCCAGAAGAAAAACGGTGGACTTAGGCTATGCATTCACTACCGGGGTTTAAATAAAATCACTATTTAAACCGTTATCCTCTTAATTCCAGAGTTATTTGACAGACTGAGAGGTGCCAAGGTTTTTTCCAAACTTGATCTATGGGGTGCTTACAACTTGATTCACATTTGCCAAGGTGACGAGTAGAAGACGGCCTTTAATAGCCGAGATGGCCACTATGAATACTTTTTTATGCCCTTTGACTTATGCAATGACCCCGCAGTTTTTCAAGATTTTATTAATGACATTTTCCGTGACATGTTGCAGTCCTCTGTGGTGGTATACCTTAATGACATTTTAGTTTTTTCTTCCTCTCTTTCTGAACGCATAATTCAAGTTAAGAAGGTTCTGCAATCCCGCAGAGTCAATAATCTATATGCCATAATATGCCAAGCTAAAAAAGTGTGAATTTCATAGGTTCAAGATCCCCTTTTTAGGGGATCTCCTTTTTCCCCTTCTGGCTTCGAGATGGATCTTGTCAAAGTCTCTGTTGTCACAGATTGGCAGCCACCTGTCGGGTTAAAAGCTATACAATGCTTTCTGGGCTTTGCAAACTTTTATCGAAGGTTCATTAGAGGTTTCTCTCAGATCGTAGCTCCTATCACTGCACTCGCATGTAAGGATGCCAATTCACCTTCTCCACATATCTTATCAATATCACATATCTATTAGATGATGAGAAAATCTTTACCTCTGTTTTATAAATTTGTAGGTGAAGCAAAACAGCGGAAATCTTTGGGCACTTTTTTGAGGCCAAGTCGTTCATGGCTGAAAAATATTTTAATGTGCATAAATGCTGAATTTTGCCACAAATTGATACCTGCCAACAAAATTTGCTGTATCAATATTATTTTCCAGCAACCAGAAGCTGAAAGAGAAAAGTTAGACTACTGAGCAATACTATGCATTCAAAAGGTCTTGCCTCTCCCTAGACCAGGGGGGTCCCCAACCTTTTTTTACCCGTGAGCCACATTTAAAACTAAAAAAGTTGGAGTGCAACATAATCATGCTATAAGTCCCCAGGGGTGCAAAACACGAGCAATAATTGACTATTGGAATCCCCTATGTGGACTGGCAGTCTAAAGGAAGCACTGTTTGGTAGTCAACAGGGTTTTTATGCACCAAAACTTGCCTCCAAGCCTGGAATTCAAAAATAAGCATCTGCTTTCAGACCACTGGGAGCAACATCCAAGGGGTCGGGAGAGCAACATGTTGCTCACGAGCCACTGGTTGGGGACTACTGCCCTACTGTGGTCTGAAGCAAAGGACATGTTAGTATTCCCGATAACTTTTGTTATAGCAGGTACTGAGCTAAAGGCGAACAGGTTAACATGGAGAAACAACAACCAAAGTGGGCAGCTGGACATCCAAGGAGATACTTGGCCTTACAGCACCTTCCTGCATTAGTAAGAATAATCTTCACCCTCTGAAGCCCAGGTAAGCCAGTACCCAACTGCCCCAGCCCTCCCTAGATTCCCTGAAGGGTCTCTGCACACCCTGCTGCACGCTAACCCTCTATACCACTTTCCCAGCAGCCCTAGAACCTCTCACAACCCTGCAGTGGAAGTATTTGTTCTTCTCCACCTCCAGCTGGCATCAAACTGTACTCTTTTAATTGCAGGTGCAACTGTCAGCAGGAGGAACTCACGAAAGATGTCAGGGACCAACTCCCGTACAAAAATTTGACATCATTACAGCATGAAAGTCTGCAGAAAAAGGTACAGGAAAAAGCTGTCACAACGAGTGAACTTAAGGGCGAATACTGCACAGGAATTGGTTCAAACAGGAAATGAGAGCCGCAAGCCTGGAGACAACAAAGCAGCAGATCAGAGCAGGTAACAGAGGCAGCAGTGTCTGAGAAGAAATGTCAGGAAGGACAGACTGCCAGAGACAAGGGTGAGTACTTAATAATAAATCTTTTTGACTCCGGCACTGATTTTCTGAGGCAAACCGTGAGTTTTGAAGGTGAACATGACATAAATTACACTCTTGAAATGATTAAAAGTTTGAAGAAACAAGAAAATTAGGCAGAAGGCTGGGGACACATATTAATGTGGAAATTCTTCCATTGGCAAACTTTTAACAAAGGGAAAGTTGGGAGCTATAATTACACTTACAGAAAAAAAAAGAGTCATTATCAGAGTGAATGAAAGGATTTATGACGCAAACATGACACAAACTGAACACCCAAAACATGCGTATATGCAACTTACGGAGGCAGTTCATGGTTACAGTACATGTATGGGATCCGTTATTTGGAAACCTGTTATCCAGAGCTCTGAATTACGGGAAGGCCGTCTCCCATAGAATCCATTTTATCCATATAACCCACATTTTTGTAAACCACATATTTTCTCTCTGTAATAATAAAACAGTAGCTTGTACTTGTTCCAAACTAAGATACAACAAATCCTTATTGGAGGCAAAACCAGCCTATTGGGTTTATTTCATGTTTACATGCCCATCCGCTCTCCTGAAAGTACTGGGGAGCCCAAATCCAGGGCTGTTATTATGATAGTATTGAAGTGGTTAAAGAAAAGCTAGTTTCTGTGGGAAGGATAGTTGGACCATTTCAATAATATCTATACCCCCAGAATGAATACTTAACCAACAGTTTATATTATATTAATTGACCTTAAAGAATCTTCCCAAACCAGAATATATATATATGTGTGTGTGAGTGTGTTCCCTCGGTTTGTTTGTGTGTGCTTTGAATTGCATGACCCCAGGAGTTGGCCCTTAGCACATAAAATGGCAATTTTATGTTTAGGATCACCCAATGTCACATACAACTACAAATATATATTTTTACAAAAATGGCATATTTAGATGAAACAGGGTTTTACCTAAGAGCTCTTTTATGCAATATATTTTATATAGACCTTCATTGATCGGAGGGTATAGTTTTCCTTTAATAAACCCACAATAGATGGACTGGTTATCTTCTCTAAAGGGGAAATGCTTATGAAAGAAAAAGGAATTTAGGCTCATTCAGCACCTGTCATACCCCAAAAGGTTTAGTGAATTGTGCAAGAGGGTGGTCTGCAAAGTTCAATTTCAATAATTTTATTATGCCTTAGAGATAGTGAAGGAACAGACAAGACAAAGGCTGATGCCACACAAGGCTGATCTCTATTTGCTGAAAATGCAGGCCAAGAATGAGCCCCTCCTTGCCTGAACCATTGCGTTTGCCCAGGTGCAGGCACACGCAGGCCCGGAATGACAATCTGTGGGTTCTGGCAAATGCCAGAGGGGCTGCTATAAGGTCCCATAGAAAGTCACTATTTAGTGGGCTGGTGGGGGCTTGTTTGTGGGCTGATTGGACCTGTGTACCTGAAATGCCAGGGCCTATTTTGACTTTCAGTCCAGGCCTGGGCACACGTGCCGTATTTTATCGCCAAAGAGCGAGAGGTGTAGGCAAGAAGGAATAGGCCCGGATTTGCAGCAAGACCACAAAGGCCTAGGGCAGCAGGGGCGGAACGGGCTTTCCTAGGGGTGCCAGAAATAGAAGTCCAGCGCTGAGGAGGAAGGTTGATGCTGATGCAGGTTGAGATTCAGCCACATGTAGGACTGCCACCTTTCAAAAAAGGTGGGGGCAGGAAGAAAGGGGGTGTGCCTTGACGTCAAAGGTGGCATGCAGTGATGTCAAAGGGGGTGGAGCCACGACGTGCGATTGGCCAGACGCCAGAAAAAGTACGTTTTGGACAGATTGGGGGCGGTCTAAGGGCTTTTGATAGGGTATTACACATTTACCGGCAGCTACATTGCTCGTAAATTTGTAATACCGGCCCCGGCCTTGCCGATAAAATACTGGCCAGGTGGCAACCCAAGCTCTATGTGGCATTAGCAATAGAGCGAGAAATGGCTACATTTGATATAGAGTCAGCTTATTGTTGTATCTTTACATCCAGGAATCTTCAGCTTTTTATGTTGCTTCTTGATAATTGTGGATAGGTGTCTGACCATGGTTTGCACAATATCCTGTACATTTTTGTAACACATTTTTACATTGGTGCTTATCAATCAAAACTGGTCCTCACGGTATCTCCCATTATCTTGATGATTTCCTTGGGCAGACCAACAAGGAACATTGATATGCAAGAGTTATTAGCAAGCCTAGACTCCCTGCTAATGAAATTTGGGGTACCAGTTACTAAGGAAAAAGCAGTGGAACCCTACACAAAATTATCCTTTTTAGGGAGAGACTCCGACTTTCACTCAACTGACTCCCGCACTGTTAGGGACTCAACTTTACTTTAAAGGGGACCTGTCACCCAGACATCAAAACCCGTATAGTAAAATTCCTTTTTCCATTAAACATCAAACCCCGAATTGTTTTGTTATTGAATCATCCAAATCTGTTATAAACTAGTTTAAAAGTCTCAGCTGTCAATCATATATTGCTTGTTCCTCCTGTATGCCTTAGGCATAGGGGCGGGGCAGGCAATTACTTTCACTTTCCATTCAGCCCTTCTGAGATGCCACTGCTCTCCTCACACAATCCCATTAACCATCTATTTGTTTAGCCAGTGCATGTAAAGGGGTATCAGGTACCCAATTCTGTTACATAAACAAAATTTTTACAAAAACGAAAATGTAAAGGAAGACTTAATGGCAACTGAATCCTTAAACAAGGAACCCATAGGCCCTGGAATGTGGGCCAAGGCACAAATATGTTATTTTATGAGCATAGTACACGCAATAATAACTGTTCAGGCAAATAATTATTAGGGCTTCCAACATAGCAGGTATTGAAAATATGCTTGCAGATTTAAAAAAAAAACAATTTTTTATATGAGGCTTCTGTTCTTCTTCAGGCCTTAAGAAGGTTTCAGTGTTTAAAATGGAAGCTTATGAGGCCTATAGTTCTTGTGAGTTATATTGTATGTTTTGTTTTGTAATGACCTTACCAAGTGTAGAGAACCATGCCCCCAGTCCAGCAAAAAAAAAAATCTATATTTGGTGGGTTGTACAGCGTGTTATTTATTAGAGACATGTGACATTCTGTTTTTTTATTCTCAGTATTAAAACCCCTGAATATTTTCTGTTGTAGCTGAGTCTGTGGTTAAACCGCGGGCTTGCACTACATTTCTACTTCCTCTTCAAGTGCAAGACATTGTCTGTAGTTTATTATCAGTTGTATTTGTTTCTATGCCTGGAATATGTTCCTGATGACCGGTATAGTGAGGCCATTTAGGGGTTGGATAGACATTGGGAATTCGTACTTGGATGCTGCCATATAGGGCTGGACTGGGAGTCAAATAAGACCCTGGCATTCAAGGTTTACAGAGGCCCAAATAGTCTTCCACCAGCCCACTAAATAGTGACTGCCTATGGGACTTACAGCAGCCCCTCTGGCATTTGCCAGAACCCACAGATTGCCAGTCTGGGCCTGCTGCCAAAATCCTCTAGGGATTCAGGGATATGTAATTCAGTAACATCTGGGGGGGTTTCTAGGTTATGTAGATGTCGTGCAGCAGGGAAACACCCAAAAATGGTAAAAAAAAAAACTAGACGCCCAGCTAGTCTAATCAAAGTTTATATTATAGATTCATTTAGATTAAGAAATGCTGTTCTACCATGTTCTTCGTGATTGATGGTATCAGGACTTATTAATAGTGAGTGAGCTTTAGTGTTGGCTCATGATACCACCACAAACCCAAGGGTTTATCAGTTTTAGGCCTTGTTGCTCCAGCAGATTGGGAGAAAGTAGATCTCAGGACTAGCTGGATTTTGAACATTCGGCCATACCGCCCAACATTTTGGAACTAGAAAGAGAGGGACAAAAAGATTTGCTTTGAAATGTTTAGTCACGCCCATTTTTGTGGCCATGCCCCCAATGACCATGTTCATTTTACAAAATTTGGCAGGTTATGAAAGTTTGTTTTTTATACGTTATTACAGTATTGCTAATGAAGGGGAATTGCCCTTTAATCTGCAAGTCACAGTTTCTCCAAGAGTCACATATTCTCCAAGAGACCTGCTTATCTTAAATGGTTACAATAGTTTCTTTTGTTACATATGTATCTAAGTGCAGGTGCCACATATTCTGGGTTCTCTGCCAAAAGCCAATTAAGTTAGAAACTTTGTATATTTTCTGGCTGCTCAGTACAGGAGATCAAAGAGAAAGTCGGGACATTTCAGTAACAATCTGCAGAGTTGAGCTGTCAAAATTGATCCCAAAAAAGCGGGACAGTATGCACTGGTCTGCTTGCTGAACTTCACCTGCGCTAATCATCTGAACCACTGAGTTAGCTTGGTTAGTTATCCTCATGGACCTCTCTGCTACTTTCCTTCCCTGCCTTCCTTGTTAACAATTAAAAAATGAAGGGCTCTCCAGCCTGCAACTCCATGTATTCCTTGCCTTGTTTTCTGTTGTTCCTGGTCCCTGAGTCCTGCCTTGTTTCCTGAGCACTTGTCTCAGTTCCCTGCCTGTTTGATGTTGATCTCCCGATACTGACCTCAGTCTGCTTTTTGGACATCGCCTCTGACTTCAGCCTGTCCTGATATCAGTTTATTTATTTGGACCTTCAATGCTAGCTGTTGGCCGTTTAATTGGATTCTGCTTCTGTCTGCCAGTTACCACAGTAATATTCTGTATATTCATTATGGGTTTTCACATTCTTTTCATTAAACCTCACTACAGTAACTTAACTAGAG
>CM044443.1:119986752-119997370 GCA_024363595.1 Xenopus borealis | reverse complement strand
GGGGCTCTGAGGGGTTGCGGGCCCTGGCCCAATCGCACCCCCTGCTCCCCTGGTAGTTACACCACTGCCTCACTTTCACCTTTTCATGGTTTCCAGACTCTGTTCTGCTATTTACAGGAAAACACCAGGTTACCCAGCATACAGGTTCCCTTCTTTATGTCGGGACATAAGAGTGGGGGACTGAAGTTTGTGCTTGTCCTCACCCACCAAATCAGCTCCCTTCGATTCCTCATCTCTAGGCCTGTGCTTCTTTATACACTTGTACCTGGCCCACTGGTAAGTCCTGAGATGAGAGCAAATAGCCTACATTAGAGTCCTGCGCTTGTACATTGTTCAGAACTGTACCCGCAATCGGCAACCTGCATTCTTAGCCGCTTGGACCGACTACCTGACTGTGCTGTTATTGTAAACCGGAAGTGACATCATTGGAAGTAGGCATGATCAGAAATAAAAGAGGAAGTGCTGTCATTCTAAACCAGAAGTGACATCGGAAGTAGGGGGACAGTAAAACTGGCTATTGAGAAGACCCACGGCCCGATCCGCCACCCACAAGCCTGGAGAACCACCGACTCGTATCTATATCTGCTCCCAAAGCTTCTACCTGTGACCTGCAGGGCACCGCAGGTTTTTGCGTGGAACCCGTTGGTAACCGACCCGCTGCTGGACTGTAGCCTACATAGATGTAACCAGACACAGCAGAGGAAGAGGCTGAACCTGAATGGGGAAGAAAATAAATGTGGCTCAGGGCCTAGTGGCAGGAAGAGGAAAGTGTTTTCACTTCCTCGTGTTCAGCAGTGGTTGGGCCTGCAGTGAAGGCTTGGTGATATGTTTTCTTCTGCTTTGCTGTGTATTATAAATATTATCTGATAACTAAGGTTAATGAGCAGATTTAATGAGAGATTTTATTATGGTTATTATGCGTCTTGCTGTTAAAGGCATATGCTGCTATTTGGGTAGATTAGTCGCTTCTTCTTCTTGGGTCAACTAATCTCCCCGGACTGCCTTCCTGCCGGCTAGAATGTAAATCGCTTAAGGGATGGCACTTAGATTGCCTCACAAGTCTCCTTGTGAGGCAACTTCAGAAAACGAAGTGTTCCGAGTGCCATCCTGTCGGCCATTTTCATTATATCCGGTGGGAAGGCATTTAGGGGAGATTAGTTGCCCGAAGAAGAAGCGATTAGCCACTGGTAGACTAATCTCCCCCAGTAGCCTCTTGTATCCTCTGATTTTTCCATTCAGGCTACTGTTTGCTTGCTGGGGTCAATACCTTGTAACTGGCACTTAGATCTCTGATTGAGTAAAGGCTCCCATACACGGGCCAATAAAAGCTACTGACAGACCGAGTCGGCAGCTTATTTGCCCGTGTGCTGCCCTCCGACAGGTTTCCCAGATCTATAATTGGATGAAAGTCGGACAGATTTCGATCGGGCTGCATCTGTTTGTCCCATATTGCCTGAATTGTGATTCGAGCATTGGGCCCTAGGACCCATGATTGGGTCAGCCCGATATCGCCCACCTCAATATGGCCATATCGGGGAGAAATACGTTCATTTGGCGATATCATCAGTTTTACTAGAACCGCTGAGGAACATCTGTGGCCAAAGAATTTCGTAAGTTACCTAGAAAGAGTTCAGAGGGCACAGCCTCCATTGTGTCCCATTTTGCAAATAATCAAAATTAAACTCTTCTTACATCTGGTTCCCTAGGATGCTGAATGCTGGAACCTGCATAATATGTTTTGCAAACAGCGGAAGCCGATTAGCATATAAATATATTTTCTTGTTCATCGAGAATTGTAAGCGGCATTATTGGGTAATAATGTCAGAGGTTAAGGCTTCTATTAGTTTGCAGATTATTATGTAACTGGCAGATGGATCCCAATTTATTTCCTTAATTCCCACCCTGCTGCAAGAGCTGATTAAAGGTAATATTGGGGGGGGGGACAGATCTTACAGCTTCCCCCCATTGTGAGTGCCACACTCTCAGTCCTCCAGCTGCTGTGGATTTTTGTAATAAAAGTATCTTGGCTAGAGGTAAGGGACAGGGTGTTAGTGTCTATCCACTGCCACTGTGTGACTTGTGCAGGATGACGGATAAATAAATATAGTAACATAGTAAGTTAGGCTGAAAAAAGACACACATCCATCAAGTTCAACCTTTTAACTTTTTAACCTGCCTAACTGCTAGTTGATCCAGAGAAAGGCAAAAAAAGCCCCATTTGAAACGTCTCCAATTTGCCTCAGAGGGGAAAAATTCCTTCTTGACTCAGCTTGGGGTACTATGAGCTATCTTCCAATCAAGCAGGTCTGGACTGAGAATCAAAATGGGCCCTGGCATTTCAGGTACACATAGGCCGAATTAGCCCACACAGAAGCCTAAACAGCCCCCACCAGCCCACTAAATACTTATTTTCTATAGCACCTTATAGCAGCCCCTCTGGCATTTGCCAGAACCCACAGATTGCCAGTCCGTGCCTGCAATTAAGGGTAGATTTTTGTTAACGATATACTAAAGGGATTATGGGAGATGCAGTTCAATGACATCTGAAGAACTACAGGTTGAAGTTAGCTAGCATTAACCCGTTGCCTGCCAACAACATGCCTCGGCAAGCAAAGTGACAGCCTATCACATAGATTACTGGGTTTAAAGCTACACTATGAAGCACCATTTACCCAGCAAAATGCAAGTAAAGGGTTAAGCCACATTGTAAAGGCCACATTACCAATTTATTCAGAACTTGTACTTTTGCCTAACATTCTGCTATAATGTACATTGTGTGTGATCCAGCTGAAGCGTATTATAGCAAGCCACTGGTATGCCAGCCTCACACTGCTGCTTTTTATAGCTTTACATTCAAGGCCTATAAGCAGGACATATTTACCTTATAGGAACTCGAGGGCCTGTACCTAGGGCAGCAGCTTTAAGGGGGTGGCCCTTGGATGCCTATATGGTAGAGTCCTGTGCGGGTCCGTTTTTTGGGACCCGTACCCGCAACCCGGACCCGCGACCCGCATTCTTACCCGCTTGGACCGCGACCCGACCCGTACCCGCAACCCGGGATCCACAACCCGGACCCGCGACCCGCTGACCATCAAGAATCAGGAAGTACTGTCATTGTAAACCGGAAGTGACATCATCGGAAGTAGCCGTGATCAGAAAAAAAGGAGTAAAACAGGAAGTGCTTTCAATTCAAACCGGATGTGACATCATCAGAAGTAGAAATGCTGAGAAAAAGGAGTAAAAATCACTATAGCGAGGATCCGCGACCCAACCCTCAACCCGCCAACCTGCAGAACCACCGGCCCGCTTCTATACCCGCACCCAGAAATTCTACGAGTAACCCGCAGGGTACCGCCGGAATTTGCGGGTAACCCGCTGCAGGACTCTACTATATGGTATGGAGATGTGCGGGGTAGTCTAGCACTGTGACATCATACGCTTGCACAGCATGTTGTGACATCACAACCACTGATGTCATGCTTGGGAGCTTGCAGGTCCTAATCTAGGGCAGCACTAGACCTGAATACTCTACTGCCTATAGGTGTAACTCACCTTCCTCATTTTCCAAATCATGGGGCACAAGTGTGTACCTCTCAGTGCTCATCTCATGAGCATTTGCATCCTGGGGAAAAGCAAAGTCTGGATAAAAAAAACAGGGCCCGATGTGAGCTGTGCCTCCTGATGCTCCCTAATTTATACATCTGAATGGATATCTAGCGCTGCCATATGCAGGTACCACCCCCCCCCCCCCGTGTCATCACCCTACGAGATCTGCAAGCCAAAGAAAAAAAATGAAAAACAAAGTCCCTCCGTACTAACACTGCAACTTAAAAAACAGAACCCTGTACAACATCATTTACAAAAGGGATGATAAAGAAGAGAGAGAACAGTGGGATTTTTAAATCTTTATTTGCATCCGTTTATTTGTTTAGGTCATTTGCACCATAATAGGGTATGACAGAGAAATATGTTGTGCATTTTACACCGAACCTCTTCCAGCATCAGCAACACTGCTGAAAATGTCATTTGGCAAAATGTTTGGGGACAAAAAAAAAAATACAAATGATTTCCCGCATAATTTATTGCAGTTTATCCGTAGGGTTTGGATTTTATCTCATACACACAAATTCAGATCCCACCATTCTGAACTGCACGCCCACCTGCAACTCTCAATTATAGTTGTACTTTACAGTAGGGATGTACCAAATCCAGCATTCGGTTTGGAATCTTAAATATTCGTCCAAACTAAACCTGAACCCTTAAAAGTCATGTAAAGCTCTTGAAAACTGAATGTGCCAAGGTTTTGTTCATCATTTATCATTTGAATATTCAAATTATGGTTTGTTTCTACAGCATATTTTGGATTGGCGCCAATTTTAACCAGCCAAATCCAATAATGATGGATTCAGTGCGTTCCCATGTTACAGTAAATTGTATGGGCCCTGCAGCTTTTTACCAAGAGAGTTTGAGCATAATATCCCCTCTGTTGAACTGTCCCTGCAGATATTCATATTTGGCACTTTAAGATATAATCATTTTTGGATTGGGGAACGTGACCCCCATTTGACGCTGCTGTTTAATATTTGAGGAATCTTCTAGTATATGTTGCAGCTTCTAAGCTTTCCCATTTATACTGCAGACTCTTTTGGGGAACGTCGCTGCAGGGCCCCGCTTTGATTTAATTGATTTATGAAAAAGGGGAAAATGACTATGAAAATATACAGTACCTCTTCCTGGTTTCTATTATTCTTACCGATGACATTTACAAGAAAGCAAACCTGCTGTAAAAACGACTCCACCCAAACCTAATTAAGCTCAAATAACCTTCTTTGTATAAACTTCGCTTTCAGGTCAGTTTTACATCTGTTTCAACTTGCTACGGACTGTTTATATAGTCGGGTAAATCTTTAATCAATACATCTTTACTCTGCATCATAGTCCATAAACGGAAAAAAAAAAAAATGGATTGAGCTTGTAAGAAATGCACAGTAAAACCCTCTTTAACACAAAGCAACCCTTTAAACTTGGGTTGAAATCAATATTCCGGTCTATAGCAAAGCATGGAGAAGATATAAGGTGAAGGGGTTTTACGCTATGTATGAGATCGATACTAATGGCATTTGGGTTTGTATCATGAGCTTATTCGGGTCAACTTTCAGGCTATACTTCATGGAAGTCGTTACAATGCTCTCCCAATTAGACAAGAAAATCCAGCCACATTTAGGAGTATTTCAATTACAATTTGCATATTTTTATTTCTCAGTCGATATTTATATAAAACGTACCCGTGCTGTGTGTGTGTGACTTGTGAACACCCAGCTGTTTTTTTACCTGAGCCACCAAACAAAAAAAAAGAAAGGAAACCTGTGCACAGAACGAAAGATAGAAAACCTTTTCTGTCAAGATCACCTGTTTTTAGGAAGGTCCTTCTCATTGAATGAATGACATTGCCCCCACCTTCATGCAGAATAGTAACAGTTCATGGGAGACTCTTTTGTTGCATTGGTTGCTTAATCCACGTAGTCCCTTTTTTATCTTGAGCGCGAAATGCTTCCTAATGGATGGAAGTGCAAGTTGATAGTCAGTAGAACCCATCTAATTGAGATTTCAGTTCTTCAAATAGAAGATCATGTCAGTAATATTTCCTCGAGGGAATCGGGAACTCCAAGCATGCCAAGCTCATGGGACATATTAGGAACAGATAACATTGTGTCCACAAGGGTAGGAGACTCTTCATCGCAAATGCAGTTCAGCGCAACTTCATTCTCGTAACAAAAAGAACTGCGACCCACCAGTGAATATTTCCTTTCTGAAAGTTCTTTCGCACTGCAGGTGGGCATGCTGGGTACTTCATACGTGCTGTTAAAGTGAAGGTAATCCACCTCGTAATAATTGCGTTTCTCAAAGAGTACTGGCTCGAAGCGACTGCCCCACAAGATCTCAGAGGGAAGATAAGAGCTTCGACATTGTGTGGTCATGGCTGTGGCCTCCACCATGCCTTCAAGGATTACAACCAACTCAAAGTTAGCCGCCTCCAATTCTTCCTTGCCAATCTCATATAGAGGGGATTCTTCATCAATCTCATGAACAATGGTTACTGGAGACACCAGGAAGATTCTGTCTGTGCCGCTGTCAAATCCAACATTGATATCACTGTTATCCAGAGGGAGGTACTCGCCTTCAGGGGTGACACGGGGCTGGTTAAAAAAATAAGAATGCAGGTCAATACCACAATGTTTGATTAGAAAAACAATGCATCTATACATATATTCTATAAGTATAAGTTCTGAAGGTGGCTTTTCATTTTGTTGTGTCCAAAGAACTGCCCCCCTGTGCATTTTAGATCAATAACTATCGTACAGATCAGTAGGCAAAAACATTCTGTTTATCTAAATCAACTTCAGTGGCTTATTCTTAATCCCTAAGCAGTTAATGTTGTAATGTAAAACATGGCTCCAAAATGAATATCTAAGAAGTTGAAAGAAGGGCGTACATCTGCTGGACTAGCTGCGCCTGCACATGTTCCAATTCAGCAGCAAATTGGATCCAGCTTAAACCAAAGAAGGGACAAAATCATGAGGCTTTGTGATGTGATTTGTTTGAATCCACTTAAAAAGAAAAGATTTGTACCATTGCGGTGCACATGGCAGCCAGTGTGTCTCTGAAATTAGATGCAGATTGTATCAAGTGTGTATTTTTATTTATATAGCATATATAGAACAGATGCGGATAATACAATAATAATGACAAAAGTCTCACAATTTGTTCACAATAAAAAAAACCTTTGCCTTTAAGGCTAAGGGCAGACGGGGAGATTCGGGGGCGATCCGTCGCCTGGCGACTTCTCGCCGCAATGGATCGCCCCCGAATCTCCCCAAATAGCTTGGAGCGATTTTAAAAATCGCGCCGCTCCGTGTGAACACGCGCCGGCGTTTTTAAGCTATGCCGGTGCGCAGCGGTGCCTAGATATTCGGGGAGATTCGGGGGCGATCCGTCGCGGCGAGAAGTCGCCAGTCGACGGATCGCCCCCGAATCTCCCCGTCTGGACTAAGCCTAATAATCATGGTCTGTTAAGTGCTTAGCTTTCTCTTCAGGATAGATAGATTGATAGACAGACAGACAGACAGATAGATAATAGATAGATAGATAGATAGATAGATAGATAGATAGATAGATAGATAGATGGATAGATAGATAGATAGATAGATAGATAGATAGATAGATGATAGAAAGCTACAGAGATAAAATATATATATATAGAGATATAATAAATAGAGAGAGACATAAGAGAGAGAGATGTTAGATGTATAGATGATAGATAGATAAATAATAGCTAGAAAGATGATGATAGATAGAGAGATATATATTAGATAGCCATATGATAGATAGATAGATAGATAGATAGATAGATAGATAGATAGATAGATAGATAGATAGATAGATAGATCGTAGATATACAGATATATGATAGATAGCTAGAGGGATATATAATAGATAGAGATAATAGAGAGAGAGAAGGAGATGATAGATAGACAGAGAGATAGATAGACAGACAGACAGACAGATAGATAGATAGATAGATAGATAGATAGATAGATAGATAGATAGATAGCGAAAAGGAGATATATAGATGATCGATAGATAGAGATGATTGATAGATAAATAGATAGATGTATAGATATATAAAAGAGAGAGTGGGAGATAGATAGATAAATAGATGGATTGTTAATATAGAGTTATGTTTTTATCTTTAATTATATTTGGCTTTTACAGCTGTTAGTCTTGTCCTCAATAATCATTTTAGTGGTGATACATAATTAATATAGTTTTTAGTATTATTAGTATTAACATGTATTTCTATAGCTTTCAAGAGTAATTAGAAGAGCAAAGCAGTATTCTCTGCAACGACAAGCTGGCCTTTATTTTGCCCCACAGCCATTGGTCCTGACCTGCCTAGAGGAGCAAGCCCCCCACTGTTCTATGGCAAAACTACATGGATTGCCTGCTTGAGCCTAATCCTACATGACTTTTGTCTCAGGCTGCACTGCTGGCCCCTATGTGGCTGCAAATACATAGCCAGAATGGTTGTGTCTAGTGATGAGCGAATTTATTTGCCTGCGGCAAATTCACAGTGAATTCCCGCGATTCGCCACTGGCAAATAAATTCGCGAAACGCTAGAAAAATTTGGCCTGGAATGAAAATTTGGCCTGGGCAAAAATTCTCGTTTTGAATGCCGGTAATGGGCGCTGGTGTCCAAAAATGGAAGGCTGCGTCCAAAACAAAACGACGAATTTTCACGAATTTTTCGCAGTTCTAGTAGAAATTTGCGAAATTTCAGCAAGGCGAAATGCCCCAGATTCGCCCATCACTAGTTGCTAGCTGATACCTGCTTGTTTATGTTTGGCCTCATAGTGGGATACAGAAGACAGTATTGGTGACTAGCCCCTACATCGGGGAATGTAATTAAAGTTGCAAAGAGAAAAATATTGCGCACCAAGACGATTAAAAATACACATCTCGCAATGTAATAATGTTCATTATTGAGAATTGTAATTGTGCACTCTTCAAGGAATTGTTCAGTATAAAAGTAAAAACTTGATAAATAGGCTGTGAAAAATAAAACATATTTTCAATATAGTTAGTTAGGCAAAAATGTAATGTATAAAGGCTGGAGTGACTGCAAGTCTAACAGAACAGAACAGAACACTACTTACTTTTCAGCTCTCTTGGTTTACACTGACTGGTTACCCTGGTTACCAGGCAGTAACCAATCAGTGATTTGAGGGAGGGCCACATTGGTCAAAACTGTTGCTTTTGAATCTGAGCTGAATGCTGAGGATCAATTGCAATTTAACTCACTGAACAGTTATGTCCCATGTGGCCCCCCTTCAAGTCGCTGACTAACTCAGATTTAGGGAGCTGAAAAGCAGGAAGTTGGATTCTGGCTATTATATAAGACATCCAGTCACTCCAGCCTTTATAGTTTGCATTTTTCTCTGACTAACTATATTGGTAACATTTTTTATTTTGCACAGCCTATCTATTTACTCAGTTTTTAATTTTACCCTGAACTGTTCCTTTAAGAAGTTCTTGAAGGTGTTGTAATCTTTTGGGGCAAACATAACGACTTTTTCAGTAAGAAGTTTTATTACATTGACAGCGCATTAGCGCAACCTCGAAAATTCCCAAACGGCCTTCCACTGGCGGAAGTGGTCGCTAAACAGTTTCCGGGTTCGCAAAATTTATATTACATTCGCGCAAAGCAAAATTTGTTGGCGCAAAGGTTTAACTTTTCGCATTTGTATAGTGGGTGCTACAATAACATCATGAGCCACAGCCTTGTCTATATATCTAGTATTACAGGTATGGGATCCGTTATCTGAAAATCTGTTATCCAAAAAGCTCTGAATTTCCGGAAGGCCATCTCCAACAGACTTGTAAATAATTCACATTTTAAGAATTATTTCCTATTTGGTAATAATAAAACAATACAAGATATAATCAATCCTTATTGGAGGCAAAACCATCCTATTGAGTTTATATAGATGATTTTTTGCAGACTGCAGACTTGAAGTATGTTGATTCAAATTACGGAAACAAATCTGGAAAACCCAGAGCATTTGGAATATTAGGTCCCATACATGTACAGCATAGTTTTCAAAAACAAGAACTCTACACCATGTTTTGATTATGGTGGGAGAGAGTATCCAGAATGCTCAGAACCTGGGGTTTTCCAGATAATGGATCTTTCCATAATGTTGATCTTCAAACTAGGAAATCATGAAAACATTAAATAAACCCAATAGGCTGGTTTTGCTCCCAATAAGGATTAATTATATCGTAGTTGGGATCAAATACAAGCTACTGTTTTATACTGAGAAAAAGGAAATAATTTTTTTTAAAAATGTGGATTTTTTTAGTTAAAATGCAGTCAATGGGAGATGGCCTTTCCGTAATTCAGAGCTTTCCGGATAACAGGTTTCTGGATAATGGATCCTATACCAGTACTATTCCAATTATAGCATTCATTAAAAGCAAAGTGAAAGGTTCTATAGAAATTTCTCTTGCAAAAAATCATTTTCTCTCATTATATTTGCAATTATTCATATGAAGAGAAAATGTGGATTTTTTTTTTTTTTAGTTAAAACGGAGAAATGGGGTCTCCCCCATAGGGCTTTCCGTAATTCTGGGATTTCTGGATAATGGGTTTCCAGATAATGTATCCAAAACCTGCACCTTTAAATGTATAATCCTATTGAAAAAAACTACATTTTGAGGGTGAAAGGATGGAGTTTACAAATAAACCTATGTATCTACATATACAAGAAAACAAATGATTCCACCAAACCCATAGCGTTAACTAAATATCTGAGCTTATTAGGTATCATTTGCATTAGAGCTTCCCCAAATTCTTGCATTTTAAAGGACCAGTAAAAGTAACTTTTTTAAATAAAAATTAGTTTCTTTTTAACTAAATTAAAATACCATCACAGTTTAAACCTTAATTTTTCTCTGCACGCGCTCCTCTACTCAAACGGCGATATGGTGACGATCCATCGTGCAGCTCTCAATTGCTCCTCCCTGGCTATCTCCTATAGAAAGCAGGGAGGAGAAATC
>CM044443.1:119909750-119924458 GCA_024363595.1 Xenopus borealis | reverse complement strand
AGTTGCTAATATTCCAGAGATGCTGCTGAGAAATGTATCAACTAAATGTTGCAAAATTGTTGCCAGACTCAAACACCAGAACATTCAAGATTTTGGAAACACAGTAAAAAATAAATAATGGAAAGTAATTGAAAAAATTACAATCTGAAAATAGCTGAACGGAAAAAGTGTTTAGAAGGTGAACAACTCCTTTAAGTCAACATTTGAAGAGGTCACGAGAGGACTGGGGTCAGATGGTGGACCTTCCACCCTACGTACAAAAGGTGATGCGTTTATGTCAATATGCAGACTTTTGATTTTGAATTGATTTTGGACACCCCACAATTTTTTGATAGCGCTTACCCTAACGTAACATGCAGCTCTGTGGATTAGTGCTAAGCAAATCTATCCCGTTTTGCGTCGCCAAAAAATTTGCGAAATTCACAAACCGGCGAAAAATTCCCGAAACAAGTCACGTCTCGCTTTTTTGCCGAGTTGCATCATTTTCATTGCGTTTCGTAATTTTCTGTGCTCGTCGCTAAATTTTCGGCACACGTTGCACCATTTTCGACAGGCGTCGAGTTTTTTGACGTGTGTCTTGGTTTTTTTTTACACCAGCGAAATTTACTGGCAAACTTAGTCTCCTGCGGAGTCTCCTGCCAGTCCATAATACTCTTGGCTCTTCTGTGGCTGATAGAGCTTAAACTAAGCACCAGCTATTCAACCTCTTTGAGAACCTCATAGATCTTTTGAGAGTTTTTCAGATGTTCCATAAACACGCTGGTGATTAGTGCAGAAATGAATACGAAATGGCTGGAATCCTTTTAATCTGTTCTTTATTGAAAAACTACCTTCTGCCTCTTGACCAATGCAAGAACCCCGGCAAGAAGCTTAACCGCAAATGTAACTGTATATATTGTGGCTGCTCGCAAAGGGCATATTTATAACTTGGGCTGCCTTGGGCCATTACAAAAAAATGGTGCCCCACTAGCCTCTGGGAGATATGGCATTCAAAATATTTCCTCCAC
Source organism: Xenopus borealis (assembly GCA_024363595.1). Lineage (NCBI taxonomy): Eukaryota > Metazoa > Chordata > Amphibia > Anura > Pipidae > Xenopus > Xenopus borealis. The sequence continues at coordinate 119,923,451 of CM044443.1, read as the reverse complement.
ATATTCTGGCTCCACAGATGTCTCCCATTCGAGCCCTGAATAATGAAGTCCCTGTTAAGTCTGCTGCTCTAGGCCGGGGGCCTCTTTTTTGCGTATGTTGTAAATACACCCATGACTGCTCGTTGATATTATGGGAAAGGAAGGGATCGTATACATCTAATTATTCAATGGCATACAAGAAGGCCACAGATCAATCAACTTGAAGTTACACTCATATTTTATAGTTGTGAAATCCAGTATTGAAAACCTTTATTACAATGTATTTTTTTGTTTGTGCAGCAGTTTTATGTGCACTTATTTGTATATCAGTATCAGCTCCATCACTTTATGCATCAGAAATCTGCTTGGTCCTCTGGTTCTAGTAGTACCAGCAGGATATTAGGGGTCCTATATTATTGTACTATGATATATTGCTAATCAGAGCAGTTGGATCCATCCTGATGATGCCCTGGAGCTTAATTTAGGTAGAATTGCAGGAATGTGTTGGTTCCTGCCTAGTTGTTACTCTCCCCGAGTGCCTGTTTCAAGTAATACTGACATTCTTCAAAGAAAAAAAAAACTGCTTTAGACAGAGACAGTCGGAACAGTGATGGACTGGGGGGGGTCTGGGGCCTACTGGAGCTGCCCCATTAGGGGCCTGCACACAGACACCCCCCCATGGGCCCCCACCATCAGGACAATTTGCAATGGGTCTTTGTTTTCATTTATTTTTTAAATTATTTTGCAATGATAATAACACAAAATTCAGTGACCCCCCCCCCCCCCTCCCATTTGAAAAGGCAGAACAGGATGGACAATAATTCAAAAACTATGGAAAATAAAAAAAAAAACTATTTTTACGTTGCCGGGAATAGGCAATGCTATAACATATGAAAAGTTAACTTCAAGGAGGTTATTTATTAAAGTCCGAATATCAAAAACTCGAAAAATGTGAGGCTTTTTTTTTGCTATAAAATCCGAATTTTTAGTGGAAGAAAAAAACTTGATTTTTTTTTTTTGGAGATTTATTATACACCGAAGATGAAAAAAGTCAGAATCTGAAAATCTGGCATCTCCGACCCCCCCCCCCCCCGGGTTGTATTTCACTTATGGATGCACCGAATCCACTATTTGGGATTCGGCTGAATCCTTCATGTAAGATTCGGCCGAATGTGAATCTTAATCTGCATATGCAAAATAGTGACAGGAAGGTAAAAAGTGGGAAAACCATTTATTTACTTCCTTGTTTTATGACCTACGCCCCTACTTTATCTATGGATTCAGTTCGACCAGGCACAAGGATTTGCCTGAATCCGAATTCTGCTGGAAAAGGCAGAATCCTGCTCGAATCCCAAACCGAATCCTGGAATTGCTGCATCCCTAATATAAGTCAATGGGAGAGGTCCCTATCCTATTTTGAGGTTTCTGTGGTCTGCGCTAGAAAATATGACTATTTCTGACTTTTCAAACAAAAATCCCCCAAAAAAATGTCTGCTTTATTTTTTCGGGTTTTTCCCCCGATCTGATTAAAGTGTGCTTTTTTAATAACAAATAATGTCAAATAGTGGATTCTAGTTTGCACTGACATTTTAAAATAAAATTATAAGAAAAATTCGATTTTTTGGGAAATAGGGCTCTTAGCCCCCATATGTAATATAAGGCACTAAGGAGCAGTAATCCATAGCAACCAATAAGATATTTGCATTTAAACAGGTGACCAGTAAATGCTACCTGCTGATTGGTTGCTATGGGTTACTGCCCCTGGGCAAACTTAGTGCATTTTATTACATAAACCCCTTAGTATGTTACAAAATGGCTAATTAAAAGCAACTTTTTAATTAATTAAATTTTTTAACTTTTTTTCTTTTTTATGGATTCTACATAATCTTCTTACTTTTTTTTTTTATTATTCATCTATTCAGGTCTTCTTTTGTTCATTTTCCAGTCTCTCATTCAAACCGATGCATAGTTGCTAGGGTAGGTAATATGGACCCTAGCAACCAGACTGCTGAAACTGCAAAGTGGAGAGCTGCTGAATAGTGATGGGCGAATTTATTTGCCAGGAGCGAATTCGCGGCGAACTCCCGAGATTCGCCGCTGGAGAATAAATTTGCGAAACGCAAATTCGCCTGGCGAAAATTTGCTGAAAAAAAACGAGTCGCGTGTCGTTTTTGACGAGACTGAAATGACGTGGCGCCCATCGAAAACTACGCGGCGCCCTGCGAAAATGACGCGTGTCAAAAACATGCCGCGATTCGTTTCACGAATTTTTCGCCAATTCTTGAATTTCATTGGAAATTCGTGAATTTTTCGGCGAAACGAAACAGGGTAGATTCTCCCATCGCTACTGCTGAATAAAAAGCGAAATAACTCAAAAACCATAAATAATAAGAAATAAAAACCGATTGCAAATTGTCTCATAATATCACTCTCTATATCATAATAAAAATTAATTTAAAGGTGAACAACCTCTTTCAGCAACTCATCCCAGTTTTACTGTGAAGCAGAATTGAGTAAAATGCACAAATATACAAATGATGATGATGATGATGATGATGAAGACAACAATCCTGCAGCAGGATCCTGAGAAATAGGGTGACCTTTAATGCACCCCAAATCCCCGGCTTATTTGCGAGCGTCAGAAACACGCTAACAAGGTGCTGATCTCACGGAACAACAACGGCTATAAGACGCGAAAACCTTTTTAAATAAATCCGTCTTGATGTCTTTCTAGAACATTCTTCAGCCTCACACAGACCACTTGTGTATTATTCTGCAGGACGGGGCAGAAAATGAATTAAACATTGTGGCAAGATTAAACAGTCGACTGTATGAAAATAAATAGATTTATCAGAGCCGACTGGTTTCCTTTCCAAGGCGCATTGTGTTGAGCTTGTGCTTGTGAGGTCTGTATTAAATTGTGTGTTGATGCAGGACTCTAACGTTTGCATGGATCTCCAAGTAACACAAGCCCTGCCAGGGAAGATAGCGGGATTTTGTTATTTCTCTGAGACTTGTCAGGAATTATTATGTTTAGTCAACCTGGTGAATATTACTACATACATTCACATAGAAAAGAACTTTACCATTTGGGGTAAAAGCTACTAGCCAGGGCCTGCTTATACTGATGATGGGGCCTGTGTCATTACAAACTTTGCTTTATTTACATTAAATAGTATTTAATGTAAATAATGCAAAGTTTACCTGCTATCCCACAGTCACACTCCCTTCCCAGAGACTATTATCCACTGTTACTATAGGCACCATCTCTCCCTACTATACCTGCTATCCCACAGTCACACTCCCTTCCCAGAGACTATTATCCACTGTTACTATAGGCACCATCTCTCCCTACTATACCTGCTATCCCACAGTCACACTCCCTTCCCAGAGACTATTATCCCACTGTTACTATAGGCACCATCTCTCCCTACTATACCTGCTATCCCACAGCCACATAGTTTAGGTTTCCACTGGTTTCCCTTTTGCTCATTGCAAGCATACATTTAAAATACAATCCAGACTGTTATATACATATATCATATGTTATATGATGTATCACAGAAAAATTGATCAGGGACCAGAGTGACAAAGAGTTTAGTGCTACCCTGAACATAAGGATATTGTATGTATATAGGGTACTGCAATAAACAAGCTACTGATTAATTAAAGAGAAAGCATTTAGGAAAATAAGAGATGGAAAAAGGATTACAGGAAGGGATTAAGAATAATGGTAGATGAGAAGCTTGGTAACATCTGCTTCCTGAGCTAATTAAATCATTGCGTGTGTTTTAAATACATCCAAGGAAGCAAACATTTTTATGCAAATCCATGGTTACGCCACAGCTTAAATACACGGTAGAAATTTCCTAGGCAATTGTGTTTAGTACAGGGGATACCTACGCTGCGGTGATTCTGGGTCTGCTGAAGCCTCTCTCAACTCTCTGCATTTCTATCTCTTGCTTTAGAGTGGGCAGTGTCAGACTGGGGTGTCAAGGACCCACTGGGGCTTAGCTGTGGGTGCCACCTTAGCTGTGGGTGCCACTTACCTTACTCTATATTCAACTCCATGCTCAGGTAGGGTTGTCACCTTTTCTGGAAAACAATATTGGCCTTCCTATATTCTTGCTGTATTTTTCCTATTAATAACATTGGCATCAAGCATCATTTATACTGGCCAGACTGGTAAAATATTGGCCAGGTGGAATCCCTATGCGCAGGGCCGGATTTTTAATTCCAGCGCCCCCTAGGACAGCTACGACATTTAGCTCCGCCTCCCCTGGTGCCCAAGCTTGCACTTCCCCTTAAGGAACTGCAGGAAATTTGCTGTGCACGCAGTCCTCAGTGCATTGTCAGATGACGCGGCTGGGCGCATTCTGCCCCTGAAATCATGCCACCCTGGGCACAGGCTTTTGTGGATAAAGGCATTAGGCTCCACCCCTAATTGTGTCCTTCCATGGCTCCCAGAGAAATAAGCACAACTGCATGTTCTTTGCTTGCTCTGTTGGTAAGAGGATCATAACATTCATTTTATTTATATTAAGGGCAGAGACACACGGTCAGATTCGGGGAGGTCAGTGGCCCGGCGACAAATCTCCGGTTCTTCGGGGGCAACTAATCTCCCCAAACTGCTTTCCCCTGCCTTGCCACCAGCTAGTTAAGGTGGCCACAGACAGGGAGATCCGCTCATTTGGGGATATCGCCAAATGAGTGGATCTCTCCCTGATATGCCCTATTTTTTTTTCTGCCCATAGGTGCCCTTTAAGTCGCTGGCAGGATGGCACTTAGAGCGCTTCGTTTTCCGAAGTCGCCTGAAGCTGCCTCACAAGGAAACATCTGAAATTGAAGTGCTCCGAGTGCCATCCCTCAGGCGATTTACATTTTACCCAGAGGGAAGGCATTTCGGGGAGATTAGTCGCCCGAAGAAGAGGAGAGAGTAATCTCCTATAATCTGACCTGTGTGTTGCTGCCCTAAAGAACCAAATAAATACTTTATAGTTTTGTGAGCAGGTAGTTAGTTAACACTGTGTTTATAGTATCAACTCTGGTCTGCATGCACCTTGGGAAATCAGAGGGAAAATATCAGCTAACCTCAGTCACAGGCATGTGAAGTTTAATTTGTTCTGCCCAGCAGTAGTTATATGGCCCCATTAACTGTGCAGAACAACAATACCCAAGGAAATGGGACAAACACAAGTAATAGCAACAAGTAAATTACAATGGAAGATACTGGAAGATGGGTCTTGATTACTCCTAAACTGTCAATTTCCCAGCTGCCCCCATCAAGTGACTTGTGCTCTGATAAACTTCAATCACTCTTTACTGCTGTACTGCAAGTTGGAGTGATATCACCCCCCAGAGGCAGCTGGGAAATTGACAAAATGTCTAGCCCCATGTCAGATTTCAAAATGAAATATAAAAAAATCTGTTTTCTCTTTTGAGAAATGGATTTCAGTGCCGAAGTCTACTGGAGCAGCACTATTAACTGATGCATTTAAAAAAAAAATGACAGTTTCCCTTTAAGAAGGTCCCTTTCCTGCCAGTGTTATCACCTACAATAATAAAAATGATTAGGGTAGGGGCAGATGAGCAGATTCAGGGAGATTTAGTCGCCAGGCGACTTATCGCCTCTTACGCTCAGCGACAATCTCTGCCTTCTTCCTGGCTTCCGTGCGGTTCAATGAGGAATCGCCTGTGATAATTCACTTGCGGAACTTTGCGAAAATTGAAGCGTCGGGAGTGAATTAGCACAGGAGATTCCTCATTTAAGGCAGGAAGAAGGCAGGAGATTGTGCCCCAGGCAGCATCATGGGAGATGTAGTCTTTCTCTGCAAGCCACTAGTAACATACAACACCAGCATGTTGACTGGGCAAGAGCCTGACTGCAGGCGGGAGCATTAACAGTGGAGGAGGGTGAGTAAACATCTATTCAATGTGGGAAAATGGGTTTAGTTGTGTTTCCTTGTGTGAGTCTGCTTTAGATCTATTCAGAACTACTCAGGCATGATCTTCTTTGAAGTCCCACCTTTGCGACTGTTAAAAGTCTGTTGATTATAGATTAAGTGTGACTTCACAGTTAGTTGTTTATTGCCTATAAATTGACTGTGAGGAAATGTGTTTCCACCACATACCAGAAGATGTGACACAAACATCTCCCAGTGATCCTCAGCCCACCCTAGGGCCCACACTTGCACATAATATCGGAAAGTATTCCTGCATCCCTTCTTAGTCTTCTTTACAGCTAAAATCCCTAATACTGTATATTTTCCTCCACTATTTATATGTATGTATATATATATATATATATATATATATATATATAAAATAAACAAGAGCCATGAATATCCTGTAAATTATATCCTTATAAATGGAGCTTAGTGATGTGATCCAATAATGTACACTGAGAATTTCACTTTGTAGCATATACCTGTCTATTCCGTCAGCAGCTTATTTGTATAAGATAAAAAGCAACTCAACTGATATCTGGTCAGGGCTCAGGCAGTTATGGATCAAGCTGGCTGGAAAAGGAATATATATACCTATGTTTTTATGGTTTTTCCCTATACTTAACATTGCAATCATGCAACATATTTACCGGCCAGGCCAGTTAAAGGGCAAGGAAAGGCAAAGAAATAATGTGTACCGTTTTTATAAGAAACCTGACTGTATGCAGTGAAATTCTCCCTTCATTTACTGCTGTGGATAGGAATTGTCAGACAGTCCCTAACTTCTGGCAGGGATCCCCTGCCTTACTTACCAGCCATGCAGAACTCAATCAGCTTTGTTTTTTTATCATTTATGACGATCCCTAAGAAGCCCAGACCACACTGAGCATGTGTATGTAGTCTAGTCTTGCAAAGATGTATAACAAAGTTACAAGATGACAGCCCCCTGTGGCCAACTTTGAAAGCATTAATCATTTGTTTGATTAGGCTTGTGGTGCAGTAAGTTCATGTTTATGTTTAGTATACAAAATACAGCATTTCTAGCCTTATTCTATTTTACACTTTCCTTGTCCTTTAAATACCGGCCAGGTGGCAACCCTATCTGAGGCTCAGGGGCCAAACAATCACATTGGCCTGGTTAAGATGAACAGCTGACTGGTAGATTGGGCAAAGAAAGGAGAGAAGGTCTGGTCAGTGGCAGATTAATGAGATTGGGCCCCTAGGTTACATCCACACAGGTCCCCCATCTAGACTACTGCTGGGTTTGGATGCATGCAGATCCAGACGTGCGCAGGGCCGCCATCAGGGGGGACAAGTGTTCCCGGGCTGAAGGGGGGGCCCGGCAGCGCTGCAATATACGAATCATGCGCTCTACGCAAAGTCCTGAGGCAGAATGCTGAAGTGCTGAACAAATAAGAAGTCCTGAAGAGGCGGAAAGACCCAAAGTCCCGAAAGGAGCCGACACTGAAGTCCTGAAGCGGTGAAAAGAACCGAAGTCATGAAAACAGCTATAATTGAAGTCCTGAAGCCACGAGTTCAATTCTACTGACACCAATGTGGGTTCTTTTTTTTTTTTTTTTTTAAATCCCCTGGCCACCAATGTTTTATTTTAATACTCTATAGGCCCCTGCACCAATATTTTTTTTTTTAATTTTTCGGAGCCCAATTTATTTTGAACTTGTAAGGTGGGCCCTGGTGCCAATGTTTTTTTCAAAAATATTTTTTGGGGCCCCAATTTTTTATTTAATTTGTGAGGGGGGTCCTGGTGCCAATGTTTTTTTTTTTAACTTATAAGGGAGCCGTGACCATCAATATGTGTGTGGGGGGGTTACTTTTTTAGTGCTGATATCTGTGTGGTCTTAGATGTGGAGTAGGCGGGAACAGGGGTGGGGCTTGGGTGTCAGCATGGGCGGGGCGAAAATGTTGTTTTGCGGGGCCCCGTGATTTCTAATGGCGGCCCTGCATGTGCGCACCCCAGCTCTCTATACCAGGTCAGTTTGGCATGTGCCAGGGACATCACTAGATCTGCACACATCCAGACATATACACATTGCCTGCCTTCTTCTCCCAGCAGATGTGCCTGGCTGGACAGTAATAAAAAAAAAATATTAAAAGAAAATGGAAAGAATAATTGAAAAAAAAAACTAGTTTGCATACCTCCTAACATTTTGGAAATTAAAAGTAAAAAAAAAAAGTAGCAGCACGTAGCACGGAGGCCATGTTTAGATAATGCCCATGTTTGCGACTACACCCCCTAATTACCATGTTTATTTTACACAATTTGGCAGGTTATGAAAGTTTGAACATATTTCTTTGTTTTTCTTCAGTTACTAAAGTTTTTGCTAATGAAGGTGAATTGTCCTACAAGCTGTGAGTCCAACTTTTCCCAAGGGAAATCCTTATCTAAACTGTTACAATTACTTATTTTCTTATCTCAAAATTGTTACAAAGTATTTTATTTGCATCTGTTAGCTGTTCTGGGCTCTCAGTTAGGAACTTTGTTTCTTTTTCTGGCTGTTCAGTGCAGAGAAAAGAGGGACTTTCCAGTACAAATGAGGGACTGCAGGTTGAGCTGTTAAAAGAGGGACTGACCCTCTGAAAAAGGGACAGTTGGGAGGTATGCTCACACTGAGCCTCTAGTCTGTAGCCTTGGGTAGCCTGTGTATTCATTTGCCCCTGTCTGAAGTCATATGAATAATACAAGGGAAAGACCCAGAAAACCAAAGTACAGAATCCCGGGGGGAGGTTAGTGTGGGTCCCCTTAGGAGGGTTTCAGCTAAGAACCCGTATTGGAATATGTTAAATTGATGGTGTAAGCATGTAGATTTATATGTTTATTCTTGTAGCCATGTTTGTATGTATCATTATATTTGTTTAGCTCTCCTTGAGGGCAAAGCACTGTAAAGCAAAACAACAAATTAACAGTAACAAACAAAGGGTCATTGAAGGAAAACTTTACACTAAGGGGCAGATTTACTAATGGTCAAATTTCGAAGTGAGAAAACGTCGAAATTCGACCATCCAATTTTTATGGGCGTTTTCGATCGAATTAAAATCGTTCGAATTGTACAATCAAATCAGTTCGACCCTTAGGGGCACATTCACTAAGGGTGGAAGTGAAAATTCGAAGTAATTTTGGGATACTTTGACTATTGTATAGCCCAAAATTTAATTACAATAGAAAAAAATTGAAAATTTGAATTTTCGAAGTACTGTCTCCTTAAAGGGATACTGTCATGGGAAAAAAAAATGTCACAATGCATCAGTTAATAGTGCTGTTCCAGAAGAATTCTGCACTGAAATCTATTACTCAAAAGAGCAAATAGATTTTTTTACATTTCATTTCGAAATCTGACATGGGGCTAGACATATTGTCAATTTCCCAGCTGCCCCAAGTCATGTGACTTGTGCTCTGATAAACTTCAATCACTCTTTACTGCTGTACTGCAAGTTGGAGTGATATCACCCCCTCCCTTTCCCCCCCCCCCAGCAGCCTAACAACAGAACAATGAGAAGGTAACCAGATAACAGCTCCCTAACACAAGATAACAGCTGCCTGGTAGATCTAAGAACAACACTCAATAGTAAAAACCCATGTCCCACTGCGTACTATTCAGTTACATTGAGAAGGAAAAACAACAGCCTGCCAGAAAGCAGTTCCCTCCTAAAGTGCTGGCACAAGTCACATGACATGGGGCAGCTGGGAAATTGACAATATGTCTAGCCCCATGTCAGATTTCAAAACTGAATATAAAAAAAACTGTTTGCTCTTTTGAGAAATGGATTTCAGTGCAAGTCTACTGGAGCAGCACTATTAACTGATGCATCTAAAAAAAAAAACGTTTTCCCATGATGGTTTCCCTTTAAAATCCTTCAAATTCAACTATTTGACACCTTAAAGCTGCTGAATTGCTATTCTAGCCTATGGGGGACCTCCTGGAAGCTTTACTGAAACATTTTCTTAGTCCTGGAAAATCAAAGCTTTTTTTTAAAAAATCGTTGCAGTGAAACGATTCAAATGATTTGTATTCGATCGAAAATGGACCTATTCGATCGAAACAGCCTTAAAAAAAATTGATGGTCGAAATTTCAACGTTTTTTCACTTTGAAATTTGACCATTAGTAAATCTTCCCCTAAGTGCATTAGTAGAAATACAATAAACATAAATATAAAATATAATTACACTAAAGATCAGGTGCTCAGTGTCAAGGAGACAAAAGGCTGGAGGAACCTAACCCATAGGGCTTACAGTCTAAACGGGAGGGTAACATACAGACACAATTCTGAGGGGTTTAAGGTGCTGTAGGTTACACCGCTATATAAGTGGCCAGGTTAAACTTCTCTCACTGCTCGTGTTTGTGGACGTCTAGTAGTAAAACAACACAGCGGAATACAAACCATGTGAAGAGTGACCCCCGTGAGTGTCTGATCTTTATGCCTTTAACCATACCTTGTGTTACTACTACAGACACAAGTAAGAGATCAAGATCAAATATGAATTAGAATGTTTAGGCTAGTGTAGAGTATCTGCTTACCCAAGTATTACCCATAAAGTCAGAATTACCCTCTAGTGACCCCCCCTAAGGTCACAACCTACAGGTTAAAGACACTGGTATAGAATTGCAGTCCTCAGGGAAACGTAGCAGAGAGTTGGGAAACACAGTCCCTAATTCTTCCCTCATCTTTAGGCTTTCCTTGTATTTTAATTCTTTCTTGTTGCAGTATTGTAACTACTCCCCTCCACTTTATTTCCACTTACTCTGGTGGCACCCACTTTAGCGCTTACGCTCTGCTGACATGCTCTGGGCCATTTGTGGTGAGGGGAACATGATGTAAGCCCTATCCCCCATTTCTTCTGCTACTAGCTTCTCTCTACCTTCTTTTATCTATTTTTTGCCGACAAATGTGAAATATGTTCCCTCATCTCCCCACCAATACTCATGCTGAATTAGGGACCTACCTATAACATAGTCCCTCACACTACTACCTACCACTGTAGTCAGGGATCAAGTAGACTTGTATCCAATTCAAGTGCAATGTTTTGATCACCGCTATCTCTTGCTGCAGTAAAAAAGTCTGCTGCTCTTTGTTGATCACTTTCCTTTGACATGACTGGGAGGCAACACAGGGTATCCTGCACTAAAGGCAATAAATACCCAAAAACCTGTGCACTGCTGTATTTTCAGATACGTGTCATGCAGGACACTTCACAGGGATTCCAGTTTGTCAAAAGTAAGTGATCTGTGACAGATCCCAGCTATATGTAATGGCGCAGAGACTAAGTGCAGCTAAACTGATAAAGGCAGGGATCCTCAACCTTTTTTACTCGTGAGCCACATTCAAATGTAAAAAGGGTTGGGGAGCAACACAAGCATTAAAAAGTCTCTTAGGGTGCTAAATAAGTGCTGTGATTGACTATTCGGTAGCCCTATGTGTACTAGCAGCCTACAGGAGGCTCTGCTTGGCACTATACTTAGTTTTTATGTCATTAAAACTTACTTCCAAACCTGAAATTCAAAAATAAGCACCTTCTTTGAGGATACCGAGAGCAACATCCAAGTGGTTGGAGAGCAGCATGTTGCTCATGAGCTACTGGTTGGGGATCACTGGGTTAAGGGGATGGAAGATTTAAACTATGAGGGTAGACTGTCAAGGTTGGGGTTGTTTTCTCTAGAAAAAAAGGCCACCCCTTTCTACTAGAACAACAGAACTTTTATTTGAAGCAATGTAGGGGGTTCTTCGATTTTTCTTACGCAATATTGCCAAAATCTGTCCCTTTCTTTCAACTGCTATGGCCAAGACACTCATGCATGTGCTCATACTATCCCGACTAGATTACTGTAACCTTCTACTAACTCCCATCTCTCCCCTCTACAGTCTGTATTTAACTCTGCTGCCAGAATGATCCTCCTCTCATCCAAAAGGGTACAGGCCCCTCCGCTGCTGAAGTCCTTGGCTTCCTATAAAACAAAGAATAACTTATAAACTCCTCCTCATAACCTTCAAAGCCCTTCATTCCTCTGCACCTAACTACATCTCATCTCTTGTTTCTCTACATGTTCCTGCCCGAAACCTCCTCCTCCTCTCAGACTAACCGCTTGGTTGTACCCCCCACTACTGCTGTTTCCCATGTAAAACCCTTCTCTCTTGTGGCTCCTTATATTTGGAATTCCATTCCTGAATCTCTATGGAGAGAATCCTCCTTCAGTGTTTTTAAAACGAAACTCAAATACAACCTCTGGGAGAACCTGGATAAAACCTGAGCTGGGAACTGGCACTTGTATAACAGTGTAAAAAACTGTAACCTATTTAATACCCCTCTGAATTGTGTCTGTATGTTACCCTCCCATTTAGACTGTAAGCCCTACGGGGTAGGGTCCTCCAGCCTTTTGTTTCTTTGACACTGAGCACTTGATCTGTATTGTAATTATTATATTTTATATTTATATGAATATATATATATATATATATATATATATATATATATATATATATATATGTTGATGGCAGGCTCAAAATCTCTAGCCAGCTTGTGCTGTATTTGGATTTATAAACTAAAATGTTGCCTTTCAGTTGCCCTTAAGTGAACAAAGAACCATGAAAGCTCACCATAATTCTGTTTAGAATCCATTAATTCCCAGCACAGAATATCAGCTTACTTAAGTACAGTCTCTGGTCGTCAGATTACTTTCCCACAACCCTAATGAGGTCATAACCTGAAGGTTAAACAGTCCTGGCTTAGAAGTGCACTGTCCAGGAAAATGTCACCAGAGAAGAAGTATTTTTGGTCAATTTCAGATGCATTGCTCACAGATAGGGTTGCCACCTTTTCTTGAAAAAAAATTCATCTTATGTTGAACCTATTCCTCTTTGCAATCTAACATTGTTTCAAGGCTACCCCCCAACCGGTTCATAACAAGGTTATAGATAACATTATAGGAAGCCTTCAATCAGTCATTCCTCTTCCATTCGAAGACTGTATATGTATAGTTCATCTTGTCTCTCTTTACGTGACCTTTAAGGTGGACATCCAGAAGAGATGACTATGAGGATTTTCATTTATTCAGGTCACGGTATATCTAATATAAGTAATTCTAAAACAACTGGACTTGCTGAGTAATCATTGAAGAAGTTTCACTACTCATCCAAGCTGATCTAAAGAAGCTGCTCGGATGAGAAGTGAAACGTCTTCAATGATTACTCAGCAAGTCCAGTAGTTTTAGAATTACTTATATTAGATATCCAGGAGAGATCTAGTCCTTACTAGTCCCTCCAGTCACTGTCCCAAAGCCTGGGAACCACTTCTCTACCATGCGTGTGATGGGCAAAAATATTCTTTGCTTTTAAAGTCTGCTCCTAAAGCTGACCAGGTAAGGGCACATTCATGTATGATTCAGAGGTGAAACCACAGACAGATGAGGCAACACCTACCAGGAATGTCTCACAACAATGTTCCTCAATAACTAAACTTTACTTGCAATTCAAGTGAGGCCTGAGCGTCTTGTTCCCCTACTGCTACTTCTTCATTGTATCCATTTAAATGATGTTTACCTGTCCTTCTGTGCTACAGTAGATAAAGATTTTAAACTAGAATTGTAATTTGAACCTCCTGGGAAGGCCGGGGCGAAAAATACCTAAGAACCTTTTCTTCCTTCTCCTTGATCAAATTTTGTGATTGCAGAGAATTGTTCCAAATAATAATGGTAGGCCAACACAAAGGGGCAGATTCACTAAGATCCGAAAATTCGCCAGCGTAGGCTTTGCTAGCGTTCGCCG